>CM046032.1:13567384-14213816 GCA_025215565.1 Flaveria ramosissima | reverse complement strand
GGTGATTGATGAGGAGGTTTATGTCAACAGCCACCTGGTTTTGTAGACCCTGATATCCTGATTATGTCTGCAAGCTTGACAAAGCTCTTTATGGGCTGCATCAGGCACCCAGGAAGTGGTATGAGACACTATCTGAGTATCTCTGTAAGCATGGATACAGAAGAGGTACTATAGATGGAACTCTCTTCATCAAAGGACAGGGAAATGACTTATTGCTGGTTCAAGTATATGTGATGACATCATCTTTGGTTCAACTAATCCAAAGCTCTGCAAAGACTTTGAGAAGCTGATGAAAGACAGATTTGAGATGAGTTCAATGGGAGAATCAATTCTTTATGGGAATTCAAGTGAGCAAGTGAAGATGGCATCTTCATAAGTCAGCAAAGTATGTTCAAGACATACTCAAGAGGTTCAATATGACTGATTGTAAGATTGCTAAGACACCCATAGCCAGAAACCACTCCCTTGGTCCAGATCTTGAGGGGGAGTGTGTAGATGAACACTTATACAGGGCTATGATTGGGTCTCTTATGTATCTTACAGCTAGCAGGCCTGATATCATGTTTGCTACATGTATTTGTGCAAGATATCAAGCCAACCCTAAGATGTCTCACTTAATCACTGTGAAAAGGATTTTAAGATACCTCAAAGGTGCTTCAACACTTGGTCTATGGTATCCAAAGAATCCAATTTCAATCTGTATGCCTATACAGATAGTGATTATGGTGGTTGCAATATGACTGCAAAGTCTACATCTGGGGGATGTCAATTCCTTGGTGGAAGGGTGGTCTCATGGCAATGCAAGAAACAATCCTGTGTGTCTGCATCAACTGCTGAGGCTGAATACATTGCTGCTGCAAGCTGCTGTGCTCAAGTGCTTTGGATTCAAAATCAGATGCTGGACTATGGATTTAACTTCAAAGAGACTCCTATCCACATAGACAACAATAGTGCTATCTCTATCACTGAGAACCCTGTGCAGCACTCAAGGACCAAACACATCAACATCAGGTATCATTTAATAAGAGATAACTATGAAAAAGGATTAATTAAACTAGTCAAAGTTCATACAGATGAACAATATGCTGATCTGTTCACAAAAGCTTTTGATGAACAGAGATTTAAGTATCTGATATCAGCTATTGGGATGATTAACTTTGAGTAGACTTTTTAAAACTAATTCTAATTATTTCTTCTTAAAATATGTGTGTCCTAAGTTGTCTAGTTCATCACTTTCATAAGCTCATGTTTTCTTTGGATGTAAAATTCTTTTGAAGACTTTCCTTAGATTCTTGAAAATTTTTGATACTTCGGAAGATAAAATTTTATCTTCGGAAGAAAACATGTCTTCAAAATAAATAACTGTCTAAGAGATTTTACCTTCGGAAGAAGTCAAATTCATCTTCCGAAGCTAAAATTCTTATCTCAGACACTTATTATTTTCAAGAACCTTTTTCTTCCGAAGCAAAATTAACCTTCGGAAGCTTTGTTATTCATACAAAGCATTCAAGGGTTTATTTCTCTTCCGAAGCATAAATATCAAGACTCTCAGGAAAATCTTCCGAAGCCATTTTAGCTTCGGAAGCTTTTTAAATCAAAACTTCCGAAGACAAATAACTTCGGAAGCTTTTCGAATTCCAAGAAAACTACTTTTTGAGCAAAAGTAAACTACCTTTTCAGAGGTGGGACCGACCGGATTTCAAAGTTTATCCTCTTCATTAACTTTGGTTCAAATCCCTTTCATAAATACCCAACGGTTCCCCCTCTTTCCCACTATCTTCCTCAATTCTACATTTCTCTAACCTAATTCTCTAAACGCCTTTGCTTTCTACCTTTCTTCACCCTTAAGCTTCTGAAATGGCCAACCTTAACCGCAGAAAACAACCCTGATTTCTCCATGCAACTACACAGGCAACATAATCAAGTTGCTCTGTTAAGCTCTGAGAAAGATGCAAGTTTCTCAGAGATTTGCCAATTCTTGACTCTATCAAACTATTTCACCTCCCTGACCATTGATCCTACTCTATATGAGGATCATTTGCTTGAATTCTGGAAGACCTGCCAAGAGGTCATTATGGATGGGGAGAAGGCACTGTCTGCCACAGTGCAAGGGAGGACAATCTTCATCACTCCGGCCATCATTAACCAACATCTACAGCTGGATGATGAAGAAGGTGAGGTGTCCTTCCCAAAAGAAGCTGTTAATCATTCTTTTGAGCAGATGGGCTATGAGGGAGATTTCTCTGTAAAGACCTTTAGGAAAGGGAAGGTCTCATCCCAATGGAAATTCCTGCTCCATGTGGTTATCCACAGCTTGTCAAACAAGCATGGTGGATGGGACCAGATTCCTGAGGATCTCTCCTTTATAGTTCATGGAATGGTTCAGGGGGTCAAGTTCAGGTATTCACAATTTGTTTATACTAATTTACTTGCAAACTTAGACTCCTTAGAGTATTACATGTTTCCTAGATATGTTCAACACATTCTCAACTGTGAACTGGGCTCACAGTTGAGGGAAACAGGTAATATTCTTAAATTGGGACAGATGAAGCCCGGCATCTTTAAAATAATGAAGAAGCCAACTGTAGGCTTCTCTGGGTGTAGAAACAGCCCTAGTCCCAAAAATGTTAGAGCTCATTGCTCAAGGTGACAACCTAGCAACACAAGCTAGTGTTGAACCCACACCTCTTTTGTCCTTACCATTAAAAAGACCAGAAATCACCCTCACCTACCAAAGAAAATCCAAACGAACCCCTGCTCAGGCTATTGAGTCTGTGCAGGCCCCCAAATACTCAACCTTACAGGAAGAAGTGGACACTAGAGCTCCCACTTCTCCTGAGGAGCAAACCACTCCCATTACTTCACCTATCAGGGCTGAGGTTCCTCAAGCTCACCCTGATGAGCTCAATAGCCCAACAACCTTAAGCCTTCACTCTGAGTCTCAACACTCAAGTGGACAACCTTCAGGGGACAGCTACCATCCCCAGCCTTTGGATCTCAACCAACCAATTCCCAACCTATCCTTTTACACTGATGAAGACTTAGGATTCAGTGAGTACCATGAGTCTCTCTTCTCCTCCCCTACTCAAAGAGAGATGAGTACCTCTGACTCTCCTCAGTCTATCCCCCATCAGTCACCTATTACTGAGGTGGACACTTCTGAACCTGTTCAGGATGTCCATATGGAAGAGGCTCTCACTTTTGAAAGTGATTACATCATTAAGACCTCAACCATGGCAACTCAGCCCATTGGCATCTCAACTGAGGCTGCCAGTGAGCAGAGGAAAACCAGCAGCCAAGAAACTCAAGCTGGTGGTGAGAGAGAGGACTTTGGTCCAATCATCTCATCCCCCAATGAATCTTCTGATGAAGATGAGGGGAATTTGAGACTAAAGGTGCAAAAACTGTCAAAAACATGCACCTACTTAGTCTCTAAGGTTAGTCACTTGGAATCTCAGGTGACTACCCTGCAAAACAGGGTCAATGATCAGCAACTCCAGATTTCATATCTGCAGGAAAAACTAGCTGGGAGACCTTTAAGGAGAGCTCAACCAGGAACACAAGAACCTGTGGAAGTGATTGACTTATCCTCCAGCTCACCTATGCAAGTGGGTGATGCTACCAAAAAGGGGGAGAAAGTTGTTACAACCACAGAACCTGGGAGTTCTTCAGAGAGAATGGACATAGAGGACTCACCATCCTCACTTGCTGTTGTGCATTCTCAGCAACTTCCTCAAGTTCACATTAATGTGGACTCTATAGACTCTCATCAGGAGTCTCTTTGAGGAAGGTATACCAAGGGCTGTCTCATCTCCACCACTAGGAACTGGCAATCACATCATAAGGTGGAGGTATGATGATGACAGGAGAGCCCTCATACTTCAAAGAGTTCAAGGCCAACAAGAAGTTTTTCAATTCCAAAGCCTGAGCTTTATGAAAGACTGGATTTAGTCAACTTGCCACTTGTCAATCCAAGCAATTCAAGACAAGCTGACAGGCTGGCTCAAAGAATCCAAGACAGGATCCTTGCAGAGTTCTCTCTAAGAAGGAGACTTAGGCAATCAGGCAATGTCATCGGTCAACTGGATGTTGAGGTGGACCCTAAGATTAGTTTCATAGGGGAAACCTTGACTGAAGGCCCAGTGACAGAACCTGAGACCCCTGTCTCATCATCAACAACTGCTGCTGAGGTCCAAACTCCATCTGAGACACCTGCTGGTGAAGGTGTTTCTCAGCCTCTCTCTGGCCAGAGCATGGAAGCTACTCCAAGCAATGAAGGCCAAGCTTCAATCCACCCTGAGTCACAAAGGTCTGTTGGTGACAAAGGGAAAAGGATAATGACTCCTGAGGAAATTGAGGAGGAAGAGAGAGAGAGGAAAAGGAGACTAAGGGGAGAAAGTTCCACTGGGTCATCTAGCTTCATGCAAGCTGCAATCAGGGCTGCTCCCAGACCAAATACTCAAGATGATGAGTTAAGGGCAGTCAGGATTACCTACTTACAGACCAGGAACTATGACATTGATGAGATCATCTCCCTCCCCTTAGAAGAACTAAATGAACTGGCTGACAGAAGTGTCAAGAGAGTTGAAGGAGAAAGAGGATGCAATGATACTTCTCCAACTCAAAGAGGAGAAGAGACAGAAAAGACTTTACAAGCATGCTCCTACTCTCTCACCAGTTCAAGAAAGTCCTGCACAGGAAGATGTGGCTCCACAAGAACCTCAGGTAGATAAAGAGGAAGATAGGATCAGATGATCAACTACCTGAGTGCCACAGGCTTCTATCAGGCAGATGCACTTCTCCCTTTGTCCTATGACTTCATTGAGTTCGAGTATCTAAAGCAACTTGAGCTTGAGTTAGTCAAGGAAAGAAAGACAACCAAAAGGAACTAAGGGAAGAAGCTGCAAAGTCAAGGGCCATCATTCAAAAGAATGCAAAGAAGTCTGCTGACAGACAAAGAATGGTGAGCTTCTTGAAGCTGTATGGATTCTCCGGAAGGAGACTTGGCCCCATGTCTCTATCCACCATGGATGAGCATATTAGGGTGATCAAGCAGAAGATTAAAAGTGGAGAACTCATTGACTTGCACTCTCTTCCAAGTCAAGTCCCACCTGAAGTGGAGGTCAAGTTTGAACAACCAGAGACACCTCAACCAGCACCTCCAGCTGAGCCCAGCAAGCTTCATCTTCTGATCCTAGGCAGGGTCAAACTCCCTCTCCTTCTGAACCTGTGAGGGAGGAACACCCAACTGAGAAAGACACTGATGATCAACATGGTGCTGCAGACCAGTCTTCTCAGTTAAAGACATCCAAGAGGAAGAAGAGGATGGCTTCTAAACCAAAGACTAAGAAGAAGAAGCCAAAGTCATCTACCTCTGCACCTCAGGCTGAATCAGATCAACCTGAGGAAGTGCATGATGAGGCAGCCCAATCAACTCCTATTCAAGTGGCTCCTCTAACTAGTGAGACACCCATCTTGTCCTGGACTTACTCTACCAATCCAGAGAGATGGACTGTTATCAGAGATCAAGGTGTTGAGAATGTCTACTCATGGCAAGACATAATCAACTTACCTCTGCATGATCTCTTTGAGATGAGAAGATACTATGAAAGTCTTGATGATCCTGACCATCTCATGAAGAAAGGAATGGTCCTGATTGTACTGAAGACTACCAACATTTGAAGATCTTCCAAGTGTTTTGGTAGCATCAGCCTAGGGGGAGTTTGTAAGGATTCCTGAAGTCTGATGCAACCCAAAACAGCCTAAGTGTCTCAGCAACATGCACTAAGTACTGAAGTGAAGAATGCTTCGGAAGTTTTACACAAAGCATTAGAAAATACTCTAAGTGTAAAATCTTCCGAAGCCAAGACCAATATCTTCCGAAGCCAAACATGAAGTCTTCCGAAGCTTCAGAGACAAAGTCTTCCGAAGCTTCAACCTATGAAGACAGATTTCTTCCGAAGACTTTTAGTACACATGCTTTATCTGATGTACTATTCCATAAAGCACCTTTTCCGCTGCATCTCTGTAAAGTCACCAACTTACATGAGTTGGTGAAAAGGGCCTTGCTTTTGGTAACTGTACAATGAGGTCTTGAGTCTTCAACTTTCCACTTTATGTACTTTATCCTTTTTGTATTGTATAAGGATGTGAGCTATGGCATGTCATAGTCACAAGGTCAAAAGGCAGATATGCCTTTTGATCCTACAATTGATTTTGTTAGGGTCTAGTCAATTGTATCCAGCTGGCTTTCAAAGTATAGCCGGCTGTAGGTTGTAGTATAAGTATTTCAAGTTCTTGTATCTTTTCTTTATGCTTTGTAACACTTGTAAAAGAACTTGAGAAAGCAATATACTGCCTCCTTGAAACCCATATTCTCTTGTTCTGTCTCTTGCTTTACTTGTGTTCTTTGTATCACCTTTGGTTACCCAGTTCACTGTTTGATTAGAGCTTAGTTAATCTCCTCATTGTGTTGTTGTGTTGTAATTGTGCTTAAGCCCTTACACGGTCCTGCATTACCAATGTTCAGTAGATCATCATCATGTTCATCAGAATCATCCAAGTCATCACACTCATCAAAGTCAAATTTTGAGTCATTTTGTTTAATATTTCTGATTCAGAGGACTCAATTTCATTCACCTTAGTTTCATTATTATTAACTTGTTGATTAGAGTTTGTTTCAAACTTGGTGCTTGGCACAAAATGATTTGACAAGTTATTTGTCATTGATTCATGTAAAGGTGAGTAATTATTGTTTATAGGAGGTGCCACAGCATTATATCCCAACTCATACCTGTTATTTGATTCAATATGAGAATTTAATAATTTCTCATATTGCTGAGATGAAAGTTGAAACTTATGAACTTTCACTTCAGTTGATGCATGATCAGCCATGGATTTAGTTAAGGATATGCTTTTAAACTTTTATTTTCTAAAACAAGTTTATCTAAATTCTTCTGTAATGAGTAAATTTTGATTTGATATAATTTATGTTCTCTTACATGAGATTCATTCAAAATCATTGTTTCTTTAACTTTATCAGCCAAATGTTGAGCATGGACTCTGTATCTTACAACTTCCTCAACACATATTGATGAACATAACCTATCTTTTACCTCTCTAGCCATTGGTGGAACTTTGTTTTCCATGTGAGCCATTAATGCTTGATTTTCTTCCAAGACTTCCTTCTCACACATACCCCACTCACAGGTTCCATCATGAAGTATGATCAGCCCAGTTCTTTAGAATTACTTGTTCCTGCTGATGTATTTGTGGCTGGTGGGGATGAGTTAGTAAGTTATGGTTGTCTGAAAGATCTTTAAGATGATGATGGTTGGTGAGACTGGTGTTGCTGATGTTGTGTCAAGTCAGGATATGATTGTTGATTACATTCTCTAGAGAATGTCCATAGAGATTACATTTCAAACATCTTACCTTTGACTTATCCATACCAATCTTTGATGATTTACTTGCTGCAGCCAAATTTTTATTTATCCTAAGATATTGTTTGGCTCTATAAACAATCATTGCCATTTGCCATTGTAGATCCATCTCTTATGTTAGGACCTGGTATTTGAACGAAATACCGAGTGATTAGCGTGTAAACCAGATCAAATAGTGCGGAATCCTATTTGATTGGCGATCCAATCAATGAGAACACAAGAAGAATCAATAAAGTGTTGAATCTAACGTTAAGAATCGAATGAGAATCGATCTAATGTGTTCTATGAACTTGGAGAACGAATTGGGAGCTTCTGGACGGCTAGGGTACGTCTGGAGTCGAAATAGAATGAATGCTTTTGTTTTTCCATGAATTGGGTTGTATTTATAGGTTAGTATTGTTCATTCGTGCGACAGGACCATAAGTATGGTTTAGTCGTGCGATTGAACCATGTGGTTGATTCATCCTCACGACTGAGTGTTCAGTCGTGCGACTGAGCCAATCTTATGTTACAATCACACGACTGATCCAGTCTCCTGGTTCAGTCGTGCGACTGAGTCAATCGTGTGAAGTTATTCATGCGTGTGGTCCATTCACATGGGCCATTCGCATGAGAACTTCATTGTGTTAAGTTTTAATGTATTAATTAATATAACATTAAGTGTAACCATTCAACCAACCACAAATCTAATTAACCAATTCATCATCGACTCATTAATGAAATATTAAACATTATCAATCACAAACAATCAATATCATTTCATTAATCATTTCAAACATTACATCATAATCAGACAAACAATATCTATTACATTCAAATCCTGATCTAGGGACATACATGTATCAACAAACTCCCCCTTGGACCTATATCTCTTTAATGTCTTGTTTTCTGCATCACCTCCTCATATTTCTTGTACTTGTCCTCTTTTGTGACTCCCGCGTGAATCTCAAACGCGAAGCAGAGTCTTATGACGTTCTGGAACTGGAGGGCTTGTACAATATCCTGCGTATCATAGAACAGTGGCCACTTGTATAGCGTGTAGACATCATTAGCTGACAAGTTGGTAAGCCACATTGGGTCGAATACCCTGATAGTATCCATTTGGCCCTCTTTGTTTAGGACTATGACCGCTTCTCCTGTCCTCCAATCGTAGTACCACCACTTAAAGTGTGGAGTGAAGTCCTGTGGCATTTCCCTGAGCGGGATTCTTGACATTGTGCGCGGAGGACTCCACTTCAACACTATCTTTGGCTTTGGCTTTCCAGTAATGGCATCAACCTCAGACCTTCTGATATACCTTGTAGGCTGTTGGGGTCTGAAGTTAACCCACCTGGTGTGGTACTCCTTCCTTAGGGCAGCCTCAAACCAGCCTGACATCTTTCTCGGGTCAGCATACAAAAGCTTTAGTTTGGCCAGCTGGTTGAGCTCAAAACCTGGTAGAGTCTTCAGATCATGTGGGAATCTGAAGTACTCTATGCCCTTTTCCCTCTTAACTGCATATACGTTAAGGTCCTCAAAATACGCCCACGCTATGATCCTGCCAGACACCTTATGATGTTTCTTGACTCTGTAGAGTTTGGTGTAGGCATCCTGTTTAGGTGCAGCGCGTTGGGCTCTAACTTCTTCAAAACACGCAGCCCACTCAGCCTTTCGGATATCAACATCATCATTTGAGGCTTGGGCCGTTTCCTCTATCTTCTCTGACTCTTGCTCCATTTTGTCTAACACCTCAAATGTATCGCTAACAAGGGATTCACCCAGATTGGGGACCACATTTCCCTCATTGTCAACATACTGAGGATAGTGCTCGGCAGTGACATCTTCAATCTCTATTTCATCAACATCGTTGAGCTCTTCGTCACTGGTCGAGTCGCACGTTGGAGCATCCTTCACAATCTCATCTGGATTGAGCTTGAAGATCTCTGCTAGTTGCTCGTTTGATAGGTCGTGAATTATTTCCCCTTCTTCAGGGGTATAACTCACCGACCTCATTACGATCCCTTGCAGATCAAGAATCATAGTCAACTGAGTCTTGACCTGCTGAAGGGGAGCAACATCGAACTCATCCCTTTCGTAATTTGGATCTCTTTGATATAAACATTCAACACATCAACCATTAGTAATTAATCAAAACCGAAATGCATTAAACTTAATATAAACATTGAATACATAGGTTTAAATACATGATTCAAATACAAAAGTAATTAAATACATAAACATCTAATCTTTACTTTTGTCCTGGATCATCGGGTCATCACTTGGTGGAGCAGAGGAGGAAGCTGGTTGGTCTTATCTATTCTTGGATCTCCTCTCCTGACCTTGAGCAGAGGCCGATGCAGCTGCATCTCCTCCTTCTGCATCATCATCTTCATCCTTCTCCTCTGTCCTTTCTTCTTCAGTCCCTTCATCCTCCTCAGACTCATCCTCATCATCCTTATCATCATCCTCATCATCATCATCACCATCATCTCCGTCTCCCTCTTTGATCTTCAGGGGCTCCTCTTTAGATCCCTTTAGCTTTAACATGATCGTCTTCTTAGCCTCCTCCAACTCCTCTATCTTCTTGGTAGATGTGACACTTTGCTCCTGGAGTTGGGCGATCTCATGGCTCTGAGCAGCCATTTGTTGGGCATGCTCCTAAATCACCCGAGCCTGCTCTGAGATCTGCTGAGACTGTGCAGCAGTAAGATCAGCCAGCTGGCGGATCTGAGCCGTCTTCTCCTCATCCGCAGCTAATAAACGCATCACCATCTGGTTAAGCGCAGAAAGCTGTTCCTCTACCCCAATTGGAGGTAGAGGTGATCCATAAGTATGTGAGGGATATGAAGAGGGTCCAGCTTGGTGGTTAGTGGTG
Source organism: Flaveria ramosissima (assembly GCA_025215565.1). Taxonomy (NCBI): domain Eukaryota; kingdom Viridiplantae; phylum Streptophyta; class Magnoliopsida; order Asterales; family Asteraceae; genus Flaveria; species Flaveria ramosissima. The sequence goes on along the minus strand of CM046032.1, from coordinate 14,203,520 downwards.
GTGGTGGTGGCTGTAGTGAAGATGGGGCTGGGTCTGTGAAATGGTGGAGGTGATGTGGGAGTGAAAGATATGGTGGTAGATGGCATCTGTACAGTAGTGGGAGGTGTGGAGGTTGTAGTGGTAGCTGTGGTGGCTGTGGTGGTGGATGGTGTGGCTGTGGAAGTGGTAGTGGTGGTGGTAGCGGTAGTGGTTGTGGTGGTAACGAAGGTCAATCGTCCCTTCTTCTTCTTTTGCCCGTGGGGCTGAGCCATCCTTTTCCTCCTCGTTCCCGTCGAGGTGGATGCTCCCCCTACAACATGGCTAGCTGACTCCGGTGCATAACTAGGATCAGCAGCTGTCTCTCCTGAATCTCTTGGGCGTTCACCAACCGCCCTTAGCCCATACTCTGTGGGAACAACCTTGCTTCCCACAGTTCTTGTCAAGGGCTCCTCGTCCGACTCCTCTTCCTCCTCACCAGGAACAAAGTCCTGATGGAAACCAGCAGACTCGGCTATGTCACCAGCTGGGGTAGACACTGGAGGTATAACATCGGAAGCTGTGCCTCTCGGTGGAGTAGGCATATCATCCCTAGCGTCCCCACTGTCGTCATCATCAGACTCATGCTCTAGGAGCAATAGCTCTCGTCGTCTGAATCACTATCATCATGACGCCACTTTTGTCTCCCTGGCGCCACATATCTCTCATTGGCCAGATGGCCGATCAATCTCTTCACTTGGGGCTTTACCTGCTTGCCCCTATACACTCTCATACAACCTAAAGTCGTGTCATCCATAATCTCCAAAGCAACCACATCATGGCTCTCCTTGGGAAGTAATGGCAGCTTCTCGTTGAAGATCAGCTGCAGAAACCTAGGGTACATACAAAAACCCTCCTTCCCCTTAGCCTCCAGGTTCTCCACCAAATAAGAAAAGATCATGCTCGAGAAGCTGAAGGGGTGGTTCAGCACCAGTGCCACGTAGGCATTCTTAATCTGGTCTGATAGGTCATCGAACCCACCCCTCCTGGAAGCAATACACTTCAGGATCACATGCGCCAAGTACTTGTACTGGGGGCACAGGTTGCTCTTGTTGAGCACACCTGAGATTATGTCCCCAGCGTACTTAATCCTGAGAAAGCAGCCTCTAACAGTAAGTGGATGTAATCCGGTGGGATGATCAGTATCGTCCCCAAACTCAAGAACTCTCTGGATATCAGCAGCTGTCACCTCAATATCATGACCATGAATGGAGCTCCGTATACTGTAAGGCTCACGAGAACGATCAACTGAGGCATTCTCCCAGAATGCCTGATGTAACGACCTGTAAGGCGTACACGGTGTAGATATGGCCTTATGTATCCGGGAACGTCTAAGGAACGCAATGATCTCTGTAAACTCGGCCCCGTTTCGAGTCGTATGATCCAAATGAGCACATATGTTGTGCTTTGGATTAATGGACCATCTATCAGCCATTTTCCTGAAACACAAGACACAGAATCATTAGTACCTAATACATCACAATTCAGTTCTAAGTGTATAGTTTATCTTCATTTTTATTCATTTGTGCGAATGGATCATGCGACTGAAGTCAGTCGGTTGTCCTTTCATGGGACTGAGCTCATTCGGGTGAATGTGACATGCGACTGAGTTCAATCTGCTGACTGAGTCTGCGATTGGTTCAGTCGGCCGACTGAGCTCATTCGCATGGTTCATTCGGCCGATTGACCCAATCGCAAGATTCAATCGTGCGATTGGAGTTCATCCGGACGACCAGTCGCCTGTCCCACTGTTCAGTCGCCTGTGGATCGAATCTTGACCAAAACAAGTGATTTAACATGGGTTACCGGTTCAATAGACTCGCCAACTAGTCACTAATAACCTATTAAGCTTAATTTTAACATTTTGCTTAGTTTAGGTAGGTTATTAGGTCATTTTTCAGTCCGTTTCTTGTTTTCATTCGAAAATCGCAAATTAGGGTTCCATTTCTTCAAATTTCTATGAGATTTCACTGCCATCTACCTGTATAAACGTCAACGAAAGTCAGAGGATCAATAACAATGTGAAAGCACGGTCTAGCGAAATTTTGGCAGAGTAACGGTACGAAGAGCGATTTAGGAGCGATTGAGGGTGATGAGTGAAATGCGATCGACTGTGGCCCTTTAAATACTGAAGCTAAGTTCAATCGGCTGACTGGCCTCATTCGCTCCGTTCATTCGGGCGACTGAGGCTCAATCGTGCGATTGGCCCAGTCAGTCGCATTTAGTTGGCCGACTGAGGTTCAGTCGGTCGACTGACTCATTCGTGCTCTTTCATTCGCACCTTCAGTTAACCGACTGAGTCTCAGTCGGTCGACTGACTCATTCGTGCTCTTTCATTCGCACCTTCAGTTAACCGACTGAGTCTCAGTCGGTCGACTGACTCATTCGCACCATTCCATTCGATCGAATGGATCAGTCTGATAAGCCATTCGGGTGAATGGCTCAATCTCATGTCCAGTCGTGCGAATGGGAACCATTCGCATGGTTGGTCCATACTTATGGTCCAGTCGTGCGAATGGGTTAGACTTATGAATTTTTCTGCCATTTTGACCATTTTACATTTAAAGCCCTTTTAACTATTGAAATTAAAATTTTGAGCATGTGATCATCTCAGACATGATCATTTTAACTTGAAAACTTTTTGATCACCTCAGACGTGATCCTTTTACACAATTTAGTCACCTCAGACGTGACTACTTTAAACACTTTGTCACCTCAGACGTGACTCTTTTAGTATAGTTGATCCCTTACTGATTTTCATGATGTAGTCCGACAAACAAACAAACTAAAATGACTAAATAAATTAGAAAATTAAACTTAGGTACAAAAATTAAACTTGTTTTTGGCTTTTTGGGAGAGGTAAATCCTAAGATAGAAATCTACGGGATTTGGTTCCGGAATAGGCAGCTTCAACTTAGATTGACCACACCTGGACCAATTCAATTTTGGAATCATACAGGCACGTCAAATCATTTGGGACTTGTTATCCAAATCTTTTGATGCTCAATTCTTGGTTTTCATCCAGAGTCGTTAGCAAATTTAGGAAATCATACTGGAACTATTAGATTCCCACATTGATTTGAACTTTCAAGAATTGCAGCCACAATGATTGTCGATATGTTTGTCCTCTTAAATCCATACACAGACTTTTGACACAAACAGGTGATAGTTTTAGGTTTAATTATTTCAACTAACATTTGTGGATCCCACACTTATATGGTAATCAACATTCCTCAGGAGCTTTTGAGCGGTCTACGGGTATTTTTCAAGAAGATTTTGATAGGTCATCGAACCCACCCCTCCTGGAAGCAATACACTTCAGGATCACATGCGCCAAGTACGTACTGGGGGCACAGGTGCTCTTGTTGAGCACACCTGAGATTATGTCCCCAGCGTATAATCTGAGAAAGCAGCCTCTAACAGTAAGTGGATGTAATCCTGGGATGATCAGTATCGTCCCCAAACTCAAGAACTCTCTGGATATCAGCAGCTGTCACCTCAATATCATGACCATGAATGGAGCTCCGTATACTGTAAGGCTCACGAGAACGATCAACTGAGGCATTCTCCCAGAATGCCTGATGTAACGACCTGTAAGGCGTACACGGTGTAGATATGGCCTTATGTATCCGGGAACGTCTAAGGAATGCAATGATCTCTGTAAACTCGGCCCCGTTTCGAGTCGTATGATCCAAATGAGCACATATGTTGTGCTTTGGATTAATGGACCATCTATCAGCCATTTACTGATTTTCATGATGTAGTCGACAACAAACAAACAAATGACTAAATAAATTAGAAATTAAACTTAGGTACAAAAATTAACTTGTTTTTGGCTTTTTGGGAGAGGTAAATCCTAAGATAGAAATCTACGGGATTTGGTTCCGGAATAGGCAGCTTCAACTAGATCATCTTCCCTTTTATATTGCTTAGACTACACAGACTTATACTTAGAATTTTTGCATCTTTTCTAAATTAAATTTTAAAGTCCCTCTTGATTTGTTCCTGTGTACTATCATTTTCCAAAGGGTTTGAATCGGTATCACAGATACGATATACCTTATATCAGCTTTCCACTCCTTCTCCCTCAAATTTTTTTTAATGTTACTTGCTGACTTATTCTCCCCCAAAATACTAAAATCATAACTGGTTTAATTATTTTAGGATTTTAATAAACAGCAAAATAACATGAGTTTAATTTAAACAGACTAAAATGAACAAATAAAATAAAATAAAAAAGAAAAATTAACTAAACTACATCGGACTACACATGATCATCATCAGGAATAACATCACTTTTCTTTTTACGCCGTTGACCTCTAACAAATATTGAAAACGTGGTTTATCAAAAGCTTTAGTATAGAGGTCAGCGCGTTGAAAATCAGTATTAATTTTTACCACATCAATTAAGTTCTTTTCAAAACAGTCTCTTATGTAATGGTATTTAATACCGATATGTTTGGTCTTTGGATGTTGGACCGGATTTTTAGTTACTGCAATTGCAGCAGAGTTATCAACAAATATAGGAGTAGAAGAAAAATTTAAACCGTAATCCCGCATTTGTTGTTGAATCCAGATGATTTGTGAACAGCAACTTGCAGCAGCAACGTATTCGGCTTCACAGGTTGACAATGCAACCGATGTCTGCTTCTTACACTGCCAGGTAACTAATCTCCTCCCAAAGAATTGACACCCTGCTGATGTAGACTTGTAGTTCATCTTGCAGCCCCCGTAATCCGAGTCACTATACGCCGTGAGCTCAAAGTCATCATCATGAGGATACCACAACCCAAGTGTGGGTGTACCCTTCAGATACTTGACCCCAATCAGATGGTTCACCTTAGGCTTAGCCTGATATCTAGAACATAAACATGTAGCATACATGATATCAGGTCTTGAGGCAGTGAGGTACGTGAGGGATCCAATCATTCCTCGGTACATTGTGGCGTCCACTAGATCTCCATTTTCATCAGGTGCTATATCATGATTCGTAGCAAGTGGAGTCCAAGCAGCAGAAGCATTCTCCATGTCAAAACGACTAAGAATGTCTCCTACATACTTGGTCTGATGTAGAAAGATCCCATTTGGTGTCTGATCCACCTGTAACCCGAGAAAGAATTTCATCTCCCCATAGCACTCATCTCAAACTCTTTCTTTATAACTGCTTCAAATTCTTTGCATAAATCCTTGTTCTTTGAACCGAAGATTATGTCATCGACATAGATTTGTACGAGCAGTAGGTCTCCATCCTTTTCTTTGATGAACAGTGTGCAGTCAATGACTCCCCTGCGAAAGCCGTGTTTCACAAGATGAGTCGAGAGTTTCTCATACCAGGCTCTTGGAGCTTGATGAAGCCCGTATAAAGCCTTTTCGAGTTTGTAAACTCTATCCCGATGATAAGGATCTTCAAATCCCTCGGGTTGACTGACATAGACTGTTTATCTGATTTCCCCATGAAGGAATGCACTCTTCACATCTAATTGGTAGACTTTAATCTTCATGTACGATGCATAGGCAAGGAAGATACGAATGGCTTCCATCCGTGCCACGGGTGCAAACACTTCATTGTAGTTAATCCCCTCGACTTGGCGAAATCCCTGAACCACCAGTCGAGCCTTTTTCCTGATAATGACCCCTTGGTCATCTTTCTTGCATTTCAAGACCCATTTGGTGCCAATGACCTTAGCACCTTTAGGTCTATCTACCAGAGTCCATACACCTAACTTCTTGAACTGAAGAAGTTCTTCTTGCATGGCACTCACCCATGCCTCATCATTTAGTGCATCACTGACGTATTTTGGCTCAAACTGCGAGACAAAACACCGATAAGCACAATCATTAATGTATCCCTTCTCCATAACAGAGGTATAATCAGCTGAGTATAGCTGATTTCGGGTTTGTACTCCTGATCTGACATCCCCAATGACATTGTCTAAGGGATGATAGACGTTTAGGTGTGATCCTGGAGTAGTAGGAACAGCTACCTCAGAGCCGAGATTATGAACATTAGGTTCTGCATCTGAGGTAGTTGGAGTTTGAGGTTTCGAAGTCGAAGGTGCATCACTGTTTGATGCTTGTGGACTTTCAGGAACTGGAACCTGTTCCTCCTGACTGTTCTGATTATCTTCTTCAGCTTCATCTTCAGAGGAGGAGTCACTGTCGTCGACTACTCCCCTGACTGACTAGATGATTCTCCCTGTGAGCTAGATGATGTTGAATCATGAGATGGTGTATTCAAGATATCATACATCATCCGAGTAGCTAACTCATCATCCGAAGGAGAGATAGGGATGTTGAAGGACTTGAAGAATCCATCATAGTCGAAAAAGTAGGCGGGTCCTTTGCCAGTAGGTGGTGTGGTATATCTCTGAACGTCAACATTACACCACACTTCTACTAGACCCGTTGAGTTGTTGTAAACCCTCTTGTTCGGTATGTTGTATCCTAGAAAGATTCCTTCATCCGCCTTCTCGCTGAATTTACCTTCTTGTGTCTTCTTCAGAAGTGTGCACGGCGCGCCAAATGGTTCGAGATACTCCAAATTTGGTTTGCGTCTTTGTAGTTGCTCGTAACATGTCTTTCCGTGGCGCTTGACAATCAGAACTCGATTCAGTGTATAACATGCATTAGCCACTGCCTCATTCCAGAATTGGATGGGCAGTTTCGAGTCTGCCAGCATTGTCCGTGCTGTCTCTATCAAGCTTCTGTTCTTTCTCTCAGCAACACCATTCATCTGAGGCGTGTAGGCAGAAGTGAATTGATGCACAATTCCCTTTTCCTTGCAGTAAGCCTCCATCCACTGGTTCTTGAATTCAGTCCCGTTGTCTGAGCGTACTTGTCTCACTTTCAGCTTGTAGAGGGATTCCAGTGTGGTTAGTAACTCCTTGAATGACTCAAATGTTTTTGATTTAGACTTCAGAAACATTACCCAAGAGAACCTTGAGTAGTCATCAGTAACCACAAAACATTACAAGTCGCCTGCAATGCTCTTTGTACTGACTGGACCAAACAGATCCATGTGAAGAAGTTCAAGAGGAAGTTCTATTGAATGAACTTTCTTTTCCTTATCAGACTTCTTTGTCTGTTTGCCTTTCTTGCAAGCTATACAAAAATTAGGAAGCTGGAAGTTCTTGACATTAACTCCTCTCACAAGATCCTTCTGAATCAAGTGATTCATCTTCCGTTGACTAATGTGTCCCATTCTCCTATGCCAGGAGATGGAATCCTTCTCAGTAGCTTTAGATAGAAAGCACTGAACCTCATGATCCGTTGTAGAAGCTGTTGACAGATCCAAAACATAAAGATCTTTATATCTTAAAGCTGTCATCAGAACTTGGTCCTCAGGAATCACGTAGTCTTTCTTTAGCACGTAACACTTCTTGTTGTCAAATATGACTTTAAATCCCTTATCACAAATTTGGGAAACAGAAAGTAACTTGTTTTAAAGTTGTTGAACATAGTTCACCTTATCAAACTTAACTTTCTGATTCCCAACTTCTCCCTGAGCTGTGATATAGCCTCCCTTGTTTCCAGCAAACGAAACATGCCCTCCTTTTATTTGCTTGACGTTTGATAAAAGAGCCCTGTTTCCTGTCATGTGCCTGGATGCTCCGCTCTCTACAAACCACGTGTTAGTTTCAGCACCGTAGCGAACACCCTGCACATACAATGTAAAAGATTAGTTTAGGTTAGGAACCCAAGCCTTTACTGGCTTGGGTTTCCCAGAGGCATCACACATCATGAATTCAACCCGTTGACCCTTAGAGGGTGAGGGTAGCTCAGGTTCCTTCTTGTCATCATTATCAGACACAGAGGATGACTTCTCTTTCCATAAGCCAGATTTGTGCAATGCCTGTTTGTGATAAACAGTCGACTGGCTAACGGGTTAAACTATAGGTTCACTAGTTCTTTTAGGTGGAGTTAAAGAACTCCTCTTAGAAGACCTAGGTTTTGAATCCTGAAGTTCAATCTTCTTCTTAGGTGTCTGATAGTAAGGACAATAGGAAGCAATATGTCCACACTCTCCATAACGACCTGCTATCAACTTTATGATTAAACTTTCTTTGCGGAGATGTGTGTGACACTCTAGTAACATCACTCAATTTAGGTTTTGACTCCGGTTCTTTTGATGTTTTCTCTTGTTTAACAAAATTAATTGTTTTAACATTTTTAACATCTTTTTCTTTTTGGTTAACTGGTTTTTGACTTGAAACTTATGAAAGATTAACATTTGAAGTCTTTTTAGATTCTGATTTGACTCTGTTTGACCCTGACTTTATATTAATCTTTTCAAATTCTTTTTCCAGATTAACGCAAGGCATTTTACCATTTGTCTTGGAAGTGGCCTCCTTTTGTTTTGTTTCAGATTCAATTGATGAACATGTGGAATCTGGATCACTAACAAGAGGAGTAGACACCACATGATCCTTGATGGGGTTATTATTTATTGGTCTAGTCTTAGTGTTCATCAAGGTCTCAGGTAGTGGTGGAACCACTTTATAACCCAATCCCTCCCCGTTATTTCTTTCTCTCACTAAGTGTTGGACAATATGTGAAGAACTTGTCCAACTGTGCAGTTTCTGTTTTAACGAGTTTACTTCTACTTCTAGAACTGCCTTTTGCTTCTTAGTGTCTTCTAGGGAGTTTAGATAGTAGCTAATGTCATTAGCTTGGTTAAATGCAACTACTTCGGTTTCCCTAAGCTGTTTAGTCAAAAGGTCTATCTTTTCTTTGTAACTATGCTCATTTTGTTTTAATACTCTATTAGCCTCAGTGCACAGTTGCAAATCTTTTACTAAGTTATCATTATGTTCTAATAACCTAGCAAATTTTTCATCTATGCTATTTCTAAAAGTATTACAATCAGAACAAGCATGATTATCAAAATTGGTCAGTGGTACTTCAGTGTAGGTACGAAGTTAGCCATCAATTAGTTCGATCGAGTTGCCATCAACGCCATCGATGTCTTGGTTTGGTGATTCTGTCGATTATGTCTTTGCTGTGGAAGTCCCTTCTTCAGGCTTGTAGATGACCTCAGTTGCAGTTGCTTCTTCACTATTTGACATCGCTATCTCAACTGTAATATCTCCTTCACTCGCGGAATCATCATCTAAGTCTTCTACACTTGCAATGTTTGATTCCCCAGGAGAGACAAACCTAAAGCTCCAGTCCTGTCCTTCATCATCATGAGCAGTCAAGGCTTTTGGATCCTTGCTTGATGAAGTAGAACTAGTAGCTTGCTTGTCTTGACGAGTGAAGGATGAAAATGGGTTCCTGTTACCCGTCTTCTTTGGCTTAACACATTCTCTCTTGAAGTGCCCCTTCTCTCCACAGTTAAAGCAGGTCACTTTGCTCTTGTCAAAGCCAAATGTGGTATCCTTAGTAGCTACCAAGTTCTATCCGGTCTTTTTCACAAACTTCTTCGCCCTCCGGACAGCACTAGCTAAGGCCCACATAATATCCATCCTCTCAAGCTCCATCTCGTCCACCTGCTCGTAGTCCTCATCTTCCAGATGGCAGTTTCCAATCTTCCCAGCAACAAGTTCATCATAAGAATGAACCACTGCAGCCAAAAGATCCATGTGTTCTCGAGCTACTTCCACAGTCACATTACCGAGGTTCTTGGTCTTCAGTCTAGTAGCATTCGCTTCAGATCCAATATAGTGGGTACAAGAAGACCTCGAAGTGTTTGATCCTAAAGGAGAAGCATGTGAAGGACCCGATGAGCTAGACACAAATGCAGTCTGGAGAGGTGCTCCAGATGTCTTAGCTTGAGGCGTGGCATTGTACAAAGCTGGATTCTGAGTGTACGAAGACTTCTGAGCTCTGTACTTCATCCTAAGTGCTTCTTCTCGCAACTTTAGAATGAAGTCATTGATATCCAGCTTTGCCAGCATTTCATTCTGTCTCAGGTTACACACGAATGAAGCCCACTTTTCCGGCAATCCATCTGCGAAATTTGTCACATTTTCTTCCATGGTAGTAGCCACCCCATGTGTATGCAGTTCACTCATTAGATGGTAGAATCTATCAATAACGTCGTCTAGACTCTCGTTTCCCATCGATGAGAAGTTATCAAATTCCTTCTTTAACTCCTTAGTATTGATTGCCTTCAGCGAAGCATTCCCATCGTACCTCTTTTCCAGCTCATCCTATAGTTTCTTGGCCTGCTTATTCTCTGAGTACTGGTGGAAAATGTCTTTAGGGATAGACTGTGTGATCAATGCATAGACTCTCTTCTCTGCATTATACTTAACCTTCTGCGCGTCTGTCATCCCTCCTAAAGTAAGCTTTACTCCATCGGCCCACCGGCATACTATACCCAATCTCGATAGCTTCCCACAGATTTGGATCCACTCCATGAGGTAGATCTCAAAACGTTGTTTCCAGTGGGGAAACTCATCTAACGTTAAGAGCTTTGGTGGTTTATTATGATTACCCACCTCACTCTCAAGTAACAGCAGGTTCTGGATCCTAGAGTCCTTCCCGACAGTAAAGGCTGACATTTGATCTTCCATGTCGAATAACTTTAAGTCTACTAAAACAAACTGTCAAATGGTGCGACTGAAGGATGCGATTGGGTATCCGTGCGAATGACTATACGACTGGTTCAATCGTGCGGTGAACTAAGCGATTGGTTCAGTGTGCGAAATGAAGCTGATGCGTATGAACACTGCGAACGAACGGTTCAATCGTACGAATGGAGATGCGACTAGGTCCAATCGTGCGTCTGGGCAATGCGAATGAAGTCCAGTCGTGCGAATGGCTCACTCGTGCGACTGAAGCTGTTGTTTTGCGAAAATTTCTAGGTGAACGTGTTTTAGCCGTAAAAATTCAAAATTTGCAACTCTAATCGCCTAAGTCCGTAGAAACCAAACTTTGATGAGCAGGGAACGTCCAAGATCACTTTTGACACAAAAGATTGCGTTTTAGTGTAAAACACAACCTTTTTATCAATCTTGATTGAATCACACGTAATCAAGAGCCAAAATCTTGATACCACTTGTTAGGACCTGGTATTTGAACGAAATACCGAGTGATTAGCGGGTTGTAAACCAGATCAAATAGTGCGGAATCCTATTTGATTGGCGATCCAATCAGTGAGAACACACGAAGAATCAATAAAAGTTGAATCTAACGTAAAAAAATCGAATGAGAGAATCGATCTAATGTGTTCTATGAACTTGGAGAACGAATTGGGAGCTTCTGGACGGCTAGGGTACGTCTGGAATCGAAATAGAATGAATGCTTTTGTTTTTCCACGAATTGGGTTGTATTTATAGGTTAGTATTGTTCATTCGTGCGACTGGACCATAAGTATAGTTTAGTCGTGCGATTGAACCATGCGGTTGATTCATACGCACGACTGAGTGTTCAGTCGTGCGACTGAGCCAATCTTATGTTACAATCACACGACTGATCCAGTCTCCTGGTTCAGTCGTGCGACTGAGTCAATCGTGTGAAGTTATTCATGCGTGTGGTCCATTCGCATGGGCCATTCGCATGAGAACTTCAGTGATAAGTGAATGAATTAATTAATATAACATTAAGTGTAACCATTCAACCAACCACAAATCTAATTAACCAATTCATCATCGACTCATTAATGAAATATTAAACATTATCAATCACAAACAATCAATATCATTTCATTAATCATTTCAAACATTACATCATAATCAGACAAACAAGATCTATTACATTCAAATCCTGATCTAGGGACATACATGTAATAACATCTTCTACTACATCTGGATGTAGTTCTTCCAAATCTTGCTGGCAAATGTTGGCAGATGTTAAGGAGCTTCCCAGGTAAGCTTGAAAACTTGAACTCAAAGCTGCAAAGGCTGTTTTTTGTTCTTAAGAGTCCAGAATGACAGTGATGGGCTCTGTTTGGTTGTTATTTGATGAAGACTTTGCTGATGAGGTATCTCTTCTATCATCAATTCTTCCTTTTTCTTTTCTTGACTTACTTTGAGAAGATTTGTTTGAAGGCTTTGATGCATAGAAACTTACTTTCTCTTCATCTTCACTCAGAGTACAAGAGTTATCAATATCATTGTTGGAGATGAAGGCACTTCCAGCACTTTTTGTTTCTTTAAAGTGATAGGGTGAGACATGTGTTCTCACACTCTTGTTTCTTGATTTTTCACCCATTTCAAGAGCCTCAACTTTAGCTACCAATGTATTTAAACGAGTTGCTTTGAGGTCAATGGTGTTCTTGAACATGAACACAGTTTGCTTCCAACTTTCAGGCAAAGTATGGAGCATCTTTTTGTTTAATTCCTCATTTGTATATTTCAACTCCATGATATTTATCTTTGTTACAAGTTGCATAAATCTATGGAGTTGTTGAGAAATTGATTCACCCGCAATATGATGAAAGGTTTCATATTGTGAAAGAAGGGTGTCCTTCCTAATGATTTTGATTTCATCACTCCCTTCACAGAGTGTATGAAGAATCTTCCACAAGGAATTTTTTGTTTTATAATTCTCACATCTGATTAATATTTCTTCAGGTAAAGCCATACTAAGCAAGTTGTATGCTTTAATATCAACTTTGACCTTCCTAATATCATCAGGTGACAAATCATTTGTACTTATATGTTGATTATTGTCATTATAATCCGACCTTCAATTATTGACACCCATAAGTCAGAATCTGTATAATTCACATGATTCCTGAACTTGATTTTCTAGGATTTAAAATTTTCTTTTGTTTCCAACTTTGGAGGTTGGTATGATGATCCACCAAAGTTACTCATGTTTATTTAAAAATCTAAAATTTAACTATTTCGGAGTATCTTTTAAGAAACGAACTAATTAGTGACAAAAATTAATCAACAAAAATCAAGCGATTGTGGTCACAAATTAGTCAATCTTATCAAATCAAAGATTTTGTTAATGTATTTGTTCAAATAAACTTGAACAATTGACGAATGTCAATCAATAACCCAGATCTACTATTCAATTGATTTGAATATTGATCTAAGTTAATCAAGCAATGAAACATTACTCGCTGAAAGACAATTCACTGTTTTATTCAATTCACAGAAAACCAATTTGCTTAAAAATAGTAGATCTAATCAGCAAATACTGACAAATCTAGTGAAACAAGCAAATAATTAAACACTTTAACACTAATAGATCAATCGATCTAAATCAATGAGCACTTGGCTCTGATACCACCTGTGAATCCAAGGATCACAATAAGGAATTATCAGTGTTAATAAGGAATCAATTTAATGTTGTGCGGCAACAACGTTAAACTTGTTTAATTGTTTAATAAATAAATATCAAATATAATGATTAATAATTATGACGAACACAATGATATGAACACAATTAATAAGCATACAGGATTTGATTCAAACGAATTTCATTAAAATTGATTAAAGATTACAGATGAATAAATAATAAACAATAAATGCTTCAAACGTGTTGATGTTGATGTGACGGCTGCTAGGGTTTATATTTGTGTGAATTGATGTGATGTTTGGGTTTGCCGTATTGTTGCTCGTGTGTTTGTGTTCCCTCTTATGTGAAACCTAGGATCCATATTTATAGGCACAAGTCTTTAAGTTAATGAAACACCGGATCTATTAAGATTTGCACAACTGTCTTGTTGACTTGTAACACTTGTATTATTTAAATAAAAGTGTTTGGACTCCGCAGCTACATAGTCTTCCGTAGGTGTTTGTTCTTCTCAAGATACTTTGTTCTTCCGAAGCTTTCATGTTCTTCCGAAGGTACTTGATCTTCCGAAGGCATTCTGTTCTTCTGAAGGTACTTGATCTTCTGAAGGTATTTTGTTCTTCCGCAGAGGATATTCGGATGATTTACTTGTAAGAAACATATCTATGGAAGAACAAAATGTTCATCCGTAGATGTTTGTTACACTTAGTCAATTTCAGTAATTGACCAAGTATTATGTTTGTATTGCAATCATACACAAATCAACACACATATGGGTTAACCTATATACATAAAGCATACATCAAAATAATGAATTATAATCAATCATTACAAGTATTGATTAAAGTTATAAGCCTATACAAAATGATCTAGATCTATTGTTCCTAGATCTAACATATCTAAGTACAAAAGCCTAAGCATCATTTCCTCTGTTTATCCGCATTGACTAATGCAGATGTCTTGTACTTAATCAGCATTTCTTTGTATTCTTCAACATTAGTGTTTGGACATCAGCATTGACAAATGCGGATGAACAAACACTCAGGTGCATTTCTTTCTAAACATCCGCATTAGTAAATGTGGATGTACAAATACTTATCAGCATTTGTTCAGTCTGTCTACATTTGTCAATGCGGAAGAACAAATACTTGTCACCATTTGTTCAATAGTCATCCGCATGTACAAATGCGGATAACCGACAATTTTCTTCTGCTCAAAAAGTCTTCGCCCGCATATCTTCTTGGACATGTGGGAGAATACCAATAGAACAACCATCAACCACCTCTTGAATTGGCATGTATTATCCTTTGAAGGTAACAATAATTGTGTTGCTTGTCTAAAAGGGAAGCAACACAGGGCATCTTATAAAACCAAAGAAGTTAACTCTATCACTACTCCATTACACTTATTGCACATGGATCTATTCGGTCCCACAACTCTAATGAGCATTTGAAGGAAACCATTATGCCTTGTGATTGTTAATGATTTTACAATATTTACATGGGTATTCTTTTTAAGAACTAAAAATGAAACTGTTAAAACATTAAAATTTTTTATTCTTAAAATAAAAATTCAAATTGATCATAAGCTAAAAATCATAAGTAATGATCAATGGACTGAGTTTAAGAATCAAGTTATTAACTCATTCTGTAACTCAAAAGGGATTGCGAGATAAAATAGTGCTCCTAGAACTCCTCAACAAAACGGTGCTGCTGAGAGAAGAAATATGACACTTATTGAGGATGCTACCATGTTGGTTGATTCAAAGTTGCCTCTAACTTTCTGGGCAGAGGCAGTCAGCACTGCATGCTATGTGCAGAACAGGGTTCTTATAGTTAAGCCCCATGGAAAAACCCCTTATGAGCTATGGAACAAGAGGCCACCGTTCATTGGCTTTCTTAGGTCTTTTGGCAGCAGGTGTACGATACTTAAATGACAACTTGGAAAATTTTGTTGAAAAGTTCGATGATGCTATCTTTGTTGGATATGCCTCTAACTCTATTTCTTAAGGAGTTTATAACATCAAAAATAAACAATTTGAGGAATAATCCAACATTGTTGTAACTAAGCACACTTCTTGTGTTAAGGTGAATGGACCTGACCACATTTTTTACTTATAATCGTTTCCAAACTATTCTAAACCTTCTTGTGAGAATGCTTCAGCTAGAAAAGGAACTCAAAATGATTTTGATGATGATGATCAACCATTTGAGTTACCCAAACCTATTCCTAGTTCTCCAAAAATCATTGAAGCAAGCTCCCATTGATGAAAGCCCTGAAAGCATAAACATCTTAGGAGCCAATGAAGCTTCCGCAAGTTGTCAACAAAATGAGCCTTAACACTCATTGAATGACAACTCCAGCATACAACACTAAGCTGATGAAGGTAGCATTTTAGAGGAACATGCAACTATTAATGCTACTTCACAGCATACCACTATTGATGTTGTCTCACATTCATTCAATTAGTCCTCATTGAATGAGCATGAGACATTAGCTGGAAATAATGTTTCCAATTCTAAGCGAAAATTTTCAAATCAGCCCTCATTGAATTAGCATGAGACACCATAATGGGAATGTTTGTTTGTATTCATGCTTTCTTTCACA
The DNA here is from genome assembly GCA_025215565.1 of Flaveria ramosissima. NCBI lineage: Eukaryota > Viridiplantae > Streptophyta > Magnoliopsida > Asterales > Asteraceae > Flaveria > Flaveria ramosissima. Next base: position 14,187,704 of record CM046032.1, on the reverse strand, counting down.
AATGGAACCAAAGAAGGTGGAAAAGGCTCTCAAGGACAATAGTTGGGTTGTATCAATGCAAGAGAATTGCTTCAATTCAAGAGACAAAAGGTTTTGAACCTATGTCCTCTACCACCTAGTCAAGTAACCATTGACATAAAGTGGATGTTTCAAAACAAAAAGGATGATAGAGGTTTGATTATCAAAAATGTAACATCATGTATTTTTGGTTAACTAAAAGTTAGTTTCGTTAAATTCTTGTAAGGACCATTGATGCCAAGTATGAAACTTATGGGTTAATTATGTTTAATTCTTAGTTTGTCTTTAAATTTTAATGTAAAAGTTAATAACCTAGCTATTAAATTAAGCTATAATTATAATTGTAATAATAATAACAAAGATAATAATTTTAATAATAATAATACTAATAAAGATGTTAATAATAATAATAATGATAATAATAATAATAATAATAACAATAATAATAATAATAATAATATTAAAAATATAATAAGTTATAAATAATAATAATAATAGAAATAATAATTTATAAAAGTTAAACAATTAATAAAATAGTTAAAACATAAGGTTTAATTAAGTTTAGGGGGCCTAATTGCAAATTTAGAAACTTTAATTTTAAAGTTTATATAAAATGTTAATTATTAAACCACATGGGCCAAAATTGTAAAATTACAAAACCCAAACCAATTCCCCCCTCCCTCACCCGACTTTCTGGCCGCAACTTCGGCCGCCCTCCGGCCGGAGTCCGGCGACCTTAAAATCGCCAAAATACTCCAAAATTGTAACCCCCAAAACCAATCTAACCGTTCGGAAACTCGATTTGAACTCAACTAACTACTTTAATTGAGTTCTAACACCGTTTACAAACCCAAGCGATGCATAACCGAAATCATCGTAAACTCATACTCGTTCGAAACATTTAACTCTAATAATAACCTAATTAAACGAACCTAATCAATCATCTAGTCATTCACAAACGAGTATTAGTTCCAATTTCTCCTGATAAAACACACAAACAAATCGATCCAAACAACCATTTCATCGCAACCTGCACCTCAATCAAAATCCACATTCTGAGCAAATTAAACTGAAATAGAGAGAGGGCTTTGCATCAAGATCACTATCCAAAGCTTCACACGAGTTTAATTTGGTGTCATATTCGTTTGCCCACAAATTGGGTCAAGTCTCAGTCGCAGCTTGTTCTTCATAGTCTTCAACGTCGAATCATCTTCATTCGGGTAATTAAACACATCTACATAATCGTTTCAACATGGAGAATAAAAGCCCCATGAACCTAACCAGTAATTGAATCGAATCGGAGTTCAATTGGATCCAAGAACAATCTAGGGTTTGTTGAATTTGGGCATTCATGGATAATTATGTTTTTAAGAATTAGGGGCCGAGACCTAGCATGGCCACGATCCTTGGTTCACTGGTAACACATGAGACTTCCAAACAGGAGGTCCCCGGTTCGAATCCGGGGAAACTCATGTTTTCATTTTTAAGGCTTTTAGCCTTCAAAATCAATTCTAATTTTTTTTTAAATTACAAAAACCCATTTTATAAAAGCTGATTTTTCTAAAATACTTTTAATAATTTTTCTGAGAATTATTTCTTTAAAAATAAATATTTTTCACTTTTGATAAATAATCTAAAAGTAATATAAGTAGTTTATTTTTTTATATATAAAAATCCATACTACTTTGTTCCACAAATATGATTATTTCAAACATTGCCTTTAAAATTTTGTTTAAATTATGTTCTTAGACTTTATTTAAATTTTATATATATATACAAAATTGTTATAAATGTTATATTTGTATATAAAACTTTATGTAAAATGTAACGAAATTCATTGATTTTATAATTGGTCCCATATTGTTAAACATAATTATTTGACAAGCTCTAAATACAAAATTCCACTCAAAACCCTAGTTCTCGTTAAATCACTAATTCTATTATTATACTTAAAATCTTGTAAATATATATGCATAGGTACCTTGTGAATGATTACGTTGGAACGACGTGTATTATTTTCTATTAATCGTCAATTATATACATATTGATCAAGTGAGTATTTCTATACCCCTTTTGCATATTTTTACACTTTGGGGTGAAGCATGTTACCTTATAACCATTGCACTTGTAAACTCGTTTGATTCTTGTAAACACTTGGCAATGAACTTGTATGTTGTGGTTAGTTTATTTTAGTAATTACCATGTATTGACAATTATATGTGCAATCATTAACTATTGCCAGCCTAGCGACGTCATAGATCTATGGGTCTGACAAGCCTGCTTGGTTAATCCAAGTACACTTAGCTAATCGTATAATCTTATAAACATGTAACCATTAAACTGTCAAGGTTTGATTGTTACATCTGTCATACATCCCTAGTTACTTTGGTCACTAACTTATGACATGAATTGCCATCTTTTACATATGTATGTATAAAAACTATGGAAATCTCACCAATATTATGTTGACCTTTTGTTTTTAACATGTTTCAAGAAACGGGCAAGTTTGATTGTCATCTTTGAAGCTTATTCACATCTAGGAATGGACCTAGTTAAATAAATGGATTTCTTGAATTATTTACATTTTATGTTATGTTTATTTTCATATTTGAGACTTATGTTTGAAATGTTATATTGTAAACTTATGATTATAATATTTGAATTAAATAATAGCGTTATGTGGTTGTGAACAATCTTAACCCTCACATCTCGACGATTCCGCCGTCAAGGTTGGGGTGTGACAGATTGGTATCAGAGCTCATAACTATAGGGATTTAGGTTATTTGAAATGGTGACCTAGACAATAGTTTATGCATGAACCTTATAGAATAATATTTATATTCGTGTAAAAATATATATTGTTTGCATGCTACATAATGCTATGCCTTCTTTTGTGCAACTTGATGCGTTAGCATAGGATTGCCTTGTAAATGCCTAAACATTGTTACTTGTCTCCCCTAGACTTATTCTTGATTCTTTAATTCCCCCCGACGAATGAAACTTCTTAATCTTATTCTCGACGACACGTGGGTCCATACGCTTTATATCTATGGTTTAAAACTTTAGACTTATGTCTAATGTATACAAATCTCATCAAGGTTTTGATTCCATGAACCTAAGAAATATTGTGTGATACATAGATACCTGTATTCTGGATTTCCTGGCAAAAGGCCTTCGGGCTAAGGTAAGCATTTCGCATAAATCCTACGGGACTAGTTATGCTTACCTGGGGATGTCGGGGATGAGTGATAAACTATGGTCAATATACACATTTTTCTAAGGCAAATGGGTCAATTTACCTTGACGTGTCAATGTTTCCAAATGGTAATGCGTTACCAAATGGAACCATTCCATGTGCCTTTCAACCTTTGACTTATTCTTGTTTAAATTACTATCCTTTATTATTCTCATTCCCGTGTCTAACTCATTTTGTATATCCAGCATGTCTTGTCACCATAGAAAGCGTGGAAGTTCCGATCGTAAACTCGCAGCAATGATCGCCCGGCAAATGGCTGCTGTGCTTCTGTCAATGGTTGCTGAACTTAGCAGCACTTTAATGGCCAATAACAACAACAACACTAATGGAAACAATAGTGGTGGTGACAACAATGCCCATGGGGAGAATAGCAACAACCAAAATGGGAACAATCGCACCTGCACCTTTAAACACTTAAACTCGTGCAAACCCACTAGCTTTAGTGGAAAAGAACGAGCCACTGGACTTCTCGAGTGGTTCGAGAGTATGGAGAACATGTTCATCGTGAGTGAGTGTCCTGATGAATTCAAGGTTTGCTATGCTGCGAGCGTTCTTCAACAAGGGCGCTCACGTGGTGGAACAGTGAGAAAATGAACCGAGGGACTGAAGCTGCCTTGGCATTATCTTGGGAAGAATTTAAGGATATAATGATCCAAAAGTTCTGCCCGAGGAGTGAGTTTCAGAAGCTGGAGGAAGAATTCTTGAACCTCAAGCAAGATGGTGGGAATCATTTGGCTTATTCCAACGGCATCATGAGTTGAGCATGCTCCTACCACACATGGTGGATACCGTGCCCCGAAACACTGAGAAATTTAGCAAGGGGGTACCACCTCAAATACAAGATGTCGTTGTGGGTAGTAGGCCCACAAATTTGGAAAAAGCGATTACTATCACCGCACAGCTCACTGAGAATCATATTAGGGCTGGCACTATGTCGGTGAAAGGTGCCAAGACTGCTGCAAAGGTGACACCCGAGGCTACAAAGGAGATGAAGGCCGAGTCCTCCTTTTAAAACAAGAAGCGCAAGTTCACTCCGACTCACAATTACGCGGTGACAACATCAAATGCTCCTCAAAGGCAAGTGGTGGTTGCAAATCAAGCCCCCGTGGCGAGAGCTTATTCTAGGCCGTACCCGATGTGCAATACTTGCAAGTACCATCACGCGAGTAACACTCCATGCTGAGTTTGCTCCTTGTGCGGGAAGTATGGGCATCTGGTGGCTACTTGCCTTCGTGCGCCGAATAATGCTGCGATGCTTGCTAATCAAGCCTGCTACAAGTGTGGCGAACCTGGACATATTCATCCACATTGCGGGAACTGTGCCACCGGCTCGTGGAAGGGCTTTCAACATCAACGTCAACCAATCTCAAGCTAACAACGACGTGGTGAATGGTACGTCATTAAAATTCTTTTAATCGTTCTTTGTCTTGTAAAATCCCTACTTGTGTTCCTCAAACCAATAATAGGTCATTACTGAACAGGTATGTATCTTGTAAACAGCCGTTATGCTTCTGTATTGTTTGATTCGAGTGCCAATAAGAGTTTCGTTTCTTTGGAGTTCGAGCCCATTATTTCTAAACCACGTGCTAATCTAGAAATACCCTTTACGGTCGAAGTCGCCGATGGAAGATCGATCGTCGCTGACGTCGTAATACGCGATTGTACCTTGAGACTTAACGAGCACGAGTTCCTCAACGACCTTATTCATATGCAATTGGGAAGCTTTGACGTTATTATTGGCATGGATTGGTTAGCCAAGCAACACGCGGAAATCTTATGCTTCGAGAAGTGCATTCAAATTCCCTTACCGTCGGGTGATACTTTGAAAGTCTTTGGGGAGAAACCATCCCAAGGACTCAAACTTATGTCCTGCATCAAGGCCCCAAAGTGCTTAAGTAAGAACTACAAGCTTTTATGGCTTATGTAGTTAACACGAAAGCCAAGGTAAGGAACCGAAAGATATTCTTTTCGTGCGAGATTTTCCCGAGGATCTTAAGGGGTTACCTCCCGTACGAGAAGTTGAGTTCAAAATCGACTTGATCCCTGGTGCAAACCCTATGGCTAAAGCACCTTATCATCTTGCACCGTATAAAATGAAAGAACTAACTAGTTAACTGCAAGAGTTGACCGATAAGGGTTTCATTCGTCCTAGCTCCTCACCATGGGGTGCACCTGTGTTGTTCGTGAAGAAGAAAGATGGTTCTTTCCGTATGTGTACCGACTACCGAGAACTCAACAAGCTCACCATCAAGAAGCGATACCCTCTTCCTCGAATCGATGATCAATTCGATCAACTTCAAGGAGCTACACAATTCTCGAAGATCGACCTACGCTCTGGATATCATCAACTACGTGTTCACGATGACGATATTCCAAAAACCGCTTTCCGTACTCGATATGGACATTACGAGTTCATGGTTATGCCTTTTGGTTTAACCAATGCACTTGTTGTGTTTGGATCTCATGAATCGAGTATGTAAACCGAACCTGGACAAATTCGTGATCGTGTTCATCGATGATATTCTTATCTACTCCAAGACAAAAACCGATCACGAGATGCACTTGCGACATTTCATGAACTTTTAAAGAAGGAGCAACTATACGCCAAGTTTTCCAAGTGTGAGTTATGGCGAGAGGAAGTCCAATTCTTAGGTCGTGTGGTGAATAGCCAAGGAATTCACGTTGACCCTGCTAAAATAGAAGCCGTGAGAAAATAGTGTGTTCCCGCGACCCCAAACGAAGTTCATTCTTTTTTGGGTTTAGCGTGTTATTACCGTAGATTCATAGCAAACTTTTCGAAGATTGCTAAACCATTAACGGTGCTAACCCAAAAGAACCGAATCTTTGAATTGGGACCCGAACAAGAAGTGGCTTTCGATACATTAAAACTCAAGTTGTGTAACGCTCCTATTCTAACACTCCCCGATGGAAACGACGATTTTACCGTGTACTATGATGCCTCTAATCAAGGTCTTGGTTGTGTTCTTATGCAACGAGGCAAACTCATAGCATACGCGTCGAGGCAATCGAAGGTTCATGAAGTGAACTACACAACCCAGGATCTTGAACTTGGTGCTGTAGTTTTCGCTTTGAATATCTGGCGACACTATCTTTATGGGATGCAATGCATAGTCTACACCGATCATAAGAGTCTCCAACACGTGTTGAATGCAAAGGATCTTAACATGAGGCAAAGACGTTGGATCAAGTTGATTAGCGACTGCGACTGCGACGTTCGTTACCACCCTGGGAAGGCGAATGTTGTAGCCGACGCGCTGAGTTGCAAAATCCACAACAAGACTGTCTCGCTCCAAGAAATCCGAGATCGAAGGCAGTGGTTCGACACGTTAGGGGAATTTGATACCGAGATTCATGTGGATGTTAACGAGGCTATTATCATGCTTCAAAACATAAGGATTGATAGTAATCTCGAGTTATGCATTCGCGAGGCTCAACAAGCAGCATTAACCGACAAGGGGAAAGATGAAGATTTGGTGTCTAATGTTCGGTCACAACTGGAGACAAAACCAAATGGCATGCGGTATTCCTTGAATCGACTTTGGATCCCTAATTACAATAACCTTCATCACTTCATTATGAATGAAGCTCATCAAACTCGATATTCTATTCATCCTGGCTCTGAGAAGATGTACATGGATCTGCGTGGCCAATATTGGTGGCCTGGGATGAAGAAAGATATAGCGTGTTATGTTTCAAAGTGTCTCACGTGTGCAAGAGTTAAAGAAGAACATCAACGACCGAGTGGTTTACTTGAACAACCCGAAATCCTTATATGGAAATAGGAACTTATATCCATAGATTTCATAACCAAGTTACCTCGTACTCCTCGTGGTCATGATAGTATATGGGTGATTGTGGACCGTTTGACAAAAACGGCACATTTCATACCAATACGAGACACTTACAAAGTTTCAAGATTGGCTCGTATCTACATTGACGAAATCGTGAGCCGTCATGGCGTGCAGTTGCACATTATTTCCGATCGAGATGCTCGTTTCACTTCGCACTTTTGGTGTTCAATGCAATAACTCTTGGGTAGTCAATTGGATTTAAGTACGGCTTACCATCCTCAAACGAACGATCAAACCGTACGAACAATTCAAACCCTCGAGGACTTCCTACGTCTTTGTGTCCTTGACTTTGGTGGTGATTGGGATACACATCTACCGCTCGCGGAATTTTCGTATAACAACCGTTATCAATCAAGTATCAAGAGGGCACCATTCGAGGCTTTGTATGGTCGTAAATATCGTTCACCGATTTGTTGGACTCGGTGAGAATCTCATCATTGGTCCTGAACTTATTCAAGAAACGACCGACAAAGTTTCCATAATCCGCAAGAACCTTGAAGTGGCAAGAAGTCAACAAAAGAACTATGCCGATAAGCAACACAAGCCATTGGAGTTCCAAGTTGGCGATATGGTTCTTCTTAAGGTTTCACCGTGGAAAGGTGTTGTTCGCTTTGGAAAGAAGGGTAAATTGGCTCCAAAATTTATAGGACCTTTCAAAATCCTGAAAAGGATTGGGAAAGTGACTTATAAACTAGAACTACCTTTCGACTTTAGTGGAGTTCACCCTATGTACCATGCCTTAAACTTGAAAAAGTGTTTGGCTGACGAGAGTCTACATGTTCCACTGGAGGACATCCAGATCGACTAGTCATTACACTTTGTTGATAAACCTGTTCTAATTATGGATCACATTATGAAGAAGACTAGAACCACAACTAACCCAATTGTCAAGTTTCGTTGGGAGAATAAGCGTGGCGCTGAATTTAATTGGGAGCGTGAAGAACATATGAAGAAGAAGAACCCACATTTGTTTGTATAGTTTCATTCTTAATTTCGGGACGAAATTGTTTCAAGTTGGGGAGACTGTAATATCATGTATTTTTGGTTAACTAAAAGTTAGTTTCGTTAAATTCTTGTAAGGACCATTAATGCCAAGTATGAAACTTATGGGTTACTTATGTTTAATTCTTATTTGTCTTTAAATTTTAATGTAAAAGTTAATAACCTAGCTATTAAATTGAGCTATAATAATAATTGTATTAATAATAACAAAGATGATAATTATAATAATAATAATACTAATAAAGATGTTAATAATAATAATAATAATAATATTAATATTAATAATAACATATGTTAAAAATAATAATAATAATAGAAATAATAATTTATAAAAGTTAAATAATTAATAAAATAGTTAAAACTTAAGGTTTAATTAAGTTTAGGGTGCCTAATTGCAAATTTAGAAACTTTAATTATAAAGTTTATACATAAAATGTTAATTATTAAACCACATGGGTCAAAACTATAAAATTACAAAACCCAAACCAATTTCCCCCTCCCCCTAACCCGACTTTCTGGCCGCAACTCTGGCCACCCTTCCGGCCGGAGTCCAGCGACCTTTAAATCGCCAAAATAGTCCAAAATTTTAACCCCCAAAACCAATCTAACCGTTCGGAAACTCGATTCGAACTCAATTAACTACTTTAATTGAGTACTAACACCGGTTACAAACCCAAGCGATGCATAACCGAAATCATCTTATCATAGCCGTTCGAAACATTAAACTCTAATAATAACCTAATTAAACGAACCTAATCAGTCAACTTGTTATTCACAAACGAGTATTGGTTCTAATTTCTGCTGAAAACACACAAACAACCATTTCATCGCAACCTGCATCTTAATCAAAATCCACTTTCTGAGCAAATTAAACTGAAATTGGAGGGCTTTGCATCAAGATCACTATCCGAAGCTTCACATGAGTTTAATTTGGTTTTCATAGTCGCTTTCCAACAAATTGAGTCAAGTCTCAGTCGCGGCTTTTTCATCCTTGTGTTCGACTTCAAATCATCTTCATTCGGGTAATTAAACACATCTACATAATCATTTCAACATGGGGAATAAAAGCCCCATGAACCTAACCAGTAACTGAATCGAATAAAGGTTCAATTGGATCAAAGAACAATCTAGGGTTTGTTGGATTTGGGCATTCATGGATAATTATGTTTTTAAGAATTAGGGGCCGAGACCTAACATGGCCACGACCCTTGGTTCACTGGTAACACATGAGACTTCCAAACAGGAGGTCCCGGTTCGAATCTGGGGAACCTCATGTTTTTTTAAGGCTTTTAGCCTTTAAAATCAGTTCTAATTTTTTTAAAAAAATTATAAAAACCCATTTTATAAAAGCTGATTTTTCTAAAATACTTTTAATTATTTTTCTGAGAATTATTTCTTTAAAAATAAATACATTTCACTTTTGATAAATAATCTAAAAGTAATATAAGTAGTTTATTTTTTTATATATAAAAATCCATACTACTTGTTCCAGAAATATGATTATTTCAAAAGTTGCCTTTAAATTTTTTTTTAAATTATGTTCTTAGACTTTATTTAAATCTTTATATATATACAAAATTGTTATAAATGTTATATTTGTATATAAAAGTTTATGTAAAATGTAACGAATTTCATTGATTTTATAATTGGTCCCACATTGTTAAACATAATTATTTGACAAGCTCTAAATACCAAATTCCACTCAAAACCCTAGTTCTCGTTAAATCTCTAATTCTATTATTAAACTTAAAATCTTGTAAATATATACACATTGGTACCTTGTGAAGGATTACGTTGGAACGACGTATATTATTTTTTATTAATCGTCAATTATATACATATTGATCAAGTGAGTATTTCTATACCCCTTTTGCATATTTTTACACTTTGGGGTGAAGCATGTTATATTATAACCATTGCACTTGTAAACTCGTTTGTTTCTTGGAAACACTTGGCTATTCACTTGTATGTTGTGGTTAATTTATTTTAGTAATTACCAAGTATTGACGATTATATGTGCAATCATTAACTATTGCTAGCATGGCGACGTCATAGATCTATGGGCCTGACAAGCCTGCTTGGTTAATCCAAGTACACTTAGCTAATCGTATAATCTTGTAAACGTGTAAACTTGTAAACTGCCAAGGTTTGATTGTTAAATCTGTCATACATCCCTAGTTACTTTGTTCACTAACTTATGACATGAATTGCCGTCTTTTATATATGTATGTATGAAAACTATGGAAATCTCACCAACATTATGTTGACCTTTTATTATTAACATGTTTCAGGAAACGCGCAAGTTTGATTGTCATATGTGAAGCTTATTCACATCTAGATATGGACCTAGTTAAATAAATGGATTTCTTGAATTATTTACATTTTATGTTATGCTTATTTTCATATTTAAGACTTATGTTTGTAATGTTATATTGGAAACTTATGATTATAATATTTGGATTAAATAATAGCGTTATGTGATTGTGAACAATCTTAACCCTCACATCTCGACGATTCCGCCGTCAAGGTTGGGGTGTGACAAAGAACAAGGAAAGACTTGTAGTTCAAGCATACACACAAAAGGGATAGATTACACTGATGTCTTTGCAGAAGTTGTAACACTTGAGGCTGTGAGAATCTTCCTTGCCTATGCACCTTCCAAGAACTTTAATGTCTACCAACTTGATGTCAAGTGCACCTTTTTGTATGGGGATATAGATAGAGAAGTCTATGTGTGTCAATCTCCAGGATTTGAAGACCCATAGCATCCTAACTATGTGTACATGCTCGATAAAGCTCTCAATTGGCTGCAGCGGGCACCTAGGCTATGGTATGAGACACTTTCTCAATTTCTCCTGAAGCATGGCTACACCAGAGGCACAATAGACAAGACTTTGCTTATAAAGAAGACTAGAAAAAAGACATTCTGCTTGTACAAGTTTACGTTAATGACATCATATTTGGTTCTTCCAATGACCAGCTGTGCAAGGACTTTGAAAGCATTATGATGAAGAAATTTGAGATGAGTTCCATGGGAAAGATGGATTTTTTCCTTCGAACTCAGGTGAGAAATGAAAGATGGGTTATATATCAATCAATCTAAGTATGTTAATAAAATCTTAGAAAGATTTGAAATGAAAGATTATAAACCACCCAAGACACGTATACCCAGAAATCATAACCTTTGTACTAACTCTGAGGGGGAGGATACTGCTCAACATCAGTACAGGGTAATAATAGGATCTCTAATGTGTCTCACAGCAAGTAGACCTGATATTATGTTTAACTGTGTGTGAGAATGATACTCTCAGTTGATGGGAATTAACTATGACCGAATATGATGATTGAGTCAGTGGTTATATTGCGGAATCGTATAAACACAGATCATTGAATGCTTGAAATACTCATAAATACTTTTGTATTAATGGTGGTGACAAGTTATAATGAATGCTAGGGTTTTAGCATGAAACAATAACAAGACACCTCTGAAACATAAAACTATCGAATATATTCTGATTGTCAAGTCCTCCCACAAGTGGGGTTTTCTATTCTATTTATAGGCTGACAACATGCCTTTGCAAAAAGACTAAAGTACCCCTATACTATACATAAGGAATCTGGTCTAAGTACAAAAGTCTTCATCAACATTTCTTCTGTTCATCCGCATTAACTAATACGGATGTGTTAATCTTCATCAGCTTTTCTTTTTCTTCTATCGCATTGGTGTTTGGTCATCAGCATTGAGAAATGCGGATGAACAAACACTTGGCACATTTGTTGCTGAACATCCGCATTAGTTAATGCGGATGTACAAATACTTGGCAGAACTTGTTCGGCTTTATGCATTTGTTAATGCAGAAGAACAAATACTGGTCAACATTTGTTCCATGGTCATTCGCATTAACAAATGCGGATAGCCGACACTTGTCTTTTGATGTGTAGATTCTTCATTCGCATTGGTTCTTGGACTTGGGGAGATTTCCAATAGAACAACCATCAATCCAACACTTTAATTGGCATGTATGATCCTTTCAGGGTCCAACAATACTCCCCTAAGGATTATACAGCCTATGTACTTCAAGGGTTTGATGGTGGATGAAGTTGTGAAGATTTTGCATGGTCTTCAGCAGAAGGAGGGGGAATCAGTGGTTTTGCCAAGGAAGGATCCAAGATGGCCTTGATCATGTTGACAAAATCATTGTCTTCAGACATATTGTCTATATTCAGCACATGGATCTTCATCTGGCTCATTGGGTATATGGCTTCAACGGGCAGCTTTTTCAAAGAAATGGGTTCCCATATTGACACAGTGGACAACCCATCTCTATGGATCGACAATGTCCCTCCCATATCAACCTCCAACTTCACAATATTGCCCAGTTGCAAATGAGTCTTCTTCTTCTTCCTTTGCTCCCTTTTGGCAATTATTCTGTCAGATACCATCTTCAGGATTTTGATGCACTTGACGAAGAAGTGCATATCAGCTTCTCCAAGCTTGTTGCTAATTTCTCTAAAGTGCCTAGTGTAGATGTAGTGGATGTAGGATTCATCAAGTAGCCTCACTTCATATCCACTGAACAATCTGATTTTAGAAACCTCCTTTCCTCCCCACCTCCTTTCAATCACCAACTCATAAGTTTTCTCATCATAGAAGACATTAGAGATTGGTTTGGAAGTGTGTGTATCTGCTAACATCTTTCTCTTTAGAGACTATGTGGGCTTCACTTTCAGCTCAGGGAACACCACTTCCTCAGCCTCTTTAGTCTTTTTCTTCTTTTCTAGAGGGTTGATATAGGATCTGTCTTTCCTCATACATATAGCTATTAATGATTTGAAGTTGTCAGTCATTTTAAACATCTTTAGAATATATTCAAACTCATACCCTCTGAACATAGCTTTGTGGTTGATCAGTTCCAAGTTATCTAGTTCCTTTAAGTTATGTATTTGTAGGGATTTCACTAGAGTAGTGTACTCTGTGAAGAACTGAACTAACCCTGAGATTATTTTAATCATAAACATGTTCCAATAACTATCGTACTTCCAGGCAATGATTTTCTGATAAGCTTTGCCATGGGGATTAGATACACCCTTAATCATCTCTGCAGTGGTCAGCCCTTCTTGTAACTTCAATTGAGAAGGCTCACAAACCACTCAGAATTTCTATGAATACAGGTGCCAAAGAATCATAATCTTTGTGAGTGAGTTGGATGTCTTAGGCTGAGACCCTAGATCTTGGTTTCTTGCTCACTATCTCTTCTTCAATCTTCCTCAATCATTCTTTCATTTCATTTATTAATCTCAGCATTGCAGCCCTCAATGAGTTTGTTTTCATATTACCAAGCTTTCTTTTTGTATATCCTTGCACAGAGAGATAATCCTTCATCTCCCTATCAGTCATGTTATAGGGATCATGATATAGAGATTGTGGAGCTTCAGCCTCTTTGGTTATGGAGATAGAGAGAACCACATGTGACTTGGTTTCTTATGCCTTTTCATACTCTGTTACATAAGAAGGATCTAACAACTTGTGTAGCTTCTCTTCTTCTTCAACCATTCCCTCATAGGTCATCCCAAACACATCATCAGCATCATAGCCATGATTGATTAGGAAAATTGCCTTGACCATCAAATCATTAGCTTGAGCTTTCTCAACCATCTCATGAACTGAAGTTTCTGCCTTTTTAGGACTTTCTTTTGCTATTGGTTCATCAACCACATAGCCTACTTCTATCTCTCCTTCTTCCAGGTCTATAAACTCAACCCTTTTCTTCAATTGTTCCTTTGCCTTCTCATGTTCTTCAAGAAATTCAGCAATGGCTGCTAGGCTTCGAGCATCATCTTTTTGCTTCTTTTTGACAGGTTCTTCTTCCTTAATGGGTCTTTTTCCTTTAGCCTTTTCTGATAAATACTTCCTTGTTCTGGTGTAAGTCTACATAGTAGGACCAGAGGAGGATTCTGTTTTTTCAGCTTCTTGAGGTTCTTTTTCAGCTTCTTCTTTTCAGATTCTGCTTGTTCTTTTTCTTTGTTCTTTGCACCTGATTCTTCTTGTTCTTGTTGTTGTTCACAAAGTCTTCTAATGACATTCTTTTGTTCATCAGTCAGAGTAATAGCTGGTACACTCTGCAGTCTCAAGTTCCTTTCCAAAGACATAAGAGATTAAGGGATCACAACAATAGGCTCAACAGATTGTCTTTGATCTCCAGTGAAGTCCCAGAATTCATCATCAATAATGAATTCCTCAGCTATAAAGCTATCAAGGGCTTTGATCATTTCACTGAATTAAGCTTCATTAACTTTGGATTCTTCAGTTTGTTTGCTTGAGTATACTACCATGGCCATACTCTGTTCTTTATGTTTTGTTCCACTAGATTCAGGTTCTTTCATAATCTCAGTGGTTTTCATCTTTTTGGTAGGAGGAGAGTCATCATCACTCTCTCCTGAAGAACTTTCCCCACTTACATCTTTGTCACCATCTCTTTTCTTCTTCATTTCATCCTTATCACTCTTATCATCCTTCTCTTTCTCTATTTCTTGTTTAATCATGCTTAAAAGCTCCAACTCAGAAACTCTCTTGTTTAGAGTTTCTATCTGTTTGTGCAGATCAATGATTATTTTTTATTGTTCTTCCAACTGTTCTTTTTGTTCTTCCATGGCAATGGTTTGGATGGTCAAAGTTTCCACATGCCCACCGACTTCATCCCTTGAATGTTGAAGAGCAACCTTTAATTCTTTTATCTCATTATCTTTTTCTTTGTTTTCATCTTCATACTTTTCTTTGAGATCTTTCAACTCTTTTTCCTTTTCATCTAACTCCAGAAGTCTGTCTTTGATAATACCAGATCTTCTATCCAGGAGTTTTTCCATCCTTGCTACTTTTTGTAAGAGATCAGGAATCATTTCATCTTTCTTATTAGGTCTGTTCACCTCTGATTCAGCAAAACTTTTAGGGTGAACTGCATCAGAAATGACTTGTCTCATAGGCATTCTCTCTTTATGGTCCTCCACATCATAAGATGATTTGGAATCCTCTGAAGAGCTGGTAGATTCACCAAACTCAACAGGTTCGGTAGTGGTAGGTGATGATGAAACCGAAGAGGTATGTTGAGGATGAATGGGTGAAACATGAGGTGAGTGAATAGGTGATATATGTGGTGAGATAATGGCTAGTGTATGTGGTGATGGATATGGTGATCTGTGAGGTGATGGAATGGGTGTTGGCATAAATGGTGATGATATCTCAGATTCTTGAACAGAAGGCCTAGTGTGAATATCACCACCTACATCCATCTGTGGTGACACTAGCCTTTGTCTTTCTTCAGCCATGCCTACATGCTCATCAACATGGTGTTGATCATGAGCAGCTTGTTGTTCTTCTTCAACAGGCTCATCAACATGAGCTTCTTTTTCTTGTTCTTCTATGTTTTCTTCTGGATTAATATCCTGTAACATCCAAGGAAGGAAAGGAAAGAAAGTTCCACTGTAGCAGTTTCTAGAATCTCTCTTCTTGATGTACTTGTATGCCCTGGCATTATAGTGACGAATGTCCATCACTAGTCCTTCAGGCACAATCTGTGGAATGCCTCATTGATCAAGCATTGCAGAAATCTAGGATACATTGGGAACATGTGCCTTCTTCCTTCTTGAATGTTTGAAACAAGACCATTGAACACATAAGCAGACATGTTAAATGGTCCGTTTGGGCACAAGGCACATATAGCAGATGATGTGGTTACATGAACGTCATTCCATCCAGTCTTCCTCTTGGATAAGCAGTGTTGGAAGATATGAATAAGAAATCTCCATTGTAAATCCACCAACCCTTTAACAATCTGTTTTCCTTCATAACCTCTTTCATACCCAATTTTTGCAAAGAAGGTCATAATGTCATCATCTTCTAATTCCAAAGGAGTGTTTGCATCATCACCAAAGTGTAGACATTGTCTCACACTCTGTTCAGTGATGGCTAAGGTATGATCATTAGTAATTCTTCCGGATAGAGTCTTCACCCCATCAATCTCAACTACTTCAGCAGTACTCCAGGAAGACCTTATGAAGTTCTCATAGATGATAGGTCTAACTGTAATAGCATGAGCTACTCTGGTGGTAGAGATGAATCTGATCATATCTCTAAGTCCTTTAGCCTCAGGTATATCAGGGTCAAGATAACCATTAACATTTTGGAGCTTGCTCCACGTGAGATTAGCCATTGTACCATGCATCAGAGGCATATGAATTAGAACACTGAATAATAAATATCAGATTGTAAATCATCAAGTGAAATATTTTCAGTTTGACTTTTGTTCGTCAAAATTGAGTGTTCATAGGTACTGTTCCATAAGAATTAGACCTAACTTGATTTTGTGATGAATATCCACTTTTATTTTGTTTTTCATGTTTATAGATGTAATCCTTTCTGATTTTAACATCTTTTAACACTTAGAATCAAGTTTTGATTTCAACATTTTCAATTTTTGTTATACCATGTTCTTGCGATGAACTAGGTTTTTGCAAATCACTTATTTGTTTTTATATTCTTGTTAATGATGTTCATTGCACTCGAAAATGTCTATCAATCCTTAGTTTGATGTTAATTTTTATGATTCTTTCTTGGCCTAGTGTTCTTAGTTCCTCATGGGTCCGATGGTATAGGTTATGAAATTCACAGATTATCACCTTGTTTTCGATACTATAGTTGTTGAGAATTGAAAATGAGGAGTAGTGAAGGTGAATGAACTAGAAAAATAGGATTATGATGATGGATGAAGAACAGTGATGAACGCTTGTCAAACTATAAGTCTCTCAAATTTGAAAAGTATTAAATGACCTTTTGAAGTGTGTTTAAATAGTCAAGTTAATAGCTTTTACAAACATTATAAGTTTCTAAACAAATGCGGCTGATTTTTATTTTCACTGTAGCAAATGCGGAAGAAATTTGTTCATCAGCATTTGTGTACTATGACAATGTGGATGTGCTAATACATTGCCAGCATTTGTACACTGCAGCAAATGCGATAGAACAAAGTTAATCAGCATTTGTTCATTGTAGCAAATGCGATAGAACAAAGTTAATCAGTATTTCTTCACTGTAGCAAATGCGGAAGAAATTTGTTCATCCGCATTTGTGTACTATGACAAATGTGGATGTGCTAATACAAAGAGTTTGTTCGCATTTCTTGACTTTCAATCATCATCATGACAGAAGAGATTGAGCACATTGTTTATTCATCTTTGATACACATACAACAAGTTTTAGTATTGATGTCAACCATATTTAATAAATGCGGTTGAATAAACTTATCTGCATATTGAAATGCGGCAGAACAAAAGTTAACCTCATAGAGAAATTTTGTTGAACAACTTTGTCCGCGTAAGTTTTCAACACTTCAAAATTTGCATTTGCATTTGTTGTTGAAACAAACACGATAGACTTATCGTGTCGGCATTAGTTTCACTTTGTTTTCAATGACCTAAAAACAGTTACATGCATTGGTTATAGCCTGGGTTACCTTCAACCGCATTAACCAATGCACTTACCTGCATTAGTTTTTGAACGTAATCAAAATTAATGTTTCTGCAAAGTAAATCTTTTCTGTTTTCCTATTGATTCATTAACTGTTATGAAAAACAATATTTGCTTTTGACTTGTTTCTTATGAAGTTTTCACTTTTGTTAGGATTGACAATTCTTGCTTGGATTGACTTGTATATCAGATGTGATACAAGTTTCACAGTGTTTGTCTGATCATGGACTTTTATGCTTCTAGATATCTGAATAGACTGGGATACTATAGTATAACTTCTGCACCAACACAGTCAATTACCTTTTTTTATTTTAAGAAAGAAAATACTTGTACAAACTAATCAAAATTTTAAATTACTCCCCTAAAGTTTATATTCATAAAGAGATAGAAACTTTAAAGATTTAAAACTTTTGAAAATAAAATATTTTTGTAATGATTTTGTTTTCTTATCTGTACATGAAGAGGAAGTATACTTTTTTGGGATCATATCATTCTTACATTACACAAGTGCAAGTTTCTGTTAGTAAAATAGACATGTTTATGAGCTTATTGATTGAAGGTATGTTTGTCCTCTTAAACTCATACTTGGTTAATATTATAATGCATGTGATATTTATCATGTTTTGATTAATTTGAGTATTCAACATGTACCCCACACTCAAAAGCATGGTATGATCAACCACCCTCATGTAATGCATGGTATACTTGATTAGGTCACTTAACGTATGAAATCTCATTTTCACTGATCCTCATTGGGATTCTTTTATTTTGATTCTTTTAATTATATGATCCATATTGGGATTCTTTTTCACTTCACTTTGGAAGGTGATCCATGATGGGATTCTTTTTGTTCATTCATAAGGAATCACCTGTTTTGTTAATTCATCCAAGATGGATTGTTCCACATTAGGAATCTTTTTGGATAATGACATCAGCACTATGTGTTTGTTTCTCCAGGTCTTTGCTTAGCAAAACAAAGAAGAAACTGATGTAGGTGAAAGAGATTCATAAGATATCATTGCAGGACCGTTGAAGGGTATGCACTTACAATACAACAACACAATGAGGAAAGTTACTTAGAACACTTAATAGATCAATAGTGAACTGGTTAACTTTTAGTAAAAGATGCTAATAACACAAGTAAGAATAAAACATAACAAGATGGCAAACAACAAGTATTTGGTTTTCAAGAATGCTGTATATTGCTTCTCAAGTTCTATTACAAATGTTACAAAGCATACTTAGAAAGCTACAAGTACTTGAGATACATATACTACATCCTACAACCAGCCATACTTTGAAAGCCAGCTGGATACATAAGACTAGACAACAAAATCAAATTTAGAGTCAAAAGGCAGATTGCCTTTTGACTAGTGACTATGACATGCCATAGCGCACATCCTAATATATTACAAAAAGGATAAAAGTACATAAAGTAGAAAGCACAGACTCAAGACCTCAATGTACAGTTACCAAAAGCATGGACCTTTTCACCAACTTATGTATGTTGGTGACTATACAGAGTTGCAGCGAAAAGGTGGTCTAGCTTTATGGTAAAGTACATCAGATAAAAGCATGTCTCTAAAAGTCTTCGGAAGAAATCTATCTTCACTCTTTGGCTTTGGGAGACTTTGTCTTTGAAGCTTCCGAAGACTTCACTTTTGGCTTCGGAAGATGTTCGTCTTGGCTTCGGAAGATTTTACACTTAGAATATTTCTAGTGCAAGGTGTAAAACTTCCGAAGCATTTCTACTTCTATTCTTCAGTGCATGCATGAAGAGAGACTTTGGATGTTTTGGTTGCATCAGACTTATTGGAATCCTTACAAACTCCCCTTAGGCTGATGCTACCAAAACATTTGAAGATCTTCAGTTGTTGACAGTCCTCATAATGATGATCACCATGCCTTTCTTCATTAGACTGTCAAGATCACTCAGACACTCATAGTATCTTCTCATCTCAAAGAGATCATGCAGAGGTAGGTTGATTAAGTATTTCCATTTGTAGACATCTTCACCACCTTGATCTCTGATCACATGCCATCTTTCTGGATTAGTTTTAAAGGTCCAGGATATGATGGCTCTCTCAGCTGCAAGAGGAGCCACTTGGATTGGAGTATGCACTTCCTCAGGTTGATCTGACTCAGCCTGGGGTGTAGAGGTGGATGATTCGGGCTTCTTCTTCTTCTTTGATTTTGGTTTAGAAGCCATCCTCTTCCTCCTCTTTGAAGACTTTAACTAAGAAGACTGGTCTATAGCACCTTGTTGATTAGTCTTGTCTTGCTCAGTTTGACCCTATTATGGATTTGAAAATGAAGCTTGCTGAGGCTCAGCAGGAGGTCCAGGTTGTGTTGTCTCAAATTGTTTAACCTTAACTTCATATGGAGCTTGACTTGGAGGGGAGTGTAAGTCAATTAGCTCTCCATTCTTGATGTTCTGCTTGATTACCCTGATGTGCTCATCCATTGTAGATAAAGACATAGGGCCAAGTCTCCTTCCGGGGAATCCATACAGCTTAAAGAAGCTCATCATCCTTTGTCTATCAGTAGACTTCTTCATACTATTTTGGATGATGGCTCTTGACTTTGTAGCCTCTTCCCTCATGTTTCTCTTTGTTGCCTTTTGTTCTTTGAGTACTTGAAGTTCAAGCTGTTTGAGATACTCAAACTCAATGTACTCAAAGGGCAAGGGAAGGAGTGTAGATGCTTGTTAGAGACCTGTGGCACTCAGGTAGTTGATCATGTTTTGCCTATCTGTTTCCTTGTCTACCTGAGGTTCTTGTGTAGCTGCCACAGCCTCTTGCATATGGCTTTCTTGAACTGGGTAGCGAGTAGGAACATGCTTGTATAATCTTTTCTGTCTCTTCTCCTCTTTGATTTGGATAAGTAGCCTTGCATCCTCTGCTTCCTTCATCTCTCTTGACACTTCCATGTCAGCCAGCTCATTTAGTTCCTCTAAGGGGAGAGATTGCAGGACCGGTGAAGGGTATGCACTTACAACCTAACAACACAATGAGGAGAGTTGCTTAGAACACATAACAGATCAAATAGGGAACTCATTAACTTGTTAATGAAAGATTCTAAGAACATAAGTAAATATGAGACAGAACAAGATTGCAAACAACACAAGTAATTGGTTTCAAGAACGTTGTATATTGTTTCTTAAGTTCTATCACAAATGTAACATAGCATAAAGGAAAGTTACAAGTACTTGAGATACATATACTACATCCTACAGCCGGCCTTAATTTGAAGGCCAGCTGGATACAATTGACTAGACAACTACAAAATAAAATGTAGAGTCAAAAGGCAGATCTGCCTTTTGACTATCGACTATGACATGCCATAGCTCTTATCATAATATATTACAAATAGGATAAAAGTACATAAAGTAGAAAGCACAGACTCAATACCTCAATGTACAGTTACCAAAAGCATGGACCTTTTCACCAACTCATGTAAGTTGGTGACTTTACAGAGTAGCAGCGGAAAGGTGGTCCAGCTTTATGGTAAAGTACATCAGATAAAGGCATATCTCTAAACGTCTTCGGAAGAAATCTATCTTCACTCTTGGGCTTCGGAAGACTTTGTCTTTGAAGTTTCGGAAGACTTCACTTTTGGCTTCAGAAGATGTTGGTCTTGGCTTCGGAAGATTTTACACTTAGAATATTTCTAGTGCATGGCGTAAAACTTCTAAAGCATTTCTACTTCTGTTCTTTAGTACATGTATGCAGAGAGACTTTGGATGTTTTGGCTGCATCAAACTTATAGGAATCCTTTGCAGAGGTAAGTGATTATGTCTTGCCATGTATAGACATTCTTAACACCTTGAACTCTGATCACATGCCATCTTTCTGGATTAGTGGTGAAGGTCCAGGATAAGATGGGTCTCTCAGCTGCAAGAGGAGCCACTTGAATTGGAGTTGATTGGGCTGCCTATTCATGCACTTCCTCAGGTTGATCTGACTATGCCTGAAGTGTAGAGGTGGATGATTCAGGCTTCTTCTTCTTTGACTTTGGTTTGGAAGCCATCCTCTTCTTCCTCTAAGAAGACTTTAACTGAGAAGACTGGTCTGCAGCACCTTGTTGGTCATCCTTCTCTTTCTCAGTTGGGTGTTCCTCCCTCACAGGTTTAGAAGGAGAGGGAGTTTGACCCTGCTGTGGATCAGAAGTTGAAGCTTGCTGAGGCTCAGCAGGAGGTCCAGGTTGTGTTGTCTCAGGTTGTTCAACCTTAACCTCCACTTTAGGTGGGATTTGACTTGGAGGAGAGTATAAGTCAATCAGCTCTCCACTCTTGATCTTCTGCTTGATTACCCTAATATGCTCATCCATTGTGGATAGAGACATAGGGCCAAGTCTCCTTCCAGAGAATCCATATAGTTTCAAGAAGCTCATCATCCTTTGTCTGTCAGTAGACTTCTTCATATTCTTTTAGATGATGGCTCTTGACTTTGCAGCATCTTCCCTCATCTTTTTCTTTGTTGCCTTTTGTTCTTTGAGCACTTGATGTTGGAGCTGGAAAAGATAGTCTATATTATCAACACAGTGAAAGTCAACAAAAGTCAACATCACGGTCAAAGTCAACAAAAGTCAAACCGGACACGTTCGAGACGAGTAACCGAGACGACACGTTGATGATTTAGATGACTAGGAGTTTTATTGTAATAAATATATTTTGTGTGAACAAAATATATTTTACTTTCTTTGCGTCATGTTTTAGTCTAAATATATAGTCTAGGGGGTTATGTGTAAATATGGAAACTTAAACTAGACTATAAATAGCCTAATTGTAATTAGAATTAGGTTAATGGTTGAATGACCAATTGATTGAGGGATTTACTTGTAAACAATATTATTAGCAATCAAGAGAGATCAAAGGGGTTTTCATTGTGTTCATCATATTTTGATCTAATTCTTCATGATTTGATTCAAGTTTGATGTTCCTGGATTTACAATTTGGTATCACAGCCATTTTGGATCAAATTCACAGAAGATTTGAAGATTTTTAGAGAGAGAAGTTGAGGTTTTGGTTGTTTTTGTTCAATATCATGTTTTCATCAATTTCGGATCAAATTTGAGTGTTTTTGACATGGAAATTGATTGAATTATGCTAGTTTTTGTTTGACGAAGATTCTATAATCATCAGATCTCAAATTCATTGAGTTTTGGATGATTTCAGATTGATTTTGAGGTGAAAAAGGGTTATCAGATCGATCAGCGAAATTAGTGTTCTTCCAGCGAAATTGCCATCATCTTTCAGCGAAACTATGAGCTATTTTGCATCAGAAGTTGTTTTCTAGGGATTCTGCGAAACTAATCTCTTGAACGAAAGTTCATCAGTGTTTGTAAACGATCAACAAGCGAAATTGCTGCTGAAATTGCTAGCAAAATTGTCAGCTCCAGCGAAATTGTCAGCGAAAGTAGTTCTCAGCGAAACTAGCTCTGCGAAACTATAATTTCGGCGAAATTATCATTTCTTCAACGAAAATTCGAATGTTAAAGATGACGTTTTCCCTTTAGTTGACCCCAGTTGCTAAGATTGTCTAGCGTGACATTTAAAAGAATATATTTTTTTCGGGGGAGAAGTATTCAAAAAATTTAGAAAAAATATTTTTGGGGCGTTTAATTGTTCAAATTTGTTAACACTATAATGTCATCATCAGAAGACTTTACATCAGATAATCTCACAACAGCACAAAGCTGGTTTGACTCTTTTGCAGCAATGAAGAAAGAAAAATTGTCAGATTTGATTGATCGATTCTTAAAGGTGGCAAATAATCTAAAGAAGCATGTTCCTGATCTCAGTAATCATGAACAGATTCAAAAGCTTCTAGACTCTCTTCCGTCTGCATGGAATCATCAAGTTAAAATGCTGAAGCAAGAAAGAGGTTATGTCGACACAAAACTTATGGATATGATCAACAAGCTAAAATCTCTCGAGTTGGATATCCAAAGAAACAAATTTCAGCAAGCCGTGTTCCCACATCAAACCCATGCGCTTAATACTGATCTTGTGTCTTCTGTAACAAGCATACTTGATTACAAAACAGAGATGATTGAAAAGTTGAAGTTATTGAGAACTGATTCAGATTTAAACTCTAAATTCAAAGAAACTGTTGAAGAGAATCGTGAAGCTTTAAGAGTCGACAATGACAGTAAACCAGAGTCTATGAGAATCGATGATGATAAGGTTGGAAAAGCTGATAAAAGAGAGAAAGAGTCTGAGGTTGACAAGATGCTGAAGGTCAAAGAAGAGGAACAACAAGAAATCACATGGGCTTGCAACTGTGAAAAGAGCTTAGCTGCAGAACGAACTATCATGGGTCTTCCTTATGAGACTGTTCAGGATATATGTTCTTCGTCATGCAAAATCCGGTTATTTGGGATTTATAAGGCAAACAGATTGTTATTGGAAAATGAAAAAGAATTAAAAACAATCAATCAGGAATTAAAGAAAAATGAAATTGCTTTTTCAAGAAAACTTAATGAAGCATTGGCTGAAAATGATCTTTTAAGAAGAACCATTTTGGAGCGTAATGTTGAAATTAATATTTTGAAAGAAAGGGCTGTTTTAGCTCAATTTGAAACAACTCAGCTTCAAACAAAGCTTGATAAATGGACCCTTTCACACATGAAAAAGGATGAGCTTATTGCTAAACAACAAGGGGTGCGGGTAAAACATGGGATTGGATATAAATCTGATGGTGAAACTGTATTTAATTCAGTTCCACCTCCTTCTACTTTATGTTATTCACCAATTCCCAGACCTCACTCAACAAATGATTTGATTGAAGCTGCAGAAACTAATCGTTTAAATGCAGGTCTAAGCAGTGTTAATCTTAAAGAGGTTAGAGATGTGCAGGATTCTCCTGTAGGTTTGGGATTCCTCAAGCAAGGGTCTGATAAGAAGATTAATGACGATTCCACTTCTGATGCTCAAACACCAATATCAGTTTCTTCTCCAACTTTCTTCAACAAATTCAAATCAGGTAACATTCCTTCGTTTGTTCCCGTCAGGTTTGTTAAAGAAGGAACAATTGTTGAATCATCAGGCAATGAGAATCCTACAAGCGAAGCCAACACGATAGGAGATGTCAATCAAGATCCGTTGGAGAATGATCTATGTATACGAGACTGGATAAGCTCAGATGATGAATCAATCACAGAGGAGCGTGTTGGTTCCTCACAGATCAAGATATCTCCTGACATTGTCAAGTCACAAAAGCTTCCAAAAGCTGAATCAAGACCAATACGGATCTCTTCTCCAATTGCAAAGCATCCCAGTAAATCAGAAAAGATCTCATTCACTGCTCAGCACGAGAAACTACAAAACAAGCAAGAATCTGCTACAAGCTCCAAGCAATCCTCATCACCACCTCCACAACACAGGACTACAAAGAATCAAAAGCTTTTCAAGGCTTGTTTTGAGTGTGGAAAAGAAGGGCATGTGGTAAAGAAATGTCCTCTAAGGCTTGCTACGAATGGTAAAGGCAAAACAAATTGCTTCTCCGAATGTAAGTATAAAAAGAATGTTCTAGACGGTAAAGGCAACACGGGTTGCTTCTATGGATCAAGAGGTAAAAAGCACACATCTTTGAATGGTTGGATGAAAAACCCTCCATCCAAACCTTTTCATGTGAAGCCGGTTTCACATGATCCAAAGATTAAAATGACCAAAGGTTTCAAACCAAATTCTTTTCCTTCCGGTCTTAAACAGAAAATGATTTCCAAATTTAATTCATTCAAATCCAAGTTAATTGAACCGAAGCAAATTTGGCAAATTAAAAAGAAGAATACAACAATCCCCGATCGTTTAAACGGTTGTGTGCAGAAGCTTGTTACTTATCTTGATGAAAAAGGAACTTCCAGGACTACGATTGCCTGGGTTTCCCTTTCTAACTAATTTGTTAATGAGTGCAGGAACAATTCAGGAGGACTGTTAGTAATCCGGTTTACTGACAGAGGTTGTTCTTGATTCAAATTTGAGGCGGAACAAACAGGTTAAGGTCATGGTATTTTATCCACAATCTGGATATTAATATGCACAATCACCGTTCTTACTTCACAATCACTGCATATTTCTTGAGAATTCATTTCTTATCTTCATATCAGTGTAGTTTGGAAGACTTTCTTTGATAAATTTTTATTTTTGTACAGTTTAAAAAAAAATAAAAAAATTTAAAAAAAAATAAAGAAATAAAAAAAATTAAAAAAATTAAAAAAATAAAAAATAAATATAAATATAAAATAAAAAAGTTTGCAAAAATAAAAATTTAGGGGGAGAACTGGGAACTTGATTTGAGATGATTGAGAAATGATTGTATATCTTCTTGCAATGCTTGTTTTTGCATGACTTGTGTTTTTAAAATGAGAAATGATAGTAACTGATGCTGTTATCTGATTTACATCTTATTTTTAATTACAAATAAAAGAAAAACAATCAGATTCTTTAATGATATGCTTGGTAGACTCAGCCTGAAGAATAAAGTAGACAGCAGTATGATGATTTAAATTAAAATATATGCTTAAGGATGTCTGGATTTACGCAATCATTTTGGCCTGCACGAATACTGAGTCCCGACAAAAATTGGATTGGGAATTGATCTTTCTCCCACCATGATACAAATCATATAAGCCATATCTTTGAGCCGTGATTGGTGTATTTATGTGTCTTGTGTTTGTGCTAATCTCCTCTGCTGTACGGAAGTACTGACCTGGAGTGATGATCTCCTCTGCTGTACGATAGTACTGACCTGGAGCTCTCATCGGCACATGATTAAATGGTCATCTCCTTTGTTATACGTGAGTATAGACCTGGAGCTCTCACCATTTTGGTCTAAGTAGTGTCAAATTATCTAAATGACGAATTAATCACGGAATGCAATATTCTGTCGATAATCACTTGCACACTAATGTACAAGCCTTGCTCTGTAAAGATCGTTACAAAATTCAAGAAATCCTGAGGTTGGGTGAGGGTTTTTGCCAAATGATTGTGGGGTCCTAGCATTCTAAAGCATTTAATCGAACCTTAACGAATCATCTTCTGCTTGTTGAAAAAGATAGGGCATGAGTTTAAGTGGACAAACATACCAGCAATCGTTATTGATCTGTTTGACAATTTCAAAAATCATTCAAAGACTGTTATTAGATTCAGTTATCAGTGTGATCTCATTGCTTGTCGATGATTAAATTCATCTTTGTGCTAAAGTATATCTTGAGGATGTGATCTCATGATCGATTCAATTCTCGGTTATAAAAAATATATAGATTAAAAAAATGTTATAATAAATGTATATAATAAAAATAAAAAATATAATAAATTTTTAGTTCAAAATTTCTTTTAGGTCTTCCATATTATACTGATACAATTTTATCATTTTTCAAGCATTTCACAGAAATTACGTACAAACGAACACGGATTCGCTTGTTTTTCACACACAGATAAACACGGGGTTATTTTGTTAAAATGAAATGATCTAATTAGAAATGTCGAGATTGTGTTTGAGAATGTGTTTCAGATTCTTGCTGTAAGTGATGGCCGATCATCAGTTGAGCAGTGTACCTGATCAGAGAACCTGTTCCTCAAGTTTGCAGAAGATACCGAGCTAGGAATCCTCCTCCTACATCTTCTGAAGCACTCAAGATTAGAGATTGGGGAAAGCTGTTCTAATATCTTCTCAAAGGTTGCACTCAAAAAGGGGGAGCATATAAATAGGGGGAGCTTATGAGATGAATAATTTTTCTCATCAGATTCAGAAAGCTTCAATTTGAAGATCTTTCTAATGTTGACTTTTCGGTGCTGAATTCGTTTGATAACGTTGATAATGATAGACTAAGGGGGAGTATTGTTGGAGCTGGAAAAGATAGTCTATATTATCAACACAGTGAAAGTCAACAAAAGTCAACATCACGGTCAAAGTCAACAAAAGTCAAACCGGACACGTTCGAGACGAGTAACCGAGACGACACGTTGATGATTTAGATGACTAGGAGTTTTATTGTAATAAATATATTTTGTGTGAACAAAATATATTTTACTTTCTTTGCGTCATGTTTTAGTCTAAATATATAGTCTAGGGGGTTATGTGTAAATATGGAAACTTAAACTAGACTATAAATAGCCTAATTGTAATTAGAATTAGGTTAATGGTTGAATGACCAATTGATTGAGGGATTTACTTGTAAACAGTATTATTAGCAATCAAGAGAGATCAAAGGGGTTTTCATTGTGTTCATCATATTTTGATCTAATTCTTCATGATTTGATTCAAGTTTGATGTTCCTGGATTTACACTTGAAGTTCAAGCTATTTGAGATACTCAAACTCAATGTACTCAAAGGACAAGGGAAGAAGTGCAGATGCCTGGTAGAGACCTGTGGCACTCAGGTAGTTGATCATGTTTGGCTATTTGTTTCCTTGTCAACCTTAGGTTCTTGTGTAGCTGCCACATCCTCTTGCACAGGGCTTTCTTGAACTGGGGAGAGAGTTGGAGCATGCTTGTATAACCTTTACTGTCTCTTCTCCTTTTTGAATTGGAGAAGAAACCTTGCATCCTCTGCTTCCTTCATCTCTCTTGACACTTCCATGTCAGCCAGTTCATTTAATTGCTCTAAGAGGAGAGATATAATGTCATCTATGTCATAGTTCTTGGTCTGCAGGTAAGTAATCCTGACTTCCCTCAACCCATCTTCTTGAGTGTTTGGTCTAGGGGAAGCCCTGATTGCTTCTTGCATAAAGCTTGAAGACCCAGAGGAACTTTCTCCCCTTAGCTTCCTCTTCCTCTCTCTCTCCTCCTCCTTAATCTCCTCATGAGTTAGAAGCCTTTTCCCTTTGTCACCCACAAACCTTTGTGACTCAGGGTGGAGAGATCTTTGGCCTTTATTGCTTGGTGTAGCATCCAAGCTCTGGCCAGAGAGAGGTTGTGAGACACCTTCACCAGCAGGTGTTTCACTGAGGGAATGAATTTCTGAAGCAGTTGTTGGTGTGACAGGGCTCTCAAGCTCTATCACTGGGACTTCAACCAAGGTTTCCCTTTGAAGCTAATCTTAGGGTCTGCCTCAACATCCAGTTGACCAATGACATTACCTGATTGCCTTTGTCTCTTTCTAAGGCTGAACTCTTCAGTAATTCTATCTTGAATCCTGAGTGCTTTCCTGTCAGCTTGTCTTGATTGACTTGGGTTGACAAGTGACATGTTAATCAGGTCAAGACCTTCATAGTAGTTCAAGGTTTGAAAATTGAATACTTCTTGCTGCCCTTGAACTATGTGAAGTATGAGGGCTCTTCTATCAGCATCATACCTCCACCCAATAATGTAGTTTGAAGTTCCTTGAGGTGGAGATGACACAGCCCTTGGAATGCCTTCCTCAAAGAGACTCCTAATGACAGAGTCTATAATGTCCACATTAGTGTGAACTTGAGGAAGTTGCTGAGTATGCACAGTTGCAAGTGAGGATGGTGAATCCTCAATGTCCATACTCCTTGAACAACTCCCAAGTTCTGTGACTGTAATGACTTTCTCCCCCTTTTTGGTAGCATCACCCTCTTGCATAGGTGAGCTAGAGGTTAGGTCAATCACATTCACAGGTTCTTGTGTTCCTGGTTGAGCTCCTCTTAAAGGTCTCCCAGCTAGTTTTTCCCTGAGATAAGATATCTCAAGTTGCTGATCATTGACCCTATTATGCAGGGTAGTCACCTGAGATTCAAGGTGACTAACCTTAGAGACTAAATAGGAGCATGTTTTTTTATAGTTTTTGCACCTTTAGTCTCAGATCCCTCTCATTTTCATCAGAAGAATCATTAGGGGATGAGATGATTGGACCAAAGTCCTCTCCTCCACCACCAGCTTCAGGTTCTTGACTGCTAGATTTCCTCTGTACATTAACATTCCCAGTTGAGGTGTCAATGGGCTGAGTTGCCATGGTTGAGGTCTTAATGATGTAATCAATTGCAGAAGTGAGAGCCTCTTCCATATGGATATCCTGAACAGGTTCAGAAGTATCCACCTCCTATCACTAATGTGGGCTAGACAAAGGAGACGAAGGAGTACTCATCTCTCTTTGAGTAGGGGAAGAGTAGTGAGACTCATGGTACCCACTGAAACCTAAGTCTTCATCAGTATAGAATTAGAGGTTGGGAATGGGTTGATTCAAGTCTAAAGGCTGGGGATGGTAACTGTCCCCTGAAGGTTGTTCACTTGAGTGTTGAGACTAAGAGTGAGGGCTTAAGGCATTTTGGCTTATGAGCTCATTAGGGTGAGCATGGTGAACCTCATCCCTGATTGTTGAAGAGATGAGAGTGATTTGCTCCTCAGGGGAAGTGGGAGCTCTAGTGTCCACTTCCTCCTGTATGGGTGAGTATATGGGGGCCTGCACAGACTCAATAGCTTGAGTAGGGGTTCGTTTGGATTTATTTTGGTAGGTGATGGTGACTTGTGGCCTTTTTGGTGGTTGGGAGGTAGAAGGTGTGGGTTCAACACTAGCTTGTGTTGTTAGGTTGTCAACTTGAGCAATGAGCTCTAACATTTTTCGGACAAGGGCTGTTTCTACCCCTGAGAAGCCTACAGTTGGCTTCTTCAGAATTTTAAAGATGCCGAGCTTCATCTGTCCCAATTTAAGAATATTATCTGTTTCCCTCAACTATGAGCCCAGTTCATACTTGAGAATGTGTTGAACATATCTAGGAAACATATAATATTCTAAGGAGTCCAAGTTAGCAACCAAATTTGTATAAACAAACTGAGAGTACTTGAACTTGACCCCTTAAACCATTCCATGTACTATGAAGGAAAGATCCTGTCAGGAGCGTGTGTGTACGGAATACTAACTGATAATGCGTGAAACCAGATCATATAGTGCGGAATCCTATTTGATTAGCGATCCAATTAGTGAGAAAACAATCCCGATCAATCTAACAATTAAAGAAACGTTAAGAACGAGAATAAACTGATTAGATGCGAACTATGAACTTGGAATAGGCTTTCTGGATGCTCTGGGCGGCTAGGTTATGAGTATGTGGTATTCGTGCGACTGACTCAGGCGACTGAGTCAATCTCATGTCTCACTCGTACGACTGATCCAGTCGTCTGGTTCAAACGTGCGACTGGTTCATTAGCATGATGTATTCTTGCGTATGGTCCATAAGTATGGTGTATTAGCATGAATCATCATATAACAACTTCAAACCTATATAATAAGTTTATATATATGAATCAGATATAAGTAAACATCAAAGTACAAATCATATATTATTACATTGTTTCAATACACGTATGTAAGCAATGACAGACTTTTACATTAAGCATATAAACTAGGGACTTATGTATCAACAAACTCCCCCTTGGACCTAGTTTACTCTAACGTCTAACATTCTTCATATGCTCTTCAAAGCTCTTGTACTTCTCCTCTGTTGTGACTCCTGCGTGTATTTCATACGCAAAGCAGAGTCGTATCACATTTTGGAATTGGATAGCTTGTACAATATCCTGCGCGTCATAGAACAGTGGCCACTTGTATAAGTGTAGACATCTTCAGCTGACAAGTTGGTAAGCCAAATTCGGTTAAATACCCTGATAGTTTCCATTTTGCCCTCTCTGTTTAGAACTATGACCGCTTCACCCGTCCTCCAGTCATAATACCACCATTTGAAATGTGGAGTGAAGTCTTGAGGCATTTCCCGTAAGGGAATCTTCGACATCGTGCGCGGGGGACTCCACTTCAACACTACTTTAGGCTTTCCAGATATGGGGTCCACTTCAGACTTGCAAATAAACCTCTTCGGTTGTTGAGGTTTGAAGTTTACCCACATGGTGTGGTATTCCTTCTTTAATGCAGCTTCAAACCAACCTGACATCTTTTTAGGATCAGCATACAACAGATTTAAGCATGCCAGTCGGTTGAGCTCAAAGCCTAGTAGAGTCTTCAGACCATGAGGATACCTTAAGTACTCTATTCCCTTCTCCCTTTGTACATCATAAACATTTAAGTCCTCAAAATACACCCACGCTATGATCTTTTCAGACACCTTCTAATGTTTCTTGACCTTGTAGAGCTTGGTGTAGGCATTTTGCTTTGGAGCTGTGCACTGGGCTCGTATTTCAGCAAAACAAGCCGCCCATTAAGCCTTCCTCATACCAACATATGCATCCGAGGCTTGGGCTTGGCTTTGAACCTTATCCTTTTCCTTTTCCATTTCATCTAGCTTTTCATATGTAGCACTGCCGAGAGTCTCACCCAAGATGGGGATCACATTGCCCTCTTGGTCAGTGTACTCTGGATAGTGTTCAGACGTGACATCCTCAATCTCTATTTCATCAACATCGTTCAGCTCATCATCACTAATGACATCTACCTCTGGAGCGTCTTTGACAAGCTCATCTAGATTCAGTCCGAACATCTCAACGAGTTGCTCATCGGTCAGATCGTGAATAATTTCTCCTTCTTCGGGAGTTTAGCTCACTGACCATCTGACTATCCCTTGCAAATCATGAATCATGGTGAATTGAGACTTGATTTGCTGCAGGGGAGCAACATCATATTCATCTTGCTGAGAGGTTTGATCTGCTTGATTTAAACATTTAACACATCAATCACTAGTAGTTAATCAAGACATTTAAAACATAGATAAACATAGATAATCATAAATTACATTAATGTAATATTTGAATCAAGTTCAAAAGTTTTCTAAATACAAAACATTTAATCTTTACTTTTATCTTGATCGGTCAATTCTTCAACTGCAGGAGCTGAAGATGATGCTTCTTGATCTTGTGCTCTCTTAGTACGCCTTTCTTGACCCTGAGCAGAGGCTGATGCAGCAGCATCACCTTCTTCATCATCATCATCTCCTCTCTTCTTTCCATTCAGTCCCTCTTCATCATCCACATCTTCTTCACTAGTACCATCATCATCATCATCATCATCATCATCATCATCATCATCATCATCATCATCATCATCATCATCATCATCATCATCATCATCATCATCATCATCCTTCTCTGATCTTTAAGGGCTCATCTTTTGATCCTTTCAGCTTGAGCATGATCTTCTTGTTCTTTTCCTCCAAATCATCAATCCTCTTAACCGAATGAGCATTGTGCTCCTAAAGCTGTGCAATCTGCTGAGCTTGAGCAGCATTGAGCTCCATAAGCTGGTTTAGTTGTGTAGCTCTTTGCTCATCGGCAACTAGCAGCTTTAGCACCATTCTGTTTAGGTTGGCTAGCTGTTCCTCTACCCCGATGGAGGGTAGAGTGGATCCATGGCTCATTGAATCCATGAACCCAATGGAGGTTAGCACCATTCTGTTTAAGCACATAAAACTTGATTTTTACACCGAGACCAATCGAATCACACGCAAATCAAGAACCAAAGCTCTGATACCACTTGTCAGGACCGTGTACGTACGGAATACTAACTGATAATGCGTGAAACCAGATCAAATAGTGCGGAATCCTATTTGATTGGCGATCCAATCAGCGAGAATGCAATCTCGATCAATCTAACGATTAAAGAAACGTTAAGAACGAGTAGAAAACGATCAGATGCGAACTATGAACTTGGAATAGGCTTTCTGAACGCTCTGTACGGCTAGGTTATGAGTATGTGTCAAAAGTTACTTTTTTCCACGAATTAAGTGGAATTTATAGGTTTGCAGTCTTCATTCGTGCGACTGAACCATTAGCATGGTTCAGTCGTGCGACTGACTCATGCGACTGATTCATACGCACGACTGAAGGTTTAGTATTGAGACTGAATCAATCTCATGTCTCACTCGTACGACTGATCCAGTCGACTGGTTCAATCGTGCGACTGGTTTATTAGCATGATGTATTCATAAGTATGGTCCATAAGTATGGTCCATTAGCATGAATCATCAAATAACAACTTCAAACCTATATAATAAGTTTACATATATGAATCAGATATAAGTAAACATCAAAGTACAAATCATATATTATTACATTGTTTCATTACACATATGTAAGACATGACAGACTTTTACATTAAGCACATAAACTAGGGACATATGTATCAACAGATCCTCAGGAATCTGGTCCCACCCACCATGTTTGTTTGACAAGCTGTGGATAACCACATGAAGCAGATATTTCCAATGGGATGAGACCTTTCCTTTCCTGAAGGTTTTTACAAAGAAATCTCCCTCATAGCCTATCTGCCCAAAGGAATGATTTACAGCTTCCTTTGGGAAGGACAACTCACCTTCTTCATCATCTAGCTGTAAGTGAGTATTGATGATGGCCGGAGTGATGAAGATTATCCTCCCTTGCATTGTGGCAGACAATGCCTTCTCCCCATCCATAATCACCTCTTGGCAGGTCTTCCAAAATTCAAGCAGATGATCCTCATAGAGAGTAGGATCAATGGTTTGGGAGGTGAAGTAGTTTGATAGAGCTAAGAAACGGCAAATCTCTGAGAAACTTTCATCTTTCTCAGAGCTTATAGAGCAACTTGGTTGTGTTGCGTGTGAAGTTGCATGGAGAAATCTGGATTGTTACTGAGGTTTAGGTTGGCCATTTTAGAAGCTTAAGGATGAAGAAAGATGAAGAAACAAAGGCGGTTTGGGAGAATTTAGGTTTAAGGAAGAGTGTAATTGAGGAAGATAGTGAAAGAGGGGGGAAGCGTTGGGCATTTATGTGAAAAGGATTTGAGACAAAGTTAATGAAAGAGGATAAACTTTGAAATCCGGATGTCGGTCCCACCTCTGAAAAGTAGTTTACTTGTGCCCAAAAAGTAGTTTTCTTGGAAGTCGAGACATTTTTCGAAGGTTAATTGCTTCGGAAGTTTTGAAGAAAAAGCTTCCGAAGGCAAATTGGATTCAAGAGAAATTTCAAAGGTTTTTGAGAATTTTGCGTTGGAAGAAAATTTACACTCAGAGATTTGTATTCTAAGAAGAATAAATATTTCCGAAGGTAAATTGCTTTCGGAAGAAACTTGTTCTTTGAAAACATACAGAGTACTTAAGTTGATTTTAAGCTTCGGAAGATATTTCAGAAATTTTTTCCGTAGGTAAAATTACTAAAGCAATTATTTGTTTACTAAGACATAAATTTCTTCCGAAGGTAATTTTGAATCTTTCGAAGAGATCAAGATTTTCAAAAATCTAAGAAAAGTCTTTTGAAAAGATTTTCTTCCAAAGAAAACGAGGGTTTATGAAAGTGATAAAATAGACAACTTAGGACACACTGGTTTTAGAAATAAATATGATTAAGTTTTAAGAAAAGCTATTCAAAGTTAATCATCCCAATAGCTGATACAAGATATTTAAATCTCTGCTCATCAAAAGCTTTGGTGAACAGATCAACATATTGTTCATTTGTGTTAACTTTGACTAGTTTGCTTAATCCCTTTTCAAAATTATCTCTAATCAAATGATACCTGATATTAATATGCTTTGTCCTTGAGTGCTGCATAGGATTCTCTATGATTGAGATAGCACTGTTGTTGTCTATGTGGATGGGAGTCTCTTTAAAGTTGAATCCATAGTCTAGCATCTGGTTTTGAATCCAAAGCACTTGAGCACAACAGCTTGCAGTAGCAATGTATTCAGCCTCAACAGTTGATGCAGACACATAGGATTGTTTCTTGCATTGCCAAGAGACTACTCTTCCACCAAGAAACTGACATCCCCCTAATGTAGACTTTGAAGTCATGTTGCAACCACCATAGTCACTATCTGTACAAGCATACAGATTAAAGTCAGAATTGTTTGGATACCAAAGGCTAAGTGATGGAGCACCTTTGAGATATCTTAAAATTCTTTTGACAGTGACCAGGTGTGACATCTTGGGGTTGGCTTGATATCTTGCACAAATGCATGTAGCAAACA
This sequence comes from Flaveria ramosissima, assembly GCA_025215565.1. NCBI lineage: Eukaryota > Viridiplantae > Streptophyta > Magnoliopsida > Asterales > Asteraceae > Flaveria > Flaveria ramosissima. The sequence goes on along the minus strand of CM046032.1, from coordinate 14,152,191 downwards.
TGATATCTGGCCTGCTAGCTGTGAGGTACATAAGAGACCCAATCATTGCCCTATAGAGATGCTCATCAACACACTCCCCCTCAAGATCAGGTCCAAGGGAGTGATTTCTGGCTATGGGTGTCTTAGCAACCTTACAATCAGTCATGTTGAATCTTTTAAGTATGTAGTACATACTTTGACTGACTTATGAAGATGCCATTGTCAACTTGCTTCACTTGAATTCCTAGAAAGAAATTTTCCCCCATGGCACTCATTTAAAACCTGTCCTTCCTCAGCTTCTCAAAGTCTTTGCAGAGCTTTGGATTAGTTGACCCAAAGATAATGTCATCTACATATACTTGAACTAGCATTATGTCATTTCCTTTTCCTCTGATGAAGAGAGTTCTATCTATAGTACCCCTTTTGTAGCCATGTTGATAGAGATACTGAGATAGAGTCTCATACCACTTCCTTGGTGCTTGGTGCAGCCCATAAAGAGCTTTATCAAGCCTGTAGATATAATCAGGATGATCAGGATCTGCAAACCCAGGTAGTTGTCTGACATAAACCTCTTCATCAATCACCCCATAAAGAAAAGCACACTTGACATCAAGTTGGTAGACCATGAAGTTCTTGGATGCAGCAAAAGCTAGGAATATTCTAACAGCTTCAAGTCTTACTACAGGAGCAAAAACATCTGTGTAGTCAATTCTTTCTTCTAGAGTATACCCTTGAACAACTAGTCTTGCCTTGTTCTTGATGACAAGTCCTCTATCATCCTTCTTATTCCTAAAAACCCATTGGGTTTTTATGGTAGTCTTCCCTTGAGGAAGAGGACATAGGTTCCAAACCTTTTGCCTTTTGAATTGAAGCAACTCCTCTTGCATAGCTTCAACCCAACTTCCATCCTTTAGAGTGTCATGAATTTTCTTTGGCTCTATCTAGGACAAGAAACAAGAGTGAAGACAAACATTTGCTTCATGGGTTTGTCCTCTTGTTCTCACCCCTGAATCAACATTTCCAATGATGTTTGTGGTAGGATGAGACTTGTGGATCCTTAGCTAAGGGATTACAGTAAGTTGCTTAGACCGATCTAAATTTGAAAAATTCTGATCTGGCATAGAAGATTCAGCCTCCCACATCAGCACACTTATCAATATTGACTTGATTCAATGAGTGTGTGACATCACTGATGTTGTCTTCAATGCAGTGGTTATCAGCATCAAAAAATTCCTGATCACTTTCACCACCACCATTTTCTCCAACATTTGAAGCTCCTTCTTCTGAATTTTGTGCCTCTAAGCTGAAATTTGAAGGCACCCTAGAAGCATCAACAGGATTTGTCATTGATGTGCTGGTAGAAACTTCATTTGTAGGAATAGTTACCACTGGAGCTGAAGATATGTAACTTGAAGGTCTTCTGAGCTCAAATATTGGGTTAGGATCACCTGTAGGTAATATATCTGTAGATCCTGAAACATTCTCACAAGATTTGTTAAAACAGTTGGTAACTAAATCAAGATCAAATAGCCAATCCGGACCTGAACCTTTCACACTATGAGTGTGCTCACTGACAGTCACATTGGCTGACTCCTCAACTACTCTAGTTCTGAGATTGTATACTCTATAAGCTTTAGCTTGAGAAGAGTATCCAATGAAGTGTCCATCATCTGATTTCTCAACAAACTTGGCAATTTGATCTTTGGTATTCAAGATGGTGCAATGACATCCAAATAACCTGAGAAAACCAATGAAAGGTTTTCTCTTGTGCCAAAGTTCATAGGGAGTCTTACTATGTGTCTTAACTACTAAAACTTTCTTTTGCACATAGCAAGCAGTTTTCACTGCCTCTGCCCAGAAGGTGATGGGCAGTTTAGAGTCAGACAACATAATTCTTGCAGCTTCAATTAGTGTTTTGTTTCTCCTCTCAGCAACACCATTTTGCTGAGGAGTCCTGGGGGCACTATATCGTCCTGTAGTACCTTTTTCATAACAAAATGTATCAAGGATTTGATTCTTGAATTCAGTTCCTTGATCACATCTTATGGTTTTGACCTTGTGATCACATTGAGTCTCAATCTATAATATGAAATTCTTCAGAATCTCTGGGGTCTCATCCTTATTTCTAAGAAAGAAGACCCAAGTGAATCTAGTAAAGTCATATGTGATCACCAAACAATAAGAGGTCCTTCCTAAACTCATTACACTAGTGGGGCAAAGAGATCCATAAGTAATAAGTGTAGAGGATTAATGATGGAATTTCTTTCCTTTGGCTTGTGAGATACCTTGTGTTGCTTCCCCTTCAGGCATGCAACACAGTGGTCATCACTTGTAAACTCTTTCTTTAGTATTCCAGTTACCATATCATTCTTAATTAATTTATTCATATTTTTAAAGTTTACATGGCACATTCTTTTATGCCAGGAAAAGACTCATCATTATTTGCTTTAGATAGAAAGCATAACACTTCTCATGAGGGAGATGTTTCTTGGGGGCTCTTAGTAGGATGTGCTCATGAGGTATGACCAACCCAGGTATGAGACCAATGCACGCATGCTTAGTGAAGAGCATGTTATGACTCTGATCACAAAATTATGATACACTGAAAAGATTGTACCCAAGCTCCTTGACAAAGTTTACCTTCTCAATGCTGAGCTTACCATTTGTGACCTTGCCCCTTCTTGTACTGTAAACTCCTACATCTCCTCCAAAAGCAACTCATCCTCCATCAATTCTTTTAAATTTTGTAGTACTGACCTATTGCCTATCATGTGCCTGGAACAGCCACTGTCAATGATCCATACATTTCTATTTGTCTTGAGCTGTTCCTGCACAAAAGAGATGGTTAGTTACATTTGGAAATCCAAGCCTCATTGGTCTTGGGTTCATAAAAAGAAGTTGAAGACAATGCAACAGTAATTGATCCTATAGTCATGCTAGAAGGATCATTTGATGATGTTGATGAAGAACTTTCAGCCACTTGGTCTTTCTTTGACTTCCACACCACCTTTGGAAGCTTAGACTTGACCTTCAATACTTCGGAAGTTTTGTTGACTTCGGAAGTTTTAATGACTGGACCTTCAGAAGATCTTGCTTTCACTGCAGTAGGCTTCAGTGCTTCGGAAGTATTTCTTTCTTCCAAGACCAAATTTTCTTCCGAACGCAAGTCTCCATTTGTCTTCTTCTTCATTTTGGACCTTCCAAAGGAAAAAGATTTTCCTTCCGAAGCTTGCTTCTTCTTCTCCAAACTCTTAGAAGTTCCTTTCTTGGTCATGTGGAGAATACTCTTTGGATTGTACACACAATCCTTAGCAAGATGAAAGGTACTCCCACACATAACACAGTCCATTTTCTTCCTTTTAGGAGTTTTCCTTTGTGAACAAGGCTGAACTTGTTCACTTTCCTTCTCCATCTTCATCTTTGCAAATGCTGTGGCAATTCTTGTTGGGATAGAACTACCTTTGGAGCTGGATGGTTCAGGTTGTACAACAGTGGTGCACAACTAATCAGCCTTCTTCTTGATAATGGGATGATTTGGACATGAACCATAAGTCTTGTTGATGGAGTTCAAGTTGGTGTCTTCAGCCTTCACCACTTCAAATCCTGCAGAGATGAAGACTTGTTTCTGTGCAGAATTGAAGGTGGCCTTGATCTCTTGAGACTTCTTGGACTTTCTTTTGGCCTTCCTGATCAAGTTCTTTCTCCTGGACTTGGTCATCCCGACAGCTTTGCTCTCCTCAGAGGGATGGTGACCCTTCTTACAATGCTCCTCTTCACTCTCTCAAAGCCGTTCTCCACCATCTCCTCTTCATCCTCTTTAATCACTGGGTCTATGAGAGGAAGCTCATCTTCACAAGTTCCACACCTAGGAGATCTTACAGACAAGATTGTTTGTGAAGGAGCTATCTCATAAGATCCTAGTCCCTGCTTATTTTGATAAAAAAAATTGCATGCAAGAATGATGATATTATGTTCTTGAAGGTCTCTTTTTCAAAAACACATTTTTCTGCCTTGGCTTTGCTGATCACAAGGTCAGCCTGGCATTCAGTTAACTTAGTAAAGAGATCTTTGATCTTAGTCATGTAGTTTGTGTGCTTATGTTTAAGAGTTGAAATGGTTTTCTCTAAGTCCTCTATCCTTAGTTTATAATCATTTTCAGCTCTTTTAAAATCAGCTTTTAAGATATTTAAGGACTCAAGATCAGATCTCATTTCTAAGTTATAGGACCTATATCTATTAACTTTAGCAATGCATTCAGGAGTACAAAGATGTTCCAATACCATGGCTTCATCATGGTCTGCCATGAGTGCTTGGTTTGGAGATGCATCTTCTAACTAAAAGCTCCAGTCAAGCCTCCTTCTTCAACATCAACTGCAGCTTGCTGCTTTGGCTTCTCATTCTGGGGGGCTTTCTCAGTGTACTTTGGTCTGATTTGAGATTGGCCACCATTTGTCCTTGGTGCCTTACACTCCCTTGCAAAGTGTCCCATGTGGTTACAGTTGTAACACTTTACTTTGCTTTTATCCAGCCCAAACTTTCCACTGGCTGCATTGCTTGGATACTTCCTCCCTGTCCTCTTGTAGAACTTATTGGCTTTGTAAGTGAGAAGAGCCATCTGCTGAACTATCTCCATGTACTCCAGGTCATATGGATGGATACAGTCCAAATCTTGTCTCTTGGAAGAACTTATCTCTTGTGGTGAAGATAAAGTTGCCTGTGGTTTCATCAGCAGAGACAAAGGCATGAGAAGAACTTGTCTCTTGGAAAGGAGTTCCTTGAGTGTAGCTTTCTCTTGGAGTCTCTAGGAAGGTGATGAAAGGGCCCTTTTGTGAGTTGTCAAGGTAGCATATAAGATGATGTTGTGGTTCAATGTTTTCCCTTTAAATCACATGGAGGGCTGAACTCAGTTGATTTCTGGAGTTACAAAATGAGTTTTGCATGTTCATCTCCATCTGGAAGCCACTAAGAATACCATACAACTCTGTGAGAGTTAGAGTCTTAAGGTTCACAGTCCTCTTGATAACAACACAATAATGTGTCCATTGTCTAGAAAGAGGGGACATAAACTTCCTTACAATGTCCCTGTTCTTAAGAGTTACTCCAACATCCATTAGAGTATCCACAATCTCAACATACCTGAGGTATTGTTGATTCATGGTTTCACCTACCTTAAAGGTGAAGTTTTCAAACTGCTGCTTCAGGATATCCTTCTTGTTCTCCTTTGCGTCAGTAGACCCCTCATACATCGGCTTCAGTGCTTCGCATAGTTGCTTGGCAGTTTTGCACTTCTCGAAGCCTCTGTAAATGGAGTTTGGAAGAGCAGTTTGAAGTGCTGTCATGGCTTTTTGATGAATCTCTATTCTCTTCATTTTTTCTTCAAAGTAATCAGCCATACCCTCTCGAATCATACCACCACCAGTAGCAGAAGTGGTGCTTGGTATGTAAGGTCCTTGAACAACAGAGTCCCACATCCTGGAGTCTTGAGACTTGATGAAGCCTTCCATTCTTTGACACCAAGTATCAAAGTCTTCAGGAGTGATCAGTGGAGACTTTTGTCATAGTTCCAGTTTCCATATCAGCTTTGGTAATAGCTGCCAATTGAGTTGTTAAGTATTTTGTGTGTATGAGGGATCTTAAGATGGTGAGATCTTATATCAAGAGCCTGGAATGCTCTGATACCAAATGCAGGACCGTTTAAGGGTATGCACTTACAACACAACAACACAATGAGGAGAGTTACTTAGAACACTTAACAGATCAAATAGGGAACTGGTTAACTTTTAGTAAAAGATGCTAAGAACACAAGTAAGAATGAGACAGAACAAGATGGCAAACAACACAAGTATTTGGTTTTCAAGAATGTTGTATATTGCTTCTCAAGTTCTATTACAAATGTTACAAAGCATACTTTGAAAGTTAGAAGTACTTGAGATACATATACTACATCCTACAATCGACCATACTTTGAAAGTCAGCTGGATACATAAGACTAGACAACAAATTCAAATGTAGAGTCAAAAGGCAGATTGCCTTTTGACAGGTGACTATGACATGCCATAGCTCACATCCTAATATATTACCAAAAGGATAAAAGTATATAAAGTAGAAAGTACATACTCAAGACCTCAATGTATAGTTACCAAAAGCATGGACCTTTTCACCAACTCATGTAAGTTGGTGACTATACAGAGTTGCAGCGGAAAGGTGGTCCAGCTTTATGGTAAAGTACATCAGATAAAAGCATGTCTCGAAAAGTCTTCGGAAGAAATCTATCTTCACTCTTTGTCTTTGGAAGACTTTGTCTTTGAAGCTTCAGAAGACTTCACTTTTGGCTTCAGAAGATGTTTGTCTTGGCTTCGGAAGATTTTACACTTAGAATATTTCTAGTGCAAGGTGTAAAACTTCCGAAGCATTTCTACTTATGTTCTTCAGTGCATGCATGCAAAGAGAGTTTGGATGTTTTGGCTGCATCAGACTTATTGGAATCCTTACAATCATAACCTGGTGTGTTTGGGTTTCTACACACACATACACTTGGATAAGCCAATACTTACCAGAACTATGAGATGAGTGCTTCACAGTTGAATATGGATTTTAGTTCATGACAACATGTATCTTCCTTTTCAACTTGAGCCTACCCATATATCAGGTAAGTCATGTCAGTCTTTTGAAATTTTGAAATAAACACTGTGAATGATATAACAACTATAATTATATCATCTCCCATGTATAAAACACAAACTTCAGTAAAATGACTTCTTTTTGTAATTTTATTAATAGTTTAATGTTTTTGTAATTTTGAATTTTACTCAAGATTAATCATGCCAATTGCTTGACTAGGAATTCAAAACGACTAGGTTCAAATGCCTTGGTAAATAAATCAACCAATTGATTATCAGTATGATTTTGAATCAGTTTGATTAACCCTTTTTCAGCATAATCTCTCGAAAAATAATATCTAATTTCAATATGTTTTGTTTTTGAGTGCTGAACAGGATTATTTGTGATAAATGTTACTGTTGTGTTGTCAATTTGAATTGGAGTGTGTAAGAAGTTAAAACCATTGTCAAGCTTCTGTATTTGAATCTAGAGGACTTGAGAGCAACAAGCTGATGTTGCTATATACTCAGCTTCTACTATTGAACAAACATGTTGGTCTGCTTCTTACACTGCCAAAAGACCAGTCTGGGACCAAGAAATTGACAACAGCTAGAAGAGGATTTTTTATTGAAGTTGCATCCCCTATAATTAGTGTTAGTGTAGGCATAAAGATTGAAGTCTCCGTCCTTTGGATACCACAATCCAAGAGCAGGCTTGCCCTTAAGATATCTGAATATCCTCTTGACAACATTTACATGAGATTCCATGGGATCTGCTTGATATCTAGCACACACATAAACATCAAACATAATGTCAGACCTCCTGGCTTTTAGATACATAAGTGAACCTATCATAGATCGATAGTGAGTCTGATCCATTGATTTGCCTTCTAGGTCTGACCAATCTTCATTTTAGTATCAACAGGAATTCTAATGGACTGATAATCAGCAAACTTGAATTTCTTCAATATTGTTTCCATGTATTTTGATTGATTGATGAAGATTACATATGTTGTTTGTTGGACTTGCACTCCTATAAATAATGTGAGTTCCCCCATCGCACTCATTTGGAATTTTGAATGCATAAGGTATTCAAAGTCTTTACAGAGATGCTTGTTTGTTGAGCCAAAGATGATATCATCCACATAAATCTGAACCAACAACATGTCTTTTCCTTTTCTCTTTCTGAAGAGATTCTGATCAATCTTTCCTTTTTTATACCTGTGTTCAAGAAGAAAAGATGATAGAGTCTCATACCAATTCTTTGGGGCTTGATGAAGACCATACAAGGCTTTGTCTAGCTTGTACACCCTGTGTGGAAAATCACAGTCTTCAAATCCTGGTGGTTGACTCACGTAGACTTCTTCTTGGGTACTGTTTGAGATAGAAAGCAAGAGAACAAACAAATGTTTGCAATTCTTGGCTTGGTTCTTGTCACCCGTTCATTAAGTTCACCAATGCTGCTTTCCACTGGATGATTCTTGTGTATTTTGGTTGTTGGAATTGAGTCACCAGCAATGGATACATCAAGATTGGAGATATTCAGATCATCTTGGTGAGAGGCACCTTCATCTTATGATGTGGGAGAGTTGTGAAAGTAATCGAAGTCTTTTCCATTTCTTGTTTCAGCAGCAGCACCACTTTGAAGACTTTCATCATTTGAAGTTCTCTCAGTTTCAACTAGTCGTGTAGCTTGATCTTAATTTTTGACTTCAGTTGATGATTATTCTGAAGGAGAAGGGAGTGTACTAGGACCAGCCTCAGTTGAAACACTCTTATTTTGATATGTTGTTTGACAGGATCAGCTTGTAGTGGGACATCTTCATTTAGTTGTTTAGTAAAAGTAGGAGGAATCATTGGGAAATCATTTCTTCTTTCTACTGGTGATGAAGATTCAGCTGATTGTAGGTTTCCTGCATTAGACAAGTGAAATTGATCAAATGACTTTGTAAATGAGTCATTATCAATCAACCAGTCAAGACCATTTGTTGATATAGGAGAGGAATGCTCATTTAATTGAACATTGGTTGATTCATCAATGATGTTTAATCGAGGATTAAACACTTTATAAACCTTTGAGACAGAAGAATAACCTACAAAGAATCCTTCATCAGACTTTGAAGAAAACTTTCCCAAATGGTCTAGGGTGTTCAATATTGATACACGACTACGAAATGACTTAAAAATCCAATAAATGGTTTTCTGTGAAAGAGAAATTCATAAGGAGTCTTGTTGCTATCCTTTACATTCAAAGTTCTATTTTGTACAAAGCATGATGTGTTAGCTGCTTCTTCCCAAAAGGTAATTGGCTATTTAGCATTGGCTACCATGGTTCGTGTTGCTTCAATTAGTGTTCTATATTGCCTTTCAGCTACCCCATTTTGTTAAGAAGTTATAGCTGCACTAAATTAATGAGCAATGACTTTGGTTGCACAAAATGAACCCATATCTTCATTTTTAAATTATGTCCCATTATCACTTATAAATTATTTGACTTTATGATCAATTTGAATTTCAATTTTAGTGATGAAATCTTTTATTAGTTGGGATGCTTCGTTCCTATGAAGTAAGAAGAAGACCCATGTAAATCTGGAAAAGTCATCTATGATCACCAAACAATAATGTTTCTTTCCAATGCTCATAACATGAGTTGGTCCAAAAAGATCCATATGAAGTAACTTTAATGGAGAATTGTTTGTGTCCACAAGTTTTGGCTTGTGGGAAGACTTATGTTGTTTCCCTTTAAGACATGTTGAATAGTGATCAATAAAGTGAAATTCTTTTTGGGGTAAACCAGTTACATGATTTTCCTTGACCAATATGTTTGTGTTTTTGAAAATTGTGTGTCACGAACGTCTATGCCAAAGCTATGACTCATCAAAAGATGCTTTTGATAGAAGACATGTTTCTTCTTTTGGTAGAGAAGAATTAAGGTTTAAGACATAAGTATTATTCTTCCTCGGGGTCTTCAAGACAACCCATTCTTCAGGAATTTGAAGACCTGGTTTCACAATGTAACAATGAGTGTCAGTGAAATGTGTGGAATATTTGTTGTCGCAGATCTGAGACACGCTGAGCAGATTGAAGTTCAATTTTTTACAGTAGTTCACTCTATCAAAGCTCAACAACCCATTTGTCACAAATCCTTCACCAGTGATTATCCCACCTTATGAATCTCCACCAAATGGCATAGTAGTTCCTTGAATATGATTGAGATCGTGAAGGAGGGAACGGTCTCCAGTCATGTGTCAGAGCATCCACTGTCTACATACCATAGGCTATTGGACCTGTATGGACGACCCTGAAAGCATAAAAGGAACTAATTAAAATGTGGAACCCAATCTATGATGGTCTTGTGTTTCCCGTTCTTATCCATGACATTAACTTCTTGATATTTTCCTCTAAATTATGACTTAGAGGATGAAGTTGTAAGGTTTCATATAAGGCTTATGCACCTAAAACATCCAAAGTCTTTCCTGCATGCATGCACAGAAGTACAAGAGTAGAGATGCTTCGGAAGTTTTAGACCATGCACTAGAAAACATTCTAAGTGTAACATCTTCCGAAGCAAGACCAACATCTTCTGAAGCCAAAAATGAAGTCTTCCGAAGCTTCAAAGACAAAGTCTTGCGAAGCCAAAAAGTGAAGACAGATTTCTTCCGAATACTTTTGATACATGCTTTATCTGATGTACTTTCCATAAAGTTGAACCACCTTTCTGATGCAACTCTGTTCAGTCACCAACTTACATGATGGGATGAAAAGGTCCATGATTTTGGTAACTGTACATTGAGGTCTTGAGTCTATGCTTTGTACTTTATGTACATTTATACTTTTTGTAATATATTAGGATGTGAGCTATGGCATGTCATAGTTACTAGTCAAAAGTCAATGTGCCTTTTGACTCTAAATTTGATTTTGTTGTTGTCTAGTCTCATGTATCCAACTGGCCTTTAAAGTATGGCTGGCTGTAGGATGTAGTATAAAATATATTAGGTCCTTGTAACTTTATTTCTATGCTTTGTAATACTTGTAAATGAACTTGAGAGCAATATACAACATTCTTGAAAACCATAAAATTGTATTGTTTCCAATCTTGTGCTGTCTCATATTTTACTTGTCTTCTTAGTATCATATATATAATTTACCAATTCCCTATTTTATCTGTTAAGTGTTCTAAAGATCTCTCCTTATTGTGTTGTTGTGTTTTAAATGACCACCCTTAAACGGTCCTGCATTTGGTATCAGAGCCATTCCAGGCTCTTGGTTATAAGATCTCACCATCTTAATATCCCTCTCACACACAAAATACTTAACATCTCAAATGGCAGCTATCACTAAAGCTGGTATGGAAACTAGAACAATGACAAAGTTCCTACTGATCAGTCCTGAAGATTTTCCTACTTGGTATCAAAGAATGGAAGGCCTTATCAAGTCTCAAGACTCCAGGATGTGGGACTCTGTTGTCCAAAGACCTTACATACCAGGCACTTCTTCAGCTGCTGCAGGAGGTGGCATGATACCAAATGTTGTGGTTGATTATTTTGATGAAGACAGAAAAAGGATAGAGATTGATTAGAAAGCCATGATAGCCTTTCATACTACTCTTTCAAACTCCATCTAAAAGGGCTTCAAGAAATGCAAAACTGCCAAGCAACTATGGGAGGCACTGAAGCTCATGTATGAGGGGTCAAATGAAGCCAAGGAGAACAAGAAGGACCTCCTGAAGCAGCAATTTGCAAACTTCACCTTCGAAGCAGGTGAAACCATGACTAAACAATACTTCAGGTATGTTGAAACTATGGATACTCTAATGGATGTTCGAGTAACTCTTGAGAGTAGGGACATTATGAGGAAGTTTATGTCCTCTTTTCCTAGACAATAGACACATTATTGTGTCGTTATCAAGAGAACAGAGAACCTTAAGAATCTCACTTTGACAGAGTTGTATGGTATACTTAGTGGATAACAGATGGAGATGAATCTGCAAAACTCATTTGGTAACTCTAGCAAACAACTGAGTTCAGCCCTCCATGTGGTTGACTGGGATAGCATTGAACCACAACATCATCTTATATGCTACCCTGACAACTCACAAAATGGTCCTTTCATCACATTCCCATAGACACCAAGAGAAAGCTACACTCAAGGAAGTCCATCCCAAGAGACAAGTTCTTCTCATGCCTTTATTTCTACGGATGAGAGCACATGTAACTTTCTATTCACCCTTGAAGAAATGGACTATATCCGTCCAGATGATCAGGAATACATGGAGATAGTTCAGCAAATGGCTCTTCTCACTCACAGAGCCAATAAGTTCTACAAGAGGACAAGTAGAAAGTTTCCAAGCAATGCAGCCAGTGGAATGTTTGGTCTGGACAAAAGCAAAGTGAAGTGTTACAACTGTAACCAGATGGGACACTTTGCAAGGGTGTGTAAGCCACCAAGGACAAATGGTGGCCAAACACAAGCTAGACCAAACTACACTGAGAAAGCTCCCTAGAATGAGCAGCCAAAGCAGCAAGCTACAGTTGCTGTTAAAGAAGGAGGCTTTGTCTTGAGCATTCAGGTGGAAGATGCCTCTCCAAACCAAGCACACATGGCAAACCATGATGAAGCCAAGGTATTGGAACATCTTTCTACTCCTGAATACATTGGTAAAGTAAACCGATACAGGTCCTACAACTTAAAGATGAGATCTGATCTTGACTCCTTAAATATATTAAAATCTGATTTTTAAAAGAGCTGAAGATGATTATAAACTAAACATAGAGGACTTAGAGAAAACCATTTCAACTCTTAAACATGAGCACACCAACTATAGGACTCAGATCAAAGACCTCATAACTAAGTTGACAGAATGTCAGGCTGAGTGTCACACCCCGACCGACGGCGGAATCATCGGGCGGACGAATGGGAGACGATTGCTCATAGCACATGGAACTAATTAAATTGAAATAATATTAAATGTCATTATTCATGATACATTACAAGTCAAATAAGTTCATACAATACAAAAGCATCAAACAAAGAAATAACATGTTAAGTTAAACAAGGTCCAAGTCCTATATGAGCACGAAGAGAATCCACAAGAAGTAAACCTGAAACATGATAAAAATAAAAGGTCAACTAAAAAGTTGGTGAGTTCCCAAGGTTTCATACATAATATAACAAGGTTACAAGTAGCAATTCATGTCATAGGTTATAAGTTAGTAAGGTAATAGAACACGTATCGTTACAACCAAACCTCGACTTGATTACAAGTATATAAGATTGGCTAAGTGTATTTGGTTCCCATGATGAACAAGCATACACCATCAGGAGTCGGCAATACATCGACTTTAGCACCAAATAGGCTTGTCAGGCCCAAAGCTCTAAGACGTCGTCAGGCTAGCAATAGTTAATGATTGTAAACAAACTATGTATCTCATATAATCACTTACAACACACAAATAACCATGACAAAAATAAAGATGAATTGCAAGTGCTTTACAAGTCTCAAACGTTTATAAGTGTATGATGTATAAGTATCATGTTTCACCCCAAAATAGTGTGAAATAAAGTAAAAAGGGGGCAAGGAAACTCACATGGAAGACTCACAAGTATAGTGATGGTTGTAGAGTACATAAGAAAGCTTGGATGTCAAGAGTCAAATGTGATGTCCTAAATGATTAAAAAACAATAACTTGAGGTTGGAATTCATTACAAGAAGTTAAGACGTTTAGTGAATGCTAAAAAGCGAAAGGTATATTGAAAAAGGATTATTGCATCAATTTTAGATTCTGGACAGAATGTTTGGTATGTGTTTGAACAGGTTTTAAAAATAGCAAACGGTTTCATAAAATTATAAAAATTTATACTTGACTAGTTCAAAGTCTCCCGGACAACTTTCATTCAGAAATACTTTTAGGAAAACATCTTTAAATAGGTCAAACAAGCGGCACAAAACAGAAGGTGCTGAAATGCGCACATATCTTGTGAAGGCTATTGTTGAGTCGTCCGATTGAGTTTGAAGACGTATAAACTGTCGTTGAAAAGATAATTCAATGAACTTAACATTGGAGTCTGAGTTTACTCAAATTTAATTTGTTATGATCAAGTTATGATCGGTTGAAAAGATTATATTCTGCCAGAATTGTAGTAAGACACTTATGTACACTTTTAAAATCGTTAAAGCATGAAATGGGTTAGAACATTTTATTATGTCAATATATGGTATATTAGTATTAATTTGAGTTATAAAAATATTTTAAGACTTTATCATAGCCATCATTCAGAACAATAATCTTGTGGAATAACCGAATGCGGCGGCATAGCCGTCCATATGCAAACGGGATTCTTTGTTTATGTTAGCTTGCTTTAGGAATGTTAGTGATTGTTATAAGGTTAGTGAATGTTAGAAGGTTAATGATCAAATGATAATGATTAAAATTAAAAGATATTTAGTAGATGAAAGAATAAAAGTAAGAACATAAAGTTATGAGATTAGTTGGATGTTAGGATGATTAAACAATATAGAAATGTATAATATAAAAGCAATATTAGATTACCTTAGTATTAGAAGATTCTTGAAACTACTTGTAAAAGAAAATTCTTGAAATTGATTTTAACCAAAGGATGATGAAAGGTTTGTGTGAGAGATTTTTAGAGAATGAGCAAATGAAAAGTGAGGCAGAAGCCTTGCTTTTATACTTGAGGTTAGGAGGAGGTTATGAATGGTGTTAAATGGTGATTTATAAGTCTTTTAAAAGGGGGTTATGATTGATATTTGAAATAAATATAAAATTAAATAATTTAAATAAATAAAAGAATAATTATAATTTAAAGTTAAATTCTTGAAGACTCTAATTTTAACAACTTTTTTTATAAAATATTTATATACTTTATAAAACCAATTTGAATAATCAATCAAATTATTTATTTGTTAATCTTTATAACTTTTATAAAACTTGTAAACTTTATAATTTGATTATTTATTTTCAGTATTTAAAATTCATAATTACTAATAAAACTTTATATAAGTTTATTAAAATTCATTTTATAACTTTATAAGTTTTAATAAGTCTTTTCCATTTAGTTATTTTTTGTAACATGATTAATAAACTTTATAATTTTATGAAAAAAAGAATTATTTATCAATCAATAAGTTGATTACATATTTAATGTATTTGATCCATTTATTAAGTAAATTAATAATGGAAGCTCAAAATGAGTTCGGGTTTGGGTTTTAACTTGGAAAAATGGCAGATGTTACAGTCTCCCCTACTTTAAGAAATTTCGTCCCGAAATTTAATCATAAGGGGCTAATTTCAAGGAGGCGAGAAGACTTGGATTTCATTTCACGTTCATAAGGGAACTCTTGGAGGCGTTTAAATTCAACAAATTAATTATGATGTTTTGCTATGCTTAAGTTTGTTCAATTTCATGATTCATGATTTCATGTGTTTTTTGGCAAAGGGTACAATTAGTTTAGAATTTTAAATCATAAACTTTTATATTCCAGATGGTTCAAGACGACTAGGAAGGTTTTATCACGAATATAACACCAAGTTTTAGATCGATACGTAACTCGACTTAACGAACATGAGAAATAAGTTCAAGATATTTTTGGATGGGTTATAAATTTCATAAGTGCTTCTCAAACAGACAAATTTAACAAGATTCTTAGATGATCAATTCTTGTTTACTTATGTCATTGAGGTTTCAAAGTTTCATTAGGTTAAGGTTGTTACGAGAACCGTGTTTGTTAGGATTGAAGATTCAATTTAGGCAGGGAGTATCATTGTTATAGGTTTTCAGGATAAGTGCGGTTTTGAGGGAAGACGTTTAGAAAGATTATTAAGGGACATTAAGAGAAATGGGATAATAGTTTTTAAGATTTAGAGGACAAAATCAATGATGAAACGATTCAAAATAACAAGATGTTTCGAGTGTAACGTTCGGTTTACAAACCAAAGCAATACGTTGACTTATCAAAGTATTATGTCAACTACAACCTTAATGAAGACATGCGTACCTATAAGCGGACACTCACCCCAAGGGTTCCCAGGTAAGGTAAACGGATCCATCGGTTGATTTGGATTTATATGAATACCTTGCCTAGACAGAACACCTCGAGATACAGGCATCACGCTCTTCCAGCATTACATGTTTCAAGTTGTAGGACACAGACTTTGACGAGACTAAAAATCATGAATAACGATTCAAAGCTCATTTTGAAAACCATTTGATTTAGGCACATAAGGCCTTAGAATATGATTTAAGATACGTGTGTGCATTAATAAGATTCAATGTATAAGCATAAACACATAAGGCATATAATCACATAATCAAGTATAAACACATAAGGCACATAAAATCCTATCTAAGCATATGAAATACATGAGAGGACTCATGTGTGATGGTACTTAGTTATAGTCTAGGTCATTCTGTTTCTAATAACCTAAATCCCTATAACCATGGCTATGATACCAATCTGTCACACCTCGACCGACGGCGGAATCATCGGGGCGGACGAATGGGAGACGATTGCTCATAGCACATGGAACTAATTAAATTGAAATAATATTAAATGTCATTATTCATGATACATTACAAGTCAAATAAGTTCATACAATACAAAAGCATCAAACAAAGAAATAACATGTTAAGTTAAACAAGGTCCAAGTCCTATATGAGCACGAAGAGAATCCACAAGAAGTAAACCTGAAACATGATAAAAATAAAAGGTCAACTAAAAAGTTGGTGAGTTCCCAAGGTTTCATACATAATATAACAAGGTTACAAGTAGCAATTCATGTCATAGGTTATAAGTTAGTAAGGTTATAGAACACATATCGTTACAACCAAACCTCGACTTGATTACAAGTATATAAGATGGGCTAAGTGTATTTGGTTCCCATGATGAACAAGCATACACCATCAGGAGTCGGCAATACATCGACTTTAGCACCAAATAGGCTTGTCAGGCCCAAAGCTCTAAGACGTCGTCAGGCTAGCAATAGTTAATGATTGTAAACAAACTATGTATCTCATATAATCACTTACAACACACAAATAACCATGACAAAAATAAAGATGAATTGCAAGTGCTTTACAAGTCTCAAACGTTTATAAGTGTATGATGTATAAGTATCATGTTTCACCCCAAAATAGTGTGAAATAAAGTAAAAAGGGGGCAAGGAAACTCACATGGAAGACTCACAAGTATAGTGATGGTTGTTGAGTACATAAGAAAGCTTGGATGTCAAGAGTCAAATGTGATGTCCTAAATGATAAAAAAACAATAACTTGAGGTTGGAATTCATTACAAGAAGTTACGAAGTTTAGTGAATGCTAAAAAGCGAAAGGTATATTGAAAAAGGTTTATTGCATCAATTTTAGATTCTGGACAGAATGTTTGGTATGTGTTTGAACAGGTTTTGAAAATAGCAAACGGTTTCATAAAATTATAAAAATTTATACTTGACTAGTTCAAAGTCTCCCGGACAACTTTTATTCAGAAATATTTTTATGAAAACATCTTTAAATAGGTCAAACAAGCGGCACAAAACAGAAGGTGCTGCAATGCCCACTTATCTTGTGAAGCCTATTGTTGAGTCGTCCAATTGAGTTTGAAGACGTATAAACTGTCGTTGAAAAGGTAATTCAATGAGCTTAACATTGTAGTCTGAGTTTACTCAAATTTAGTTTGTTATGATCAAGTTATGATCGGTTGAAAAGATTATATTCTGCCTGAATTGTAGTAAGGCACTTATGTGCACTTTTAAAATCGTTAAAGCATGAAATCGGTTAGAACATTTTATTATGTCAATATATGGTATATTAGTATTAATTTGAGTTATAAAAATATTTTAAGACTTTATCATATCCATCATTTAGAACAATAATCTTGTGGAATAACCGAATGCGGCGGCATAGCCGTCCATATGCAAACGGGATTCTTTGTTTATGTTAGCTTGATTTAGGAATGTTAGTGATTGTTATAAGGTTAGTGAATGTTAGAAGGTTAATGATCAAATGATAATGATTAAAATTAAAAGATATTTAGTAGAAGAAAGAATAAAAGTAAGAACATAAAGTTATGAGATTAGTTGGATGTTAGGATGATTAAACAATATAGAAATGTATAATATAAAAGCAATATAAGATTACCTTAGTATTAGAAGATTCTTGAAACTACTTGTAAAAGAAAATTCTTGAAATTGATTTTAACCAAAGGATGATGAAAGGTTTGTGTGAGAGATTTTTAGAGAATGAGCAAATGAAAAGTGAGGCCTAAGCCTTGCTTTTATACTTGAGGTTAGGAGGAGGTTATGAATGGTGTTAAATGGTGATTTATAAGTCTTTTAAAAGGGGGTTATGATTGGAATTTGAAATAAATATAAAATTAAATAATTTAAATAAATAAAAGAATAATTATAATTTAAAGTTAAATTCTTGAAGACTCTAATTTTAACAACTTTTTTTATAAAATATTTATATACTTTATAAAACAAATTTGAATAATCAATCAAATTATTTATTTGTTAATCTTTATAACTTTTATAAAACTTGTAAACTTTATAATTTGATTATTTATTTTCAGTATTTAAAATTCATAATTACTAATAAAACTTTATATAAGTTTATTAAAATTCATTTTATAACTTTATAAGTTTTAATAAGTCTTTTCCATTTAGTTATTTTTTGTAACATGATTAATAAACTTTATAATTTTATGAAAAAGAATTATTTATCAATCAATAAGTTGATTACATATTTAATGTATTTGATCCATTTATTAAGTAAATTAATAATGAAAGCTCAAAATGAGTTCGGGTTTGGGTTTTAACTTGGAAAAATGGCGGATGTTACACTGAGCTTGTGATTAGAAAAGCCAGGGAAGAAAAATGTGTTATTGAAGAAGAGACCTTCAAGAACATAATATCCTCATCCTTGCATGCAAACGTTTGTTATAAAAAAAAGTAGGGATTGGGATCTAGTGAGATAGCTCCTCCACACATAATCTTGTCTGTAAGATCTCCTAGGTGTGGAACTTGTGAAGATCAGTTTCCCCTCATAGACATTATCACTGCAGAGGATTAAGAGGAGATGGTGAAGAATGTCTTCGAGAATAGTGAAGAAGAGTATTCTAAGAAGGGTCAACATCCCTCTGAGGAGAGTAAAACTGTTAGCATGACCAAGTCAAGGAGGAAAAACTTGATCAGGAAGGCCAAGAGAAAGTCAAAGAAGGCTCAAGAGATCAAGGCCACCTTCAACTCTGCACAGAAACAAGTCTTTATTTGTGTAGGATTTGAGGTGGTTAAGGCTAAAGACACAAACTTGATCTCTAATAACAAGAGTTCTAGTTAATGTCCAAATCATCCC
Source organism: Flaveria ramosissima (assembly GCA_025215565.1). Taxonomy (NCBI): domain Eukaryota; kingdom Viridiplantae; phylum Streptophyta; class Magnoliopsida; order Asterales; family Asteraceae; genus Flaveria; species Flaveria ramosissima. The sequence continues at coordinate 14,133,244 of CM046032.1, read as the reverse complement.
ATCATTAAGAAGAAGGTTGATCAGTTGTGCACCTTTGTTTTACAACATGCACCATCCAGCTCCAAAGGTAGTTCTATCCCTTCAACAATTTCCACAACATCTGCAAAGATGAAGATGGAGAAGGAAAGTGATCAAGTTTAGCCTTGTTCACAGAAGAAGACTCTTAGGAAGAAGAATATGGACTGTGTTATGTGTGGGAGTACCTCTCATCTTGATAAAGATTGTTTTTACAATCCAAAAAGTAATATCCACATGACCAAGAAAGAAACTTCTAAGAGTTTGGAGAAGACGAAACAAGATTCGGAAGGAAAGTCTTTTCCTTCCGGAAGCTCCAAAATGAAGACGAAGACAAGTGGAAACTTGCCTTCAGAAGAAAATTTGGTCTCGAAAGAAAGGAATACTTTCGATGTACTGAATCTTGCTGCAGTGAAAGCAAGATATTCCGAAAGTCCAGTCATCAAGATTTCTAAAGTCATCAAACTTCCGAAGTCATCAAACTTTCGAAGTATTGAAGGTCAAGTCTAAGCTTCCGAAGGTGGTGTGGAAGACAAAGAGAGACCAAGTGGCTGAACGTTCTTCATCAAAATCAGCAAATGATCCTCAAAACATTAAAATAGGATCAATTACTGTTGCATTGTCTTCAACTTCTTTTGATGAGCCCAAGACCAATAAGGCTTGGGTTTCCAAATGTAACTAACCATCTCTTTTGTGCAAGAACAACTCAAGACAAACAGAAATGTATGGATCATTGATGGAGGACCAGCTGCTTTTGGAGGAGATGCTGGAGGTTACATTACAGGTAAGGGCAGGGTCATAAATGGTAAGCTCAACATTGAGAAGGTACACTTTGTCAAGGAGCTTTGAAACAATCTTTTGAGTGTATCTCAATTTTATGATCTAGTCATAACATGCTCGTTACTGAGCATGAGTGCATTGTTCTCAGGCCCGGGGTGGTTATTCCTCATGAGCATATCCTGCTCAGAGCCCTCAAGAAAAGGAACATGTACAAGATGGATTTGCAAGAAACATCTCCCTCAGGAGAAGTTTCATGCTTTCTATTAAAGCAAGTAGTGATGAGTCTTTCCTATGGTATAAAAGAATGTGTCATGTAAACTTTAAAAACATGAATAAATTAATTAAAAATGATTTGGTAACTGGAATGCCAAAGAATGAGTTTACAAGTGATGACCACTGTGTTGCATGCCAGAATAGGAATCAACACAAGGTATCTCACAAGCCAAAGGAAAGAACCTACATCACTACTCCCCTACACTATTACATATTATTCTCCTTGGCCCCACTAATGTAATGAGTCTAGGAAGGACCTCTTATTGTTTGGTGATCACAGATGACTTTACAAAATTCACTTGGGTCTTCTTTCATAGAACTAAGGATGAGACCCCTTAGATTTTAATGAATTTCATCTTAAAGATTGAGAATCAATGTGATCACAAGGTCAAAACCTTAAGATGTGATCAAGGAACTGAATTTAAGAACCAAATCCTTGATACATTTTGTGATGAAAAGGGTATCACAAGACAATATAGTGCTCTCAGGACTCCTCAGCAAATGGTGTTGCTAAGAGGAGAAACAAGACACTAATTGAAGCTGCCAAAATTATGTTGTCTGACTCTAAACCGCCCATCACCTTCTGGGCAGAGGCAGTGAACACTGCTTGCTATGTGCAAAACAGAGTTTTAGTAGTTAAGACACATGGTAAGACTCCTTATGAACTTTGGCACAAGAGGAAACCTTTCATTGGTTTTCTAAGGTCATTTGGATGTCCTTGCACCATCTTCAATACCAAAGATCAAATTGCCAAATTTGCTGAGAAATTAGATGCTGGACATATTATTGGATACTCTTCCCAAGCCAAGGCTTATAGAGTATATAATCTTAGAACTATAGTAGTTGAAGAGTCAGCCAATGTGACTTTCAATGAGCACACTCCCAGTGTGAAAGGTTCTGGTCCTGATTGGCTATTTGATCTTGATTTAGTTACCAACTGTTTTAACAAATCTTGTGAGCATGTTTTAGGATCCACAGATATACTACCTACAGGTGATTCTGACCAAATATTTGAGCTAAGAAGACCTTCAAGCTACAAAACTTCAGCTCCATTTGTAACTGACCCTGCAAATGAAGTTTCTACCAGCACATAAATGACAAAACCTATTGATACTTCTGGGGTGCCTTCGAATTCCAGCTTAGAGGCACAACACTCAGATGAAGGAGTTTTAAATGTAGAAGGAAATGGTGGTGGTGAAAGTGATCAAGAATTTCTTGATGCTAACAACCACTCCATTGAGGACAACATCAATGATGTCACACACTCATTGAATCAAGTCAATCTTGATAAGTGTGCTAATGTGGAGGGTGAATCCTCATTGCCAGATCAAAATTTCTCTAATTTAGATCTGTCAAAGCAACTTGTAATGATTCCTCAACAAATGATCCATAAGTCTCATCCTACCACAAACATCATTGGAGATGTTGATACATGGGTAAGAACAAGAGGAGAAACCCATGATGCAAATGTTTGTCTTCACTCTTGTTTTTCTATCCCAGATAGAGCCTAAGAAGATTGATGAGGCTCTAAAGGATGGATGTTGAGTTGAAGCTATGCAGGAGAAGCTGCTTCAATTCAAAAGGCAAAAGGTTTGGAACCTATGTCCTCTTCCTCAAGGGAAGACTACTATAGGAACCAAATGGGTGTTCAGGAATAAGAAGGATGATACAGGACTTGTCATCAAGAATAAGACAAGACTAGTTGGTCAAGGATACACTCAAGAAGAAAGATTTGACTACACAGATGTATTTGCTCCTGTGGCAAGAATTTCAAGGTCTACCAGCTTGATGTCAAGTGTGCTTTTCTCTACGAGGTGATTGATGAAGAGGTGTAAGTCAGACAACCACCTGGGTTTGCAGATCCTGATCATCCTGATTATAATTGCAGGCTTGATAAGGCTCTTTATGGGCTGCACCAAGCTCCAAGGAAGTGGTATGAGACTCTATCTCAGTATCTCTGTCAGCATGGCTACAAAAGGGGTACTATAGATGGAACTCTCTTCATCAAAGGAATAGGAATTGACATAATGCTAGTTAAAGTATATGTAGATGACATTATCTTTGGGTCAACTAATTCAAAGCTCTACAAAGATTTGAGAAGCTGATGAATGATAGGTTTGAAATGAGTGCCATGGGGGAACTGAATTTCTTTCTAGGAATTCAAGAGAAGCAAGTTGACAATGGCATCTTCATAAGCCAGTCAAAGTATGTACAAGACATACTTAAAAGATTCAACAACTGATTGTAAGGTTGCTAAGACACCCATAGCCAGAAACCACTCCCTTAGACTTGATCTTGAGTCGGAGTGTGTGGATGAACATTTCTAAAGGGCTATGATTAGGTCTCTTATGTACCTCACAGCTAGCAGGCCTGATATCATGTTTGCCACATGTATTTGTGCAAGATATCAAGCCAACCCAAAGATGTTACATCTGGTCACTATTAAGAGGGTTTTAAGATATCTCAAAGGTTCTCCATCACTTGGCCTTTGGTATTCAAAGAATTCTGACTTCAACCTATATGCCTATACAGATAGTGACAATGGTGGCTGCAACATGTTTGTAAAGTCTACATTAGGGGGATGTAAATTTCTTGGTGGAAGGATGGTTTCTTGGCAATGTAAGAAACAATTATGTGTGTCTGCATCAACTGCTGAAGCTGAATACATTGTTGCTGCAAGCCGCTGTGCTCAAGTGCTTTGGATTCAGAATCAGATGCTTGACTATGGATTCAACTTCAAGGAGACTCCCATCCACATAAACAACAACAATGCTATCTTAATCACTGAGAATCCTGTGCAGCACTCAAGGACAAAGCACATCAATATTAGGTACCATTTAATTAGAGATACCTTTGAAAAGGGATTAATCAAACTAGTCAAAGTTAACACAAATGAACAATATGCTGATTTGTTCACCAAAGCTTTTGATGAGCAGAGATTCAAATATCTTGTATCAGCAATTGGGATGATTAACTTTGAGAAGCTTTTCTTAAAACTTAATCATATTATTTCTAAAACCTGTGTGTCCTAAGTTGTCTATTTCACCTTCATAAGCCCGTGTTCTCTATGGAAGAAAAATCTTTTTGAAGTTATTCCTTAGATTTTTGAAAATTTTGATTTGTTTATCCTTCGTAAGATATGTTTTTACCTTCGGAAGAAACTTATGTTTTAGGAAACAAATAACTACTATAGTGGATTTACCTTCGGAAGAAATTTTCAGAATATATTCCGAAGCTTAAATTTAAGTTAAGTACCTATATGTTTTCAAAGAACAATTTTCTTCTGAAAGCAATTTACCTTCGGAATAATTTATTCTCCTTAGAATAAATCTCTGAGTATTAAAATCTATTTCAAAGCAAAATTCTTAAAACTCTTTGAAATATCTTCCGAAGTCATTTTTCCTTTGGAAGCTTTTCAATGAAAAAAAAACAAAAAAAAAACTTTCGAAGCTAAAAAACCTTCGGAAGCTTTTTCGACTTCCAAAAAACTATTTTTTGGGCAAAAGTAAAAGTAAACTACTTTTTTAGAGATGGGACCGACATCCGGAATTCAAAGTTTATCCTCTTTCATTAACTTTGTCTTAAATCCATTTCATATATATACCAAACGGTTCCCCCTCTTTCACTATCTTCTCCATCTGAACTATTCACATAACCTAAAGTCACCCAAGTCGCCTTTGTTCTACACTTCCTTTATCCTTAAGCTTTCTAAAATGGCCAACTAAACCCTGATTTCTCCATGCAACTTCCAAGGCAACACAATCAGGTTGCGTTATTGAACTCTGAGAAAGATGATAGTTTCTCAGAGGTTTGCCGATTCTCGCTCTATCCAACTACTTCGCCTCCCTAACCATTGATCCTACTCTCTATGAGGATCATGTGCTTGAATTTTGGAAGACCTGTCAAGAGGTTATCATGGATTGGGAGAAGGCACTGTCTGCCACGGTGCAGGGGAGGACAATCTTCATTTCTCCAACCATCATTAACACTCATCTTCAGCTGGAAGATGAAGAAGATGAGTTGTCTTTTCCAAAGGAAGCAGTCAACCATTCCTTTGCGCAGATGGGCTATGAGGGACATTTCTCTGTAAAGACCTTCTGGAAAGGGAAGGTCTCATCCCAGTGGAAGTACTTGCTACATGTGGTCATCCACAGCTTATCCAACAAGCATGGAGGGTGGGACCAGATTCCTGAGGATCTCTCCTTCATAGTGCATGGAATGGTTCAAGGGGTCAAGTTCAGGTATTCTAGTTTGTATAAACAAATTTACTTGCAAACTTGGAATCCTTAGAGTATTACATGTTTCCTAGATATGTTCAATACATTCTCAACTGTGTACTGGGCTCACAGTTGAAGGAAATAGGTAATATCTTTAAATTGGGACAGATGAAGCCCGACATCTTTAAAATCATGAAGAAGCCAACTGTTGGCTTCTCTAGGGTAGAAATAACCCTTGTCTGAAAAATGTTAGAGCTCATTGCTCAAGGTGACAACCTAGCAACACAAGCTAGTGTTGAACCCACACCTTCTACCTCTCAACCACCCAAAAGGCCTCAAATAACCATCACCTACCAAATAAAACCCAAACGAACCCCTGCTGAAACTAGTGAGCTTGTGCAGGCCCCCATACACTCACCCATATAGGAGGAAGTGGATACTAGAGCTCCCATTTCTCCTATGGAGCAAACCACTCTTATCTCTTCAGCCTAAAGCCTTCACTCTGAGTCTCAACACTCAAGTGAACAACCTTCAGGGGATAGTTACCATCCCCAACCTTTAGATCTAAACCAACCCATTCCCAATCGATAATTCTATACTGATGAAGAAATAGGATTCAGTGAGTACCATGAGTCTCTCTACTCTTCCCCTATTCAAAGAGAGATGAGTGCTCTTGAGTCTCCTATGTCTAGCCCACATCAGTCACCCATTACTGATGTGGACCTCTTTGAACTTGTTCAGGAGATCCAAATGGAAGAGGCTCTCACTTCTGCAAGTGATTACATTATTAAGACCTCAACCATGGCAACTCAGCCCGTTGACACTTCAACAGAAGTTGTTAGTGAGCAAAGGAAATCCATCAGCTAATAACATGAAGCTGGTGGTGAGAGTGAGGATTTTGGTCCTATTTTCTCATCCCCCATGATTCTTCTGATGAAGATGAGGGGAATTTGAGACTAAAGGTGCAATCATTGTCAAAAACATGCACCTACCTAGTCTCTAAGGTTAGTCACCTTGAATCTCAGGTGACTACCCTAGAAAATGGGGTCAATGATCAGCAACTTGAGATATCTTATCTCAGGGAACAACTAGCTGAGAGACCTTTAAGGAGAGCTCATCCATGAACACAAGAACCTGTGGATGTGATTGACCTAACTTCTACCTTACCTATGCAAGAGGGTGATGCTACCAAAAAGGGGGAAAAAGTAATTGCAATCATAAAACCTAGGAGTTCTTCAAGGAGTATGGACATTAAGGACTCACCATCTTCACTTGCAATTGTGCACACTCAGCAACTTCATCAAGTTCACATTATGTGGACTCTCCAAACTCTCTCATTCAGAGTTTCTTTGAAGAAGGTATTCCAGAGGCTATGTCATCCCCGCGTCAAGGAACTTCAAACTATATACTTGGGTGTACGTATGATGCTGACAAAAGAGCCCTCATTCTTCAAAGAGTTCAAGGGTAGCAAGAAGACGTCAACTTTTACACCTTGAACTACTATGAAGGTCTTGACCTAATCAACATGCCACTTATCAATCCAAGCCAATCAAGGCAAGCTGGCAGGCTGGCTCAAAGGATTCAAGACGGAATTGCTGAAGAGTTCAGCCTAAGAAGGAGACAAAGGCAATTAGGTAATGTCATTGGTCAACTAGATGTTGAGGCAGACCTGAGATTACCTTTGGAAGATTTCTCGACTTCCTAGAAAACTACTTTTTGGGCAAAAGTAAACTACTTTTCCAGAGGTGGGACGGACATCCAGATTTCAAAGTTTATCCCATTTCACTAACTTTGTCTTAAATCCATTTCACATATATACCTAACGGTTCCCCCCTCTTTTCACTATCTTCTTCATCAGAACTATTCCTCTAACCTAAATTCACTCGAACCGCCTTTGTTATTCACCTTCCTTCGCCCTTAAGCTTTTCAAAATGGCCAACCTAAACCGAAGAAACAACCCTGATTTCTCCATGCAACTTCACAGGCAGCACAACTAGGTTGCTTTGTTGAACTCTAAGAAAGATGATAGTTTCTCAGAGGTTTGCTTTTTTCTGGCTATATCCAACTACTTCACCTCCCTAACCATTGATCCTACTCTCTATGAGGATCATCAGCTTGAATTCTGCAAGACCTGTCAAGAGGACATCATGGATGGGGAATAAGCACCATCTGCCACCGTACAGGGGAGGACAATCTTTATCACTCCAGCGATCATCAACACTCATATTCAGTTGGATAATGAAGAAGGTGAGTTGTTCTTTTCAAAGGAAGCTGGTAATCATTCCTTTAAGTAGATGGGCTATGAGCGATATTTCTCTGTAAAGACCTTCAAGAAAGGAAAGGTCTCATCCTAGTGGAAATACTTGCTACATGTGGTTATCCACAGCTTGTCTAATAAGCATGGAGGGTGGGACTACATTCATGAGGATCTCTCCTTCATAGTGCATGGAATGGTTCAAGGGGTCAAGTTCAGGTACTCTCAGTTTGTATATAAAAATTTACTTGCAAACTTGGACTCCTTAGAGTATTACATGTTTCCTAGATATGTTCGATACATTCTCAACTGTGATCTAGGCTCACAGTTAAGGGAAACAGGTAATATTCTTAAATTGGGACAGATGAAGCCTGAAATCTTTAAAATCATGAAGAAGCCAACAGTAGGCTTCTCTGGGTAGAAACAGCCCTTGTCCCTAGAATGTTACAGCTCATTGCTCAAGATGACAACCTAGCAACACAAGCTAGTATTGATCCCACACCTTCTACCAGTCAACCACGAAAAAGGCCTCAAATCACCTTCACCTACCAAAGAAAGTCCAAATGAGCCCCTGCTCAAGCTATTGAGCTTGTCCAGGCCCCCATATACTCACCCATACAGGATGAAGTGGATAATAGAGCTCTCACTTCTCCTAAGGAGCAAACCACTCCCATTTCTTCAAGGATCAAGGATGAGGTTCCTCATGTTCAGCTTGATGAGCTCACTAGCCGAACTGCCTTAAGCCTTCACTCTGAGTCTCAACACTCAAGTGAACAACCTTCAGGGGACAGTTACCAAATCTAACCTTTAGGCTTAAAGCAACCCATTCCTAACCTTGAATTCTATACTGATAAGGACATAGGTTTCAGTGAGTACCATGACTCTCTCTACTCTTCCCCTACTCAAAGAGAGATGAGTGCTCCTGAGTCTCCTATGTCTAGCCACATCAGTCACCCATTACTGAGGTGGACCTCTCTGAACCTGTTCAGGAGATCCATATGAAGAGGCTCTCACTTCTGCAAGTAATTACATCATTAGGACCTCAACCATGGCAACTCAACCCATTGACACTTCAACTGAGGCTGTCAATGAGTAGAAGAAATCAAGGAGCCAAGAACATGAAGCTGGTGGTGAGAGTGGACTTTGGTCCAATTCTCTCATCCCCCCATGATTCTTCTGATGTAGATGAGGGGAAAACAGGGTCAATGATCAGCAACTTTAGATATCTTCTCTCAGGAAAAAACTAGCTGGAAGACCTTTAAGGAGAGCTCAACAAGGAACACAAGAACATGTGGATGTGATTGACTTAACTCCTAGCTCACCTATGCAAGAGGGTGATGCTACGAAAAAGGGGGAGAAATTCATTTCAATCATAGAACTTGGGAGTTTGACTTAACTCCTAGCTCACCTATGTGGATGTGAGGACTCACCATCCTCACTTGCAATTGTGCATAGTCAGCAACTTCATCAAGTTCACTATGATGTGGACTCTCTAGACTCTCTTATTCAGAGTCTCTTTGAGGAAGGTAATCCAAGGGCTATGTCATCCCCAGCCCAAGGAACTTCAAACTACATCATTGGGTGGAGGTATGATGCTGACAGAAGAGCCCTTATTCTTCGAAGACTTCAAGGGTAGCAAGAAGTATTCAACTCTCAGACTTTGAACTACTATGAAGGTCTTGACCTGATCAACATGCCACTTGTCAACCCATGTCAATCTAGAGAAGCTGGCAGGCTGGCACAAACGATTCAAGACAGATTTACTGAAGAGTTCAACCTAAGACGGAGACAAAGGCTATTAGGTAATGTCATTAGTCAACTAGATGTTGAGGAAGACTCTGAGATTAGCTTCAAAGGGAAACCCTTGACAGAAGGCCCAGTAACAAAGCCCGAGAGTCCTGTCACACCTACAACTACTTCAGACATTCATTCCCTCAGTGAAACACCTGTTGGTGAGGGTGTGTCACAACCTCTCTCTGGCCAGAGCTTGGATGCTACACCGAGCAATGAAGGCCAAAGCTCTCTCCACCTTGTGTCACAAAGGTCTGTGGGTGAAAAAGGGAAAAGGATTTTAACTCCTGAGGAGATTGAGGAGGAGGAGAGAGAGAGGAAGAGGAAGCTAAGGGGAGATAGATCCACTGGGTCTTCAGGCTTCAGGCAAGCTGCAATCAGGGCTGCACCAGACCAAAAACTCAAGATGATGAGTTAAGGGCCGTCAGTATTACTTACCTGCAGACTAGGAACTATGACATTGACGAGATTATATCACTCCCCTTAGAGAACTTCAATTAACTGACAGACATGGAAATGTCTGTGGAGAGAAAGAAAGCAGAGGATGCAAGATCGCTCCTCCAAATCAAAGAAAGAAATAGACAAAAAGACTATACAAGCATGTTCCTACTCTCTCCCCAATTCAAGAAAGCCCTATGCAAGAGACTATGGCAGCTCCATAAGAACCTCAAGTAGACAAAGAAACAGATAGGCAAATATGATCAACTACCTTAGGGCCACAGTTTTCTACCAGGCATGTGCACTTATTCTCTTGTCCTTTGAGTACATTGAGCTTGAGTATCTCAAACAGTTTGAACTTCAAGTGCTTAAAGAACAAAAAGCAACAAAGAGAAAGATGATGGAAGAGGCAGCAAAGTCAAGAGTCATCATCCAAAAGAGTATGAAGAAGTGTGTTGACAGACAAAGGATGATGAGCTCCTTGAAGTTGTATGGATTCTCCGAAAGAGACTTGGCCCTATGTCTCTATCCACAATGGATGAGCACATTAGGGTAATCATGCAGAAGATCAAACAGGGAGAGCTCATTGAGTTACACTCCCCTCCAAGTCAAGCTCCTCTTGAAGTGGAGGTTAAGATTGAACAACCTGAGACAACACAACCTGGACCTCCTGCTGAGTCTCAGCAAGCTTCATCTTCTGATCCATAACAAGTTAAAACTCCCTTTCCTTCTGAACCTGTGAGGGAGGTACACCCAACTGAGCAAGATAAGACTGATTAACAAGGTGCTGAGTCTTCTCATTAAAATTCAAAGTGGAGGAAGAGGATGGCTTTTAAACCAAAGTCAAAGAAGAAGAAGAAGTCTGAATCATCCACCTCCAACCCTCAGGATGAATCAGATCACCCTGAGGAAGTGCATAAAGAGGCAGCCCTCTCAACTCCAATTCAAGTGGCTCCTCTTGCATCTGAGAAACCCATCTTATCCTGGACCTTCACAACTAATCCAGAAAGATGGCATGTGATCAGAGTTCAAGGTGGTGAAAATGTCTACACATGGCAAGACTTATTCAACCTATCTCTGCATTATCTCTTTGAGATGAGAAGATACTATGAGAGTCTAAGTGATCCGACCATCTAATGAAGAAGGGTATGGTCATCATCATAATGAGGACTGTCAATAGTTAAAGGTCTTCAAATGTTTTGGTAGCATCATCCTAGGGGGAGTTTATAAGTCTAATGCAGCCAAAACATCCAAAGTCTTTCTGCATGGATGCAGTGAAGTACAGAAGTAGAAAGGCTTCGGACGTTTTACACCATGCACTAGAAAACATTCCAAGTGTAAAATCTTCCGAAGCCAAGACCAACATCTTCTGAAGCCAAAAGTGAAGTCTTCCGAAGCTTCAAAGACAAAGTCTTCTGAAGCCAAAGAGTGAAGATAGATTTCTTCCGATTTTAGATGCATGTTGTTATCCGATGTACTTTATCATAAAGCTGGACCACCTTTCCACTGCAACTCTGTTCAGTCATCAACTTACATGAGTTGGTGTAAAGGTCCATGCTTTTGGTAACTGTACATTGAGGTCTTGAGTTTGAGCTTTCTACTTTATGTACTTTTATCCTTTTTGTAATATATTAGGATGTGAGCTATGGCTTGTCAAAGTCACTAGTCAAAAGGCAATCTGTCTTTTGACTCTACATTTGATTTTGTTGTCTAGTCATATGTATCCAGCTGGCTTTCAAAGTATGGCCAGCTGTAGGATGTAGTATAAAGTATCTCAAGTATTTGTAACTTTCTTTCTATGCTTTGTAATACTTGTAAAAGAACGTGAGAGCAATATATACAACATTCTTGAAAACCAAATACTTGTGTTGTTTGCCATCTTGTTTTGTCTGATACTTTACTTTTGTTCTTAGTATATTACATATAAGTTACCAGTTCCCTATTTGATCTGTTAAGTGTTTTAAAGAACTCTCCTCATTGTGTAATTGTGTTGTAAATGATCACCCTTAAACGGTCCTGCATTTGGTATCAGGGCATTCCACCTCTTGATTATAAGATCTCACCATCTTAAGATCCCTCTCACACATAAAATACTTCACAACTCAAATATCAGCTATTACTAAGGCTGATATGGAAATTAAAACTATGACAAAGTCCCCATTGATCACTCTTGAAGACTTTGATACTTGGTGTCAAAGAATGGAAGGCTTAACTGACCCAAAAGATTTGCAGCTTGGTCCAATGTTCCTCTTGGCAGATCAAGGAATTGTTCTCTAGTGAGGGAACATGAGGAGCCATCAACATAGGTAAGCTTAATTGACTCCTCCTCATAAAAGATATTGCTCAAAGTAGTACATTTCATGAGCTTCATCTTGATCTCCTTGAGTTCCTCTAAGGAGAGATGTGTGGAAGGCTAAGAGGATGACTTAGGTGGTTGTTGGGTAGGTGTTGGTTTTTGGGTTCTGGGGAGTGTTTTGGGTTTAAGGATGGGTAGTTGAGGTGCTTGTGGTAAGGAAGAAGGTAAGATGATGGTATGGGTTCAAGGGTGTGAGGCTCAGAGGTTGGCTCAGTTTTGATGGGGAAAAGGAAAGGAGTTGGTTCAGGTTGAGGTTGGGGTTGAGGTGTTGGTCTGGAAGTATCCCTTAAACTCTCTGGTACATCTCTTTCCTTCTTCCTGCACGAATGACAGCTTTGATGTCACTGACATGTTGCTGTAAGGTCTTCTCAGACATAGGACCCACCTGCCTACCAAAGAAATCATGAGCCTGGAGATAGTCTTTAATCCAGACTTTGTCTCCTAGCTTCTTTACTGCCACAAGTCCAGCTTCTTCATCCTTCTTCTGTAGGATTCTATGTGCCCAAGACACTTAGAATATTGATGTGGTTAGTACGTTATGATCCAAGTCGGGTTATACCCAATGACAAGCTTAGCAAACACCAATTAATATTTAATTGATGATATGATCATGCAATTAAATATCTACACCAAATTTAGAAAATTGGTTTTCTAAATAAGTTGCATATGAGATGGAACAAATTATAAGGATAATTTGTTAATGAGTTTATTGTTATTTTTGTCATTTAAAAGGGTTTAAATAACATTAATAACATATGAGTGTACTTTAATTAAATTGTTTAATTAAAGAAGACATATGTCACATTTTAAATAAGTCTAGTAGATGACTTATTAATGTGTGACAAAAGACTAGTTTTAATTGTGTGTGTGTTCAAGTTTTAGTGGGAAAATTTGGGTTTTAAATTCATTTTGGCCGCCCCTTTAATGGTGATTGGACCATTTTGGTGTCTTGAAAACACACATAACTTAAATTAGTCTTACACTCTTCATTTGACCACTCTCCATACATGCAAGAACAACCAAAATAATCCCTCTCTCTCTCTCACAATAGCTACAGCCAGGAGCAGCAGCATTAGGAGTTTTGAGAGCCATTTTGTGTTGATTTTGGTGTTGAATCTTCCTAACAAGAAGGTGCTTTGCAAGGAGGCTTGGGGTATACAAGCTTGAGGGCTCCTTCCTTGGAGTTTTGGCCGAATTTTCAGCATCTTTTCTACTCTTCTTTGGTCGATTTTAGGGCTGCAGAAAGGTAGATATGGCAGCTCCTTTGTGGTTGTCATATTATGTTGTTTTATGTATACATAGCATGTTTATTCACATACAAAAGATCCCTTTTGATTTGGGTTTGTTTCTCCATCTTAAAACATCATTAAGAACATGAAATTTTCAGATTATAAACATGTTATAATGCTATACTTCCGCTGCGTTTTTCAGAAAGTTTAAAAGGTTAAACTTGTTTTCTTGTGTTCTATCAAACCCATCAATGGCATCAAGAGCCGGTTATGTGGATAACTTGCTTGTTCTTAGCCTTTAAAATCGGTTTTAAAGATGTATTATCAACATATTAGAGGCTGATTTTGGGCTGCTATGTTTTTTATGAATGATTCCCCAAACTTTCAAGGTCATATCACACATGCTAGTGATTAGACCTTGAAAGATATATATTATGAAATGTTGATTGTTTGGAAAATGTTTAAAACCCAAAATTTCAGTTTATGTTGGCTGAAATTTGGTGGTTTTAAGTGGGGTTTCATTATATGTTTGGATGATATGATCATTGGATGTTAGTGTGCATAACCTAGCCTTTGGCCTTTTGATTTGGATGATTGGAATGGTTGGTTTTATTCATTCAATTGGGTTGTAATATTTATGTTTATTATTTGGGTTGTAATTATTTATTCATTTGGTTATGTAATAAATAGAATAGGTGCATTTATTTTATTACAAAAATGTATTAGGATACAATTTTGTAAAAGGAAGATGCACAAGATCAAGACCCAAAGATGGACATCAAAGACATGTACACTTGAAGCATTTGGATGTGGAATCGAGTGGGAATTCATGGACACATATGATGTGTCATTGTTAACCCTTAGGAAAGACCTTATGACAACACTTGTGATGACAAACAAGTGTAGTCAACTTAGTGGCTATGGTTATGCACATGTGGTTGAATGATATATGCTTGTTTGATTATTCATTTTATGTTGATTGTTTGATATATGGATATGCTTAACAATCTAAATAAATTATCATAACAAGCTGAATTTTTGGTTCCTAATCATTAAGTGACTAATAAAAGGTTATTAAAAGGATTAATGATTTCAAAATAAAAGAAGTTTTATTAAAAGTGAACCATAGGGTATCTTGTATTTGAAAGCATGTAAATACAAGTACATAGAGTTTTCTAAAACTAGAATTATGAAATCTCTAAACTTTTGACAAACAAGTTTAACACCATCCTTTTGCACAACACTTGAGTCATTTGGAAACTCTATATGGGATAAAGGTCACCTAACCATTTAGAGGGAACTTGTGATTTAAGGTGGGGATACCAAATTGGTGGGATAAAGGTCACCTAACCACTTATGTTGGTAAACTCACACGTGTGTGCAAGTAGGATAACTTGATTTGCAAACCATGTTAAATGGATCACCTAAATATGGTTTCCAAATGGTGTTGATGGGATTAACATGCCGACTTTACATATGATGTTTAAAGTCGATCCCATACCTCTAGAAGTTGCAAATGGTTGCAACCGTCAATCGTTGACCACCTTATTAATTTAAGTCGTGGGATAAAGGTCACCTAACCACAATTTAAATGTAATGTTGGGTTCTAGATTTTAATATAAAAATGACCTTAAAAGGCATTAATTATTAAAAATAGCAATATTGAAAATACTAAATAGACCTTTGTTAAATTTTGTAGATGGCCACCAACAATGAAAATCACGATAACTCATCCGCGTCAAACCAATCATTACGTGCGATCCTCCAAAAGGAACGTCTAAATCATAACAACTTCATTGATTGGTATCGAAACTTGAGAATTGTTCTCAAGCAAGAGAAACGATCATATGTTTTAGACGACCCTATCCCCGATCAACCTACTGAGGATGATGAGGAGGCCTTCAACGATTGGTTGAAGTACACTGAGGACTCCGTCCAAGTGTCTTGTCTCATGCTAGCGAGCATGACTCCGGATCTCCAAAAGGAGTATGAACATCACGGAGCTTATGACATGATAACCCAGCTGAAGGAAACGTTCCAAAAGCAGGCAAGGGTTGAGCGCTTCGAAACGGTTCGAGCACTCCATGCATGTCGTATGGACGACAACCAATCTGTTTCATCTTATGTACTTAAGATGAAAAGTCATATTGACCGCCTCGAGAGGCTTAATTGTCCCGTCTCGAAGGAATTGGCCACGGATTTGATCCTTAATGGCCTTACCAAGAAGTTCGAGACATTTGTGTTGAACTACAACATGAATGCTTGGGACAAGAGCATTGGTGAACTTCACTCAATGCTCAAAACGGCCGAGGCGGCCATGGGTAAAAGGGTTTTACCCGTTCTCACCATCAATGAAGGTGGGAACAAGAAAAGGCCTTATCCCGCACCCAAGGCAAAGGTTGCCAAGGGTAAGGGACCCGTTTTGGGAAAGGGGAAAGGGGTGGTAAGGGTACCACCCAAACCACAAGAGAAGAAGCAAAAGGTTGCTACTAATGACCCATGCTTCAAGTGTGGGGAGATTGGACATTGGGCAAGGAATTGTCCCGTCCATCTCCAAGAGTTGAAAGCAAAGAGGGATGCCGGGCAGACCTCAGGTACAACATACATGATTCATATTGATCTTAATGTTACATCTTCAAACACATGGGTATTAGATACCGGATGTGGAACTCATATTTGCAATTTGTTGCAGGGGTTCAAAAGAAGTAGGGACTTCAATCAAGGGGATGTTAGCCTCTTCATGGGCAATGGAACCAAAGTCCAAGTTGAAGCTCGTGGGGACTACATCCTAAAACTTCCAAGTGGCTTGGATGTTATTTTGAAGAATATTTTGTATGCTCCTAGTTTGACTAGGAACATTATTTCTGTATCCCAATTAAGACATTATGATTATGTATTATCTTTTGTTGAAAATGATATTCATGTTTCTTTAAATGATATGTTCTATTTTAAAGCAATTCCCATTAATGGTATTTATGAATTGGTTCATGAAAACGCTTTAAATAGTTCATTGTACCAAACTAACACCAAGAAACTCAAGTTGGACTTGAATGATACCTATCTTTGGCATTGTCGTCTTGGTCATATAAACAAGAAACGTATACAAACACTTCAAAAGAATGGTCTTTTAAAAACAAATGAATGTGATTCATTTGATGTATGTGAATCTTGTTTACAAGGTAAAATGACTAAGGCACCTTTTAGTGGGACTAACGAAAGGGCAAAAGATTTATTAGGAATCATACATTCGGATGTATGTGGTCCTTTTAAGCCAATGACTAGGAATGGTGAAAGATACTTCATTACCTTTACCGACGATTATAGTCGCTATGGGTATGTGTACTTATTAAGACATAAAGATGAAGCTTTTGAAATGTTCAAAATCTTCAAGAATGAAGTGGAAAATCAACTAAACAAGTCAATTAAAGTTCTCCGTACCGATAGAGGAGGTGAATACCTAAGTGATGCTTTTCAAGATCATCTTAGGAGTTGTGGGATTGTCTCACAACTCACTCCACCTGGAACACCACAACACAATGGTGTGTCTGAGAGGAGGAATCGAACCTTATTGGATATGGTTCGATCTATGATGGCTAGAAGCACATTACCTCTATCATTTTGGGGTTTCGCTTTGCTCTCCGCGGCCCGTATCTTAAATATGGCCCCAACCAAAAAGGTGGAAAGGACACCTGTTGAGATATGGCATGGAAGAGTTCCATCCCTATCATACTTAAGGGTCTGGGGTTGTGAGGCTTATGTTAAGACTCCCACCCCAAACAAATTAGAAGTCCGATCCACCAAGTGTATCTTTATTGGATATCCTAGAGATTCTATGGGATATTATTTCTATGATCCATTGGAACAAAAGGTGTTTGTTGCCAGAAAGGGTGAGTTCTTAGAAGCAAAGTTCCTTATGGAAGGAACTAACAGTAGAACAGTGGATCTTGAGGAGGATCAAGAACCACAACCCGATGCACGTTTTGTTGAAACTAGCACTCAACATGAGGATGTTGAAGATGATCAAATGGTTGATCAATACACACAAAACGTTCGCAGAAGTGGTAGAACTAGTAATCCACCTGAAAGATATGGATTTTTCATGGATGGATGCTATGTGGTAGATTCAGATGAACCAACCACATACCATGATGCAGTGTCCAATTTGGATTGTGACAAATGGCTTGAGGCCATGAACGTTGAGATGCAATCCATGTATGACAATCAAGTTTGGGAACTTGTTGTACCACCTCTTAATTCCAAGGTAGTTGGAAGTAAGTGGGTTTTCAAGAAGAAAACCGATATGAATGGAAACTTGGATACTTATAAAGCTAGACTTGTAGCAAAGGGTTTCACTCAAACTCAAGGGGTTGATTATGATGAAACCTTCTCACCTGTTGCGATGCTAAAGTCTATAAGGATATTGTTTGCGATAGCTGCTCATTATGATTATGAGATTTGGCAAATGGACGTCAAAACGGCTTTCCTAAATGGATATCTTGAGGAAGATGTCTATATGGTTCAGCCTGAAGGTTTTGTCGATCCAAAACATCCTAATAAAGTATGCAAGTTAAAGAAATCAA
The DNA here is from genome assembly GCA_025215565.1 of Flaveria ramosissima. Lineage (NCBI taxonomy): Eukaryota > Viridiplantae > Streptophyta > Magnoliopsida > Asterales > Asteraceae > Flaveria > Flaveria ramosissima. The sequence continues at coordinate 14,115,311 of CM046032.1, read as the reverse complement.
TCTATGGATTGAAACAAGCATCTAGAAGCTGGAATCATCGTTTTGATGAGGAGGTAAAGAAATTTGGCTTCATCAAAAACGCTGATGAGGCTTGTGTGTATAAGAAGGCTAGTGGGAGCACAATAACTTTCCTAGTATTGTATGTTGATGACATACTACTATTTGGAAATGACATTCCAACCTTGGAAGGTGTAAAAACCTGGCTTGGAAGTTGTTTTTCCATCAAGGATCTTGGTGAAGCCGCCTATATTCTGGGAATAAAGATCTATAGGGATAGATCAAGGCGGTTGATTGGTTTGAATCAAAGTGCATACATTGATAAGATCTTGAAAAGGTTCAAGATGGAGAAATCTAAGAAAGGTACCGTACCTATTCAAAGAGGAACGATATTGAGTACGACTCAATGTCCTAGCTCAAAGGATGAGCAAGATAAAATGAAGGCAATCCCATATGCATCTGCTATTGGATCCATCATGTATGCAATGATATGCACTCGACCGGACGTGTCATGCGCCTTAAGCATGACAAGTCGTTACCAGCAAAATCCTGGAAACAGTCATTGGATGGCTGTTAAGAACATACTTAAGTACCTAAGGAGGACAAGGGATATGTTCCTAATCTATGGATCTGGTGATGAGGAACTCGTTGTAAAAGGTTACACGGATGCGAGTTTCCAAACCGATCGTGATGATTCTCGGTCACAATCGGGATATATTTTCATTCTGAATGGAGGAGCGGTCTCTTGGAAGAGCTCCAAGCAGGATGTGGTGGCTCTATCAACTACAGAATCAGAATACGTCGCCGCCTCATTGGCAGCTCAAGAAGCTGCATGGTTGAAGAAATTCATTGCCGATCTAGGGGTTGTCCCTTCCATTCAGGACCCCCTAGAGATCTTTTGTGATAACGAGGGTGCGATTGCTCAAATCAAGGAACCTCGTGCTCATCAAAAGACTAGGCACATTGAGCGGATATTCAACTACATACGAGATGAAGTTGAAAAAGGAAAGATATGTATTCGCAAAGTTCACACGGATCAAAACATTGCGGATCCTCTCACGAAGCTCCTTGAAAAAGCAAAGCATGAAGGTCATACTTGTGCCATGGGACTTCGATATTCTAGTGATTGGATTTGATCTGTAAACTTTGTATTTGGATATGTGGAACTCTTTATTATTTGAATAAAATTATTTGGTTATAGTGTTTCAATTAATGTTCCAATTTAGCATGTTTAATCCATGAGTAAATTGTTTACTCTAAAAGTCCGTAGTCGTTCATATTTGTGGGAACAAGTGTGAGGTAAGATTATTATGAACTTGGATTGGTTGATATTCATAAGGATGAATATAGAGCAATGGGTTGCTACCAAGGTTCATAGATATTTGTGGGATACAAATATTGGACTAACCCGCATCTCAAATTTTACGACATGGAATCTTATTGATTGGTCATAAGTAAATTTGTGTAAAGGCGAATATCATTTGGTATCCTCCGACCTGAGATACATATTGGGTTTTGATATTCACCAAGTATTATACCTTGAGCTTATTCTTCACTGTCCTGAAATATTGGACAGCACATAAGGGTATGTTCAGATATGACACGAGGTGTTTGTGAGAAACATATGTAGTCAAGATGGAATTTGTTCCTCTTATTCGTTGAGAGTTAGATGTCTAAGGCCTGATAAGTTAAAACAACAAGAAATGATCATTCTGTGTTCTTGGATTTAACATGACATCTGTAACAAAAGGATAAATGATTGATTCACCTAAATCATTTCAAGTAGGGTACTTGAAAGGGATGATGTTATTGAATGGCTATAAGTCATGCGTATTAAGGGTAGTAAACCGTTGTTAGGCGGTATTTACTGCTTGCATCAATCTTCTATGAATCTTGGGCAAGTGGGAGATTGTAGGATTCTATGTGCCCAAGACACTTAGAATATTGATGTGGTTAGTACGTTATGATCCAAGTCGGGTTATACCCAATGACAAGCTTAGCAAACACCAATTAATATTTAATTGATGATATGATCATGCAATTAAATATCTACACCAAATTTAGAAAATTGGTTTTCTAAATAAGTTGCATATGAGATGGAACAAATTATAAGGATAATTTGTTAATGAGTTTATTGTTATTTTTGTCATTTAAAAGGGTTTAAATAACATTAATAACATATGAGTGTACTTTAATTAAATTGTTTAATTAAAGAAGACATATGTCACATTTTAAATAAGTCTAGTAGATGACTTATTAATGTGTGACAAAAGACTAGTTTTAATTGTGTGTGTGTTCAAGTTTTAGTGGGAAAATTTGGGTTTTAAATTCATTTTGGCCGCCCCTTTAATGGTGATTGGACCATTTTGGTGTCTTGAAAACACACATAACTTAAATTAGTCTTACACTCTTCATTTGACCACTCTCCATACATGCAAGAACAACCAAAATAATCCCTCTCTCTCTCTCACAATAGCTACAGCCAGGAGCAGCAGCATTAGGAGTTTTGAGAGCCATTTTGTGTTGATTTTGGTGTTGAATCTTCCTAACAAGAAGGTGCTTTGCAAGGAGGCTTGGGGTATACAAGCTTGAGGGCTCCTTCTTTGGAGTTTTGGCCGAATTTTCAGCATCTTTTCTACTCTTCTTTGGTCGATTTTAGGGCTGCAGAAAGGTAGATATGGCAGCTCCTTTGTGGTTGTCATATTATGTTGTTTTATGTATACATAGCATGTTTATTCACATACAAAAGATCCCTTTTGATTTGGGTTTGTTTCTCCATCTTAAAACATCATTAAGAACATGAAATTTTCAGATTATAAACATGTTATAATGCTATACTTCCGCTGCGTTTTTCAGAAAGTTTAAAAGGTTAAACTTGTTTTCTTGTGTTCTATCAAACCCATCATCTTCTTCCTTTCTCTCAGCTTCTCCTTGGCAGCCTTCTTTCTCTCTTTCTCCATTTGATCTCGCTCTTTCTTAAAAAGCCATAAGATCGTGTCATTGTTATGAGGATTTAGTTCCTTAAGAGAGAATCCCCTGGAGTTTAGGAAAGCAATCCTTTCACTCCTCATCTGCTTGTCAGCTTCTTCTTTCTTTCTCCTCCTTTCTTCTTCCATGTCCAACTTTGCTGCTTCTTCTTTTTGCTGAATCTGCAGCAGAGTTGCCTTTTCTAACTCAATTATCTCCTTTAATGGTAGCAGGAGCACATCTTCACTGAGAGCTCCAAGGTTGTTAAGCCTGTCAATGATATCAACCCTCTTCTTATTGTTGATAACCTCCTGGTTGGCTGCAGCTGCTTTACTACTTACAGCTAGCAAGTTCCCAGTTGGGAGTCTACCTTTTCCTTTCAGTTTCTCCAACCTTTCTTCTTCCATCAGTTCTTCCACAGTTATCTTCTTCTTCCTTTTGGTGTCTTCAGAATCTTTTGACTTTGGAGGTTCTTGAGTATAAGTTTTAGGTTGAGAGGTGGTGATGGGAGCAAGAGATAGTGATGATGTTTGAGTGAGGGGTTGGCGGAGAAAGTCCTCCCTATTGACCTTAGATGCTAGTTCAAGAATTTAATATGTGACAAATAGATCATCGGATAAAGAAAATAACCATTCCACATCTTCAATCTCAGCTTCGGAAGTTTGAAATGGTTCTTCCGAGGCTTTGACTTCAGCTTTGGAAGCCTATGGGATTGCACTTTCTGTCCCAACTGTTTCAGTTGCTGGGCCATCGTCCTTATTTCCCCTTCGAATTCAATCTCAGGTTCAACTTGGACCTTAGGTTGACCAACTTCTTGGACAGTGGTAGAAGGTGCATTCAAAGCTCTTCAGCTCCAAAGTATACCATAGAAACATTAGGGCTTGGCTGTTCAATGGAAGATCCTATCAGGAACTTGGAAAAGCACCTACTTAGATCTTTGAGCATCCTTGGGTCCATCTGAATAACAATTGGAGGAGGCTCAGGGAAAGTTGAAGCTTGTTGAGCAGGATATCTTAAAGTTAGAGTTGAAAGTGCTAGACTTTGTGGTTCAACATCTGTTTGTCTCTGAACACTCTCCCCCTTTTTGGTAGCATCATCTTGAGAGCTTGATGAGCTAGAGGAAGAGGTCAAGGAGACCTGAAGTGGTACATGCTTAACAGATCTCAACTAGTTTGGCCTTGAGACTTTCAATCTCAAGTTGCTGAGGGACAGACCTATCCTCTAAAGTCTTAACCTTGGATTCAAGGTTTGAGACTTTAGAACGTAGGTCTCGAATGGTGAGTTGAATACTTTCCTCATCTTCTTTTGAAGAATCATGAGGAGATTAGGTAACATACATGGTATGTTCATCATCACAACCAGATGTGGTTTCTTGGCACCCTGATTTCCCTTGCCTAATGATATCTCTTTCAGAGTCATCAAAGGGCATGGTTGCTGTAGATTCAGTCTCAGAGATGTTACTACTGTCCTGAAGGTCTAATGAGGCTCCTTCAGTAGTGGCTACTGAATCTACATGAGTCCCCTCCATATCAGTAGGACTCACCTCAGTTTGGGCTTGCTAATGGGGGCTAGAGATAAGAGATCTCTCTACGCTCAGTTGATCCTTGAGAGGGTGTTGTGGATCAACTTCATTGCCATGAAGAGACATAACCTCCTCATCAGTTCCAATAAGTAGGTCAGTAAAGGATATTGAGGTTAAGCATAATGACCCGGGAATTTGATCAATGTCTAATGGTATTGAGCCTTTGAGAGGGCTGTCTAATTTTGGCTGCTCAGGAGAGTGTAGAGACTCATCCTGAGTGGTTTCAGCTTGGGTTTCAGGCTTATGGGATTGAGACAGAGGAGACTCAATACCCATATTGACATCAAATGTGAAGGAAGGTGTGACCTCACACTGAGTGGGAGCCCATGTTTCCACTTTATTCTTTTTGGCTTGAACAGGAGGAACTTGTTCAATCCGAGTAGATTGAACAAGGGTTCATTTGGGACGTCTCTGATAAGTGATTTTGATGGGGTGAGAAGGTAGATTTGGCATTGTGAGGGTTATTGTTGGTGTAGGTTCATCATCTTTGGGTTTAACAGGAATGTCACCAGGAGCTATGCGCTCAATCATACTTAGAAGCAATGCAGTGTGTCTTAAGGTGAAGTTGGTGGACATCCTCTTCAGCACTTTGAAGATAGCTAGCCTCATGTGAGGGACAGGCAGAGCAGCTACACAGACAAGCTTGCTCTGGTCCAACTCATAGTTGATGATGTGCTTAATGAACCGAGATGCATATAAAATGTTTCCCTTTGAAGGTTCCCCATCAACTTGGTCATCACAAATCTTGAATAGTTGAAGCGGAGGCCTTTTACCATACCATGAACTAGGCATCATAGTTCGTACAGTGAAGGGCTATGTGCAGCAGGAACTTCCAATGGTAAGAAAAGTTGAACTTGTACACCGTGGACCTGCTCACATCACCACCATATCCCATATGGGTATATGTGTCATCAAGGTCTGATTTGGGGAACTCTGTAGGAGAGCCTTCATCATGGAGCTCTAGATTCTCCCTAATGATCTATTCTGATATGATCAATCCCTGACCACAGATGCTCGACCTTGGAACCCTAATTCCGTTTAGAGTTGCGATTTCAGCATTTCCCTAGAATTTGGCCATGTGGTTCGAATAGACAGTAGGGTTAATAGTTAGGGCTGTGAAGTAGGTAAATTGGGTTAGAAAAGAGATGATTTCTGAGAAGTCAGCATCCTTGGTTGAATCAAGAAGTGCGACTTGGTTGTGCTGAGGGTTTAGTGCCCTTTTTGGGAGAAGTTGCAGAGAAATGTGTTTGAATTGGAGAAATTGGAGACGAAGGAAGCTTTGGGTAGTAAATTTGGTAAAAAGATTAAATAAATGAGTCGGGGTTATTTAAATGAGTGAAAAGGCGGTTTTGGTGGTTGGATAAGGTAAAAAGATGGTTTAGGGTAAGATGTGACAGGGGCGGTAAGGTTAAAACCATTTAAATATTCTGACATCATTAATAAAATCTTTGCTTTTTAAAGAGTGGGGCCAAAAGATTTCCCTTACATAGTAAAATCTCTCTTCCGAGTATAAAACATTTCCAAATGTAATCTTTTTCTGAAGCCAATCTTACTTCCAAATGTAAGTTTCTTACTTCCGAGAGTAAAAGAGGCTTTTCGAGTGGAGAAGTTTATAAGCTTGGGAAGTAGATTTGATACATCATCAAATACTTCTTCTGAGACTAAAACTCTTCCGAAAAGAAGATTTCCCTTGGAGGAATTTTGCTTCGGAAGATATACATGACATCTTCCGAGGGTTAAATCCTCTTCGGAAGAATTTATACTTGGTGAAATTTTTAAGAAAAACTTTTTGTAACAGGGCTTAGATTGTTAAGACAAGACACATTTTGAAAAGGTTTTTTTAAATGAGATGGACTAATCAATGTTTATCATCCCAATAGTTGTAATAAGATACTTAAATCTTTGTTCATCAAATGCTTTGGTGAACAAATCAGCATATTGTTTATTTGAATAAACTTTGATTAGTTTAATTAGATTTTTCTCATGAATATCTCTAATGAAATTATACCTGATGTCAATGTGCTTTGTCTTGGAGTGCTTTACAGGATTTCTGTAATTGAGATAGCACTGTTGTTGTCAATGTGGATTGGAGTGCTCATGAAGTTGAATCCATAGTCTATCATCTGGTTCTGAATCCTTAGCAGCTGAGCACAGCAACTAGCAACAACGATGTATTCAACTTCAGTAGTAGATGTTGAAACGAAGGATTGCTTCTTGCATTACCATGAGATGATCCTTCCACCAAGAAATTGACATCCACCTGATGTTGATTTCTTGTTGATATTACAGCCACCAGAGTCACTAACAGAATAGCCATAGAGATTGAAATTATTGTTCTTTGGATACTAGAGACCCAATTTAGGTGCTCCTTCGAGGTATCTAAGGATTCTCTTGGCAGCAAATATGTGAGACACCTTTGGAGCAGCCTGATATCTTGCACATATGCATGTTTCAAAAATGATATCAGGTCTACTTGCTGTGAGACACATCAGAGAGCCAATGATTGCCCTATACTGATGTTGATCAGTATCCTCCCCCTCAGAGTCAAGACAAAGATTGTGATTTCTGGGTATAGGTGTCTTGGATGGCTTACAATCTTTCATATCAAATCTTTCTAAAATGTCATTGACATATTTAGATTGATTGATAAAAAACCCTTTCTTCATCTGCTTCAGCTGAATTCCAAGGAAAAAGTCCTTCTTCCCCATGGAACTCATCTCAAATTTCTTCTTCATGATGCTCTCAAAGTCTATGCACATTTGGTCCTTTACGGAACCAAATATGATGTCATCAACATAGACTTGTACGAGCAAAATATCCTTCCCATACATTCTTATGAATAAATTCTTGTCAATGGTACCTCTAGTGTATCTATTCTTCAGGAGAAACTAAACCAATGTCTCATACCACAACCTAGGTGCCTAGTGCCACCTTTAGAGAGCTTTATCCAGTTTGCACACATAGTCGGGGTGCTGTGAGTCTTCAAATCCTAGAGGCTGCCATGTAGTATCACAAAGATTTGTAGCGGAGTGTTAGAAGGACCATATTTATGTCCACTGGTTCATAGCAGGTTTTTCTGAAGGTTAACTGGCTTCGGAAGAACAAGTTCTTCTGAAGCACTTATGCTTCGGAAGAGGCTACTTCTTTCCGAGGCTTGAAACATTCTTTAGGTCTTCATACTTTGGAAGTCATTGTCTTCAATTCTTCTAAGTGTTGAACTTCGGAAGAAAGACTTTGTCTTCAAAAGTTGGAGTTTCTCTTCGGATGCTCCTTCAGACTTAACCTTCAGAAGCTCAAGTTTTGCCTTCGGAAGTTCTTCATCAGTTGCACCAAAATTGTCTAAGTGTTTGTTTTGGCTGCACTAGCATTACTTGATCCTCAAAGCATGAATATATGATCCTCCGAAGATGGTGTGGATGATGAATGAAGGCCATGTGACTGAATGTTCTATATCAACAACATCAAATGATCCTCAAAGCATAAATATATGATCAATTACTATTTCATGTTCTTCAGTTCACTTTTACAAGCCCAAGACCAATATTGCTTGGGTTTCCAAATGTAACTAACCATCTTTTTCTATCTAGGAACAACTAAAGACCAAAGGAAATGTATGGATAATTGATAATGGTTGTTCTAGGCACGTGACAGAAAATGGCTATTTGCTTTAGAATTTTGAGAAATTCGATGAAGGGTAAGTTGCTTTTGGAGGAGTATCAGGTAATTACATCACTGGAAGTGGCAAAGTCATAAATAGTAAGCTTAGCATTGAGAAGGTAAACTATGTTAAAGAGATTGGGTACAATCTCTTGAGTGTATCCTAATTTTGTGACCAGAGACATAACACGCTCTTTACTAAGCATGAGTGCATAGTTCTCAAGCCTGGTGTGGTCATTCCTTAGGAGCATATCTGATGTGCCACAAATTATACATAAAAACCCTATCAAAAGCACATCAATTATTCCTCAATATCTCCTTTAAAATGATGAATATGTACTTAGAAATGTTAAATTGTGTTTTCAGGTGTTTAAAAGGGCAAGATGGACAAAAGAAGCATATTTGACAAGAAATTGAAGTAATCCGAGCTTTGGAGTCCAAGCATGGGGTCGTGCCTCGTTAAGCACTCTCCCATGCCTTGCCTGAAACACACCCCCATGCTAAATTGACACACCCTCGTGTTTGCACATCTAATAGGACAAAAGTACTGTCCCCTAAAACCAAGCACGGGGTTGTGCCCATCAAGCACGGGGTCGTGCCCCACCTTCAACATGGGGCCGTGCCAAGCCTTGCCCGACACAACCTGCATGTACGAGCTGATCAACTTTTGTAAGCATTGTACTAGCACAGGGTCGTGCTTAAACACTCCAGAAAGCCTATATATAGATGCCTAATTCACCATTTTTGGTAAGCTTTGCTAGGAGAGTTACTCTGCAGAATTCTCTCGGGAATCAAGTCTGCAAGACCATTTTGAGGCTCGGGAGGTGCATACAACACTTACAAGAAGCTCGGGATCGTCTAAACGTCATCCATTGTGGATTATTAGTTTGATTGTTCCATTTCACCGATGATTTCATATCTATCTTCTTTGTTATCTGTTGTTATGTTCAAGGTCATTATGAGCTAAACTCTTATTATCATCCAAATCTGATGAAACTCATGTAATTTGTCATGAACTAATGGTGTGATATATATTATGTTAATGTTATGGTGGTCTTGGGAAAACTTTTGATGGGTAGCATCTATATTTGAACAGGAAGTTATAACTTTATGCTTTGTGATTATAATTGTCATTCACGGTTGAAAAACGTATGATCAACTTTTGTGAATTCACTGGATCGGTAGACATCCGAGCATGTTCTTGACGGAACGATAAACAACCAAAACCAAAAGTCAAATAAATAACAACTATCAAAAATTGGTTTCATTAATAAAACCTAACGATTACAAGACAACATAAGAATCAAGACTCTTGGCAAGGGGAGATCGAGCATGATCTCCCCTCTCATCCGGCAGCCCTAGGCTCCGGACAGACTCCCTCTCAAATCCTTAATCTCTCTACACACTGAAACTGGTATATATAGGCCTCGGCCCATATTAGATGCGACTGGGCCCATTCGTGCGATTGGACCATGCGTATGGTTCAATCGTACGACTGGACCATGCGTATGGTTCAATCGTATGACTGGACCATACTTATTGTTCTGTCTTACGAATGTCCCAATAGCATCTCTCAATCGCACGACTGGTCCAATAGCATGGCTCAGTCATACGACTGAGTCTCATTCGCATATGCTCCTACGAATGACCCAGTTTCATGTGTTTACAACATATCAGGTGTATTACATTCAGCCTAGACTATTCGACAAGCAACGGACACACTATATATGACTATATATGCTCCAACAAATTCCCCTTGGATGTTGCTTGCGAATAGTATATAACACCTCTTACAATCTTCAGTCAATCTTTGTTATCGTTGCCAATAGAATCAAACGAAAACCATATTGCCAATGTTGTCGATTCGTCAGGTTGCTACAATATCCCTGAAAATGAATTTAGGCACAATAGCTTTCGTTTACTTTGCAGAACACCATCATAGCAGCAAGATTCCCCATATGACTGATTTTTCCAGATAATGACATGAACAATTTTCCATTGCTTCAATCTTCACACAGGCTAACATGATTAACATTAACACCTACATAAATTCCCCCTCACATTCAGCATATCCCAATATATAAACGTTGTGCTCTCTTGCGTCTTCATACGGTGTATTGGGCAAAAGGTAGAAGGTTCCAATCCACAGCTGACAATCTCAACCAAATCAGCATGCACGTAGATTCATCATCAGAAACCGGCTCACATCATCACTTTCTGATTGCGTCTTCAATTTCTCTAACCATGGATTCCCCCGAAGAATGAGAATATTCTTTGTGCGGATAAATATAACTTGATTGGCCTATAAATAGTCAGATGCTCCTTACTACCCCACAAAATTACCACCGACTGCTGACATATTCTCTTCTCTCTTTCGTGTTCCAATTACATTTACCTATTCTGGAAGTTCAACGAATAATGGGGTATACAGCGAACTTGTTTGACAAAAGAACCTCAGGGTGAGTATGCTTTGCTCATCCTCAAATCTGTGCAAGAAGTAGTTCCAGATTTTTTATTTTTTTTCTGCTCTGGAACAAATGCGGATGAATCAATGCGGATGGCTCATTCGTGCGATTGAATATACGACTGGTCCAGTCGCACGACTGAACATACGACTGGTCCAATCGTACGAATTGTCCATTTGCATGGTCTAGTCGTACGAATGGTCCATTAGCATTGTCCAATCGTACGAATGGTCCATTCGCATGGCCCAGTCGCATGAACGGGTCTGCACGCAGATTTTCAGATCTGCAGCCGCCAGGGCTGCCCAAAACCCTAATCTGACGAATTTTACATGAACCGTAACAAAATAGACATCATCAGATTCGAAAGGGTGATCAGAACGTGGTTTCGAGTTTGATTTTAACATAGAAACAACACACGTAATAAGATCTGAGCAAAACAAGAAGAACACGAAGTGGGTTTAACGTCAAGAATCTGGAATAGATCTAGAAATCAAGAGCTCGGGTTGCTAGAATAATTGTTAGATCATTCAAGCAGTAACCGGCTCTGATACCAATTGTGAATTCACTGGATCGGTAGACATCCGAGCATGTTCTTGACGGAAGGATAAACAACCAAAACCCAAAGTCAAATCAATAACACAAACTATCAAAAATTGGTTTCATTAATATAACCTAACGATTACAAGCTCGTTACAACATAAGAATCAAGACTTTTGGCAAGGGGAGATCGAGCATGATCTCCCCTCTCATCCGGCAGCCCTAGGCTCCGGGCAGACTCCCTCTCAAATCCTTAATCTCTCTACACATTGAAACTGGTATATATAGGCCTCGGCCCATATTTGATGCGACTAGGCCCATTCGTGCGAGTGGACCATGCGTATGGTTCAATCGTACGACTGGACCATGCGTATGGTTCAATAGTACGACTGGACCATATTTATGGTTTAGTCTTACAAATGTCCCAATCGCATCTCTCAGTCGCACGACTGGTCCATTAGCATGGCTTAGTCTTACGACTGAGTCTCATTTGCATATGCTCGTACGAATGACCCAGTTTCATGTGTTTACAACATATCAGGTGTATTACATTTAGCCTAGACTATTAGACAAGCGACGGACACACTATATATGACTATATATTCTCCAACAACTTTCATTCGCGAAACCGGTCTTCATAATAATCCATGGCTAATGAACTAGAAATGGTAATTAGAAATCATATCACCTTAACTTTCTGATCATTTGCGGGTTCTCTTTTATTAGTCTGAGAAATCTACAGTAATTGTTATGGTTTTTTAAAATTAAAGGTATATTAGGAAGGAACCTGATCAACTCTGCTTTTAACATTAAGTTATGTTTTCAGAAATCGTATTTCAAATAGGTCATAAAAGATTCGCCTACATTACTAGGGCTTTGATCTAAGCAATAAAATCAGCCTGACGTGATCCTAGTCACTACGGAGCAAGATAGACGAGAAATCGCACCAGCTCATCTTTATAAACGTTAACATAATTACATTAATCAATATCTTTAAATCACACCACCAATTCATCATAGTTACATAAGTGTAGTCTAGTTAGGATGATAACCTTTATTACTTGGTTTTAAATCCAAACGTTACAAATCTTAAGTTTACTTTACTTTTACTATTGTTTTTAAACCCTAAAAATCTTACCAATGCAACTTATCATTTTATTTAAAAACGAAATCTTATAGTCAAACATCAAGGTTGTTGAGTAGGCTAGGTGTGTCCACGGATTGATACTTGGTTCTTACCAAAACTATATTACTACACGACAGGTACACTTGCCTTTTGTGTGTGTGGTTTAGTATTTGTAATAACCAATTAAAACTGAATCTGTGCAAAAAATCTGTATCAAAATATATACTATCCGCATCGCATCAAGTCTTTGGCGCCGTTGCCGGGGACACACAGCAGTTTGAAAGACAATCTAAATTTTTGACTATCTTGTGTATAACTTGTTAATATATTTTTGTTCAAATTTTATTTTATTTTTGTTAGATAGTTTGCTTTAGTTAGTTTAGTTACATTTGTCTGATTCATTTTAAGCCTTAGTTCATTTATGGTTCCTTAAGTTAGTGTATTTCCGACTCGTCTAGTCCTGAACTAGAGTTGCCTCTTTCGGAACCTGAATGACTTTTCCGTCAAAGATTGCGCGAAAGACCACAACAAGCAGCACCAATCATTGAAGAAGATTTTTTGGAAGGTACACCATCCGAAGAAGACATGGCTAACCAAGACGAGGAAATGAAGATGACTCACTATGCCATGCCGTCAATTGATGGTTACGAGTCTAGTGTTGTCCAACTAGCAATAGCGGCCAACAATTTCAAGATTAAGTCTAGTATTATCCAACTCGTAGAAAACTCTGTTCAGTTCCATGGATTGCAAGTCGAAGATCCTAATTCTCACATCTCACGATTTAAGTATCTGTGCGACCTTCAAAATCAATAAATGTTCAAACGACGCCATTCGACTAAGACTTTTTCCATTTTCACTTGGAGGCCGAGCCATTGACTGGCTTGATTCGCTTCCGCCTGGTTCCATCACCACATGGGCTGAAATGGCTGAACAATTCCTTTTGAAATACTTTCCACGTGATCACACCGCCAAACTGAGAAGCAGCATCACAAGCTTTCGCTAAGACGACGATGAATCATTACACGCAGCATGGGAGAGATATAAAAGTCTCCTTCAGAGATGCCCACATCACGGACTTGATCTGTGGCTGCAGTGTCAAACCTTTTACGATGCAATCAATAGAGCACACAAGCAAGCTGTAGACCAAAGTGCGGGAGGAGATTTCGGATGTGTCACGCCAACAGAAGTATACCAAGCCCTGGAAAGAGTAGCTAAGAAGAGCTTTGCTTATAATCCCTTAAGAACCAAACGCAATTCTAAAGGCATTCATCAAGTAGACTCTGAAACCCTAATTACAGCCTAATTAGAAGCACTAACCAAACGATTCGAATAACTGCAAGCCGAACTAAAGAAAACTCCAACACGATGCAACACATGTGGAAATTCACACAAGACCAACGAATGCCCACAAGGCATTATGATGGTTGAAGATGTTGACTACGTAGGAGGCCCAAACATCTAATATAAAAACAACTCAAATTGGAGAAGCAACTCGAATTACAGAGATGCTGGTAACAACCAATCATCATCTGGATTCAACCGAAGGCCACCTTACCAACAACAGAAACCATCATACCAAGGTCCAAGCAGTAGTAACCAAGACCGTGGAGCATCATCAATGGAAGTGTAAGGATTCCTATAGTCTGATGCAGCCAAAACATCCAACATCTCTCTGCATGCATGCACTGAAGAATAGAAGTAGAAATGCTTCAGAAGTTTTACACCTTGCATTATAAATATTCTAAGTGTGAAATCTTCTGAAGCCAAGACCAACATCTTCCGATGCCAAAAGTAAAGTCTTCCAAAGCTTCAAAGACAAAGTCTTTCGAAGCCAAAGAGTGAAGACAGATTTCTTCCGAAGACTTTTAGAGACATGCTTTTATCTGATGTACTTTACCATAAAGCTGGACCACCTTTCCGCTGCAACTCTGTTTAGTCACCAACTTACATGAGTTGGTGAAAAGGTCCATGCTTTTGGTAAGTGTACATTGAGGTCTTGAGTCTGTGCTTTCTACTTTATGTACTTTTATCCTTTTTGTAATATATTAGGATGTGAGCTATGGCATGTCATAGTCACTAGTCAAAAGGCAATCTGCCTTTTGACTCTACATTTGATTTTGTTGTCTACTCTTATGTGTCTAGCTGGCTTTCAAAGTATAACCGGTTGTAAGATGTAGTATATGTATCTCAAGTACTTGTAACTTTCTAATTATTCTTTGTAACATGTGTAATAGAACTTGAGAAACAATATACAACATTCTTGAAAACCAAATATTTGTATTGTTTTGCTATCTTGTTCTGTCTTATTTTTACTTGTGTTCTTAGCATCTATCACTTAAGTTTACCAGTTCCCTATTTCATCTATTAAGTGTTCTAAGTAATTCTCCTCATTGTGTTGTTGTGTTATAAGTTCATAGCCTTCACCGGTCCTGCATTTGGTATCAGAGCATTCCAGGCTCTTGATATAAGATCTAACCATCTTAAGATCCCTCACAAACACAAAATACTTAACAACTCAAATGGCAGCTATTACCAAAGCTGATATGGAAACTGGAACTACGACAAAGTCTCCACTAATCACTCCTGAAGACTTTGATACTTAGTTTCAAAGAATGGAAGACTTCATCAAGTCTCAAGACTCCAGGATGTGGGACTCTGTTGTTCAAGGACCTTACATACCAAGCACAACTTCTGCTACTAGTGGTAGTATGATTCCAAATGTTGTGGCTAATTACTCTGAAGAAGACAGTAACAGAATAGAGATTGATCAAAAAGCCATGACAGCCCTTCAAACTGCTCTTCCGAAGTCCATCTACAGAGGCTTCAAGAAGTGCAAAACTGCCAAACAACTATGGGAAGCACTGGAGCTGATGTATGAGGGGTCCTCTGAAGCAAAGAAGAACAAGAAGGATCTCCTAAAGCAGTAGTTTGAAAACTTCGCCTCAAGGTAGGTGAAACCATGACTCAACAATACTTCAGGTATGTTGAGATTGTGGACAATCAAATGGATGTTGGAGTAACTCTTAAGAACTGGGACATTTGAAGGAAGTTAATGTCCTCTCTTCCTAGACAATGGACACATTATTGTGTTGTCATCAAGAGGACTGAGAACCTTAAGACTCTTACTCTCACAGAGGCTTATGGTATTCTCAGTGGCTACCAGATGTAGATGAACATGCAAAACTCATCTGGTAACTCCAACAATCAAATGAGTTCAACCCTTCATGTGGTTGAAAGGGAAAGCATTGAACCACAACATCATCTGATATGCTACCCTGACAACTCACAAAAGGGCCCTTTCATCACCTTCCCAGAGACTCCAAGAGAAAGCTACACTCAATGAAGTCCTTCCAAGAGACAAGTTCTTCTCATGCCTTTGTCTCTGCTAATGAAACCACAGGCAACTTTCTCTTTACCCTTGAAGACCTAGACTGTATCCATCCAGATGATCTGGAGTACATGTAAATAGTTTGGCAGATGGCTCTTCTCACTCACAGAGCCAAGAAGTTCTTCAAGAGGACAAGGAGGAAGTTTCCAAGCAATGCAGCCAGTGGAATGTTTGGGCTGGATAAGAGCAAAGTAAAGTGTTACAACTGTAACCAGATGGGACACTTTGCAAGGGAGTGTAAGGCACCAAGGAAAAATGGTGGCCAAGCACAAACTAGACCAAACTACACTGACAAAGCTGCCCAGAATGAGAAGCCAAAGCAGCAAGCTACAGTTGCTGTTGAAGAAGGAGGCTTTGACTGGAGCTTTCAGGTAGAAGATGCATCTCCAAACCAAGCACTCATGGCAGACCATGATAAAGCCAAGGTATGGAACATCTTTATACTCCTGAATGTATTGCTAAAGTTAATAGATATAGGTCCTATAACTTAGAAATGAGATCTGATCTTGAGTCTTTAAATATCTTAAAAGCTGATTTTAGGAGAGCTGAAAATGATTATAAACTAAAGATAGAGGACTTAGAGAAAACCATTTCAACTCTTAAACATGAGCACACAAACTAAAGGACTCAGATCAAATAACCTTATTAATAAGTTAACTGAATTCCAGGCTGAGCTTGTGATCAGTAAAGCCAATGCAGAAAAATGTGTTCTTGAAGAAGAGACCTTCAAGGACATAATATCCTCATCCTTGCATGCAAAAGTTTGTTATCAAAATAAGCTGGGACTAGGATCTTGACAAATAGCTCCTCCATACAAAATCTTGTCTGTAAGATCTCCTAGGTGTGGAACTTGTGAAGATGAGCTTCCCCTCATAGACCCTTTGACAGAAGAGGATGAAGAGGAGATGGTGAAGAATGGCTCTGAGAAGAGTGAACAGGAGCATTCTAAGAAAGGTCACCATCCCTCTGAGGAGAGTAAAGCTGTTGGGATGACCAAGTCCATGAGAAAGAACTTGATCAGGAAGGCCAAAAGAACGTCCAAGAAGGCTCAACAGATCAAGGCCACCTTCAATTCTGCACAGAAACAAGTCTTCATCTCTGCAGGATTTGAAGTGGTGAAGGCTGAAGACACCAACTTGAACTCCATCAATAAGTGTTCTGGTTTATGTCCAAATCATCCCATCATCATGATGAAGGCTGATCAGTTGTTCACCACTGATGTACAACCTGAACCATCCAACTCCAAAGGTAGTTCTATCCCTACAAGAATTACCACAACATCTGCAAAGATGAAGATAGAGAAGGAAAGTGATCAAGTTCACCCTTGTTCACAAAGGAAAACTCCTAGAAGGAAGAAAATGGACTGTGTTATGTGTGGAAGTACTTCTCATCTTGCTAAGGATTGTTTACAATCCAAAGAGTACTCTCCACATGACCATGAAAGAAACTTCTAAGAGTTTGGAGAAGAAGAAGCAAGCTTCGGAACGAAAATCTCTTTCCTTCGGAAACTCCAAAATGAAGAAGAAGACAAGTGGAAACTTGCCTTCGGAAGAAAATTTGGTCTCGGAAGAAAGGAATACTTCCGAAGCACTAAAGCATGCTGCAGTGAAAGCAAGATCTTTCGAAGGTCCAGTCATCAAAACTTCCAAAGTCAACAAAACTTCTGAAGCATTGAAGGTCAAGTCTAAGCTTCCAAAGGTGGTTTGGAAGTCAAAGAAAGACCAAGTGGCAGAATGTTCTTCATCAACATCAGCAAATGATCCTTCTAGCATGACTATAGGATCAATTATTATTCCATTGTCTTCAACTTTTTATGATGAGCCTGTAACATCCGACCCATTTTCAGCTTACAAACCCAAATCCATTATTTAGATGATTTATGTCGATGAATTAAATGTAACATGGTGTTGTTTAACCAATATTATAAATTATTTTTCATTTATTTGAACAATTTATAATAATGTTGTGATTTATAAATATTCATTATTAAGTTGAAAGTTTTATATAATATTTTATAATAAATAACTAAATCTAAAAGTTTCATTAAAAATTTATAAAGACTATAAATATTTTGTAAATAAATGGAATTATTATATAAATTAAGTTTAGGGTGGAAAGTGTTAATTATAAAACTTGAATTACAAGTTTTTCACATAAAATAACAGGTATTCTAAACTACAGGGGCTAAACCTGTAAACTTTTAAAATCAACCCCAAACCCCCCCTGTTTTGCCCCCGGCGACTGTTTCCCCTCCGGCCAACGTCCGGCCATCCCCGGCGAGGTCCAACCATACCCAATCTAGCCGTTTCCAAGTCGATCGAACCGTTACTCCTTGTCACGACCTTGTTTCGAACTCGTAATCTCTCATAATTGGAGTTAATCGAATGTTTAATACCTTCGAATCAAAACCGAAAGAAATCACACTCAAATCTCATCGGTTTCATCTCATTCATAAACATAATCAATCAAACTAATCAACCAAAAACGTCTCCGGGAGAATTGCGAAGTTAATCATATCAGTAATTGCAATTAACACATGTAATGGCAAACAAATCAAGACCCGAAACTCCCGAACAGAACTTAAACTCGTTTGATATGAAACTGTCACAATTGGGACTACAAAATCACGATGAAACCTTCGAATCGACCCCTTTGAGCTCTATGCAATTTCAATTATAAACGAAACAACCTCATACATTCCTCTCGAATATCAATTCTACAACGAACCTGCAAGCTACCCGAACACATCTTCAGACGAGTTTAATCAGCAATTGAAAGAGGGCTTTGAATCATAAGCTCCATCGAAAGCTTCATACGAAATTAATTGGATTTTGATCACCATTTGCATCTCAAATCAAACTCGAACCGATCGCTACCATTGTGCGTCAGTTCATCCTCCATTTCAAACAATCCAGGTAATTCCACACACACACACACTCGATTTTATGTGGGGAATAAAAGCACCATGTTTATTCGGGTTAATCTCATCAAATCGATGTCCAATTTGAATCAAATCGAACTAGGGTTCATGTCAATTTGGGGATTTGGTTAAGATAATGGTTTTGTTAATTAAAAACGAAAGTGTAACAGATCTAGGGCTTTGGCCCACTGGTAAATCACACCAACCTCACAGGGGAGACCCGGGTTAGACCCCGGTCCACCCCAATGTTTTTATAATGTTGTTTATTTAGTTATTTTAATTACCATTAAAATAAAATAAACAAACATTTTTGATAGTTTAATCTATTCCATAACTTATTATTTAATTTATTATTTAAACTTTCTGAAAAATTAGAAAAGTTAAAAAAATTGTACATATTATATGTTATTAACAAAAATACATTCAGTTTCTTTAAAGACTGTAAATTCTTAAAAGTCGTTTTAAAAAAATATAAATTCATTCAAATTATTTAAAACTCATCTAATCAATATTTATAAACTAAATATGTAAATGATATAAAAATCACTAATGAGTCATCATTATTTTCCATCCTAACTATGTAATACATTTAATCTATTCTATTCGGCTAATCTACTAAGTTAACTTTTAAAAACTATTTTTGAAAACCCTAAATCCCAATTGAAACCCTAGCTCATATCCAATTCCAATCATCACATCTAAGTACACTATTTTTAGGTTAATCCGTGAGGAAAACCGTTGAAGTCTAATCTTTCATATTATTCAAATCAAATTATTGCCAAGTGAGTATTCATTGCCCTTTTTATGTATTTCATATTTGGGGAAATCATGTGATTCTATATTCAATCAATTATTATTCATTGTTATTACATTTCATTCTAAATCCAATTCAAGACATGCTATGTTATTATGTGCAATTATGTGTTCATAGTTAGATAAACTTGATGATAACACAATCATTAATTCATGCAACCACGGTAACAATGATAGATCTATTGGTTTGACAAACCCACCCCATTTGTTTAGACGCGTGGTGATTGAAACCGGAAATCATTCATTCTATAAGACTTCGTCTGAGGACCGAGTCAATTCAGTCATTAGGGTTGATTGTGTTGGGTTTTCTGTTATGATTCACTGTTGCATTTTAGTCTGGCATTGTCATATGAATTGAATTGTTTTTTTTAAGATATTTAATCAACCTATACATGTGTATTTAAACCTATGATTACTCACCGGCTAATGTGTTAGCTGACTCGTTACTTTTTCACATGATTTCAGGAAATGATATTTAGTGGAAATTCTCTCTGCTCATATAGGATTGGACCTAGTCAAAAATAAAGAAGACAATATTATGTTATATGGTGTTATTTTAACTGCGTTGTAATGTGTAATTGACTAGAACTATTCAATAAATAATGACTTTTAAATGTTATTAAAACATATTTATTACCATGTGCTATGAACAATCAATTCACATTCGTCCGCCTCGATGATTCCGCCATCGGTCGGGGTGTGACAGAGCCTAAGACCAATGAGGCTTGGGTTTCCAATGTAACTAACCATCTCTTTTGTGCAGGAACCACTCAAGACAAACAGAAATGTATGGATCATTAACAGTGGTTGTTCCAGGCACATGACATGCAATAGGTCACTACTCCAAAAGTTTGAAAGAATTGATGGAGGACCAGCTTCTTTTAGAGGAGATGTAGAAGGTTACATTACAGGTAGGGGCAAGGTGATAAATGGTAAGCTCAACATTGAGAAGGTAAACTTTGTCAAGGAGCTTGGGTACAATCTTTTGAGTGTATCCCAATTTTATGATCAAATTCATAACATGCTCTTTACTGAGCATGAGTGGATTGTTCTCAGGCCCGGGGTTGTCATTCCTCATGAGCACATCTTGCTCAAAGCCCCCAGGAAAGGGAACATGTACAAGATAGATTTGCAAGAAACATCTCCCTCAGGAGAAGTTTCATGCTTTCTATTTAAAGCAAATAATGATGAGTCTTTCCTCTGGCATAAAAAAATGTGCCATGTAGACTTTAAAAACATGAATAAATTAATTAAGAATGATTTGGTAACTGGAATACAAAAGAAAGAGTTTACAAGTGTTGACCACTGTGTTGCATGCCTGGAGGGGAAGCAACACAAGGTATCTCACAAGGCAAAGGAAAGAAATTCAATCATTAATCCCCTACACTTATTACATATGGATCTCTTTGGCCCCACCAGTGTAATGAGTCTAAGAAGGACCTCTTATTGTTTGGTGATCACAGATGACTTTACTAGATTCACTTGGGTCTTCTTGCTTAGAGCTAAGGATGAGACCCTTGAGATTGTAAAGAATTTCATCTTAAAGATTGAGAATTAATATGATCACAAGGTCAAAACCATAAGATGTGATCAATGAACTGAATTCAAGAATCAAATCCTTGATACATTTTGTGATGAAAAAGGTATTACAATACAATATAGTGCTTCCAGGACTCCTCAGCAAAATGATATTGCTAAGAGGAGAAACATGACACTTATTGAAGCTGCAAGAACTATGTTGTCTGACTCTAAACCACCCATCACCCTTTGGCACAAGAGGAAACCTTTCATTGGTTTTCTCGGGTCATTTGGATGTCCTTACACCATCTTGAGTACCAAAGATCAAAATGCCAAGTTTGCTAAGAAATAAGATGCTGGACATATTATTGGATACTCTTCCCAAGCCAAGGCATATAGAGTATAAAATCGTAGAACTAGAGTAGTTGAGGAGTCAGCCAATGTGACTTTCAATGAGCACACTCCCAGTGTGAAAGGTTCTGGTCCTGATTGGCTATTTGATCTTGATTTAGTTACCAACTGTTTTAACAAATCTTGTGAGCATGTTTCAGGATCCATAGATATACTACCTACAGGTGATCCTGACCCAAGATTTGAGTTGAGAAGACCTTCAAGCTACACAACTTCAACTCCAGTTGTAACTAACCTTGCAAATGAAGTTTCAACCAGCACATCAATGACAAATCCTGTTGATACTTCTAGGGTGCCTTCAAATTCTAGCTAAGAGGCACAACACTCAGATGAAGGAGCTTCAAATGTAGAAGGAAATGGTGGTGGTGAAAGTGATCAAGAATTTCTTGATGCTGATAACCACTTTATTGAAGACAACATCAATGATGTCACACACTCATTGGATCAAGTTAATCTTGATAATTGTGTTGATGTGGAGGGTGAATCCTCCTTGCCAGATCATAATTTTCTAAAATTTTGATTTGTCTAAGCAACTTGCTGTGATCCCTCAGCTAGGGATCCACAAGTCATATCCTACCACAAACATCATTAGAGATATTGATTCAAGGGTGAGAACAAGAGGACAAACCCATGATGCAAATGTTTGTCTTCACTCATGTTTCTTTTCCCAGATAAAATCAAAGAAAGTTGATGAAGCTCTAAAGGATGGAAGTTGGGTTGAAGCTATGCAAGAGGAGCTGCTTCAATTCAAAAGGCAAAAGGTTTGGAACCTATGTCCACTTCCTCAAGGGAAGACTTGTAAGATTCGATCTGCCCAAAACACATATAAAATTGATGTGGCTAGTGTGATATGATCCAAGTCGGGTCATACCCAATAACAAGCTAGACAAACACCTGCAATATTTGTTTATTGATTTGATCAACTAAATAAATATCAACACTATATATATATTTAGAAAAATAGCTTTCTAAATGAAAGATGCACTTGAGAAATGAATAAATAACATGGGTTTATTTATTTAGAGAGAGTACTATATATTGTTATTTAATAGGCTAAGTAACATTATTAAGTTAATATAACATGTTTTGTCATTTGTCTAAAATACAAGTTTGTTTAAAAAGGATTTAATTAAACTTGTTACAATTAAGTTGGTTGGATGATTCAAAAGGGAAGCCCCTCATTGGACCCCAACCTCTCGGCCTAAATGGCTGAAAAGGGACCACCATTTGTTGGTGGTTTACTTAATTGATAGACAAAAATAAAACATATATGCAAGAAGCTCTCCAACTTCTCAAGTAGATAAAGAGTTTTTCTCTCCCTTTTCTCTGATTTGTTTTTTTCGAATAGAAGAAGGCAGAAAGAAGCTCAAAAACTCGGCTAGAACAAGGTGTTCAAGGCTGTGAAAAGTGTTGAGGATCCTAGCTTCCAAAGGTGTTTGTTGGTGGCTATGGGTATAGCTTTCTTGAGGTCTTCTTGGTTGAAGATTCAGCAATAAAGTTCATCCTTAGCACCTCCATAAACCCGTTTTCTAGTAGCTTGAAAAGGTTGTCTTCTAAACATCCTATGGTTGTCCTCTTGTATGCACTTCGTATTTGGATCCATGGTTTGGGTTTTGCTTATTGAAAGAGTTTAATAATCAACATATTAACAAGTTTTAAAACTCTTAATCCGCTGCGTTTTTCATATAAACAAGCTTATATGGACTTTGATAAACTTGTTAAATCCCTTCAAATGGCATCAAGAGCCACTTATACGAGTGCATACATGTATTGTTCATACTTTTCACGGTTTTATGGTGTGTTTCACCATATGGCCGTATCCTTTAGGGCTGTTGGTTGCCCCTTTTGTTTTCTTTTAAGATTATACTTTACATGCATGTGGTAATCTTAGAAAACTTACTCACTTTGTTGATTAATTTTTTTGCTTGGACAAAACTGAAAGTTTTCGGTTTGATTAATCTTGGCCGAAAACTTTAGGGTAATAAAGGGGAACCAATTTTACTTCTAATACTTGCATATTTGGATGTGTATATGGATGTTCATAACCTAGCCAATACCTTGTATTTGGATGAGTTTTGTGTTGTGATGTTGTTTGATTATTCAATTGGGTTGTAATAATTATTTATTTGGGTTTGTAATCTATTTATTATTTATGTTGGTTTGTAATAATAAGTAGATTAGTTGTATTTCTTTTACTAGTAAAAATGTATTAGGATATATTTTGTAAAAGAAGTTCAACAAGACTTTGTTTTTTTTGCTTTGGGCCATTTTAGGCCCAAATGGGCCTCATAGCCCAAGATTGGTTTTAAGCCCAATAACCAAAGCCCAAAGGATGAAGGCCCAAGGAAGCTAGGAGCTGAAGTTAGAAAAGAAAGCCCAAATAAAGCAAAACAATGATAACTCAAAATGGACACTTAATGCATTAGGATGCGGGATCAAGTGGGAGCACACCATCTCAATGCCATGTGTCATGTTTATGCTTTATAATTGACCCTTTTGGCACACTTGTTTTGGCCAACAAGTGTTGTCAAATCCATTGGCTATGGTTATGAACTTGTGGTTGTTTTATTATGCATGTATGGTTGATTTATGTTCATCTTATCTTATTATGGAATTGGATAGTTAACAACACGAAATCAACAACTCGCATAAAATTGGTTCCTTAGAAATCAATAAGTAATAAAATGGGTTTTACCAAATGAATATTGTTTTCATAATTAATTGGCCTATTAAAAGGAATTTTGAAATAAGTTTTCAAACAAACTACCATGCATTTGAATGCATGCAAATGCAAGGTATGAACATTGTTTTCCAAACTATAATTTTGTTAAACTCAAATCCCTTTTAAAACAAGTCAAACACCATCCTATTATACAACACTCGAATCATTTGAGAATTTAATGTGGGATAAAGGTCACCTAACCACATTAAAGGGAACTTATGAGTTTGAGGTGGGTTTGCCGTATTTATGGGATAAAGGTCACCTAACCACTTATATTAGCAAATCCACACGTGTGTCTAAGTAGGACGACTTAATTTGGAAATCATGCATTAGGATCACCGAAGCATGACGTACAAAGGGTGTTGATGAGATAAACATGCCAAACAAACATAAGATGTTTAACCGATCCCATACACTAGAAATTGTAATAGGTTACAATTGTCAAACGTTGACTACCTTGTTAATTTAAATAAAGGGATATAGGTCACCTAACCGATATTTAAATGTAACATTGGATTCTAAATTTTTGACTATTAATTGTCTATGAGACAAAAAAAAGGGTATTAATGATCAAAAACATTGATATTAAAAGTACTAAAAATTGAACTTTGTAAAATTGTAGATGGCTAACAACAACAACGCAATCCCGACCGTCCATAACCTATCACTAAAAACCATCCTTGAAAAGGAACGTCTAACCCATGGGAACTTCATGGATTGGTACCAAAATTCGAGAATCGTTCTCAAAAAAGAAAAGAAGTCCTATGTGTTAGACGATCCCATTCCCGATCAACCCGATGAAAATGACGTTGAGGCCTTTGCCGAGTGGGTCAAGTACACCGAAGACTCTGTGCAAGTCTCATGTCTCATGCTAGCGAGTATGATTCCTGATTTGCAAAAGGACTTTGAGAACCACAATGCCTATGACATGATCACCCAGTTGAGGGAAATGTTCCAACAACAATCAAGGGTGGAGCGCTTCGAAACGGTTCGAGCACTTCATGCATGTCGAATGGACGAGACCCAATCGGTATCATCTTACGTTCTCAAGATGAAGAGCCACATTGATCGCCTTGAAAGGCTTAACTGTCGTGTGTCCAACGAGTTGGCAACGGATTTGATCCTCAACTCCCTATCCAAGAAGTTTGATAGCTTCGTTATGAACTATAACATGAATGGATGGGACAAAAGCATTGGTGAGCTTCATTCAATGCTCAAAACGGCCGAGGCAGGCATGGGTAGAAAGGTTCTACCGGTCCTTACGATCAATGAAGGTGGTAGTAAAAAAAGGCACCTCCACGACCCTAGGGCAAATGTTGCCAAAGGGAAGGGGCACGTCAAAGGGAAGGGTAAGGGTAAAGCAAAAGTGGAACCGCAAGAAAAGAAGCAAAAGGTTGCTCAAGATGACCTGTGTTTTGAGTGTGGTGAAGTAGGCCATTGGAAACGCAATTGTCCGGTCTATCTCAAAGCGTTGAGATCGAAGAGGGACGCAGGGCAAACTTCAGGTACAATGTTTATGATACATGTTGAGCTAAATGTTATTTCTTCTAACACATGGGTATTAGATACTGGATGTGGAACTCATATTTGCAATTTGTTGCAGGGGTTCAAAAGAAGTGAGCATTATGCAAAAGGGGAAATAAGTCTCTTCATGGGCAATGGTGCAAAGGTTGACGTGGAAGCCCAAGGAGACTACATTTTGAAGCTTCCAAGTGGTTTGGAAGTTATTTTAAATAATGTTTTGTATGCTCCTAGTTTAACTAGGAACATTATTTCTGTTTCCCGTTTAAGACAATGTGACTATGATTTCAAGTTTGTTGACAATGATATTCATGTTTCTTTAAATCATGTGTTTTATTTTAAGGCTATACCTTGTAATGGTATTTATGAATTGGTTCATAATAACACAACATATGATAGCTCAATGTACCAAGCAACCACCAAAAGGCTCAAATTAGATTTAAATGATTCCCATCTTTGGCATTGTCGCCTTGGTCACATTAACAAGAATCGTATGCAAAAACTCCAAAAGAATGGTCTTTTAAAAACTAATGAAAATGTTTCATTTGATGTATGCGAGTCTTGTTTACAAGGTAAAATGACAAAGGCCCCCTTTTCTGGGACTAACGAAAGGGCAAAGGATTTATTAGGGATCATACATTCGGATGTATGTGGACCTTTTAAACCAACAACTAGGAATGGTGAAAGATACTTCATTACCTTTACCGATGACTATAGTCGTTATGGGTATGTGTACTTGTTAAGACACAAACATGAATCTTTTGAAATGTTCAAAATCTTCAAGAATGAAGTAGAAAATCAACTCAACAAAACGGTCAAGATTCTTCGTACAGATAGAGGAGGTGAATACCTTAGTAGTGAATTTCAAGAATATCTTAGAAGTTGTGGGATTGTCTCACAACTTACTCCACCTGGAACACCACAACATAATGGTGTGTCTGAAAGGAGGAATCGAACTCTATTGGATATGGTTCGATCTATGATGGCTAGAAGTACACTACCTCTATCATTTTGGGGTTTCGCATTGCTCTCCGCGGCCCGTATTTTTAATATGGCCCCAACCAAGAAAGTGGAAAGGACACCTTTCGAAGTATGGCATGGAAGGGTTCCATCATTATCATATTTGAAAGTTTGGGGGTGTGAGGCTTATCCTAAGCAATACGCTCAAAACAAACTGGAATCCCGATCCACAAAGTGTATCTTCATTGGATATCCTAGAGATTGTATTGGATATTATTTCTATGATCCAACAGAGCCAAAAGTATTTATTGCTCGAAAGGCAGAGTTCTTGGAGACTAAGTTTCTTTCGGAAGAAACTAGTGGAAGAGCAGTGGAACTTGAAGAGGTTCAAGATTCACAAGACGATACACAATTGGTTGATACTAGCAATCAACATGAGGATGTTGAGAATGATCATATGGATGATCAAGATGCACAAAACGTTCGCAGATCTGGTAGAACTAGTATTCCTCCTGAGAGATATGGATTTTTCATGGATGGATGCTATGTAGTGGATTCGGATGAACCAACCACATACCATGATGCAATGTCAAAACCTGATTTTGACAAATGGCAAGAAGCCATGAACGTTGAGATGCAATCCATGTATGATAACCAAGTTTGGGAATTGGTAACACCACCTCTAAAGTCCAAGATAGTTGGAAGTAAGTGGGTTTTCAAGAAGAAATCCGATATGCATGGAAACTTGGATACTTATAAAGCTAGACTTGTAGCGAAAGGTTTCACTCAAACTCAAGGGGTTGATTATGATGAAACTTTCTCGCCTGTGGCAATGCTAAAGTCTATTAGGATATTGTTTGCCATAGCAGCATATTATGACTATGAGATTTGGCAAATGGATGTCAAAACCGCTTTCCTTATTGGATATCTTGAGGAAGATGTCCATATGAAACAGCCTGAAGGTTTTGTCGATCCAAAACATCCTAACAAGGTATGCAAGTTAAAGAAGTCAATCTACGGATTGAAACAAGCGTCAAGAAGTTGGAATCACCGTTTTGATGATGAAGTAAAGAAATTTGGCTTAATCAAAAACACTGATGAAGCTTGTGTGTATAAGAAAGCTAGTGGGAGCATTATTACTTTCCTTGTATTATATGTCGATGACATTCTACTTTTTGGAAACGACATTCCAACATTGGAAGGTGTAAAAACCTAGCTTGGAAGCTGTTTTTCCATTAAGGATCTTGGTGAAGCCACCTATATTTTGGGAATAAAGATCTATAGGGATAGATCAAGGCGGTTAATAGGTTTAAACCAAAGTGCATACATTGAAAAGATCTTGAAGAGGTTCAAAATGGAGAATTCTAAGAAAGGTTTGGTACCTATTCAAAAGGGGACTATATTGAGCTCATCTCAATGTCCTAGTTCAAAAGTTGAACAAGAAAGAATGAATGGAGTCCCATATGCATCTGCTATAGGATCCATCATGTATGCAATATGTACTAGGCCAGACGTGTCATGTGCTTTAAGCATGACAAGTAGATATCAACAGAATCCTGGTAATAGTCATTGGATGGCTGTTAAGAGTATTTTGAAATACCTTAGAAATACTAAGGACATGTTCTTAATATATGGATCTGGTGAGGAGGAACTCGTTGTAAAGGGTTACACGGATGCGAGATTCCAAACTGATCGAGATGATTCTCGATCACAGTCGGGATATGTCTTCATTATGAATGGAGGAGCAGTGTCTTGGAAGAGCTCAAAGCAAGATGTGGTGGCACTGTCTACAACAGAATCAGAATACATCGCTGCTTCATTGGCAGCTCAAGAAGCTGCGTGGCTTAGGAAGTTCATTGCTGATCTAGGGGTTGTTGCGACCATTCAAGACCCCCTAGAGATCTTTTGTGACAACAAAGGTGCTATTGCTCAAATCAAGGAACCTCGTGCTCATCAAAAGACTCGGCACATTGAACGGAGATTCAACTACATAAGGGATGTAGTTGAAAAGGGAAAGATATGTATTCGCAAAGTTCACACCGATCAAAACATTGCGGATCCACTCACGAAGCTTCTAGATAGGTCAAAACATGAAAGTCATACTTGTGCCTTAGGACTTCGATATTCTAGTGATTGGACTTGATCAAATTTTGTATTTGGATATTGGAACCTATGTTATTTGACTTAATTATATGTTTATAATTTTCATTTGTTCATCCTTTTAGAATGTTTAAATCCATGAATAAACAAGTTATTTTAAACGTCTGTAGTCGATCATACTTGTGGGAACAACTATGAATGTAAGACTATAATGAACTTGGATTGGTTGATATTCATAAGGTATGAATATAGAGCAAAAGGTTGCTACCAAGGTTCATTGATATCTATGGGATATAGATATTGGACCGACCCGCTCTCAATTATTTCTACATAGAACCTTTGTGATTAGTCATAAGAGATATTGAGTAAAGGCGAATATCATTGTATCCTCAGACCTGAGATACATATTGGGTCTTGATATTCACCAAGTGTTGTACTTTGACTTAGTTTTTTGCTGTTCTGAAAGATTGGCAGTACATAAGGCTGAGTTCAGGTATGATATAAGGTGATTGTGAGAGACGTATGTAGTCAAGATGGAATTTGTTCCTCTTATTCTTTGAGAGTTAGATGTCTAAGGCCTGTTAAAGTTAAATCAACGGAGAATGACAATTCTGTGTCTCTGGGATTTAACATGACATCTGTAACAAAAGGATAAATGATTAATTCACCAAAACATTTTCAAGTAAGGTACTTGAAAAAGATGATGTTATTGAATGGCACTTAGTCATATACATTAGGGGTAGCAAACCGTTGCTAGGCGTTATTTGCTGCTTGTATCAATTTCTATGAATTTTGTGCAAGTGGGAGATTGTAAGATTCGATCTGCCCAAAACACATATAAAATTGATGTGGCTAGTGTGATATGATCCAAGTCGGGTCATACCCAATAACAAGCTAGACAAACACCTGCAATATTTTTTTGTTGATTTGATCAACTAAATAAATATCAACACTATATATATATTTAGAGAAATAGCTTTCTAAATGAAAGATGCACTTGAGAAATGAATAAATAACATGGGTTTATTTATTTAGAGAGAGTACTATATATTGTTATTTAATAGGTTAAGTAACATTATTAAGTTAATATAACATGTTTTGTCATTTGTCTAAAATACAAGTTTGTTTAAAAAGGATTTAATTAAACTTGTTACAATTAAGTTGGTTGGATGATTCAAAAGGGAAGCCCCTCATTGGACCCCAACCTCTCGGCCTAAATGGCTGAAAAGGGACCACCATTTGTTGGTGGTTTACTTAATTGATAGACAAAAATAAAACATATATGCAAGAAGCTCTCCAACTTCTCAAGTAGATAAAGAGTTTTTCTCTCCCTTTTCTATGATTTGTTTTTTCGAATAGAAGAAGGCAGAAAGAAGCTCAAAAACTCGGCTGGAACAAGGTGTTCAAGGCTGTGAAAAGTGTTGAGGATCCTAGCTTCCAAAGGTGTTTGTTGGTGGCTTGGGGTATAGCTTTCTTGAGGTCTTGTTGGTTGAAGATTCAGCCATAAAGTTCATCCTTAGCACCTCCATAAACTCGTTTTCTAGTAGCTTGAAAAGGTTGTCTTCTAAACATCCTATGGTTGTCCTCTTGTATGCACTTCGTATTTGGATCCATGGTTTGGGTTTTGCTTATTAAAAGAGTTTAATAATCAACATATTAACAAGTTTTAAAACTCTTATTCCGCTGCGTTTTTTAATATAAACAAGCTTATATGGACTTTGATAAACTTGTTAAATCCCTTCAAGACTACCATAGGAACCAAATGGGTGTTCAGGAATAAGAATGATGATAGTGGACTTGTCATCAAGAACAAGGCAAGAGTAGTTGTTCAAGGGTATACTCAAGAAGAAGATATTGACTACATAGATGTTTTTGCTCTTCTAGCAAGACTTGAAGCTGTTAGGATATTCCTAGCTTTGGCTGCATCCAAGAACATCAAGGTTTACCAACTTGATGTCAAGTGTGTTTTTCTCTATGGGGTGATTGATGAAGAGGTGTATGTCAGACAACCACCTGGGTTTGCAGATCCTGGTCATCCTGATTATGTCTGCAGGCTTGATAAAGCTCTTTATGGGCTGCACCAAGCACCAAGAAAGTGGTATGAGACTCTATCTCAGTATCTCTATCAGTATGGATACAAACGGGGTACTATAGATGGAACTCTCTTCATCAAAAGAACAGGAAATGACATAATGCTAGTTAAGGTATATGTAGATAACATTATCTTTGGGTCAACTAATCCAAAGCTCTGTAAAGACTTTGAGAAGCTGATGAAGGACAAGTTTGAAATGAGTGCCATGGGGGAACTCAATTTCTTTCTAGGAATTGAAGTGAAGCAAGTTGACAATGGTATATTCATAAGTCAGTCAAACTATTTACAAGACATACTTAAAAGGTTCAACATGACTGATTGTAAGGTTGCTAAGACACCCATAGCCAAGAACCACTCCCTTGGACCTGATATTGAGGAGGAGTGTGTTGATGAGCATCTCTACAGGGTAATGATTGGGTCTCTTATGTACCTCATAGCTAGCAGGCTTGATATCATGTTTGCTACATGCATTTGTGCAAGATATCAAGCCAACCCCAAGATATCACACCTGGTCACTGTCAAAAGAATTTTAAGATATCTCAAAGGTGCTCCATCACTTGGCCTTTGGTATCCAAAGAATTCTGACTTTAATCTGTATGCTTATACGGATAGTGAATATGGTGGTTGCAACATGACTGCAAAGTCTACATCAGGAGGATGCCAATTTCTTGGCGGAAGGATAGTCTCTTGATAATGTATGAAACAATCCCGTGTCTCTGCATCAACTGTTGAGGCTGAATACATTATTGTTGCAAGCTGTTGTACTCAAGTGCTTTGGATTCAAAATCAGATGCTGGACTATGGATTCAACTTCAAGGAGACTCTCATCCATATAGACAACAACAGTGCTATCTCAATCATAGAAAATCCTGTGCAGCACTCAAGGACAAAGCATGGCAATATCAGGTATCATTTGATTAGACATAGCTTTGAAAAAGGCTTAATCAAACTAGTCAAAGTTAACACAAAAAAACAATATGCTGATCTGTTTGACAAAGCTTTTGATAAACAAAGATTTAAATATCTTGTATCAACTATTGGGATGATTAACTTTGAATAGCTTTTCTTAAAACTTAATCATATTATTTCTAAAACATGTGTGTCCTAAGTTGTCTATTTCATCATCTTCATAAGCCCTTGTTTTCTTTGGAAGAAAATCTTTTCGAAAGACATTTCTTAGATTTTTGAAAATTTTGATCTCTTTACTTTTCGAAAGATTTAAAATTACCTTCGGAAGAAATTTATGTCTTCGTAAACAAATAACTAATTCAGTAATTTTACCTTCGAAAGAAGTTTCTGAAGTATCTTCCGAAGCCTAAAATCAACTTAAGTACTTTTATGTTTTATAAGAACAATTTTCTTCCAAAAGCAATTTACCTTCGGAAGTTTTCATTCTCTTTAGAACAAAAACTTTGTGTTAATTCTCTTCCGAAGCAAAATTCTAAAAAACCTTTAAAATATCTTCCAAAGCAAATTTGCCTTCGGAAGCTTTTTCTTCAGAACTTCCGAAGCAAATAACCTTCGGAAATTTCTCGACTTCCAAGAAAACTACTTTTGGGCAAAAGTAAACTACTTTTCTGAGGTGGGACCGACATCCAGATTTCAAAGTTTATCCTCTTTCATTAACTTTGTCTCGAATCCTTTTCACATAAATACCTAACGGTTTCCTCCCTTTCACTATCTTCTTCAATTATACTATTCCTTAAACCAAAATTCTCCCAAACCGCCTTTGTTCTTCACCTTCCTTCACCTTTAAGCTTCTCAAAATGGCCAATCTAAACCGAAAAAACAACCCTGACTTCTCCATGCAACTTCACAGGCAACACAACCAAGTTGCTTGTAAGGCCCCGTTCCCGGGACGCCTACAGTTGGTCATTCATCGCTTATAAAACATATAATTTCAGTTACATTAGGAAAATATTGCAGCGGAAACATTCAAAAATGACATCACATTTCATTATAAATACTTTTGCCAAATAATACATCATTATCCGGTTACAAAATTCATGTTTGCATTACATCACAAAAGCTATATAATTGGATGCCATCCCAAAAAGAGCTGAGTAGCTTCGCCGTTCCATCCTCAGCAATCATTTACCTGCCAACTGGAAAATGCAATAAAAGTCAGCGTTGCTGAGTGAGTTCTAGTTTTAATAATAAAATATACTTTACTTTCATATAAAACCATTCGTTACTTTGACGTGATCACACATCATACGTACACATAGATAATATCATTATTATCTTCTTCATTCATTCTTTCATTCATTCGTTCCTTTTAACTTACTTGCGCATCGGACATCATCCATACCAATACCATATGCTACACCCCAATTAGTCACAGCTACCGGGCCGAAGTCAATAAATGAACAGCTAAACGTATGCCACGGTACTGGGGTTAACCGATCAGTCTTAGCTACTGGGCCGAAGTCAATAAATGAACAGCTAAACGTATGCCACAGCACTAATAATAACCGACGGTCATAGCCACTGGGCCGAAGTCAATAAATGAACAGCTAA
The DNA here is from genome assembly GCA_025215565.1 of Flaveria ramosissima. NCBI lineage: Eukaryota > Viridiplantae > Streptophyta > Magnoliopsida > Asterales > Asteraceae > Flaveria > Flaveria ramosissima. The sequence goes on along the minus strand of CM046032.1, from coordinate 14,082,015 downwards.
ACGTATGCCACAGTACTAAGGGTAAGCGGTAGAGGTTCCACATAATGGTCAATCACAAAGAAGGACCCGTTATCCGATGCATGCAAGACGTGTCATCTCTTTCCACTTTACGTTACATAATACTTCATTTCATTCGTCATAATACGTAAAGCCATAAGAAAGGTAATCATACATCATAACAAGGAACATATCAAACAACATAATCATCAACATCATACAGGGCAACGTCATACATTCATAATATGCATTAACATGCAACATCACCACCATCATGCCCTATATGTACTCTAAGGTCATAACCATACTCTTACATGCTCTTACGGTTTTCCTTACATCCAAACTTACATCTGCACCTTTCCCCGAAGGCCAGAAGTCAAACTACACATTCATTCGAGTGCAACAGCCCTATTCGGGCGTATGGACACTCTTCAGTCGCATGGCCTCCATGCGACTGAACATCATGCGACTGGACCCATGCGGATGGTCATCTATGCGAATGAACATCCAATCGTGCGTATGGACCTTGTGCGAATGGGATTGCTGCGAATGGACACCTATGCGACTAACTTCATGCGTATGGACTCATGCGACTAAGCATCTATGCGACTGAACCCTCAGTCGCACATCCCTCATGCGACTGGACTCCCAGTCGTGCGACTGAACCCCAATCGTGCGAATGACCTTCAATCGCCCTCATTCGGCCGTATGGCCTTCATTCGGTCGCCTAGCCCTAGCTGATGCAGAATGGAGTTCATCCCGAACCCAATCTGCCATTTTCGGCCTCCAAGCTCATCCAAACCCATTCTAAGCCTAAATCAACCCTCTTGGACCTTAGGAATGTATACCTTAACACCATACAAGCACACACAAGTCCGAAATCATACTCTAAACACACCATACACATCACACCCAAATGGGTCAAACACACACACACATAAAAACGGGTTTTGAACACTTTCCAGCCCCAAAATCAGTTGAAAACAAGTAAAAGTGGGGTCCTAGAACTCACACAATCGAGCACAAAGACAAGAGCTTCGATTTGGCTCGCCACTCGACGGATTTGGACACCCGAATCACCCGAATCAACCCTTTTCTCCCTTTTTCTCTTCTTTCTCTCTTCTCTCTTCTTGTGAGCTGAATTTTGTGAAGTGTGGGGAGAGTGGGCTGCCCTCTCCCTACACTTATCACCACATTTCCCGACTTTTCTTCGTTGGCGAGTTTGGTCCCTCGACTTTGGACTTTATTTCTTTTCTTTCTTCGTCGGCTTCAAAATAATAAATTTCCGGGTGTTACAAGTCCACCCCCCTTATATAGGTTTCGTCCCCGAAACCTGTCATTCCTCGAACAAACGTGGATAAAGCTGTCTCATTTCTTCCTCAGTCTCCCACGTTGACTCGGATCCCTTCCTGTGCTTCCACTGTACACGCACAAGAGGAACCACTTTATTTCTTAGCCTTTTCTCCTTGCGATCGATGATTGCCACTGGTTGCTCCACATAATTGAGCCGTTCGTCTACTTCGATATCTTTCAATGGGACAATCATATCTTCATCTGCTAAGCACTTCCTTAGATGAGATACATGGAATGTCGGGTGAATTCCACTTAACTCATCTGGCAACTCCAGTCTATAGGCTACCTCTCCTACTCGAGCAATGATTCGGAAAGGGCCTATATACCTTGGGCTCAACTTGCCCCGCTTTCGGAAGCGAATGATACCCTTCCAAGGTGAGACCTTCAACATAACCCGGTCACCCACCTGGAACTCAATCGGCCTGCGCCGTTTGTCAGCATACGACTTCTGTCTATCTTTGGCTGCCTTCATGAAGGCTTTGATCTTTTCAAGCTTCTCAGTCGTAGCCTCGATCACCTCGACGCTTCCCAATTCCTTCTGACCAATATCACCCCAGCAAACGGGTGTTCTGCATCTCCTACCGTATAGCATCTCATATGGAGGCATGCCAATGCTGGCGTGATAACTGTTGTTATATGAGAATTCGGCTAACGGTAGGTGGTCATCCCAACTTCCACCAAAATCAATCACACATGCCCGAAGCATGTCTTCCAGCGTCTGGATGGTCCTTTCTGACTGACCATCAGTCTGGGGATGATAAGCCGTGCTGATATGTAACCTCGTCCCCATGGCATCGTGGAACTTCTTCCAGAATTTAGATGTAAACCGGGTGTCGCGGTCCGACACGATAGACACCGGTACACCATGACGAGTTACAATCTCCCTGATGAACAGATCAGCCAACCTCTCTGATGAATATGTCTCGCGGATCGGTAAAAAGTGAGCACTCTTCGTCAAACGATCAACTATCACCCATATGGCATCATACCCTTTCGGGGTACGCGGTAGCTTTGTAATAAAATCCATGGTGATGTGCTCCCACTTCCATTCCGGTATATCCAAAGGTTGTATCTTCCCATACGGCTTTTGGTGTTCGGCCTTCACCTGTAAGCAAGTAAGGCACTTACTCACATACTCCACCACGTCGCGCTTCATACCCGGCCACCAATAATCTTTCTTCATATCATGGTACATCTTCGTGGCACCAGGATGAATGGAGTACCGAGTCTTGTGAGCTTCATTCATTATCTTCACCCGTAGATCCCCAAAACGAGGAATCCACACCCGATCGAATCGGGTTCTAACACCGAACGTGTTTTCACCCAATTCTCCAACCAGACCTCTCATTCTTTCAGAGTTAAGATGATCTTCTTTCAGTGCCTCATCTTGAAACTCTTTAACCTGCTTCATCACATCGGAGGTCATGATCAGCTGATACGCTTTCACTCGAATCGGCTCGGGCCTCTCTTTCCGGCTAAGGGCATCAGCCACCACGTTGGCCTTGCCCGGATGGTAGTGGATCTCACAATCATAATCCTTTATAAGTTCCAACCACCGCCTCTGTCTCATGTTCAAATCCTTCTGCTCAAAGAAGTACTTCAGACTCTTGTGGTCGGTGAATATGGTGCACTTCGTCCCGTAGAGGTAGTGCCTCCAAATCTTCAATGCAAAGACCACGGCTGCCAGCTCCAAGTCATGAGTAGGATAATTGACCTCATGAACTTTCAACTGTCGGGATGCATACGCTATGACCTTTCCTCTCTGCATTAACACGCACCCCAACCCCGAGTAAGAAGCATCGGAATAAACCACCAGATCTTCACTCCCATCGGGTAATGACAGAACAGGAGCTTGAGTCAATCTCGCCTTCAGTTCTTCAAACGCCTTCTCTTGAGCTTGACCCCATACGAACTTCACATCTTTTCGAGTCAACTTGGTTAGTGGAGAAGCAATCTTAGAGAAGTCTTGGATAAATCTTCTGTAGTAACCCGCCAAACCCAAGAAACTGCGAATCTCGGATGGCGTTTTTGGTGACTTCCATTGCATAACCGCCTCCACTTTTGCCGGGTCCACCATAATCCCGTCAGGATTCACCACGTGACCCAAGAACTGAACTTCGCGCAACCAGAACGCGCACTTGGAGAATTTCGCATACAACTTCTCCCTCCTCAACGTCTCTAGAACCTCCCGAATGTGTTCGGCATGCTCTGCTTCGCTCCTCGAGTAAATCAGGATATCATCAATAAACACAATCACTGATTTATCCAACATAGGCCGACACACACGGTTCATCAAATCCATAAAAGCAGCTGGCGCGTTGGTCAAGCCAAAGGACATGACAAGAAACTCGTAGTGACCATAGCGCGTACGGAAAGCTGTTTTAGGAATATCCTGCTCCTTCACCTTCAACTGATGGTAACCAGATCGAAGATCTATTCTCGAAAACCAACTGGCACCCTGAAGCTGATCGAACAAATCATCAATCCTCGGTAAGGGGTATCGGTTCTTCACTGTCAACTTGTTCAGTCGCGGTAGTCGATGCACATCCTCATACTACCGTCCTTCTTCTTTACAAACAGGACCGGAGCACCCCAAGGAGAGATACTCGGTCTAATGAACCCCTTATCAAGCAACTCTTGCAACTGCTCCATCAATTCTTTCATCTCGGTCGGAGCCAACCGATACGGTGCCTTGGCGACAGGTTGGGCACCCGGTATCAGATCAATCTGAAACTCAATCTCTCTGTCAGGTGGCACTCCTGATAAGTCTTCTGGGAATACATCTGGAAAGTCACACACAACCGGTACATCGGCTAGTTGTGGTGTTGGCGTATCCACATCCTTTACATAGGCCAAGTAGGCACTACATCCACGCCTCATGCACTTTCCCGCCACCGCCATCGAGATCACCTTCGGAATCGTAGTAACCCGATCCCCATAAACCGTCACTGAACTACCGTCAGGCGCCGACAACCGAATCATCTTCTTGCGACACACAATGTTCGCCTCGAAGTCCGCTAACCAATCCATCCCAAGAACCAAATCAAAACCACCTAAGGCCATCACAAACGGTCTAACCGGGAACTTATGGCCCTCGAGCTCCACATCACAGGTCTCTATCATCTCAGAAATCCTGGTAGACTTACCTATGGCAGTTTCTACATCAAAGGGCGCATCAACACGTCTACTACTAACAGGCAGCTTAGCACAAAAGCAGCAGAAATAAAACTTCTACTCGCACCAGAATCAAATAACACAGAAGCTAAAGTTTGGTTCACCAGAAACGTACCGGACACAACGTCAGGGTCCGTCCTAGCCTCCTCCTGTGTCATGGTGAATGCCCTGGCGCTCGCCCTCGGTCCATCACCTCCCGTCCTCTTCGCCCCTGAACTCTCAGCCCTAGGCTTCTTGCAATCCCTGCTCATATGACCAATTTCCCCACAGTTAAAACATTTGCCCGTCAGGCAATCCTTCGCCATATGCCCAGTCTTCCCACACTTGAAGCACACGTTCAAACCTAGCCTGCATTCTCCCGCATGCTCCTTTCCACACTTTCCACATCTCCTCGACCCTGCTCCCGGTGTGGCCACGCGGCGGTCATCCACCCGTGCCTTTTTGTTACCCGTCGAGGCCTCACCCCGACCAAACCTCTTCCCATTCCAGCTTCGATCACCACCACCCTTCCTATTCGCTTCAACCACCACCACTCCCCTCTCATCATAAAGTCTTCCGGCCAGATCAACTGCCGACCTAAACGTACTTGGCCGGGCGGCGATCATATGCCGGCGGACATCCACCGGTAAACCCTGAATGTACCTCTTGATCTTTCGAGAAAGAGGCGTCACCTGATCCGGCACCAACCGTGCCATCTCGTTGAACTTGGTAGTATATTGCTGGTGTGTCATGGATCCCGCCTCCAGCTGCAGGAACTCCCTCTCAATCTTATCCATTTCCCTGTGAGGACAGAACTCCTCAATTACCATCTTCTTCAGTTCGGGCCACCTCATTCTCCCGATCGCCCGATTACCCTCAGCTTGGACAATGTTGTCCCACCAGCATAGTGCCGAGTCCACAAAGGAGTGGGTGGCAAACTTTACCTTCTGATCTTCTCGGCACTCGCTTATGTCGAGGACAACCTCCATTTCTCTCACCCATCGGTGAGCAGCAGCGGCATTGCCATTACCGTCAAAAGTTGGGGGCTTGCATCTCATGAACACCCCGTAGTTACAGCCTCGTGCTACCTCTCGCACAGGCTCCTCTTCCTCTTCCTCCTCATTATCGGAGAAAATAGTTTCAGGCTCCGGTTGCTCCCCCGTGGCCCGGTTTCTCTCCTTTCGTTCCCCCTCCTTCACGGCTTTGATGACTTCGGTCACCACAGACGGTAAGATTGTCTGCATGACCTGATGTACTTCTTCCACAACAGCCTCCTTTACCGAGGCCCTTAAGTTCGCACTCTCATCCCCAGCTTCTGGATGAGGAGTCTCAGGTTCTGCAGGAACCTCTTTCTCGGCTCTAGGCCTTCCTCTTTTAGGGCGTGGTTCAGCAACAGGGCCATCACGGCCTCCACCCCTAGAAGCTCTAGAAGATCTACCACCAGCCATTCTCTATCACACTGAAAGATTCAAACACCAACACGGTCATTCAAGGAAACAACTCAGTTTATGTCAAGTATAGTAAGTCCCTAATTACAGTGGCCAGTTGTGATTAGCCACTTACTGTACTCTTCATACCCCAAGTATTACCTGTCCTGACTACATCAGTATTCAAATCTACATACAACACATAACATATACCACGCGCACATACACCGGTTAACTTTAAGAAAATACCTGATGGCACGCAGCTACTCAGTTTGGCATCCCATTCCCCATTCGTCCCATTTTCAGTTTAAGTTAAGGTTTATTTTGAAAATTTACCCATTTCACTTAAACTTTGGCTCTGATACCAACTTGTAAGGCCCCGTTCCCGGGACGCCTACAGTTGGTCATTCATCGCTTATAAAACATATAATTTCAGTTACATTAGGAAAATATTGCAGCGGAAACATTCAAAAATGACATCACATTTCATTATAAATACTTTTGCCAAATAATACATCATTATCCGGTTACAAAATTCATGTTTGCATTACATCACAAAAGCTATATAATTGGATGCCATCCCAAAAGAGCTGAGTAGCTTCGCCGTTCCATCCTCAGCAATCATTTACCTGCCAACTGGAAAATGCAATAAAAGTCAGCGTTGCTGAGTGAGTTCTAGTTTTAATAATAAAATATACTTTACTTTCATATAAAACCATTCGTTACTTTGACGTGATCACACATCATACGTACACATAGATAATATCATTATTATCTTCTTCATTCATTCTTTCATTCATTCGTTCCTTTTAACTTACTTGCGCATCGGACATCATCCATACCAATACCATATGCTACACCCCAATTAGTCACAGCTACCGGGCCGAAGTCAATAAATGAACAGCTAAACGTATGCCACGGTACTGGGGTTAACCGATCAGTCTTAGCTACTGGGCCGAAGTCAATAAATGAACAGCTAAACGTATGCCACAGCACTAATAATAACCGACGGTCATAGCCACTGGGCCGAAGTCAATAAATGAACAGCTAAACGTATGCCACAGTACTAAGGGTAAGCGTTAGAGGTTCCACATAATGGTCAATCACAAAGAAGGACCCGTTATCCGATGCATGCAAGACGTGTCATCTCTTTCCACTTTACGTTACATAATACTTCATTTCATTCATCATAATACGTAAAGCCATAAGAAAGGTAATCATACATCATAACAAGGAACATATCAAACAACATAATCATCAACATCATACAGGGCAACGTCATACATTCATAATATGCATTAACATGCAACATCACCACCATCATGCCCTATATGTACTCTAAGGTCATAACCATACTCTTACATGCTCTTACGGTTTTCCTTACATCCAAACTTACATCTGCACCTTTCCCCGAAGGCCAGAAGTCAAACTACACATTCATTCGAGTGCAACAGCCCTATTCGGGCGTATGGACACTCTTCAGTCGCATGGCCTCCATGCGACTGAACATCATGCGACTGGACCCATGCGGATGGTCATCTATGCGAATGAACATCCAATCGTGCGTATGGACCTTGTGCGAATGGGATTGCTGCGAATGGACACCTATGCGACTAACCTCATGCGTATGGACTCATGCGACTAAGCATCTATGCGACTGAACCCTTAGTCGCACATCCCTCATGCGACTGGACTCCCAGTCGTGCGACTGAACCCCAATCGTGCGAATGACCTTCAATCGCCCTCATTCGGCCGTATGGCCTTCATTCGGTCGCCTAGCCCTAGCTGATGCAGAATGGAGTTCATCCCGAACCCAATCTGCCATTTTCGGCCTCCAAGCTCATCCAAACCCATTCTAAGCCTAAATCAACCCTCTTGGACCTTAGGAATGTATACCTTAACACCATACAAGCACACACAAGTCCGAAATCATACTCTAAACACACCATACACATCACACCCAAATGGGTCAAACACACACACACATAAAAACGGGTTTTGAACACTTTCCAGCCCCAAAATCAGTTGAAAACAAGTAAAAGTGGGGTCCTAGAACTCACACAATCGAGCACAAAGACAAGAGCTTCGATTTGGCTCGCCACTCGACGGATTTGGACACCCGAATCACCCGAATCAACCCTTTTCTCCCTTTTTCTCTTCTTTCTCTCTTCTCTCTTCTTGTGAGCTGAATTTTGTGAAGTGTGGGGAGAGTGGGCTGCCCTCTCCCTACACTTATCACCACATTTCCCGACTTTTCTTCGTTGGCGAGTTTGGTCCCTCGACTTTGGACTTTATTTCTTTTCTTTCTTCGTCGGCTTCAAAATAATAAATTTCCGGGTGTTACATTGCTCTGTTGAACTCTGAGAAAGATGATAGTTTCTTAGAGGTTTGCCATTTTCTAGCTCTATCCAACTACTTCACCTCCGTAACCATTGATCCTACTTTCTATAAGGATCATTTGCTTGAATTTTGGAAGACCTGCCAAGAGGTCATTATGGATGGGGAGCAGGCACTGTCTGCCACAGTGCAGGGGAGGACAATCTTCATCACTCCAGCCATCATCCACACCTTGTCAAACAAGCATGGAGATTCCTGAGGATCTCTCCTTCATAGTGCATGGAATAGTTCAAGGGCTCAAATTCAGGTACTCTCTGTTTGTTTACCCAAATTTGCTTGCTAACTTGGACTCCTTGGAGTATTATATGTTTTCTAGATATGTTCAATACATTCTCAACTGTGAATTGGGCTCATAATTGAGGGAAACAGGTAATATTCTTAAATTGGGACAGATAAAGCCCGGCATCTTTAAAATCATCAAGAAGCCAACTGTAGGCTTCTCAGGAGTAGAAACAGCCCTTGTCCCAAAAATGTAAGAGCTCATTGCTCAAGGTGACAACCTAGCAACACAAGCTAGTGTTGAACCCACACTTTCTACCTCCCAACCACCAAAAAGACAACAAATCACCCTCACCTACCAAAGAAAATCCAAACGAACCCCTGCTCAAGCTATTGAGTTTGTGTAGGCCCCTATACACTAAGCCATACAGGAGGAAGTAAATACTAGAGCTCCCACTTGCCCTAAGGAGAAAACCACTCCTATGTCATCAAGAATCAGTGCTGAGGTTCCTCATGCTCAGCCTGATGAGCTCACAAGCCCAACTGCCTTAAGCCTTCACTCTGAGTCTCAACACTCAAGTGAAAAACTTTTAGGGGACAGTTACCATCCCCACCCTTTAGACTTAAGTCAACCTATTCCCAACCTTGAATTCTATATGTAAGGATTCCTTAAGTCTGATGCAACCCAAAACATCCTAAGTGTCTCAGCAACATGCACTAAGTACTGAAGTGAATAATGCTTCGGAAGTTTTACACAATGCATTAGAAAATACTCTAAGTGTAAAATCTTCCGAAGCCAAGACCTATATCTTCCGAAGCCAAACATGAAGTCTTCCGAAGCCTCAGAGACAAAGTCTTCCGAAGCTTCAACATATGAAGACAGATTTCTTCCGAAGACTTTTAGTACACATGCTTTATCTGATGTACTGTTCCATAAAGCACCTTTTCCGCTGCATCTCTGTAAAGTCACCAACTTACATGAGTTGGTGAAAAGGTCCATGCTTTTGGTAACTGTACATTGAGGTCTTGAGTCTGTAACTTTCCACTTTATGTACTTTATCCTTTTTGTAATGTATAAGGATGTGAGCTATGGCATGTCATAGTCACAAGGTCAAAAGGCAGATATGCCTTTTGATCGTACAATTGATTTTGTTAGTGTCTAGTCAATTGTATCCAGCTGGCTTTCAAAGTATAGCCGGCTGTAGGTTGTAGTATAAGTATTTCAAGTTCTTGTATCTTTCTTTATGCTTTGTAACACTTGTAAAAGAACTTGAGAAAGCAATATACTGCCTCCTTGAAACCCATACTCTCTTGTTCTGTCTCTTGCTTTACTTGTGTTCTTTGTATCACTTTGGTTACCCAGTTCACTGTTTAATTAATGTTTAGTAAATCTTCTCATTGTGTTGTTGTGTTGTAATTGTGTTAAAGCCCTTAAACGGTCTTGCAATTGGTATCAGAGCATTCCAGGCTCTTGATATAAGATCTAACCATCTTAAGATCCCTCACACACACAAAAACTAAACTCATCAAATGGCTTCCATCTCAAAGACTGATATGGAGACTGGAACCATGAACAAATCCCCACTGATCACTCTTGATGATATTGACACCTGGTGCATAAGGATGGAAGGCTTCATCAGGTCTCTTGATTCAAGAATGTGGGAATCTGTTAAGAATGGACCTTTCATACCCAGCACCCCCTCTGCTACTGGTGCTGGTATGATTCCTAAATATGTGGCCAACTACTCAGATGAAGATAGAAAAAGAGTAGAGATTGACAAGAAGGCCATGACTGCTCTTCAGAATGCTCTCCCAAACTCTGTATACAGAGGTTTTAAGAAGTGCAAGACAGCCAAACAGCTGTGGGATGCACTGAAGCTGATGTATGAAGGCTCCTCTGAAGCCAAGGAAACAAGAAAGATCTTCTGAAGCAGCAGTTTGAGAATTTCACCTTCAAAGCAGGTGAAACCATGACCCAACAATACTTCAGGTATGTTGAGATTGTGGATACCCTAGTGGATGGAGGAGTTCCTCTTGAGAACAGGGACATTGTAAGGAAGTTCATGTCCTCACTTCCTAGGCAATGGACACACTATTGTGTGGTGATCAAGAGGACTGAGAACCTTAAGACTCTTACTCTTACAGAGTTCTATGGGATTCTCAGTGGATACCAGATGGAGATGAACATGCAAGGTTCATCTGGCAACTCCAACAATCAAATGGGTTCAGCCCTTCATGTGGTTGAAAGGGACAGCATAGAACCCCAACATCATCTCATATGCTACCCTGACAACTCACAAAGGGTCCTTTCATCACCTTCCCGGAGACACCAAGGGAGAACTTTACTCAAGGAAGCCCATTCCAAGAGACAAGTTCTTCTCAAGCCTTTGTGTCTGCTGATGAAAGCTGTGGGAATTATCTTTTCACTCTTGAAGACCTGGACTGTATCCATCCAGATGACCTGGAATACATGGAGATAGTTCAGCAGATGGCTCTCCTCACTCACAGAGCCAAGAAGTTCTACAAGAGAACAGGAAGAAGATTTCCAAGCAATGCTACCAGTGGTAAGTTTGGGCTGGATAAAAGCAAAGTTAAGTGTTACAACTGTAACCTTATGGGTCACTTTGCTAGGGAGTGTAAGGCACCTAAAGCAAATGGGGGCCAAACACAACCCAGACCAAACTACACTGACAAAGCCCCTCAGGCTGAGAAGACAAAGCAACATGCTGCTGTTGCTGTTGAAGGGGGAGGCTTTGACTGGAGCTTTCAGGTAGAAGATGCTTCTCCAAACCAAGCACTGATGGCTGACCATGATGAAGCCAAGGTATTGGTACATCTCTGCTCTCCTGAATGCATTGCTAAAGTAAATAGATACAGGTCCTACAACTTAGAGATGAGATCTGATCTTGAGTCATTAAACATATTAAAATCTGATTTTAGAAAGTCTGAAAATGATTACAAGTTAAAGATAGAGGACTTGGAGAAAACCATTTCAGTACTAAAACATGAACATACAGATTTTAGAACTCAGATCCAAGATCTCATAACTAAGTTGACTGAGTGCCAGGCTGAGCTTGTGATCAGCAAAGCCAAGGCAGAGAAGAGTGTTCTTGAAGAAGAGACCTTCAAGAACATGATATCCTCATCCCTGCACAACAAAGTTTGTTATCAAAATAGACAGGGACTGGGATCAAATGAGATAGCTCCTCCACACACAATCTTGTCTGTAAGATCTCCTAGGTGTGGAACTTGTGAAGATGAGCTTCCTCTCATAGATCCTGTAAGTGAGGATGATGAAGAAGTGATAGTGAAGAATTCCTCTGAGAAGAGTGAAGAAGAGGATTCTTCCAAGGGCCACTATCCTTCTGAGGAGAAGAAATCAACTGTGATGACCAAGTCCAAGAGAAAGAACTTGATCAGGAAGAGCAAAAGAAAAGCAAAGAAGGCTCAAGAAATCAAGGCTACTTTTGATGCTAAGCAGAAACAAGTGTTTATCTCTGCAGGTTTCAAAGTAGTAAGGACTGAAGACATCAACCAAGACTCCTCAGCTAAGAGTCCTGGTTCATGTTCAAATCATCTCAGTGCAAAGAAGAAGACTGAGCTGCTGTGTACCACTGCTGCACAGCCTGGACCATCAAACTCCAAGAACAGTTCAAGCCCAAAGAACTGTCTCAGCATCTACCAAGATGAAGGTGGAGAAGGGATGTGACCAAAGCCAGTCTTGCTCTCAAAAGGAGACTTGTTTGAAGAAGAAAATGTTATGTGTCATGTGTGAAAGTACTTCTCACATTGCTAAGGATTGCCCATACAATCCTAAAAGTACTGTCCACATGACCAATACAAAGACTTCAAAGAGTTCAAGAAGTCTCAAGCTTCGGAAGGAAAGTCTGTTTCCTTCGGAAGCTCCAAATCAAAGAAGAAGGTAAATGGAAAATTACCTTCGGAAGCAAAGTTGGTCTCGGAAGAAAGGAGTTCTTCCGAAGCACTGAAGTCTGCTGCAGTGACTGTAGATTCTTCCGAAGGATCAGTCATCAAAACTTGTGAAGTTCCAAAAGCTTCTAAGGTTTTGAAGGTCAAGTCCAAGACTCCAAAGGTGGTGTGGAAGTCTAAGAAAGACCAAATGACTGAGGTTTCTCCATCAACAACAGCTGAAGATCCCCATAGTACAACCATAGGATCTATTACTGTTGCATTACCTTCTATTACACTTAATGAGCCCAAGACAAGTAAGGCTTGGGTTTCCAAATGTAACTAATCATTTTCTTTGTGCAGGAACAGCTCAAGACAAACAGGAATGTCTGGATAATTGACAGTGGCTGTTCCAGGCACATGACAGGCAATAGGTCTCTACTCCATAATTTTGAGAGAATTGATGGAGGACCAGTTGCTTTTGGAGGAGATGAAGGTGGTTACATTTCTGGAAGGGGCAAGGTCACAAATGGTAAGCTCAGCATTGAGAAGGTAAACTTTGTTAAGGAGCTTGGGTACAATCTTCTGAGTGTATCCCAATTTTGTGATCAGAGTCATAACATGCTCTTTACTGAGCATGAGTGCATTGTTCTCAAGCCTGGTGTGGTCATTCCTCATGAGCATATCCTGCTCAGAGCCCCCAGGAAAGGGAACATGTACAAGATGGATTTGCAAGAAACATCTCCCTCCGGAGAAGTTTCATGCTTTCTATCTAAAGCAAATAGTGATGAGTCTTTCCTATGGCATAAAAGAATGTGCTATGTAAACTTTAAGAACATGAATAAATTAATTAAACATGATCTGGTAACTGGAATGCCAAAGAAAGAGTTTACAAGTGATGATCATTGTGTTGCATGCCTGAAAGGGAAGCAACACAAGGTATCTCACAAGCCTAAGGAAAAGAACTCCATCACTACTCCCCTACACTTGTTACATATGGATCTCTTTGGCCCCACCAGTGTAATGAGTTTAGGAAGGACCTCTTACTGTCTGGTGATCACAGATGATTTTACAAGATTCACTTGGGTCTTCTTCCTTAGAACTAAGGATGAAACCCCTGAGATTCTGAAAAATTTCATCTTAAAAATTGAGAATCAATGTGATCACAAGGTCAAAACCATAAGATGTGATCAAGGAACTGAATTCAAGAACCAAATCCTTGATACATTTTGTGATGAAAAGGTATTACAAGACAATATAGTGCTCCCAGGACTCCTCAGCAAAACAGAGTTGCTGAGAGGAGAAACAGGACACTTATTGAAGCTGCAAGAACTATGTTGTCTGACTCTAAACTGCCTATCACCTTCTGGGCAGAGGCAGTTAATACTGCTTGCTATGTGCAAAACAGAGTTTTAGTAGTTAAGACACATGGTAAGACTCCTTATGAACTTTGGCACAAGAGGAAACCTTTCATTGGTTTTCTCAGGTCATTTGGATGTCCCTGCACCATCTTGAATACCAAAGATCAAATTGCCAAGTTTGCTGAGAAATCAGATGATGGACATTTCATTGGATACTCTTCCCAAGCTAAAGCTTATAGAGTATACAATCTCAGAACTAGAATTGTTGAGGAGTCAGCCAATGTGACTTTCAATGAGCACACACCCTGTGTAGGCTGGTTCTGGTCCGGATTGGCTATTTGATCTTGATTTAGTTACCAACTGTTTTAACAAATCTTGTGAGCATGTTTCAGGATCTGCAGAAAATCTAAATACAGGTGATCCTGATCCAAGATTTGAGCTAGGAAGACCCTCAACTCATACATCTTCAGCTCCAGTTGGAACTACTTCAGCAAATGAGGTTTCTATCAGCACAACAATGACAAATTCAGCTGATACATCTGGCATGCCTTCAAATTCCAGCTCAGAGGCCTCTCAACCAGATAAAGACACCTCACTTGTAGAAGACAACAATGGTGATGGTGATAGTGATCAGGAATTTCTTGATGCTAATAACCATACCATAGATGACAACATCAATGATGTCACACACTCATTGGATCAAGTTAATCTTGATAAGTGTGATAATGTGGAGGGTGAATCTTCTAGACCAGATCTAAATTTCTCAAATTTGGATCTTTCTCAGAAACTTGCTGTGATCCCTCAGCTAAGGATCCACAAGTCTCACCCCACCACAAACATCATTGGAGATGTTGTCACAGGGGTAAGAACAAGAGGACAAACCCATGAAGCAAATGTTTGTCTTCACTCTTGTTTCTTATCTCAGATAGAGCCCAAGAAAGTTGATGAAGCTCTAAAGGATGGAAGTTGGGTTGAAGCTATGCAACAAGAGCTGCTTCAATTCAAAAGGCAGAAAGTTTGGAACCTTTGTCCTCTTCCTCATGGGAAGACTACCATTGGAACCAAATGGGTTTTTAGGAATAAGAAGGATGATAGAGGAATCATCATCAAGAACAAGGCAAGACTAGTTGTTCAAGGATACACACAAGAAGAAGGGATTGACTACACTGATGTCTTTGCTCCTGTAGCAAGACTAGAAGCTGTTAGGATATTCCTGGCATTTGCTGCATCCAAGAACTTCAAGGTCTACCAACTTGATGTAAAGTGTGCTTTCTTATATGGAGTGATTGATGAGGAGGTTTATGTCAAACAACCACCTGGTTTTGTAGACCCTGATCATCCTGATTATGTCTGCAAGCTTGACAAAGCTCTTTATGGGCTGCATCAGGCACCCAGGAAGTGGTATGAGACACTATCTGAGTATCTTTGTAAACATGGATACAGGAGAGGTACTATAGATGGAACTCTCTTCATCAAAGGACAGGGAAATGACTTATTGCTAGTTCAAGTATATGTAGATGACATCATCTTTGGTTCAACTAATCCAAAGCTCTGCAAAGACTTTGAGAAGCTGATGAAAGACAGATTTGAGATGAGTTCAATGGGAGAACTCAACTTCTTTCTGGAATTCAAGTGAAGCAGGTTGAAGATGGCATCTTCATAAGTCAGTCAAAGTATGTTCAAGACATACTCAAGAGGTTCAACATGACTGATTGTAAGATGCTAAGACACCCATAGCCAGAAACCACTCCCTTGGTCCAGATCTTGAGGGGGAGTGTGTAGATGAACATTTATACAGGGCTATGATTGGGTCTCTTATGTATCTTACAGCTAGCAGGCCTGATATCATGTTTGCTACATGTATTTGTGCAAGATATCAAGCCAACCCTAAGATGTCTCACTTAATCACTGTGAAAAGGATTTTAAGATACCTCAAAGGTGCTTCAACACTTGGTCTATGGTATCCAAAGAATCCTAATTTCAATCTGTATGCCTATACAGATAGTGATTATGGTGGTTGCAATATGACTGTAAAGTCTACATCTGGGGGATGTCAATTCCTTGGTGGAAGGGTTGTCTCATGGCAATGCAAGAAACAATCCTGTGTGTCTGCATCAACTGTTGAGGCTGAATACATTGCTGTTGCAAGCTGCTGTGCTCAAGTGCTTTGGATTCAAAATCAGATGCTGGACTATGGATTTAACTTCAAAGAGACTCCTATCCACATAGACAACAATAGTGCTATCTCTATCACTGAGAACCCTGTGTAGCACTCAAGGACCAAACACATCAACATCAGGTATCATTTAATAAGAGATAACTATGAAAAGGGATTAATTAAACTAGTCAAAGTTCATACAGATGAACAATATGCTGATCTGTTCACAAAAGCTTTTGATGAACAGAGATTTAAGTATCTGATATCAGCTATTGGGATGATTAACTTTGAGTAGACTTTTTCTTAAAACTAATTCTAATTATTTCTTCTTAAAATATGTGTGTCCTAAGTTGTCTAGTTCATCATTTTCATAAGCTCATGTTTTCTTTGGATGAAAAAAAAATTCTTTTTGAAGACTTTCCTTAGATTCTTGAAAATTTTCTGATACTTCGGAAGATAAAGTTTTATCTTCGGAAGAAAAACATGTCTTCAAAATGAATAACTGTCTAAGAGATTTTACCTTCGGAAGGAGTCTAAACTCATCTTCCGAAGCTTAAAATTCTTATCTCAGACACTTATTCATTGTTGGATCATAAGAGGCTGTTGCAACCAAAACCATATCACTTAGAAGATTTTGAGTACTACATACAAAGGACTTCCGAAGCCAAGTGTGGGACTTCCGAAGGAAGAAAGAGTTCTTCCGAAGTCTAAGTGTAAAATACACTTCCGAAGGAGAACTCCAACTTCCGAAGGTAAAGAAGCTACTTCCGAAGGTTCAAGACTTGAAGACAAAGATCTGAAGTCAACTTCCGAAGAATAAAGAAGTCCTTAAAGCCTCGGAAGCATAGAAGCATCTTCCGAAGTATAAGTGGCTTCGGAAGAACTTGTTCTTCCGAAGCCAGTTAACCTTCGGAAGACACTTCTATTATCCAGTAGACATAAGTATGGTCTGTCTGACAGTCCGCTGCAAATCTCTGAGATACTGCATGGCGTTTTCTCAAAAGCCATGTAGTTGACCATACTTTAATCTACTGTATACCTTTTATGTTAAGTACAGTTGCCATCTTTAGTTGGTGACAAAAGGTAAGTCATGGACATGTCATGACTACCATATCTTAGATAATACTTTATCTAAGATACCTTAACTATAGCATTGTAGTATATGCTTTAGTCTTAGGTTTCCAGCTGGTATCAAGTATAACCGGCTGTAGGATCTAGTATATATAGTTTCTCATTGTAACTCATGTTGTATGCTTGTAAGTGTCTTGTAATCTTGAGTTGAGAAGTAATATATACAAGTACCTTGAAAATATTTCTGCTTGTTGCTTTGATTACTTATTATATTACTATCAACTCTTGTCAAAGACATTGCTTCATCTTGTTTGAGTGACTATTATAAGTGAGTTTGAGAGAAACACAAGTGTTAAGTGACAAAACCCGATCCTGCAATTGTTATCAGAGCTTTTTAGGCTCTTGATTGTGAGATCTTACCATCCTAATCAACCAAGTTTTTCACTCCTCCTTATACCTCACTCAAAAATGGCCCTCAACAAATCTGAAGTCGAAATGGGAACGATGACCAAAGCTCCCATCATCGATCCTGAAAACTTCAGGTCTTGGAGCAGAAGAATGGAAGGCTTCATCAGATACCAGGATAGCAAGATGTGGCAGTCCATCGTGAATGGCCCGTACAAGCCAAAAGTTGCTGGTGGAAACGGTGCCATGATCGAGAAGGCTGTTGAAGACTACTCCGATGAAGATAGGAAGAAGCTCGACATTGACAGCAATGCTATGACTGTTCTCATGACTGCAATCCCAAACTCCATCATGGTGGGGTTTGAGCATTGCAAGTCAGCCAAAGAACTCTTTGATGCACTTGCTCAAATGTACTCGAGCTCTAATGATTCAAAGAAGGACTCACTGAAGCAGCAGTTCGAGAACTTCACCTATGTTGCTGGAGAAACTTTTAGCCAGCAATACTTCAGGTATATGGTTCTTATCTCCTCCCTCCAATCTGTGGGAATCACTCAAGAACTTAGAGACCTTACCAGAAAGTTCATGAGTGCTCTACCCAATGAGTGGACTTTCTACTGTGTCTCCATTAAGAGAACAGAGAATTTAAACACTCTCACCATGACCGAACTCTATGGGATCCTTGATGGATACCGTTTGGAAATGGAAAGCAAGAAGGGTCACCAAGCAAGCAGACCCTTGAGCCTTCCTGCTAGCAACGCTTTAATGGTTGCTGAAGGCTCAGGTATCCCACAGTCTCAGC
This sequence comes from Flaveria ramosissima, assembly GCA_025215565.1. Taxonomy (NCBI): domain Eukaryota; kingdom Viridiplantae; phylum Streptophyta; class Magnoliopsida; order Asterales; family Asteraceae; genus Flaveria; species Flaveria ramosissima. Next base: position 14,063,766 of record CM046032.1, on the reverse strand, counting down.
AGTACCTGTCATACACCCAGCAGCCATCTTGTTCATCTGGGCCTTACATCACATTCCCTGAGACTCCAAGGTCTCATCAAGCTCAGCAAAGCTCCTTTCAGAGGGCTGTGCGTTTGTCTCAGGGAGTGGACACTCCAATGATCATCAGTTCTGCTTTGATGATCTTGAGTGCTTTAGTCCAGATGACATAGAGTATGTGGACATTGTCCAGCAAATGGCTCTCCTTACCTACAGAGCGAAGAAGTTCTTTAAGAGAACTGGAAGGCAATTCCCTCAAAACCCAATCACTAGCAAGTTTGGGTTTGACAAGAGCAAGGCTAAGTGTTACAACTGTAACCAGCTTGGCCACTTTGCAAGGGAATGCAAGGCTCCCAAGTCCAACCCGGGAACCTCACAGGCCTCCACACATCCTTCTACACCAAAGCCCAATGGGAAGTCAACTGAAACTGCAGCTATGGCTCAAGAAGTTGACTGGAGCTTTATGGTTCAAGATGTGACTCCTGCTCAAGCACTCATGGCAGGAACAGATGAAAATAAGGTATATGAACATCTCTGTACCCCTGCTTGTATTGCTAAGGTTAAGTTGTACCAGGACTACAATATGGAAATTAAATCCGATATTGAGTCTTTAAATGTGCTAAAATCTGACTTTAAAAGAGCTGAATCTGACTATCAAAAGAAAATTGAGGAGTTAGAGAAAACTGTATCTCTTTTAAAACATGAACACACCAACTACAAGACTCAAATCAAGGATTTAATATCCAAATTGACTGAGGCTCAAGCCCAGCTTGTCACAGCTGAGGCTCAAGCCAGGAAGTATGCTATTGCTGAGCAAAACTTCCAAGCCATACTTGCATCATCCTCTCACTCCAAACTTTGTTATCAAAACAAAAGTGGGTTGGGAACCAATGAAATTGCTCCACCACACTCTTATGAGTCTGTAAGACAACCAAGATGTGGTACTGAAGAGCAAGAGGTTCCATCTGTTGACCCACCTTGTAAAGAGTCAAAGAGTGATGCAACTGTGGAGACCATGACCATCACAGGGAAGGAACAGGTAATTGAGCCCTCCCAGACAAATGATGATCATTCCCTGACCACCAAAGCCAGAAGAAGCAGGGCTAAAGCAGCCAGAAAAACTGCCAAGAAGGTGGCTGAATCCAAGCTGAAGGTAGACCCAAAGCAAAAGGGTGTATTCATATCAGCAGGATTCCAGGTGGTTGGACCTTCTGATTCAGGAAAGGAGTATAATACCAGTACTCCTGTCCTACCAAAGGATCAGAAGTTAAAGGGAAAGGTTGCTGATGAGGAGAAAAAGAACAAGAAACAGCAACCCTCCAATTCCCAGAAAATTAACATTGCATGCATAATGTGTGGTTTGCAAAATCACATGGCTAAAGATTGTTATTACAATCCTGCTAGCACACATTATGCAAATAATGTTAAAAGAGAAGGAGTCAGGGAAGGTTTCACATTTGGACCATATCAGATGGTTCAAGTGTTGAAAAAGGGAAAGCTTGTTTCCGAAGCAAGGCTTGTCTCGGAAGAAAACTCTTCTTCCGAGAGGAAAAAGACTTCGGAAGTGAAAGCTGTAAAGACTCACAAAAGAGTCCCCTTGAACCATCCCAGAAGAAGACTGCTTCGGAAGAAAAGGTGGTGAAGGTCTCTTCCGAAAAGAAAGAAGCTTCGGAAGAATGCCAAGCTACAAAAGCTTCATCAAGCTCATCTTCTATGATCAACCAAGGGATGGAATGGAAGATCAAGGAGGATGCTGTAGCCCAAACCTCTTCTTCAAAGACATCCATTGAACCCCCTTGCATAAATTTTGGTTCAATCATGTCACTTTCATTGGAAGAACCCAAGACCAAAAAGGCTTGGGTTTCCAATCAAAACTAATTTTCTCACCTTATGTGCAGGGACATCCATATGACAAGAATAACAACATTTGGATAGTAGATAGTGGATGCTCCAGGCACATGACAGGAAACAGATCTCTCCTTCAACAATTTCAACATTATGATGGAGGTCCTGTCCAGTTTGGAGGTGAGGCCGGAGGATATATTTCTGGCAGAGGAAGTATATCCAACGGAAAACTAAAAGTTGACAAAGTTAATTTTGTCAAACAGCTTGAACACAACCTGTTAAGTGTTTCTCAGTTTTGTGATCAAAAGCATCAAATGCTTTTCACAGAACATGAGTGCATCATCCTCAAACCTGGGATGACAATTCCTCAGGAATTGGTGCTTCTTAGATCTCCCAGGAGAGGGGATATGTACAAGCTTGATATGAACAATGCTTCCCCAATGGGAGAAGTATCATGCTTTCTTTCCAAAGCTGATAGTGATGAGTCAACACTGTGGCATAAACGAATGTGTCATGTCAATTTTAAGACAATGAATAAATTGGCTAAAAATAACTTGGTGCATGGTTTGCCTAAAAAGGAATTTTTCTGCAAAGATAACTGTGTTGCTTGCCTGAAAGGGAAACAACACAGGTCTTCTCATAAATCCAAAGTTGTTAACTCTATCACTACTCCATTACACTTATTGCACATGGATCTATTTGGTCCCACAAGTATAATGAGCATTGGAAGGAAATCATATTGCCTTGTGATAGTTGATGATTTTACTAGATTTACATGGGTATTCTTTTTAAGAACTAAAGATGAAACTGCTGAAACTTTAAAATCTTTTATTCTTAAAATAGAAAATCAAGTTGATCACAAGGTTAAAATAATTAGAAGTGATCAAGGGACTGAGTTTAAGAACTTTGTTCTTGACTCATTCTGTAACTCAAAAGGGATTGCCAGACAATACAGTGCTCCTAGAACTCCTCAACAAAATGGTGTTGCTGAGAGGAGAAATAGGACACTTATTGAGGCTGCTCGAACTATGTTAGCTGATTCAAAGCTGCCTCTAATATTCTGGGCAGAGGCAGTCAGCACTGCATGCTATGTGCAGAACAGAGTTCTTGTAGTAAAGCCACATGGAAAGACCCCTTATGAGCTATGGAACAAGAGGCCACCGTTCATTGGCTTTCTAAGGTCCTTTGGCAGCAGGTGTACCATACTTAACACAAAAGACAATTTAGCAAAATTTGCTGAAAAGTCAGATGATGCCATCTTTGTTGGATATTCCTCCCACTCTAAAGCTTACAGGGTTTATAACATTAAAAACCAACAATTTGAGGAATCCTCCAACATTGTAGTTAATGAGCACACTCCTTGTGTTAGGGGGAATGGACCTGATCATATTTTTGATTTAGAATTGTTTCCAAACTATTCTAAACCATCTTGTGAGAATGTTTCAGCTGGAACAGGTGCTCAAGGCTACTCTGATGAAGATCAACTATTTGAGCTTCCCAGACCTGCTCCAAGTTCTCCAAGAACAACAAATCAAGTTCCTACTATTGAAAGATCTGACAGTATAACAATTTCAAGAAATAGTGGAACTTCAACAAGGGACTCACCTGATGATCTTCAAGTCTCCTCAGGTGATCCTACTCAACACCAAGCTGATGGAAGCAGCATTTTGAAGGAACAGGCAACTGTTAATAATGCTTCACAGCAAAGAAATGATGATGTTTCTCTTTCATTCAATCAGTCCTCATTGAATGAGATTGAAACAACAGCTGGACCAAGTATTCAAGCTCCAGAGCAAAATATGTCCAACTTGGACCTATCTTTGCAGCTGGAGGTGATTCCAAGACTTAGAATTCACAATACTCATCCAGCTGAAAACATCATAGGGGAAGTCTCTGAGGGTGTGAGAACAAGGGGACAAACTCACAATGGGAATGTCTGCCTGTACTCATGCTTCTTATCCCAAATGGAACCCAAGAAGGTGGAAGATGCCTTAAAGGATAGTAGCTGGGTTGAATCAATGCAAGAGGAGCTGCTTCAATTCAAAAGACAGAAGGTTTGGAACCTATGTCCGCTACCATCTGGTCAAGTACCTATAGGCACCAAGTGGGTTTTCAGAAATAAAAGAGATGACAGAGGCTTGATTATCAAGAACAAGGCAAGACTAGTGGTTCAAGGATACACTCAAGAGGAAGGAATTGATTATACTGATGTCTTTGCACCTGTTGCAAGACTTGAGGCAGTTAGGATCTTCCTTGCTTATGCTGCATCCAAGAATTTCACTGTCTACCAGCTTGATGTCAAGTGTGCCTTTCTATATGGGGATATAGATAGGGAAGTCTATGTATGCCAGCCTCCAGGATTTGAAGACCCACAGCATCCAAACTATGTGTGCAAATTGGATAAAGCTCTATATGGGCTGCACCAAGCACCTAGGCTGTGGTATGAGACATTGTCTCAATTTCTTCTGAAGAACGGCTACACTAGAGGAACCATTGACAAGACTCTCTTTATCAGAAAGTCTGGGAAAGACATTTTGCTAGTTCAAGTCTATGTCGATGACATCATATTTGGTTCTTCAAATGACCAAATGTGCAAAGACTTTGAGAGCATTATGAAGAAGAAGTTCGAAATGAGTTCTATGGGAAAAATGGACTTTTTCCTTGGAATTCAGGTAAAGCAACTGAAGGAAGGGTTTTTCATCAATCAATCTAAGTATGTCAATGATATCTTAGAGAGATTTGATATGAAGGATTGTAAAGCAGCAAAGACACCCATACCCAGAAACCATGATTTATGCCCTGACTCTGAGGGGGAGGATACTGATCAACATCAGTATAGAGCAATCATTGGTTCTCTGATGTATCTTACAGCAAGTAGACCTGATATCATGTTTGCAACTTGCATTTGTGCAAGATATCAGGCTGCTCCGAAGGTGTCTCACCTAATTGCTGTCAAGAGAATCCTCAGATACCTCAAAGGAGCACCTAAGTTAGGTCTCTGGTATCCAAGAAATAGTGATTTTAATCTCTATGGATACTCTGACAGTGATTATGGTGGCTGCAACATCAACAAGAAATCAACATCAGGAGGATGTCAATTTCTTGGTGGAAGGATCATCTCATGGCAATGCAAAAAGCAATCCTGTGTCTCTACATCAACTGCTGAAGCTGAATACATTGCTGCTGCAAGTTGCTGTGCTCAGCTGCTGTGGATTCAAAACCAGATGATTGACTATGGATTCAACTTCATGAGCACTCCTATCCACATTGACAACAACAGTGCTATATCCATCACAGAAAATCCAGTAAAGCACTCAAAGACAAAGCACATTGACATCAGGTATCATTTCATTAGAGATATTCATGAGAAAAATCTTATCAAACTAGTCAAAGTCAATTCAAATGAACAATATGCTGATTTGTTCACCAAAGCATTTGATGAACAAAGATTTAAGTATCTTATTACAGCTATTGGGATGATAAACATTGACTAGTCAATCTCAATTGAAAACCTTTTCAATATGTAAAGTCTTATGTCAATACAATCTAAGCCCTGTTACAAAAGATCCTTTCTTATTTAACTAAGTATAAGTTCTTCCGAAGAGAAACTTGCCTTCGGAAGATATCTAGCATAACTTCCGAAGCAAATTTCTCATAGGATAATTTTCTTCTCGGAAGTATACTAAGTCTCGGAAGAAGCGATTGAGGTAATCTCAGATCTACTTCCGAAGCACTTAATACTTTCCACTTGAGGTAATCTCTGTCTGCTCCTCAAATGAGGCCGACTATCTTCAAAGTACTGAAGAGAGTGTCTACCAACTACACTGGAAGGGATACCGCACTACTTCCAGGTATGATTGAGCCAATGGCTCCTGGTGACATCCCTGTTATCCCCACAGGTGATGAACCCACACCAGCAACTACCCTCACCATTCCAAATCTACCTTCTCCTCCAATAAAAGTCACCTATCAGAGACGTATCAAACGAACCCTTGTTCAATCTACTCTGATTGAACAAGCCCCTCCTCTTCAAACCAAAAAGGCTAGAGTGGAACAAGGGGCTCCCACTCAGCCAGAGGTCCCCCAATCCTTCACTATTGACCTCAATATGGGTCTTGAGTCTCCTCAGTCTCAGACCCATGAGCCCATAAACCCAGCTGATAGCCCTCAGGGTGAGTCTCTATACTCCCCTGAGCAGCCACCAAGGGACAGCTCAATGCCTTTTGACATTGATCAAAGTCCCGGGTCTTTAGGTCTTCATTCCTTCTCTTTTACTGACCTATTGACCGGAGCTGGTGAAGAAACTATGTCTCTCCAAGGCAATGAAGTTGATCCACAACACCCCATTAAGGATCAACAGAGCCTAGAGAAACCTCTTGTCTCTAGCCCACACCAGCAAAGCCCTACTGAGGTGAGTCCCACTGATGTGGAGGGGACTCATGTAGATTCAGCTGCCACTACTTAAGGAGCCTCATTGGATCCTCAGGACAGTGGTAACAATAGTCAGACTGAATCTACGGCAACCATGCCCTATGATGCCTCTGAAAGAGACATCATTGTGCAAGGGAAACCAGGGTGCCAAGAAACCACATCTGGTGGTGAGGATGAACATACTAGGTATGTTACCTCATCTCCCCGTGATTCTTCCAAAGAAGATGAGGGAAGAATGCAACTCACAATCAGAGACCTACTTTCTAAAGTCTCAAACCTTGAATCAAAGGTTAAGACTTTAGAGGATAGGTCTGCCACTCAGCAACTTGAGATTGAAAGTCTCAAGGTAAAACTAGCTGAGAAACAGATTGAGAGATCTGTTAGGCATGTACCCGTTCAAGTCTCCTTGACCTCTTCCTCTAGCTCATCTACCTCTCAAGATGATGCTACCAAAAAGGGGGAGAATGTTGAGGAACTAAGTCAAAGATAGGATTCCATCAGTCAAGCTCTCACTTCTTTGAGCTCAAAACAACAAGCCGCCATCTTCCCTGAGCCTCCTCCAGTTGTGATTCAAGTGGATCAAAGGATGCTTCAGGATCTAAATAGGATCTTCAACAAGTTCCTTTTAGAGTCCCTCATTGATCAACCCAGTCCGGATATGTCTGTGATATACTTTGGAGCTCAAGAGCTTCAGAGGTTGAATGCACCTCCTACCACTGTTGAGGAAGTTGGTCAACCTAAGGCCCAAGTGGAACCTGAGATTGATTTCGAAGGGGAAACTAGGACTGATGGCCCAGCAACTGAAATAGTTGGGACAGAAGGTGTGTTTTCACAGGCTTCCGAAGCACAATTTGAAGCCTCGGAAGAACCAACTCAAACTTCCGAAGCTGAAATTGCTGCTGCGGAAGAACTGTTCTCTCTTTCCGATGATCTAATAGTCACAGATGCAATTCTGGAACTTGCATCTGAGGTTAATAGGGAGGATTTTCTCAGCCAACCACTAGCCATTACATCTGCATTGACCTCAGCTCCTACCTCCACCATCCAACCTGAGTCTTCTACCCAAGAACCACCAAAGTCTAGCACTTCCGAAGACATTAAAGGTAAAAGGAAGATGACTTCGGAAGAGCTTTTGGAAGAAGAAAGGCTGGAGAAACTTAAAAGGAAAGGAAGACTGCCAACTGGGAAACTGTTAGCTGCAAGTTCAAAAGCAGCTGCAGCCAACCAAGAGGCAATCAACAATAGAAGAAGGGTGGAGGTAATTGATAGACTAGTCAGTCTAGGGGCAGCCTCGGAAGATGTACTCCTGCTACCATTAGAGGAGCTGATAGAGCTTGAAAAGGCAACCTTGCTGCAAAAACAGCAAAAAGAAGAAGCTGCAAGGTTGGCCTTAGAAGAAGAAAGGCTGAGAAAAGAAAAAGAAGCTGATCTGCAGCTCAGGAGAGAAATGATCACTTTCCTACTCTCCAGAGGATTCTCTCAAGAGGAGTTGTCTCCACACAACAGTGACACGATCTTGTGGCTCTTTAACAAAGAGCAAGATCAAATGGAGAAGGAGAGAAAGAGAGCTGCAAGGGAGAAGCTGGTAGAGAAGAAGAAGAAGGAAGAAGAGGCTGGACTGTCTGCCGCCAAGAAGATAGGTGACAAAGCTTGGATGAAGAACTATCTTAAAGCTCACGGCTTCTCTGGCAGGCAAGTGGGTCCAATGTCTGAGAAGACTCTGCAACAACATGTCAGTGACATCAAGGCTGACATTCGTGCAGGGAGAAGAAAGGAGATGTATAGAAGGGGACAGGGGATGACCTTCAAAGCCACCTCTCAGCCAAATATCCAAACCCAACATCAACCTGAACCAATACCCTTTCCCTTCCCAATCAAAACTGAACCTGAACCTTTCACCCCTGAACCTACACCTTCACATCTACCAACTCCCTCACCTCAACCACCTAAACTACCCATCATCCAACCCAAAACCTTGCCCAGAACCCAACCTCCTAAACCTACCCAACAACCAATCAAACCATCCCCTCAGCCTTCTAAACATCTCTCAATGGAGGAATTCAAGGAGATCAAAACCAAGCTCATCAACTGCACTACTCTGAGCGACATCTCTTGTGAGGAGGATACAGTCAACCTGACTTATGTTGATGGATCCTCAAGTTCCCTCACAAGAGATGAGTTTCTTGATCTACCAAGAGGAACTTTGGACCAAGCCGCAAGACTCTTTGGCCTCAATTCAGATACATTAAATGAGGAAGAAAAGAGGCTGAGGAGAAGGCTGGTGACTCTGCTGGACACAAAGAAAGGAGATAGGGTACCAAGAAAATCTCTTGTACCCAGAAAGAAGATAGTCCAGTGGAGGTTCGAAGACTCTTCTCACAACTTTGTTGTTGAGAGAGAGAATGGTGAGATTAACAGGCTGAATGCCTCATCTCTGCTACACTTAAGCAGATTTGATATTGCTGAGTTAGCAGAGAAACCATTCTCCAACCCCTCAAACTCCGAAGTAGCTGCTCACATCAGAAATCATCTAGGCAGCCTTCACATGGCCGAGCTCACTGCAAGAAGCAAGGTCGAAGAGGAGTCAAAACGGAGAGAGGAGGAGGAAAGAAAAGGATCAGCAACCAAAGGTAAAGCCTTTCTTCAAATGGTTGAAGGTCCTGAACTTGAGTCCATAGTTAGATGGGAGTATGACTACAACTCCCGTCAACTAACTCTCTTCAGGGGGTCACAACAAAGGGTGCATGTCATTCAAAGTGATAGACTGGATCTCCTATCAACGAATGACTTGTACAAGCTTCTCAGCACCACTTCCGGGAAGAACAGAGAGACAGACAAATATCTTTTGTCCCTGGTGCTGAAAACTCTGAGAAGTAGAGATAAGTGAAGTTTTGGTAGCATCAGCCTAGGGGGAGTTTGTTGGATCATAAGAGGCTGTTGCAACCAAAACCATATCACTTAGAAGATTTTGAGTACTACATACAAAGGACTTCCGAAGCCAAGTGTGGGACTTCCGAAGGAAGAAAGAGTTCTTCCGAAGTCTAAGTGTAAAATACACTTCCGAAGGAGAACTCCAACTTCCGAAGGTAAAGAAGCTACTTCCGAAGGTTCAAGACTTGAAGACAAAGATCTGAAGTCAACTTCCGAAGAATAAAGAAGTCCTTAAAGCCTCGGAAGCATAGAAGCATCTTCCGAAGTATAAGTGGCTTCGGAAGAACTTGTTCTTCCGAAGCCAGTTAACCTTCGGAAGACACTTCTATTATCCAGTAGACATAAGTATGGTCTGTCTGACAGTCCGCTGCAAATCTCTGAGATACTGCATGGCGTTTTCTCAAAAGCCATGTAGTTGACCATACTTTAATCTACTGTATACCTTTTATGTTAAGTACAGTTGCCATCTTTAGTTGGTGACAAAAGGTAAGTCATGGACATGTCATGACTACCATATCTTAGATAATACTTTATCTAAGATACCTTAACTATAGCATTGTAGTATATGCTTTAGTCTTAGGTTTCCAGCTGGTATCAAGTATAACCGGCTGTAGGATCTAGTATATATAGTTTCTCATTGTAACTCATGTTGTATGCTTGTAAGTGTCTTGTAATCTTGAGTTGAGAAGTAATATATACAAGTACCTTGAAAATATTTCTGCTTGTTGCTTTGATTACTTATTATATTACTATCAACTCTTGTCAAAGACATTGCTTCATCTTGTTTGAGTGACTATTATAAGTGAGTTTGAGAGAAACACAAGTGTTAAGTGACAAAACCCGATCCTGCATTCATTTTTAAGGACCTTTTCCTTCCGAAGCAAAATTAACCTTCGAAAGCTTTGTTTATTCCTATAAAAAGCATCCAGGGGTTTATTTCTCTTCCGAAGCATAAATCTTCAAGACTCTCAGGAAAATCTTCCGAAGCCATTTTAGCTTCGGAAGCTTTTTCAATCATAACTTCCGAAGACAAATTACCTTCGGAAGCTTTTCGAATTCCAAGAAAACTACTTTTTGAGCAAAAGTAAACTACCTTTTCAGAGGTGGGACCGACTTCCAGATTTCAAAGTTTATCCTCTTTCATTAACTTTGGTTCAAATCCCTTTTCACATAAATACCCAACGGTTCCCCCTCTTTCCCACTATCTTCCTCAATTCTACTATTCCTCTAACCTAATTCTCTAAACCGCCTTTGCTTTCTACCTTTCTTCACCCTTAAGCTTCTGAAATGGCCAACCTTAACCGCAGAAACAACCCAGATTTCTCCATGCAACTTCACAGGCAACATAATCAAGTTGCTCTGTTAAGCTCTGAGAAAGATGCAAGTTTCTCAGAGATTTGCCAATTCTTGACTCTGTCAAACTATTTCACCTCCCTAACCATTGATCCCACTCTATATGAGGATCACTTGCTTGAATTCTGGAAGACCTGCCAAGAGGTCATTATGGATGGGGAGAAGGCACTGTCTGCCACAGTGCAAGGGAGGACAATCTTCATCACTCCGGCCATCATTAACCAACATTTGCAGCTGGATGATGAAGAAGGTGAGGTGTCCTTCCCAAAGGAAGCTGTTAATCATTCCTTTGAGCAGATGGACTATGAGGGAGATTTCTCTGTAAAGACCTTCAGGAAAGGAAAGGTCTCATCCCAATGGAAATTCCTGCTCCATGTGGTTATCCACAGCTTATCAAACAAGCATGGTGGATGGGACCAGATTCCTGAGGATCTCTCCTTTATAGTTCATGGAATGGTTCAGGGGGTCAAGTTCAGGTATTCACAATTTGTTTATACTAATTTACTTGCAAACTTAGACTCCTTAGAGTATTACATGTTTCCTAGATATGTTCAACACATTCTCAACTGTGAACTGGGCTCACAGTTGAGGGAAACAAGTAATATTCTTAAATTGGGACAGATGAAGCCCGGCATCTTTAAAATAATGAAGAAGCCAACTGTAGGCTTCTCAGGGGTAGAAACAGCCCTAGTCCCAAAAATGTTAGAGCTCATTGCTCAAGGTGACAACCTAGCAACACAAGCTAGTGTTGAACCCACACCTCTTTTATCCTTACCTCTGAAAAGACCAGAAATCACCCTCACCTATCAAAAGAAAATCCAAACGAACCCCTGCTCAGGCTATTGAATCTGTGCAGGCCCCCAAGTACTCAACCTTACAGGAAGAAGTGGACACTAGAGCTCCCATTTCTCCTGAGGAGCAAACCACTCCCATTACTTCACCTATCAGGGCTGAGGTTCCTCATGCTCAACCTGATGAGCTCACTAACCCAACAGCCTTAAGCCTTCACTCTGAGTCTCAACACTCAAGTGAACAACCTTCAGGGGACAGTTACCATCCCCAGCCTTTGGATCTCAACCAACCAATTCCCAACCTATCCTTTTATACTGATGAAGACTTAGGATTCAGTGAGTACCATAAGTCTCTCTTCTCCTCCCCTACTCAAAGAGAGATGAGTACCTCTGACTCTCCTCAGTCTATCCCACATCAGTCACCTATTACTGAGGTGGACACTTCTGAACCTGTTCAGGATGTCCATATGGAAGAGGCTCTCACTTTTGAAAGTGATTACATCATTAAGACCTCAACCATGGCAACTCAGCCCACTGGCATCTCAACTGAGGCTGCCAGTGAGTAGAAGAAAACCAGCAGCCAAGAAACTCAAGCTGGTGGTGAGAGAGAGGACTTTGGTCCAATCATCTCATTGCCCAATGATTCTTCTGATGAAGATGAGGGGAATTTGAGACTAAAGGTGCAGAAATTGTCAAAAACATGCACCTATTTAGTCTCTAAGGTTAGTCACTTGGAATCTCAGGTGACTACCTTACAAAATAGGGTCAATGATCAGCAACTCCAGATTTCATATCTGAAGAAAAAACTAGCTGGGAGACCTTTACGGAGAGCTCAACCAGGAACACAAAAACCTGTGGAAGTGATTGACTTATCCTCCAGCTCACCTATGCAAGTGGGTGATGCTACCAAAAAGGGGGAGAAAGTTATTACAACCACAGAACCTGGGAGTTCTTCAGAGAGAAGGGACATAGAGGACTCACCATCCTCACTTGCTGTTGTGCATTCTCAGCAACTTCCTCAAGTCACATTAATGTGGACTCTATAGACTCACTCATCAGGAGTCTCTTTGAGGAAGGTATACCAAGGGCTGTCTCATCTCCACCACAAGGAACTGGCAACTACATCATAAGGTGGAGGTATGATGACGACAGAAGAGCCCTTATACTTCACAGAGTTCAGGGCCAACAAGAAGTTTTTCAATTCCAAAGCCTGAGCTTCCATGAAAGACTGGATTTCGTCAACTTGCCACTTGTCAATCCAAGCAATTCAAGACAAGCTGACAGGCTGGCTCAAAGAATCCAAGACAGGATCCTTGCAGAGTTCACTCTAAGAAGGAGACTTAGGCAATCAGGCAATGTCATCGGTCAACTGGATGTTGAGGTGGACCCTAAGATTAGTTTCATAGGAAAAACCTTGACTGAAGGCCCACTGGCAGAACCTGAGACCCCTGTCTCATCATCAACAACTGCTGCAGAGGTCCAAACTCCATCTGAGACACCTGCTGGTGAAGGTGTTTCTCAGCCTCTCTCTGGCCAGAGCATGGAAGCTACACCAAGCAATGAAGGCCAAGCCTCAATCCACCCTGAGTCACAAAGGTCTGTTGGTGACAAAGGGAAAAGGATAATGACTCCTAAGGAAATTGAGGAGGAAGAGAGAGAGAGGAAAAGGAGACTAAGGGGAGAAAGTTCTACTGGGTCATCTAGCTTCATGCAAGCTGCAATCAGGGCTGCTCCCAGACCAAATACTCAAGATGATGAGTTAAGGGCAGTCAGGATTACCTACTTACAAACCAGGAACTATGATATTGATGAAATCATCTCCCTCCCTTTAGAAGAGTTAAATGAACTGGCTGACATGGAAGTGTCAAGAGAGATGAAGGAGAAAGAGGATGCAAGGTTACTTCTCCAATTCAAAGAGGAGAAGAGACAGAAAAGACTTTACAAGCATGCTCCCACTCTCTCACCAGGTCAAGAAAGTCCTGCACAGGAAGATGTGGCTCCACAAGAACCTCAGGTAGATAAAGAAGAAGATAGGATCAAGATGATCAACTACCTGAGTGCCACAGGCTTCTATCAGGCAGATGCACTTCTTCCCCTATCCTATGACTTCATTGAGTTCGAGTACCTAAAGCAACTTGAGCTTGAGCTAGTCAAAGAAAGAAAGACAACTAAAAGGAAGCTAAGGGAAGAAGCTGCAAAGTCAATAGCCATCATTCAAAAGAATGCAAAGAAGTCTGCTGACAGACAAAGAATGGTGAGCTTCTTGAAGCTATATGGATTCTCCGGAAGGAGACTTGGCCCCATGTCTCTATCCACTATGGATGAGCATATAAGGGTGATCAAGCAGAAGATTAAAAGTGGAGAACTTATTGACTTGCACTCTCTTCCAAGTCAAGTCCCACCTGAAGTGGAGGTCAAGTTTGAACAACCAGAGACACCTCAACCAGCACCTCCAGCTGAGCCTCAGCAAGCTTCATCTTCTGATCCTAGGCAGGGTCAAACTCCCTCTCCTTCTGAACCTGTGAGGGAGGAACACCCAACTGAGAAAGACACTGATGATCAACATGGTGCTGCAGACCGGTCTTCTCAGTTCAAGACATCCAAGAGGAAGAAGAGGATGGCTTCTAAACCAAAGACTAAAAAGAAGAAGCCAAAGTCATCTACCTCTGCACCTCAGGCTGAATCAGATCAACCTGAGGAAGTGCATGATGAGGCAGCCCAATCAACTCCTATTAAAGTGGCTCCTCTAACTACAGAGACACCCATCTTGTCCTAGACTTACTCTACCAATCCAGAAAGATGTAATGTTATCAGAGATCAAGGTGTTGAGAATGTCTACTCATGGCAAGACATAATCAACTTACCTCTGCATGATCTCTTTGAGATGAGAAAATACTATGAGAGTCTTGATGATCCTGACCATTTAATGAAGAAAAGAATGGTCCTGATTGTACTGAAGACTACCAACATTTGAAGATCTTCTAAGTGTTTTGGTAGCATCAGCCTAGGGGGAGTTTGTAAGGATTCCTTAAGTCTGATGCAACCCAAAACATCCTAAGTGTCTCAGCAACAGACACTAAGTACTGAAGTGAAGAATGCTTCGGAAGTTTTACACAATGCATTAGAAAAAACTCTAAGTGTAAAATCTTCCGAAGCCAAGACCAATATCTTCCGAAGCCAAACATGAAGTCTTCCGAAGCCTCAGAGACAAAGTCTTCCGAAGCTTCAACCTATGAAGACAGATTTCTTCCGAAGACTTTTAGTACACATGCTTTATCTGATGTACTGTTCCATAAAGCACCTTTTCCGCTGCATCTCTGTAAAGTCACCAACTTACATGAGTTGGTGAAAAGGTCCATGCTTTTGGTAACTGTACATTGAGGTCTTGAGTCTGTAACTTTCCACTTTATGTACTTTATCCTTTTTGTAATGTATAAGGATGTGACCTATGGCATGTCATAGTCACAAGGTCAAAAGGCAGATATGCCTTTTGATCCTACAATTGATTTTGTTAGTGTCTAGTCAATTCTATCCAGCTGGCTTTCAAAGTATAGCCGGCTGTAGGTTGTAGTATAAGTATTTCAAGTTCTTGTATCTTTCTTTATGCTTTGTAACACTTGTAAAAGAACTTGAGAAAGCAATATACTGCCTCCTTGAAACCCATACTCTCTTGTTCTGTCTCTTGCTTTACTTGTGTTCTTTGTATCACTTTGGTTACCCAGTTCACTGTTTGATTAAATTAGTAAATCTCCTCATTGTGTTGTTGTGTTGTAATTGTGTTAAAGCCCTTAAACGGTCCTGCAGTATACTAATGAAGACTTAGGTTTCAGTGAGTACAATGAGTCTCTCTACTCTTTCCCTACACAAAGAGAGATGAGTGCTTCTGAGTCCCCTATGTCTAGCCCACATCAGTCACCCATTACTGAGGTGGATCAACCTAAACTTGTTCAAGAGATCCATATCGAAGAGGCTCTCACTTCTGCAAGTGATTACATCATTAAGGCCTCAACTGGCAACTCAGCATATTGACACTTCAACTGAGGCTGTCAATGTGCAGAGGAAATCCAGCAGCCAAGAACCTGAAGCTGGTGGTGAGAGAGAGGACTTTGGTCCAATCATCTCATCCCCCAATGATTCTTCTAATGAATATGAGGGGAACTTAAGACTAAAGGTTCAACAACTATCAAAAACATGTTCCTATTTAGTCTCCAAGGTTAGTCACCTTGAATCTTAGGTGACTACCCTGCATAACAAGGTCAATGATCAGCAACTTGAGATATCTTATCTCAGGGAAAAACTAGCTAGGAGACCTTTAAGGAGAGCTCAACCAGGAACACAAGAACATGTGAATGTGATTGACCTAACTCCTAGCTCACCTTTGCAAGAGGGTGATGCTACTAAAAAAGGGGAGAGGCATTATGGTCACAGAACTTGGGAGTTCTACAGGGAGTAAGGAAATTGAGGACTCACCATCCTCACTTGCATTGTGCATACTCAGCAACTTCCTCAAGTTCACATGGAGGTGGACTCTTTAGACTCCTTCATTCAGAGTCTCATTGAGGAAGGCATTCCAAGGGCTATATCATCCCCACCCTAAGGAACTTCAAACTACATTATTGGGTGGAGGTGTCATGCTGATAGAAGAGCCCTCATTCTTCAAAGAGTTCAAGGGCAACAAGAGGTGTTCAATTTTCAGACCATGAACTACTATGAAGGTCTTGACCTAATCAACATGCCACTTGTCAACCCAAGTCAATCTAGACAAGCTGATAGGCTAGCATAAAGGATTCAAGACAGAATTACTAAAGAGTTCAGTCTAAGAAGAAGGCAAAGGCAATCAGGTAATGTCAGTAGTCAACTGGATGATGAGGCGGACCCTGAGATTAGCTTCAAAGGGAAAACCTTGCCTGAAGGCCAAGTGATAGAGCCAGATAGCCCTGTGACACCAACAACTACTTCAGAAACTCATCCCCTCAGTGAAACACCTGCTGGTGAAGGTGTATCACAATCTTTCTCCTAGCCAAAGCTCGAATGCTACACCAAGCAATGAAAGCCAAAGCTCTCTCCACCCTGTGTCACAAAGGTCTGTGGGTGATAAAAGGAAAAGGATTCTAACTCCCGAGGAGATTGAGGAGGAGGAGAGAGAGAGGAAGATGAAGCTAAAGGGAGAAAGTTCCTCTGGGTCTTCAGGGTTTATGCAAGCTGCAATCAGGGCTGCCCCCAGACCAACACTCAAGATAATGAGTTGAGGGTAGTCAGGATTACTTACTTGCAGACGAGGAACTACGACAATGATGAGATTATATCTCTCCCCTTAGAGGAACTTAATGAACTAGCAGACATGGAAGTGTCAAGAGAGATGAAGGAAGCAAATGATGCAAGGCTACTTCTCCAAATCAAAGATGAGAAGAGGTAAAAAAAATTATTCAAGCATGTTCCTACTCTCTCCCCAGTTCAAAAAGCCCTGTGGAAGAGACTGTAGCAGCTACACAAGAACCTCAAGTAGACAAGGAAACAGATAGGCAAAACATGATCAACTACCTAAGTGCCACATGTCTCTACTGTAACAACTGTCCAGTTTTTACATATAGGAAAAACCCGTTTTGCCATTTATATAAATCAAACACTATACATAAACTACTTTATTCATTTAGGTAATTCAAAAGCAACAAACATATTACTTAACCAATTTGGTGAAGTTTATTATGTGATTTATCATATAATCAATTTATAAAATTACAAAATAACATTTTATAAAGTTATAATGTTCTATATGCCATTGATAGGTTCTAATTATTAAGTTTAAATAAATAACTAAAACAAAAAGTTTTATAAGATTTGCAAAGAATTTATAAAGTTTTTATAAACAAGTTATTATATAATAAAGGTTCAAAGTTTAGGGATTGTTTTGTAAATTTTAAAACATAGATTTAAAGACTTTTTATACATAAAATAACAATGGATTAAAGATCAAGGACTTAATTGTAATTTGTTTAAAAACACAAACCACCAAATCTCCCCCATCACCGTTTCCCGACCAAATCTCCGGCCGCAAGTCCGGCTAACTCCGGCGAGCCCTAAACCCGCCATCGATTTTTAACCCAATTAAATCGCTTCTCAACTCTAGCGACGTGGATTCGAACCTGCTACCATGTTTTAATTTGATTTTAAGAGCTATATAGAACATTAAAACTAGAAACCAAAATACACCTTTGTAAGGCCCTGTTCCTGGGACGCTTACAGCTGGTAAATCATCGCACATAAAACATATAATTTCATTAACTTGAGGAAACATTGCAGCGGAAACATTTAAAACCATTTCATATATTATGACTGCTTTTGCAAAATAAATCACCATTGTTAACAGTTACAAAATATTATCGTTGCATTGCATCACAAAAAAGTCATAGTTATACAAATGGATGCCATCCAAAAATGCCAAGTAGCTGCCCCGTGCCACCCTCAGCAAAGCTCACCTGCCAACTGAAAACACATAAAAGTCAGCGTTGCTGAGTGAGTTCTAGTTTTATAATAAAATATATTTGACTTTCATTAAAACCGTTCTTTTACTTCGTATGTGATCACACATAATACATACACATAGATAATATCATTATTATCTTCCTTTACTGTTCATCACATACTTTCATTAGCCCTTTCCTTCTTTATCGCATTATCTTTTTATCACCATCTGGATCAATGTCATCAGCTATGGCCCAAACCAATGGGGTATTGGGTCGATGTTTATAATTAACTTCCACACTACACATAGCCTGGCGCCAGCACCGGGGTAAGCGACAAAGATCCCAACCGTATAATACACCCCCAACATTACGCATAATTTGGGTACCGACCCGACGATCATAAACGACTTCCACACTGCACATAGCCTGGCACCAGCACCGAGGTGAGTAATAACTATAAAATACCGTATACTACACCCCCAACATTATGCATAACTCGAGTACTGCGCCGAAGATCATAAATGACTTCCACACTCCACATAGCCTGGCACCAGCACCGAGGTGAGTAATCACTATAAACCATGTACCAAACCGTTGGTCAGTTGTCACACCCCATCCTTGATGGTGGAAACGTCGAGATGTGAGAGTTAAGATCGTTCACAACCACATTACGCTATTATTAAATCCAAATATATTAATCATAAGTTTCAATTGTACCATTACAAGCATAAGTCTCAAACAATGATAACATCATGATATAAAAGCTAAATGTGACAAGTTCATCCATTTATTTCTCTAGGTCCAATCCTAGATGTGATAAGCTTTAAAGTAGTAATCATACTTGAGTATTTCCTCAAACATGTTAAAAAAAAGGTCAACAATAATGTTGGTGAGATTTCCATAGTTTGCAATACATAAGTATATAAAAGATGGCAATTCATGTTATAAGTTAGAGAACAAAGTAACTAGGGATGTAAGACAGAATGCACAATCAAACCTTGACAAAGTTTTACAAGTCTCAAACGTTTACAAGTATATACGATTAGCTAAGTGTACTTGGATCAACCAAGCAAGCTTGTCAGGCCCATAGATCTATGACGTCACCAGGCTAGCAATAGTTAATGATTGTACATATATTCGACATTAAATGGTAGCTACAAAAATCAACTAACCACAACATACAAGTAAATTACCATAAGTTTACAAGAATCAAACGTTTTACAAGTGCAACGATTATAAGATAACATGTTTCACCCAAAAGTGTGAAAATATAAAAAGGGGTATAGAAATACTCACTTGATCAAATAAGTATAGAATGACAATTAATAAAAACAGTAATAAGCAGTGATCCAATGTAGTTCTTCACAAGACACCTAAAGTTATATATATATTTACAAGGTTAAAGTTTAATTATAATAAGTTTAACGAAATAACAAGGACTAGGGTTTTAGATAAATGTGGGCATTATTAAATGTACTTTTAAAAATATATTCTTTATAGGTTTAAATATAAAGCAGTGGAATTGGAACGTTCATAAATATTAAAGTTTAAATATAATATTTGAGTAATTATTTGAAATAAGCATGAGTTGATCAATATTATGTAAAAAGAAACAATTAGACTAACAACAGTTTATTAATTGTTATTTAAACTCCATTTTTTAAGAAATTATGTCAAAACGCTCTTTGTTTAAAATGTTAAAAATATTTTTTTAATTAAACTTAAAAAGAAAATTACAGAAAATATTTGGTGGGTTTTAAAAATATAAGAAGTTTATAAAAGTAATGTTTATATTTTTTTAGAAACATATCCGAAATTTATTCAAGGCTAAAAGCCTTTAAAAAAAATAAATGAGGTAGCCCGGGTTTGAACCCGGGACCTCATGTAGGGGAGGCGAGTAAGTTAACCAATAGACCAAGGCCGCAGCCGTGTTTATTGTTGGTTTCGATTTCTTATAAACCCAATTCAAAAGGTTTCCCCCATTCTCAAGAACCCTAGAACCATCTTGAATCCAATTGAGCCCCAAATCGATGTTATCAATCGAATTAAGTTTGGGGCTTTTGTTTCCAAAGTGAAATCGATTTGTATATTAGTTAATTACCCAGTTGAATGTGGATTCGAGATAAACACGACGAAGCACTAACCGCGACTAAGTCTTGACTCGATTTGTGGGCAAACGATGATGAACACCAAATTGATTTCGTGTGAAGCTTCGGATGGTATTCAGGACTCAAAGCCCCTTACCAATTTCAAGTCAAACTGTTCAGAGAGAGGGCCTCGATCAAGTTGCAGACTTGCGATGAGAGGGAAGAGTGAATTCGATGTTTGTGTGCTTCAGGTGAAATTAGGTGTTGGGAAAGTTTAGGACTACTTAGACGATCGTTTAGGTCAATGTAATTAGTTTATTATTACAATTTATTGTCCAAACGGCTATGGGTTTAAGATGTTTCGGTTATTCATTCGATCGAGTTCATAATCGACGTTTAAACGCAATCAAAGTTCATAATGATGTTCGAAACGTGTTCGTGAAACGTTTGGTAGGATTTGGCATAAAAACCGGCTGTGTTTGGTGGGTAATGGATCTCGCCGGCGCCGCGCCGGACTTGGCCGGTTGGCGGCCGGAAAAACGGGGAGAGAGAAGGGGTGGGGGGTTGGGTTTGGTAAATTACACCTTTGGTCCCTGTGGTTTTGTTCCTTTGTTATTTCATATTTAAACATTAATTTTTAAGTTTATAAAATAGCAAAACAACCCTTGTACTTATTTAAGTTTAAGGTTTAAACATTTTTAAGTTTAATAACTTTTATTTCCTATCACCTTTATTGTTCTTATTATTATTACTATTATTATTATTATTATTTTCATTATTATTAATAGTATTATTATTAGTGTTATTATAATTATTATTATTATTTTTATTTAATAGTTATATTATTAAGTGTTAAAAAAATTAATGGCAAACTAACAAGTAAGCATAAGTAAATCATAAATTTCATAATGGGCATAAATAGTCCCTACAAGAATAAACGACGTTAACTTTTAATTAACGTAAAAATACAGGATATTACAGTCTCCCCAACTTAAAAGAATTTCGTCCCGAAATTAAGAATGAAACTTAAACGAACAGGAGACTTATGATGAAAGATAAGTGTACTAACGGACTGTGGTTGGCGTTTGATTACTTGTGAGATGCCTCACTTTGCGAATTATGGAATTTTACATGATGCATCCAAATTTGAACTCTTCCAGTGGAATGCGAAAGTTATCATTGACAAACTAACTCTTTGAGATTTGACACATGAAACATTGGAAAACGATGATGAGTTCCTGAGGTATATTAGACTTATAAGTCACACTTCTCCCATCATCTGGAATGAAATTGTGTTATAAATTGACGTCTTGAAGCCAATAAGAAGAAAAAAATAATAATATCCCGTAATTGTATGAAAGTTTGACCGTCGGAATTTAAGACTCCCAAGTGTCACTATATAATGACACAAGCTTAACGCATATCTTGTGAATACGTATCGCTCCTCCGGTTAAACCGTCAGATTAAGAATGATACGATATGCCGAGATTTTGAGCTGGGTTCCCTAAGATGATTAGAGGCATTGCTAATAACAGAAAGTGAATCGATCATCAGAACTAACAATCGATGTTTAACGACACACCACGATAACTGACTATTTGAGGTAAGTACGAGTCAATTTCTCGACTCGTTATCTCACATGAATCAATATGAAATGCGCCAAACTAGCCAATCAGTCAATAATGCACCAAATGACATCAAGAAATACAAGGCAATTTGAACATATACCAAGCTACGTCAACATTTCCTTTATGCCAAACCATGAATACCAATCGCGGAAATTCATGATCCTTTTTGTCGACATCGGATTGAATATAATAACAAGTCTTGTGAGTAGTAATCAAGATAGAGATTTAGAGATTTTCAAGATTAGGAGTTCAAGGTTATCCAAAATAATGGGAATTGCATTTTTAATTATGGGTAAAGATTTAAACAAAGACGTCGTTCATGATTGGATTGGAATTTAAATAATTCAGAATATCGACGATAAAGGCAGTCACAAATAGCTTTCCAAGTACGGCTTGCACACGCAGTTCATCGAACCCATGAACACAACCGTACATTGCTATAAACAGAAAGGCATGGCATAAATTTATAATAACTTTATCTTGTACGAAAGATTGTTTTAGGAGTGTCATCATCGCGCAATTAGGTTTTGATGATAACACAGAATGAAGGTTGATAAAAAGGTTCCATAAAGCTAGATCAAACGTAAAATTGAAACATAAAAAGCGTGGGAGAAGAAATCGATTTAAAATTTAAATGTTCCAGGCTTGGAACTAGGGTTACCCTAAAGTAACAACGACCCCTTTTGAGTTCAAGATTCATGCTTTAGCTTGACTGGCTGGAACACTATCGTTGATAAATCAAATAACGGTGTTCACCCTTCAAGTTATTACATGTTTCTTGTCATATGAAGTCCTAAAACCCTGGTAAGTTTTAATCAAGGAATGGGAATACTCACCAAGATGTGGTTATCACTCCTAGCTTGGTGGTGTATTTCCCAAAGTATGACTCTTAAATACCAAACGAGAGCTTGATCCTAACTCACTGTTGAGGATCCACAGGAATAAAATGAGGTAACTTACCATTAAGGTAAGGATAATCACTCCTATCTTAACAGTGAAGTTTTATAGAAACAAAATATAACAAAATGAAAAGTTTCATCAAAGAAATCCATAAAATTTTAAACAGGTGATATTATCATCAAGGTATGGATTTCACGCCTATCTTGATGATTTAATTTCATGATAACAAGAAAACAATCGAGAATTGAACTTTGTCACCAAAGTACGAGATTCAATCCTATTTTGGTGGGGTCATTTCATTCGTGAAAAACAAGTTCTAAAGGAAAATGATTGAAATCTGTCCTCAAAACAAGAAAATCACCCCGATTCAAAGGATGGGATTTCATTAAACACACAATACAAAAATTAAAAACCATCATCAAGATACAAAATTTTACTCCTATTATAAGGAGGTTATTCCATTTGTAAAATACAAATTGATAAAAAAAACAAAAAGAAGGAAATAGTCATCAAGGTATGAGGTTCACTTCTGTCTTGACGATGAAATTTCATAAGGACAGTAATAGCGAATGGAAAGTCATCACCAAAGTAAGGGAGTCACCCTTGTTTTGATGAGATAGAATCATTTAGGGGATACGAGTGTCCTTAGTCATAGGTTGACTTGCGGACTCTTGCATTGCCTACGATGCAAAACAGTTTAAAGTTTTTTATAAAGCTCGACTTAGCAAATGAAGAGAATATCGGCTAGGAATTCAGAAACTTCAAATTAAATCGATGTAACATTAACAGGAAAAGAAAATCATGCATGCTAGGATTAAGGTTATAGTTCGGGATAACGGAGTTAATTGTGTTAGGTTCTCAAATCTTGAATGGTTTAAGTCAAGAAAACAAGATCAATGCCGGAAATGATTCAACACAATAATGAGATGTAAACATTCGGTTCAAAATAAAAGGGA
The DNA here is from genome assembly GCA_025215565.1 of Flaveria ramosissima. NCBI lineage: Eukaryota > Viridiplantae > Streptophyta > Magnoliopsida > Asterales > Asteraceae > Flaveria > Flaveria ramosissima. Next base: position 14,040,362 of record CM046032.1, on the reverse strand, counting down.
AATGCGTTGACTTCTCAAAGTGTTACGTCAACAACAACTTTACGGTAGACACGCGTACCTATAAGCGAACACCCATCTTATGAGTTCCAGGTCAGATAAATGGATCCAACGGCTGAATCAAATTTATGTGTATACCTTGCCTATACAAGGTATTCTGGGATGCACGTATTCCACCTTTCGGCATTGCATGATTTCAGTTATGGGACACACTTTAAGGAAATTTGAAAACCCTAAGTAACAATTTTAAGTTTTAAAAACCATTCGGTTTAGACGACCAACATCTTTGGATATATTAAGATCCATGTACACGTTGGTCAAGGTATGAAGATAGTTACATAAGGCGCACAACGTATAACGTTGTTTAAACGTAGGAATTGAGGAGTATAACGAGTTCAATAATAACAGGAACATTCTGTAAGATAGGAATGAGAAGATATTAGAGTTTTGATGATATACCAGTCCAAGGAATCAAGGATTTTTGATGTTTAAAATATAAACCGGATGGTTCCATTTGGTAACGCATTACCATTTGGAAATGTTGACACGTCAAGGTAAATTGACACATTTTCCTTAGAAACTTGTGTATGTTGACCATAGCTTATCACTCATCCCAGAAATCCCCAGGTAAGCATAACTAGTCCCGTAGGATTTATGTGAAATGCTTACCTTGGCCTGAAGGCCTTTTGCCATGAAATCCAAGATACAAGTGTCTATGTGTCACACAATATTTCTTAGGTTCATGGAATCAAAACCTTGATGAGATTTATATAGTTTAGACATAACGTCTAAAGATCCCAGTCATAAGCATAAGCATAAGATTCCACGTGTCGTCAAAAATAAGATTAAGAGGTTGCATGTTCGGGGAGAGTCAAAGTGTCAAAGTTAAGTTTAGGGAGACAAGTAACAAAGTTTAAACAATTACAAGACAAAGCTATGCTAAGGCATCAAGTTGCACATAAGTATGGCATAGCATTATGTAGCATGCAAAACAATATATTTTACAAGAATAATACTATTATTCTATAAAGTTCATGCATAAACTATAGTCTAGGTCACCATTTCTAATAACCTAAATCCCTATAGTTATGGGTTCTGATACCAATCTGTCACACCCCAATCTTGACGGCGGAAACGTCAAGATGTGAGAGTTAAGATCGTTAACAGCCACATAAAGCTATTATTAAATCCAAATATATTAATCATAAGTTTCAATTATACCATTACAAGCATATGTCTCAAAAAATGATAACATCATGATATAAAAGCTAAATGTGACAAGTTCATCCATTTATTTCTCTAGGTCCAATCCTAGATGTGATAAGCTTCAAAGTAGTAATCATACTTGAGTATTTCCTGAAACATATTAAAAATAAAAGGTCAACAATAATGTTAGTGAGATTTCCATAGTTTGCAATACATAACTATATAAAAGATGGCAATTCATATTGTAAGTTAGAGAACAAAGTAACTAGGGAGATAAGACAGAATGCACAATCAAACCTTGACAAAGTTTTACAAGTCTCAAACATTTACAAGTATATACGATTAGCTAAGTGTACTTGGATCAACCAAGCAGGCTTGTCAGGCCCATAGATCTATGATGTCGCCAGGATAGCAATAGTTAATGATTGTACATATATTCGACATTACATGGTAGCTACAAAGATCAACTAACCACAACATACAAGTAAATTGCCATAAGTTTACAAGAATCAAACGTTTTACAAGTGCAACGATTATAAGATAACATGTTTCACCCCAAAGTGTGAAAATATAAAAAGGGGTATAGAAATACTCACTTGATCAAATAAGTATAGAATGACGATTAATAAGAACTGTAATAAGCAGTGATCCAATGTAGTTCTTCACAAGGCACCTAAAGTTATATATATATTTACAAGGTGAAAGTTTTATTATAATAAGTTTAACGAAATAACAAGGACTAGGGTTTTAGATAAATTTGGGCATTATTAAATGTACTTTTAAAAATATATTCTTTATAGGTTTAAATATAAAGCAGGTGGAATTGGATCGTTCATAAATATTAAAGTTTAAATATAATATTTGAGTAATTATATGAAATAAGCATGAGTTGATCAATATTATGTAAAAAGAAACATTTAGACTAACAACACTTTATTAATTGTTATTTAAACTCCATTTTATAAGAAATTATTTCACAACGCTCTTTGTTTAAAATGTTAAAAATATTTGTTTAATTAAACTTAAAAAGAAAATTACAGAAAATATTTTGTGGGTTTTAAAAATATAAGAAGGTTATAAAAGTAATGTTTATATTTTTTTATGTAAGACCCCGTTCCCGGAAAGCCTCACAGTTGATTAATCATAGCATAAAATCAGTTTAATAACAAAACATTGCAGCGGAAATAATTAGTCATTCATTTAAAACTTAGAAACCATATCATACTCATACATTTGTCCTTTAATTGCAAACAAAACATATTACTTGTTCTTAAATTACAATAAAGATTTCATAAATAAGAATGCCATCCATAGCTCCCCAAGTAGCTCCGTGTGCCATCCTCAGCATCAGCACTTACTTGCCAACTATTATGCATAAAAGTCAGATTCGCTGAGTGAGTTCTAGTTTAAAATAATATAAGAAAATATAAACTTTATCCTTCATATATGACCATGCATACATCATAGTACGTAACATAACTTGCACCATAATAAGCATGTTTATTATCTTTCATTCTTTCATTATCTTTCAATATCTTTCACTTTCATCATAAAGGAGATTGCACAAAGCAAGAGCTCCATGTTGATCGACAAAAAATGCCAATCCCTGTCGGTACACATGAATACGGTAGCTAACCGCCGACAGTTGATCCACACTGCAAGGCACATAGCCCGCTCATTAATAGGGATCCATCATCATAAATCAGACACACATAAGTGAATCCTATCATAGTGCTTGCAAGACTTTACATCATCAAACGGGCCTGGGGTAACATTCATTAAGTTTCACTTTTTATTAATATCATCTTCCTCTTTAATATATATAATATTTAACTTATTAAGTACACAACATGCCAAGTACTAATCATCATAAAACATAACCGACCCTCCACGGGACAGCGGGGATTCGGGGGGGGGGGGCAGCCCTTGACAGCGGGGTCTTAGGGGCAGCAGCCCCTAGTGGGGTCCAAGGGGCAACGCCCCTGGCTGGGGCCGGGCTAACCTGGCAAAATTTTTATATTTAAACATAGCACATTTACTTATAGAATAATCGTTCTTCCGGTTAAAACCCCTTAAAATCTTGGTTATTTAAAAACGTAAATTTAGTATACATAATAGCTCCAAAACATTGAAAACTTATAAATTGAGGATCTAGAACTCACCTGGATACCACGAATAACTTCTAGACTAAGATTTCTAGGCCAGTATCACACTACACAGCCTGCAGACAAGTTAACACTCTAAGGGGTTAATTTTCTGCCTAAATTCGCTGCTAATTTCGCTGCAAGATCAGCAATTTTGCAGCTAGATTCGCCAACACTTTCGCTGCTAGTTTCACCAGCAGTTTCGCTGCTAGTTTCGCTAGCACCTTCGCTTGCAGTTTCGCTGGCATCTTCGCTGCCAGTTTCGCTGCCAGTTTCACCCAACTTGGGTTGGAAAACCATGTCTGCGAAACTACCTGCGAAACTACAGTTTTGCAGGAAGTCCTCATAGTTGCGTTGATTGAATATGCAAATTCGTTGGATGCATATATAGTTTCGCAAATCGCATAAAAATCACGAACCAGTCCGTTTTTAACCCAAAACCATAACTTTTTACGTCCAATCTCTTAGTTTATCATCCATGAGGCTAAATTTAAGCTTTATACATGTTTTCATACGTAAAAATGTGACCTTTATACGATTCTTTGCAACTTTTCATAACCCAAAACCCTAGAATCCGGGTTTGATCTACAGAAGGGTTTAGAGGTCGATTCTTACCTGGATTTGTTGCTTCTTTCTTAGGTCTTGGAAGCTTCAAATCTTGAGTTTTCTTCACTTTCTCTCTCTACTTTCTCTCTCTACAAATTTTGGTGGCTAGGGTTGCAATGAGGAAGATGAAGGCTGGTTTGGGTGCTTAAGGGCTGATTATGGGCCTTTAAACCCATAGGCCACTACCCAATAAGCCTAATTTAGCCCATGACCATTTCTTTACCTTATTAAAATACCAATAATTAAGCCCATTATCATTAATGACTCGTTTTCACTTTTCGGGGTGTTAGAAGTCTCCCCCACTTATCTAGGTTTCGTCCTCGAAACCTGTCAGTCATCAAACAATTGAGGGTAAAGTTTCCTCATCTTCTCTTCGGTCTCCTACGTAGATTCTGACCCTTTTCTGTGTCTCAAGTTTACTCGTACTAGTGGAACCACTTTATTTCGTAAGTGCTTTTTTTCCAATCAAGGATGGCCACCGGCTGCTCTACATAATTCAGCCGTTCATCGACTTCAATGTCTTCTAATGGTACAACTGCATCATTATCTGCCAGACATTTCCTGAGATGAGATACATGGAACGTAGGGTGAATCCCACTCAACTCATCAGGTAGTTCTAATTTGTAGGCCACTTCTCCTACCCTTGCGATAATACAGAATGGCCTATGAATCTTGGGCTTAACTTTCCCCTTTTTCGAAACCTGATGATCCCTTTCCAGGGCGATACCTTGAGCATAACCTTGTCACCAACCTCAAATTCTATCGGCCTACGCCTCTTGTCAGCATAAGACTTCTAGCGGTCCTTTGCAGCTTTCATGAACGCCTTAATCTTATCTAACTTCTCAGTTGTGACCTCAATCACTTCAAGACTCCCCAATTCCTTTTGTTTGATGTCACCCCAACACACGGGCGTTCTGCACTTCCTACCGTACAATATTTCGTAAGGTGGCATACCAATGCTGGCATGGTAACTATTATTATATAAGAATTCCGCCAACGGTAAGTGTTCATCCCAGCTTCCTCCAAAGTCGATTACACAGGCTCGTAGCATGTCTTCTAAAGTCTGGATCGTCCTTTCCGACTGACCATCCGTCAGAGGATGGTAAGCCGTACTAATATGCAGTCTAGACCCCATTGAGTCGTGAAACCTCTTCCAGAACTTGGACGTAAACCGCGTGTCCGTATCCGAAACGATAGACACTGGCACACCGTGACGAGCCACGATCTCCTTGATAAATAGCTCTGCCAACCTCTTAGAGGAATACGTCTCACGAATTGGTAGGAAATGGGTGCTCTTTGTTAGACGGTCAACAACCACCCAGATTGCATCGCTTCCCCTCGCCGTGCGAGGTAGCTTTGTGATGAAGTCCACGGTGATGTGTCCCATTTCCATTCAGGGATATCCAAAGGCTGGATCTTTCCATATGGCTTTTGGTGCTCTGCCTTCACTTGCAGGCAAGTCAGGCACTTGCTCACGTACTTGGCCACGTCTCGCTTCATTCTCGGCCACCAGTAATCTTTCTTAAGATCCTGATACATTTTCGTGGCACCGGGATGGATGGAATATCGAGTTTTGTGAGCCTCATCCATGATTTTCTGCCTTAGATCCCCATAGAGAGGGATCCACATTCTCCCAGATCGGGTTCTAACACCCACGGTGTTTTCCCCCAAGTCTGAAACTTGTCCTTTCATCCTTTCAAAGTTGACTCTATCCTCTCTTAATGCCTCATCCTGGAACTCCCTCACTTGTTTCATAACATCAGGCGTCATGATTATCTGGCAAGCCCTCACCCGGACTGGTTCGGGTCGTCCTTTTCGGCTAAGGGCGTCAGCAACCACATTGGCTTTGCCTGGATGATAATGAATTTCGTAGTCATAATCCTTGATCAGTTCTAACCACCTCCTCTACCTCATATTGAGTTCCTTTTGTTCAAAGAAATACTTCAGACTTTTATGATCCGTGAAGAAGTGCACTTCACCCCATACAGGTAGTGCCTCCAAATCTTCAATGCAAACACTACCGCAACCAACTCTAAATCATGGGTGGGATAATTGGCCTCGTGGACCTTTAATTGTCTTGAGGCATAGGCTATCACCTTCCCTAGTTGCATCAACACGCAACCTAATCCTGCATACGAGGCATCCGAGTAGACTACTAGATCCTCATTCCCTTCAGGTAACGTCAAGACAGGGGCTTGAGTTAACCTCATCTTCAGTTCTAGGAAGGCGTTCTCTTGATCAGTACCCCATTCATACTTCAAGTCCTTTCGGGTCAGCTTAGTCAAAGGAGAAGCTATCTTGGAGAAATCCTGGATAAACCTCCTATAGTAGCCTGCCAGGCCTAAGAAACTGTGAATCTTGGATGGCGTCTTTGGAGGTTCCCATTGCATCACCGCTTCAACCTTCACAGGGTCCACCCTGATCCCCTCAGGATTAACCACATGACCCAGAAATTGAACTTCTCGTAGCCAAAATGCGCATTTAGAGAACTTAGCATATAGCTTCTCACTCCTGAGCGTCTCCAATACTTCTCGAATATGATCGGCATGTTCCTCTTCACTTTTTGAATAAATCAAGATGTCATCAATGAACACTATCACCGATTTATCCAACATCGGCCGACATACCCGATTCATAAGATCCATAAAAGCAGCTGGCGCGTTGGTCAAACCAAAGGACATGACGAGGAATTCGTAGTGTCCATAACGCGTACGGAATGCTGTTTTAGGAATGTCTTGTTCTTTCACCTTCAGTTGGTGGTAACCAGACCGCAACTCTATCCTTGAAAACCAGCTGGCACCCTGAAGTTGATCGAACAGGTCGTCGATCCTTGGTAACGGATACCGGTTGTTTACGGTCAGCTTATTGAGCTTGCGATAGTCAATGCACATCCGCATGCTACCATCTTTCTTCTTGACGAATAAAACCGGAGCACCCCATGGAGAGATACTCGGTCGGATGAAGCCTTTATCCAATAAATCTTGCAACTGGTCCCTCAGTTCTACCATCTCCAAAGGAGCTAATCGATACGGTGCTTTAGCGACAGGTTGTGCTCCCGGTAGCAAATCAATCTGGAATTCGATTTCACGGTTAGGCGGCACACCGGTCAGGTCTTCAGGAAAGACGTCAGGAAACTCACACACTACTGGCACGTCTGATAATTGTGGCTCTGGTGCATCCACGTCTTTTACATAGGCCAAGTAAGCGCTGCACCCACGTCTCAAGTACTTTTCAGTTGTGATCATCGACACGACCTTTGGTACACAGCACACCTTATCTCCATGAACCGTAACAGAACTACCGTCGGGCGATGTTAGACGAATTATCTTCTTACTACATACTATATTGGCTTCATAGGTAGCTAACCAATCCATGCCTAACACCACATCAAAACCTCCTAAGGCCATAACATGCAACCTAGCAGGGAACTTACAATCCTCTAACTCAATCAGGCAATCCTCAACCACCTTAGTTACCTTAGTGGACTTACCAATGGCTGTTTCTACATAGAAAGGCTCATCTAACTTTCTACTTTTATCATGCAACAAACGACAAAAGGCAGCAGACACAAAACTCCTACTAGCACCAGAATCAAATAGCACAGAAGCATATTCATGGTCTACCAGAAACATACCTGAGACTACTTCTGGGTCTGCCCTGGCCCCCTCGCGAGTTATGTTGAATGCCCTCGCCTTCGCCTTTGAACCGTCACTCCTTCCCTTATCTCCAGCTTTAACCGTTCCTGATCCTTTTGGTTTTCCTTTCTTACAGTCTCTTCCCACATGACCCATCTCGCCACACTAGTAACACTTCCCCACCTTGCAATCCCTAGCATAGTGGCCCTCGCCTCCACTTTTGAAACATTTTCCCGTCCCAACTCTGCACTCCCCTGAATGACCTTTTCCATATTTTCTACAAGCACCTCCTTCACCAGTATTTCCCCATCTCCCAGACTGATCCTCAACCCTCATCCTCTTCTCTCCACTCCGAAAGTTATCACCTCCGAACCTCTTCCCATTTCCATTCTTGTTCCCATTCCATTCTCCACCTTCTTCTGTACAGGCACTAGGTCTCTCTCATCGTACAACCTCCCAGCTAAATCCACCATAGACCTAAACGTACCTAGTCTGGCTACAATCATGTGCCTCCTGATGTCCACAGGCAAACCCTGTATGTATCTTTGATCTTCCTGGACGTAGGCGTCACCATGTCCGACACAAGTCTTGCAAGTTCATTGAACTTGGAGGTATACTCTTGATGAGTCATGTTCCCAGCCTTCAAATACAGGAAATCCTTTTCAATCTTGTCTAATTCCCGATGGGGACAATACTCCTCCAGCACTAACTCCTTCAACTCAGACCACTTTATTTTGGCTATCGATTGCTTTCCTTCAGCCTGACAATATTGTCCCACCAGCACAATGCTGAGTCAACAAAGGAATGAGTGGCGAACTTAACTTTTTGATCTTCCCGGCACTCACTAATTTCCAGTACCGCTTCCATCTCTCTAACCCAATGATGAGCGGCAGTAGCATTGCCATTACCCTCAAAGGTTGGGGGCTTGCACCTTTGAAATGCCCCATAGTTGAACCCTCTAGTAGTCTCTCTCTCGGACTCCTCATCAATATCGTCATCATGGACTACCACCTTAGGGTTTGATGGCTCCTCTTCAGACTCCTCAGTCCTCCCAGTGGACTATCCTGAATTCTTCTTACTTTCCTTCCCTTTCTTCTCAGCTTTCTCTCCATCCTTGACTGCTTTGATCACCTCGGTCACCACCGAGGGTAAGACATTTTGCATGACATTGTAGACTTCGTCAACGATAGCCTCCTTCACAGTGGGTTTGAGGGTGGCTGATCCCTCCCCCTGTGGGTGACTATGGAGGCCTGACTCCTCGTTAACAGTCTCGGGAGCCTTAGCTTTGCTCCAGGTGACACGTGGCTCAGTAGTACGCCCACCACGAGCACCTCCTCGGGTTGCCTTTCCAGATTTTCTACCAGCCATAACTATTTCCTATAAGATTCAAACACCAAAATGGTTATTTAAGATAATTGCTCAGATCATTATAAGTACGGTAAGTACTTAATTACAGTGGCCAAGTGTGATTAACCACTTACCTTACCCTCCTGTCCCAAGAAATCACTATCCTAACACATATCAGTATTCAAATCTACAAGCACATAAAACAAATAGCACACACACATAATTCCGGTTTACTTGAAACTTTTACCTGATGGCACGTATCTACTTGGATTGGCATCCTTCATTCGGTCCCATTTTCAGTTTAAGTTTAGGTTTTGAAAATAGTTTACTCAATTCTCTTAAACTTTGGCTCTGATACCAACTTGTAAGGCCCCGTTCCCGGAAAGCCTCACAGTTGATTAATCATAGCATAAAATTAGTTTAATAACAAAACATTGCAGCGGAAATAATTAGTCATTCATTTAAAACTTAGAAACCATATCGTACTCATACATTTGTCCTTTAATTGCAAACAAAACATATTACTTGTTCTTAAATTACAATAAAGATTTCATAAATAGGAATGCCATCCATAGCTCCCCAAGTAGCTCCATGTGCCATCCTTAGCATCAGCACTTACCTGCCAACTATTATGCATAAAAGTTAGCTTCGCTGAGTGAGTTCTAGTTTAAAATAATATAAGAAAATATAAACTTTATCCTTAATATAATGACCATGCATACATCATAGTACGTAACATAACTTGCATCATAAGAAGCATGTTCATTATCTTTCATTCTTTCATTATCTTTCAATATCTTTCACTTTCACCATAAACGAGATTGCACAAAGCAAGAGCTCCATGTTGATCGACAACAAATGCCAATCCCTCTCGGTACACATGAATACGGTAGCTAACCCCCGACAGTTGATCCACACTGCAAGGCACATAACCCGCTCATGAATAACGCTCACATAAGTGAAGTCTATCATAGTGCTTGCAAGACTTTACATCATCAAACAGGCTTGGGGGTAACATTCATTAAGTTTCACTTTTTATTAATATCATCTTCCTCTTTAATATATATATAATACTTAACTTATTAAGTACAAACATGCCAAGTACTAATCATCATAAAACATAACTGACCCTCCGCGGGACAGCGGGGGTTCGGGGGCGGCAACCCCTGACAGCGGGGTCCTAGGGGCAGCAACCCCTAGTGGGGTCCTAGGGGCAACACCCGTGGCTGGGGCCGGGCTGACCTGGAGAAATTTTTATATTTAAACATTTATATAGCATATTTACTTATAGAAAAATTGTTCTTCCGGTTAAAACCCCTTAAAATCTTGGTCATTTAAAAACGTAAATTTAGTATACATAATAGCCCTAAAACATGGAAAAACTTATAAATAGGGAATCTAGAACTCACCTGGATACCACGAATAACTTCTAGACTAAGCTTTCTAGGCTAGGATCACACTACACAGCCTGCAGACAAGTTAACACTCTAAGGGGTTAGTTTTCTGCCTAAATTCGCTGCTAATTTCGCTGCAAGATCAGCAATTTGGCAGCTAGATTCGCCAACACTTTCGCTGCTAGTTTCACCAGCAGTTTCGCTGCTAGTTTCGCTAGCAGTTTCGCTGGCATATTCGCTGCCAGTTTCGCTGCCAGTTTCGCCCGACTTTCGTTGGAAAACCATGTCTGCGAATATGCAAATTTGTTGGATGCATATACAGTTTCGCAGATCGCATAAAAATCACGAACCAGTCCGTTTTTAACCCAAAATCATAACTTTTTACGTCCAATCTCTTATTTTATCATCCATGAGGCTAAATCTAAGCTTTATACATGTTTTCATACGTAATAATGTGACCTTTATGCGATTCTTTGCAACTTTTCAAAACCCAAAACCCTAGAATCCGGGTTTGATCTACAGAAGGGTTTAGAGGTCGATTCTTACCTGGATTTGTTGCTTCTTTCTTAGGTCTTGATGCTCCAACACCCAGATCTTCAATCTCTTAACCTTGGAAGCTTCAAATCTTGAGTTTTCTTCACTTTCTCTCTCTAATTTCTCTCTCTACGAATTTTGGTGGCTAGGGTTGCAATGAGGAAGATGAAGGCTGGTTTGGGTGCTTAAGGGCTGATTATGGGCCTTTAATCCCATAGGCCACTCCCCAATAAGCCTAATTTTGCCCATGACCATTTCTTTACCTTAAAAAAATACCAATAATTAAGCCCATTATCCTTAATGACTCGTTTTGACTTTTCGGGGTGTTACATTTTAGAAACATTTCTGAAATTTATTTAAGACTAAAATCCTTTAAAAAAATAAATGAAGTTGCCTGGGTTCGAACCCGGGACCTCATGTAGGGGAGGCGAGTGACTTAACCAATAGACCAGGGCCGCAGCCGTGGTTATTGTTGGTTTCGATTTCTTATAAACCCAATTCAAAAGGTTTCCCCCATTATCAAGAACCCTAGAACCATCTTGTATCAAATTGAGCCCCAAATCGATGTTATCAATCGAATTAAGTTTGGGCTTTTGTTTCCAAAGTGAAATCGAGTATGTATATTAATGAATTACCCAGTTGAATGTGGATTCGAGATAAACACGACGAAGCACTAACCGCGACTAAGTCTTGACTCGATTTGTGGGCAAACGATGATGAACACCAAATTGATTTTGTGTGAAGCTTCGGATGGTATTCAGGACTCAAAGCCCCTTACCAATTTCAAGTCAAACTGTTCAGAAAGAGGGCCTCGATCAAGTTGCAGACTTGCGATGAGAGGGGAGAGTGAATTTGATGTTTGTGTGCTTCAGGTGAAATTAGGTGTTGGGAAAGTTTAGGACTACTTAGACGATCGTTTAGGTCAATGTAATTAGTTTATTATTACAATTTATTGTCCAAACGGCTATTGGTTTAAGATGTTTCGGTTATTCATTCGATCGAGTTCATAACCGACGTTTAAACGCAATCAAAGTTCATAATGATGTTCGAATCGTGTTCGTGAAACGTTTGGTAGGATTTGGCATAAAAACCGGTGGTGTTTGGTGGGTAATGGGTCTCGCCGGCGCTGCGCCGGACTTGGCCGGCCAGCGGCCGGAAAAACGGGGAGAGAGAATTGGTGGGGGGTTGGGTTTTGTGAATTACATCTTTGGTCCCTATGGTTTTGTTCCTTTGTTATTTCATGTTTAAACTTTAATTTTTAAGTTTATAAAATAGCAAAACAACCCTTGTACTTATTTAAGTTTAAGGTTTAAACATTTTTAAGTTTAATAACTTTTATTTCCTATCACCTTTATTGTTCTTATTATTATTCTTATTATTATTACTATTATTATTATTATTATTATTATTATTATTATCATTTTTATTAATAGTATTATTATTAGTGTTATTATAATAATTATTATTATTTATTTAATAGTTATATTATTAAGTGTTAAAAAAAATTAATGGCAAACTAACAAGCAAGCATAAGTAAATCACAAATTTCATAATGGGCATAAATAGTCCCTACAAGAATAAACGACGTTAACTTTTAATTAACGTAAAAATACAGGATGTTACATCAGTCACAAAGACTGGAACCCCTGCGTGTATCCTTAAGGGTTAGCTAAACCATACGCAGTTATGCTTACGATATTTTAGAGCCGTGTACCTCCGTACATTTTGCTTGCAAGCCTTTCATACTTTCGTTCGTTCATTAAATCATGCATTCATTCATCATGTTTCTTTTTTCATTATCTTCCACTTTACGTTACATAATACTTCATTTCATTCATTAACATTCAACATAAAGCCAGGGGAAAATAACCACACATATTAAAGAACATCAACATAAAAATACAAACATCGCCATGCACGACATCATCATACATACATAACATACATCATACATACCATCATGCATAACATCGATCATACATCATACATGCCCAACATATCATTTATGACCTCAAAAGTCAATTTACACGAACCTCCGGGAACCTCCCTAGTCAAAACCCACATCTGCACTTTCCCTCGAAAGTCAGAAAATAATCCATTGTTCCTTCGGGCGTATGAGCCCTATTTTGGGCGTATGGACACCCTTTAGTCGCATGGCCTCCCAGGCGACTGAACACTTAGGCGAATGGACATCAGGCGAATGAACCCTATGCGGACGGACCTATGCGGATGAATACTATGGGCGAATGGACACCTATGCGTATGGACTCTCAGTCGCATAGCTTTCATGCGTATGGCCTTCAGAGGTATGACTTCAGGCGCATGGGCTTCTGTCGCATACCCTTCGTGCGTATGAACCTCAGTCGCATGGCCTCCAGGTGCATGGACCTTAGTCGCATAACCTTCAATCGCATGCCTTACAGGCACATGAACTTCAGTCGTATGACTTCCATGCGTATGGACCTCAGTCGCATGACATCCGTGCGCATGGACCTCAGTCGCATGCCTTTTGGCTGTATGGCCTCCAGTCGCATGCCATTCGGTCGCCTAGCCTAACTGATGCAGAATTCAGTTCATCCCAAACCCAAACTGCCATTTTCGGCCTCCAAGCTCTCCCAAACCTGGTCTAGGCTCAAATCAACCATCCTAAACCTTAGAAACACCTACCACAACACCATTAAAGCAGACACAAGCCCAAAATCAAACCCCACTCGAATCATACACAAACACATACACATGGGTTCAACACACACATTTCAAAACGGGTTTTTAGATGTGCTCTAGCCCCAAATCAGTTAAAAACATGTAAAAGAGGGGTCCTAGAACTCACATTAACGACCTCTACGAGTAAAGCTTCACACAAACTCGCTAAACCTCGACTTTGGCACCTTGAATCCTTCAAAACCCTAGCTTTGCTCTTCACTCTCTCTTCTTCTCTCTAGAACCGAATGAAAGGGGAGAGTGAGCAGAGAATGGGCTGCCCTCCCCCTTTTATACCCCCACTCATTCAAGGGTTTTCACGTTTTGGCAATTTTGGCCCCTCAACTTTGCACTTTATTTCTTTTCTTTCTTTTTCTTCTTTCCTTGGCTTCAAAGGAAATAACCGGGCGTTACAAGTCCACCCCCTTATATAGGTTTCGTCCACGAAACCTGTTATTCCTCGAACAAACGTGGGTGATGCTGTCTCATCTCTTCTTCAGTCTCCCACTTAGGCTCGGATCCCTTTCTATGCTTCCACTGTACGCGCACAAGTGGGACCACTTCATTCCTCAATCTCTTCTCTTTATGATCGATGATCGCCACTGGTTGCTCCACATAATTGAGCCGTTCGTCTACCTCGATGTCCTCCAGTGGAACAATCATGTATTCGTCTGCCAAACATTTCCTCAGATGAGATACGTGGAAAGTAGGATGAATTCCACTTAACTGTTCTGGTGACTCCAGTCTATAGGCCACCTCTCCTACTCGAAAAATGATTCGGAAAGGCCCTATGTACATCGGGCTCAACTTGCCCCGCTTTCTGAACCGAATGATACCTTTCCAAGGTGAGACTTTCAACATAACTCTATCACCCACATGGAACTCAATCGGTCTTCGTCTCTTATAGGCTTACGACTTCTGCCTATCTTTAGGCTTTCAACCTCATGAACCTTCAACTATCGGGATGCATAGGCTATTACCTTTCCTCCTAGCATCGACACACATCCCAGCCCCGGGTAGGAAGCCTCCGAATAAAAAACCAAATCTTCACTTCCATCGGGCAACGACAAAACAGGAGCGTGAGTCAACCTTGCCTTTAACTCCTTGAACACCTACTCTTAAGCTTGACCCCATACAAATTTCACACCCTTACATTACCGTCCCTCTTATCGAGCAACTCCTGCAGTTGTTCCATCAATTCCTTCATCTCAGTCGGAGCCAACTGATACGGTGCCTTAGCTACAGGCTGAGCACCCGGTATCAAGTCAATCTGAAACTCGATCTCGCAGTCAGGTGGCACTCCTGGTAAGTCTTCGGGAAATACATCTGAAAAGTCACACACAACCGGTACATCAGACAGTTGTGGTGTTGGCATATCCATATCCTCCACGTAGGCCAAGTAGGCACTACATCCACGCCTCTTACTCTTTCCCGCCACCGCCATTGAAATCACTTTCGGAATCGTAGTGACCCGATCACCATAAACCGTCATCGAACTCCCGTCAGGCGCTGTCAGTCGGATCATCTTCTTGCGATGCATAATGTTCGCCTCGTAGTCCGCCAACCAATCCATTCCTAGGACAACATTGAAACCGCATAAAGTCATCATAGACCGTCTAGCAGGAAACTACTTATGACCTTCTAATTCCACGTCACAACCCTCCATCAACTCAGAAATCCTGGTAGACTCTCCTATGGCAGTTTCTACATCAAAGGGCGCACCAACACGTCTACTACTAGCAGGCAGCTTAGCACAGAAAGCAGCAAAGATAAAACTTTTACTAGCACCAGAATTAAATAACACAGAGACTAAAGTTTGGTTTACTAGAAACATACCTGACACAACATCAGGGTCCGTTCTAGCCTCCCTCTGCGTCATCATGAACGCTCTGGCACTTGCTCTCTACCCTTCCTTCTAGCCTCCTTTACTCCCGAACCTTCAACCCTCGGCTTCTTGCAATCCCTGCTCATGTGGCTTTCCTCACCACAAGAATAACACCTCCTCACACCGCAGTTCTTCGCCATATGTCTCGTCCTTCCACAATGGAAACAAACATTAGTCCCCAGTCTACATTCCCCGGGGTGTTTTTGTCCACACTTGTCACACCTTCTCGACCCCGCACCGGATGTGACCTCACGCCGATCATCCACCCGTGCACCTTTGTTACTTGGAGCGGCTCCGCCACGTCCAAATCTCTTCACGTTCAAATTCCTATCACCCTCTCCTTTCTTGCTAGCTTCTGTCACCACCACAGTTCTTTCATCGTATAATCTCCCCGCCAAATCAACCGCCAACCTAACCGTGCTCGGTCGGTCTGCGATCCTGTGCCTACGGACATCCGCCGGCAAGCCCTGAATGTACCTCTTAATCCTTCGTGACAGAGGCGTCACCTGATCCGGCACCAGCCGTGCCATTTCGTTGAATTTAGTGGGGTATTGTTGATGTGTCATGGTTCCCGCCTCTTGGTGCAGGAACTCTCTTTCAACTTTGTCCATCTCATGGTGAGGACAGAACTCCTCAATCACCAGCCTCTTCAACTTTGTCCACCTCATCCTCCCGATCGCCCTGCTACCCTCAGCTTGGACAATATTGTCCCACCAACACAGAGCCGAGCCCACAAATGAGTGGGCAGCAAACTTCACTTAATGGTCCTCTCGACACTCGCTGATATCAAGAACCGCTTCCATCTCTCTCACCCACCGGTGAGCAGCAACAACAGTGCCATTGCCATCGAAATTAGGGGGCTTGCACCTTTGAAATGCCCCATAGTTGCAGCCTGGTGTCGCCTCAGGCACAGGCTTTTCTTCCTCTTCTTCATCATTGGAGAGAACCGTTTCCGTTTTCGGCCTCTCTTGTCCTCCCGTGGACCTGTTCCTTTCCTTTCTTTCCCCTTGTCGTACAGCCTTTATCACTTCGGTCACCACAGACGGTAGGACCGTCTACATGACCTGATGAACCTCCTCTACAACCGCCTCTTTCACTAAGGCCCTCAAATTCGCACTCTCATCCCCAGCCTCCGGATGAGGGGTCTCAGGTTGTTCATGAACCACCTCTTCAGCTTTGGGTCTTCCTCTCGTGACCCGTGGTCCAGCACCACGTCCACCACGACCTCCACTACGCAAAGCTTTAGATGATCTACCACCGGCCATCCTCTAACACACTGAAAGATTCAAACACCAACATGGTCATTCAAGGGAACAACCAGTTTATGTCAAGTATAGTAAGTCCCTAAATACAGTGGCCAGTTGTGATTAGCCACTTACTTTACTCTTCATACCCCAAGCGTTACCTATCTTGACTACATCAGTATCTAAATCTACATACAACACATAAACCACGTAATATGCGCACGTAATACCAATTAACATTAAGAAAATACCTGATGGCACACAGCTACTCAGATTGGCATCCCTTCCCTTTCCGTCCCATTTTCAGTTTAAGTTAAGGTTTATTTTGAAAATTTACCTCTTTCACTTAAACTTTCGCTCTGATACCAACTTGTAAGGCCCCGTTCCCGGGACGCTTACAGCTGGTAAATCATCGCACATAAATCATATACTTTCACTAACTTAAGTAAACATCGCAGCGGAAACATTTAAAACCATTTCATATATTAAAGACTGCTTTTGCAAAATAATACACCATTGTTAACAGTTACAAAATATTATCGTTGCATTACATCACAAAAAAGTCATAGTTATACAAATGGATGCCATCCAAAAATGCCAAGTAGCTGCCACGTGCCACCCTCAACAGAGCTCACCTGCCAACTGAAAACACATAAAAGTCAGCGGTGCTGAGTGAGTTCTAGTTTTATAATAAAATATATTTGACATTCATTAAAATCGTTCTTTTACTTTCGTACGTGATCACACATAATACATACACATAGATAATATCATTATTATCTTCCTTTACTGTTCATTACATACTTTCATTAGCCCTTTCCTTCTTTATCACATTATCTTTTTATCACAATCTAGATCAATGTCATCAGCTATGCCCCAAACCAATAGGGTACTAGGCCGAAGTTCATAATTGACTTCCACACTGCACATAGCCTGGCGCCAGCACCAGGGTAAGAGACAAAGATCCCAACCGTATACTACACCCCCAACATTATGCATAATTCGGGTACTGGACCGAAGATCATAAATGACTTCCACACTACACATAGCCTGGAACCAGCACCGAGGTGAGTAGTCACTATAAACCAGCGTATACTACACCCCCAACATTATGCATAACTCCAGTACTGGGCGGAAGATCATAAATGACTTCCACACTGCACATAGCCTGGCACCAGCACCGATGTGAGTAATCACTATAAACCATGTACCACAGCGTTGGTCAGTCACAAAGACTGGAACCCCTGCGTGTTTCCTTAAGGGTTAGCTAAACCATACGCAGTTGAGCTTACGGCATTTTAGAGCCGTGCACCTCCGTACATTTTGCTTGGAAGCCTTTCATACTTTCGTTCGTTCATTAATGCATGCATTCATTCATCATGTTCCTCTTTTCACTATCTTCCACGTTACATTACATAATACTTCATTTCATTCATTAACATTCAACGTAAAGCCATGGGAAAATAACCACACATATTTAGGAACATCAACATAAACATACAAACATCGCCATGCACAACACCATCATACATACATAACATACATCATACATACCATCATGCATAACATCAATCATACATCATACATGCCCAACATATCATCTATGACCTCAAAAGTCAACTTACACGAACCTCCGGGAACCTCCCTAGTCAAAACCCACATCTGCACTTTCCCTCGAACGTTAGGAAATAAACCATTGTTCCTTCGGGCGTATGAGCCCTATTTTGGGCATATGGACACCCTTCAGTCGCATGGCCTCCCAGGCGACTGAACACTTAGGCGAATGGACATCAGGCGAATGAACCCTATGCGGATGGACCTATGCAGATGAATTGAAGGACCGGTTAAGGGCTTAACAATTTACAACACAACAACACAAAGAGGAGATTAACTAAACTTGATCAAACAGTAAACTGGATTAACCAAGATAATGATACAATGAACACAAGTAATGATAAAGAGACAGAACAAGAGATTTGGGTTTTAAGGAGGCAGTATATTGCTTTCTCAAGTTCTATTACAAGTGTTACAAAGCATAAAGAAAGATACTAGAACTTGGAATACTTATACTACAACCTACAGCCGGCTATACTTTGAAAGCCAGCTGGATACAAATGACTAGACACAAACAAAATCAATTGTAGAATCAAAAGACATATCTGCCTTTTGACCTTGTGACTATGACATGCCATAGCTCACATCCTTATCTATTACAAAAAGGATAAAGTACATAAAGTAGAAGGTTACAGACTCAAGACCTCAATGTACAGTTACCAAAAGCATGGACATTTTCACCAACTCATGTAAGTTGGTGACTTTACAGAGATGCAGCGGAAAGGTGTTCAGCTTTATGGAACAGTACATCAGATAAAGCATGTTACTAAAAGTCTTCGGAAGAAATCTGTCTTCATAGGATGAAGCTTCGGAAGACTTTGTCTCTGAGGCTTCGGAAGACTTCATATTTGGCTTCGGAAGATATTGGTCTTGGCTTCGGAAGATTTTACACTTAGAATACTTCTAGTGTATGGTGTAAAACTTCCAAAGCAATTCTACTTCAGTTCTTAGTGCATTACTTGTTGAAAGACATTGGATGTTTTGGTTTGCATCAGACTTAAAGGAATCCTTACAAACTCCCCCTAGGCTGATGCTACGAAAACATTTAGAAGATCTTCAGATTTAGTAGTCTTCAGCACAATCATGACCATACCCTTCTTCATTAGATGGTCAGGATCATTCAGACTTTCATAGTATCTTCTCATCTCAAAGAGATCATGCAGAGGTAAGTTGATTATGTTTTGCCATGTATAGACATTCTCAACACCTTGATCTCTGATTACATGCCATCTTTCTGGATTGGTAGAGAAGGTCCAGGATAAGATGGGTGTCTCAGCTGCCAGAGGAGCCACTTGCATTGGAGTTGATTGGGCTGCCTCTTCATGCACTTCCTCAGGTTGATCTGACTCAGCCTGAGGTGTAGAGGTAGATGATTTAGGCTTCTTCTTCTTAGACTTTGGTTTAGAAGCCATCCTCTTCTTCCTCTTAGATGACTTTAACTGAGAAGACTGGTCTGCAGCACCTTGTTGATCATCCTCGTCTTTCTCAGTTGGGTGTTCCTCCGTCACAGGTTCAGAAGTAAAGGGAGTTTGACCCTGCTGTGGATCAGAAGATGAAGCTTGCTGAGGCTCAGCAGGAGGTCCAGGTTGTGTTTTCTCAGGTTGTCCAACCTTAACGTCAACTTCAGGTGGGACTTGACTAGGAAGAGAATGTAAGTCAATTAGCTCACCGCTCTTAATCTTCTGCTTGATTACCCTTATATGCTCATCCATTGTGAATAGAAACATAGGGCCAAGTCTCTTTCCGGAGAATCCATATAGCTTCAAGAAGCTCATCATCCTTTGTCTGTCAGCAGACTTCTTCATACTCTTTTGGATGATGGCTCTTGACTTTGCAGCTTCTTCCCTTAGCTTTTTCTTAGTTGTCTTTCTCTCCTTGACTAACTCAAGCTCAAGTTGTTTTAAGTACTCAAACTCAACAAAGTCATAGGAAAAGGGAAGAAGTGCATCTGCCTGATAGAAGCCTGTGGCACCCAGGTAGTTGATCATTTTGATCCTATCTTCTTCTTTGTCTACCTGAGGTTCTTGTTGAACCGCATCTTCTTGTACATGGCTTTCTTGAACTGGAGAGAGAGTAGGAGCATGCTTGTAGAGTCTTTTCTATCTCTTCTCCTCTTTGAATTGGAGAAGTAACCTTGCATCCTCTTTTTCTTTCATCTCTCTTGACACTTCCATGTCAGCCAGTTCATTTAGTTGTTCTAAGGGAAGGGAAATGATTTCATCAATATCATAGTTCCTTGTCTGCAGGTAAGTAATCCTGACTGCCCTCAACTCATCATCGTGAGTATTTGGTCTGGGGGCAGCCCTGATTGCAGCTTGCATAAGCCTGAAGACCCAGAGGAACTTTCTCCCCTTAGCTTCCTTTTCCTCTCTCTCTCTCTCTTCCTCCTCAATTTCCTCAGGAGTCAAAATCCTTTTCCCTTTGTCACCCACGGACCTTTGTGACTCAGGGGGGATAGAGGTTTGGCCTTCATTGCTTGGTGTAGCATCCATGCTCTGGCCAGAGAGAGGCTGAGAAACACCTTCACCAGTAGGTGTCTCAGAGGGAATGTGAATCTCTGCAGCAGTTGATGATGATGAGACAGGGGTCTCAGGTTCTGCCACTGGGCCTTCAGTCAAGGTTTCCCCTATGAAACTAATCTTAGGGTCCACCTCAACATCCAATTGACCGATGACATTGCCTGATTGCCTAAGTCTCCTTCTTAAGCTGAACTCTGCAGTGATCCTGTCTTGGATTCTTTAAGCAAATCTGTCAGCCTGTCTTGAGTTGCTTGGATTGACAAGTGACATATTGACTAGATCGAAACTTTCATAGAAGTTCAAGCTTTGAAAGTCAAATACTTCTTGTTGCCCTTGAACTCTGTGAAGAATAAGGGCTCTTCTATCAGCATCATACCTCCACCTTATGATGTAGTTTGAAGTTCCTTGAGGTGGAGATGACATAGCCCTTGGAATACCTTCCTCAAAGAGACTCCTAATGATAGAGTCTATAGAATCCACATTAATGTGAACTTGAGGAAGTTGCTGAGAATGCACAATTGCAAGTGAGGATGGTGAGTCCTCTATGTCCATTCTCTGTGAATAACTCTCAGGTTCTGTGGCTGCAATAACTTTCTCCCCCTTTTTGGTAGCATCACCCACTTGCATAGGTGAGCTGGATGATAAATCAATCACATCCACAAGTTCTTGTGTTCCTGGTTGAGCTCTTCTTAAAGGTCTCCCAGCTAGTTTTTCCTTAAGATATGAAATCTGAAGTTGCTGATCATTGACCCTGTTTTGTAAGGTAGTCACCTGAGATTCAAGGTGACTGACCTTTGACACTAGGTAAGTGCATGTTTTAGACAGCTTTTTCGCCTTTAGTCTCAAATTCCCCTCTTCTTCATCAGAAGAATCATTGGGGGATGAGATGATTGGACCAAAGTCCTCTCTCTCATCACCAGCTTGAGGTTCTTGGCTGCTGGTTTTCCTCTGCTCACTGGCAATCTCAGTTGAGATGTCAGTGGGCTGAGTTACCATGGTTGAGGTCTTAATGATGTAATCACTTGCAGAAGTGAGAGCCTCTTCCATATGGACATCCTGAACATGTTCAGAAGTGTCCACCTCAGTTATAGGTGACTGATGTGGGCTAGAGTGAGGAGACTCAGAAGTACTCATCTCTCTTTGAGTAGTGGAAGAGAAGAGAGACTCATGGTACTCACTGAATCCTAAGTCTTCATCAGTATAGAAGGATAGGTTGGGAATGGGTTTATTTAGATCTAAAGGCTGGGGATGGTAACTGTCCCCTGAAGGTTGTTCACTTGAGTGTTGAGACTCAGAGTGAAGGCTTAAGGCTGTTGGGCTTGTGAGCTCATCAGGGTGAGCATGAGGAACCTCAACCCTGATAGTTGAAGAGATGGGAGTGGTTTGCTCCTCAGGGGAAGTGGGAGCTCTAGTGTCCACTTCCTCCTGCAAAGGTGAGTATATGGGGACCTGCACAGACTCAATAGCTTGAGCAGGGGTTCGTTTGGATTTTCTTTGGTAGGTGAGGGTTATTTGAGGCCTTTTTAGTGGTAAAGAAGTAGAAGGTGTGGGTTCAACACTTGCTTGTGTTGCTAGGTTGTCACCTTGAGCAATGAGCTCTAACATTTTGGGGACAAGGGCTGTTTCTACCCCTGAGAAGCCTACAGTTGGCTTCTTCATGATTTTAAAGATGCTGGGCTTCATCTGTCCCATATTAGAATATTACCTGTTTCCCTCAACTGTGAGCCCAGTTCACAGTTGAGAATGTGTTGAACATATCTAGGAAACATGTAATACTCTAAGGAGTCCAGGTTTGCAAGTAAATTGGTATAAACAAATTGAGAGTACCTGAACTTGACCCCTTGAACCATTCCATGCACTATGAAAGAGAGATCCTCAGGAATCTGGTACCACCCACCATGCTTGTTTGACAAGCTATGGATAACCACATGGAGTAGGTATTTCCACTGGGATGAGACCTTCCTTTTCCTGAAGGTCTTTACAGAGAAATCTCCCTCATAGCCCATCTGCTCAAAGGAATGATTGACAGCTTCCTTTAGGAAGGACAACTCACCTTCTTCATCATCCAGCTGCAAATGATAGTTGATGATGGCCGGAGTGATGAAGATTGTCCTCCCTTGCACTGTGGCAGACAGTGCCTTCTCCCCATCCATAATGACCTCTTGGCAGGTCTTCCAGAATTCAAACAGATGATCCTCATACAGAGTAGGATTAATGGTTAGGGAGGAGAAGTAATTTGATAGAGTTAAGAATTGGCAAATCCATGAGAAACTTTCATCTTTCTTAGAGCTTAACAGAGCAACCTGGTTGTGTTGCCTGTGAAGTTGAATGGAGAAATCTGGGTTGTTTCTGTGGTTAAGGTTGGCCATTTGAGAAGCTTAAGGTTGAGGAAAGGTAAAAAGCAAAGGCGGTTTTGGGAATTAGGTTTGAGGAATAGTAGAATTGAAGATGATAGTGAGGAAGAGGGGGAACCATTGGGTATTTATGTGAAAAGGGATTTGAACCAAAGTTAATTCTAGAGGATAAACTTTGAAATCCGAAAGTCGGTCACACCCCTGAAAAAGTAGTTTACTTTTGCTCAAAAAGTAGTTTTATTAGAATTCGAAAAGCTTCCGAAGGTAAATTATCTTCGGAAGTTTTAATGAAAAAGCTTCCGAAGCTAAAATGACTTCGGAAGATTTTCCTGAGAGTCTTGAAAATTTTGCTACGGAAGAGAAATAAACACTTGAAAGCGTTGTATATGAAACAGCAAAGCTTCTAAGAGTTAATTTTGCTTTGGAAGGAAAAAGTTCTTAAAAATAAATAAGTGTCTGAGACAAGAATGTAAGCTTTGGAAGATAGATTTAGACTTCTTTCGAAGGTAAAAATTTCTTAGACAGTTATTTATTTTGAAGACATGATTTTCTTCCGAAGGTAAAAGTATATCTTTCGAAGGATCATAAAATTTTCAAGAATCTAAGGAAAGTCTTCAAAAAGGATTTTATATCCAAAGAAAACATGAGCTTATGAAAGTGATAAACTAGACAACTTAGGACACACATATTTTAAGAAATAATTAGAATTAGTTTTAATAAAAGACCTACTCAAAGTTGATCATCCCAATAGCTGATATTAGATATTTAAATCTCTGTTCATCAAAAGCTTTTGTAAACAGATCAGCATATTGTTCATCTGTATGAACTTTGACTAGTTTAATTAATCCATTTTCATAGTTATCTCTTATTAAATGATACATGATATTGATGTGTTTGGTCCTTGAGTGCTGCACAGGATTCTCAGTGATAGAGATAGCACTATTGTTGTCTATGTGGATAGGAGTCTCCTTGAAGTTAAATCCATAGTCCAGCATCTAATTTTGAATCCAAAGCACTTGAGCACAGCAACTTGCAGCAGCAATGTATTCAGCCTCAGCATTTGATGCAGACACACAGGATTGTTTCTTGCATTGCCATGAGACAACCCTTCCACCAAGGAATTGACATCCCCCAGATGTAGACTTTGCAGTCATGTTGCAACCACCATAATCACTATCTGTATAAGCATGCAGATTGAAGTCAGGATTCTTTGGATACCATAAACCAAGTGTTGAAGCACCTTTGAGGTATCTTAAAATCCTTTTGACAGTGATAAGGTGAGACATCTTAGGGTTGGCTTGATATCTTGCACAAATACATGTACCAAACATGATATCAAGCCTGCTAGCTGTAAGATACATAAGAGACCCAATCATAGCCCTGTATAAATGTTCATCTACACACTCCCCCTCAAGATCAGGTCCAAGGGAGTGGTTTCTGGCTATGGGTGTCTTAGCAATCCTACAATCAGTCATGTTGAACCTCTTGAGTATGTCCTGAACATACTTTGACTGACTTATGAAGATGCCATCTTCAACATGCTTCACTTGAATTCCTAGAAAGAAATTGAGTTCTCCCATTGCACTCATTTCAAATCTGTCTTTCATCAGCTTCTCAAAGTCTTTGCAGAGCTTTGGATTAGTTGAACCAAAGATGATGTCATCTACATATACATGAACTAGCAATAAGTCATTTCCCTGTCCTTTGATGAAGAGAGTTCCATCTATAGTACCTCTCATGTATCCATGTTTACAAAGATACTCAGACAATGTCTCATACCACTTCCTGGGTGCCTGATGCATCCCATAAAGAACTTTGCCAAGCTTGCAAACATAATCAGGATGATCAGGGTCTACAAAACCAGGTGGCTGTTTGACATAAACCTCTTCATCAATCACTCCCTACAGAAAAGCACACTTTACATCAAGTTGAAAGACCTTGAAGTTCTTGGATGCAGCAAACGCCAAGAATATCCTAACAGCTTCTAATCTTGTAACAGGAGCAAAGACATCAGTGTAGTCAATCCCTTCTTCTTGTGTGTATCCTTGAACAACTAGTCTTGCCTTGTTCTTGATGATAATGCCTCTATCATCCTTCTTATTCCTAAAAACCCATTTGGTTCCAATGGTAGTCTTCCCATGAGGAAGAGGACAAAGGTTCCAAACTTTTTGCCTTTTGAATTGAAGCAACTCTTGTTGCATAGCTTCAACCCAACTTCCATCCTTTAGAGCTTCATCAACTTTCTTTGGCTCTATCTGGGATAAGAAACAAGAGTGAAGACAAACATTTGCTTCATGGGTTTGTCCTCTTGTTCTTACCCCTGTGACAACATCTCCAATGATGTTTGTGGTGCGGTGAGACTTGTGGATCCTTAGCTGAGGGATCACAGCAAGTTGCTGAGAAAGATCCAAATTTGAGAAATTTAGATCTGGCATAGATGATTCACCCCCACATCACCACACTTCTCAAGATTAACTTGATCCAACAAGTGTGTGACATCATTGATGTTGTCATCTATGGTGTGGTTATTAGCATCAAGGAATTCCTGATCACTTTCACCATCACCATTGTTGTCTTCCACAATTGAGGTATCTTTATCTGGTTGTGGAGCGTCTGAGCTGGAATTTGAAGGCACACCAGATGTATCAGCTGAATTTGTCATTGTAGTGCTGATAGAAACCTCATTTGCTGAAGTAGTTCCAACTGGAGCTGAAGATGTATGAGTTGAGGGTCTTCCTAGCTCAAATCTTGGATTAGGATCACCTGTATTTAAATTTTCTGCAGATCCTAAAACATTCTCACAAGATTTGTTAAAACAGTTGGTAACTAAATCAAGATCAAATAGCCAATTAGGACCAGAACCAGCCACTCAGGGTGTGTGTTCATTGAAAGTCACATTGGCTGACTCCTCAACAATTCTAGTTCTGAGATTGTATACTCTATAAGCTTTAGCTTGGGAAGAGTATCCAATTAAGTGTCCATCATCTGATTTCTCAGCAAACTTGGCAATTTGATCCTTGGTATTCAAGATGGTGCAGGGACATCCAAATGACCTGAGAAAACCAATAAAAGGTTTTCTCTTGTGCCAAAGTTCATAAGGAGTCTTACCATGTGTCTTAACTACTAAAACTCTATTTTGCACATAGCAAGCAGTATTTACTGCCTCTGCCCAGAAGGTGATAGGCAGTTTAGAGTCAGACAACATAATTCTTGCAGCTTCAATTAGTGTCCTATTTCTCCTCTCAGCAACTCTATTTTGCTGAGGAGTCCTAGGAGCACTATATTGTCTTGTAATACCTTTTTCATCACAAAATGTATCAAGGATTTGATTCTTGAATTCAGTCCCTTGATCACATCTTATGGTTTTGACCTTGTGATCACTTTAATTCTCAATTGTTAAGATGAAATTCTTCAGAATCTCAGGGGTTTCATCCTTAGTTCTAAGAAAGAAGACCCAAGTGAATCTTGTAAAATCATCTGTGATCACCAAACAATAAGAGGTCCTTCCTAGACTCATTACACTAGTGGGGCAAAAGAGATCCATATGTAACAAATGTAGGGGAGTAGTGATAGAGTTTTTTTCCTTAGGCTTGTGAGATACCTTATGTTGCTTCCCTTTCAGCCTTGCAACACAATGATCATCACTTGTAAACTCTTTCTTTGGCATTCCAGTTACCAAATCATGTTTAATTAGCTTATTCATGTTCTTAAAGTTTACATGGCACATTCTTTTATGCCATAGGAAAGACTCATCATTGTTTGCTTTAGATAGAAAGCATGAAACTTCTCCAGAGGGAGATGTTTCTTGCAAATCCATCTTGTACATGTTCCCTTTCATGGGGGCTCTAAGCAGGATGTGCTCATGAGGAATGACCACTCCAGGCTTGAGAACAATGCACTCATGCTCAGTAAAGAGCATGTTATGACTCTGATCACAAAATTAGGATACACTCAGAAGATTGTACCCAAGCTCCTTGACAAAGTTTACCTTTTCAATGCTAAGCTTACCATTTGTTACCTTGCCCCTTCCAGAAATGTAACCACCTTCATCTCCTCCAAAAGCAACTGGTCCTCCATCAGTTCTCTCAAAGTTATGGAGTAGTGACCTATTGCCTGTCATGTGCCTGGAACAGCCACTATCAATGATCCAGACATTCCTGTTTGTCTTGAGCTGTTCCTGCACAAAGAAAATGATTATTTACATTTGGAAACCCAAGCCTTACTTGTCTTGGGCTCACTAAGTATAATAGAAGGTAATGCAACAGTAATAGATCATATGGTTGTGCTAGAGGGATCTTCAGCTGTAGTTGATGGAGAAACTTCAGTCACTTGGTCTTTCTTAGACTTCCACACCACTTTTGGAGTCTTGGACTTGTCATTCAAAACCTTGGAAGCTTTTGGGACTTCACAAGTTTTGATGACTGAACCTTCGGAAGATTCTGTAGTCACTGCAGCAGACATCAGTGCTTCGGAAGAATTCCTTTCTTCCGAGACCAATTTTTCTTCCGAAGGTAATTTTCCATTTACCTTCTTCTTTGATTTGGAGCTTCCGAAAGAAACAGATTTTCCTTCCGAAGCTTGAATCTTCTTGAAACTCTTTGAAGTCTTTGTATTGGTCATATGGACAGTACTTTTAGGATTATATGGACAATCCTTAGCAATGTGAGAGGTACTTTCACACATGACACACAACATTTTCTTTTTCACAAGAGTCTCCTTATGAGAGCAAGACTGTCTTTGGTCACATCCCTTATCCACCTTCATCTTTGTACATGCTGAGACAATTCTTTTGGGCTGTGAACTGTTCTTGGAGTTTGATGGTCCAGGCTGTGCAGCAGAGGTACACAGCAGATCAGTCTTCTTCTTGGTACTGAGATGATTTGGACAAGAACCAAAACTCTTAGCTTAGGAATTTTGGTTGATGTCTTCAGTCTTTACTACTTCAAACCCTGCAGAGATAAAACTTGTTTGTGCTTAGAGTCAAAAGTAGCCTTGATCTCTTGAGCCTTCTTTTCTTTTCTTTTGCTCTTCCTGATCAAGTTCTTTCTCTTTGACTTGGTCATCTCAGTAGTCTTCTTCTCCTCAAAAGGATAGTGGCCCTTAGTAGAATCCTCCTCTTCATTCTTCTCAAAGGAATTTTTCAATATCTCTTCTTCATCCTCTTCACTTATAGGATCTATGAGAGGAAGCTCATCTTCACAAGTTCCACACCTAGGAGATCTTACAGACAAGATTGTGTGTGGAGGAGCTATCTCATTTGGTCCCAGTCCCCTGTCTATTTTGATAACACACTTTGTTGTGCAGGGATGAGGATATCATGTTCTTGAAGGTCTCTTCTTCAAGAACATTCTTTTCTGCCTTGGCTTTGCTGATCACAAGCTCAGCCTGGCACTCAGTCAGCTTGGTTATGAGATCTTGGATTTGAGTCCTAAAATCTGTATGTTCATGTTTTAGTACTAAAATGATTTTCTCTAAGTCCTCTATCTTTAGCTTATAATCATTTTCAGACTTTCTAAAATCAGATTTTAAAATGTTTAAGGACTCAAGATCAGATCTTATCTCCAAGTTATAGGACCTATATCTGTTAACTTTAGCAATGCATTTAGGAGTACAGAGATGTTCCAATACCTTGGCTTCATCATGATCTGCCATTAGTGCTTGGTTTGGAGAAGCATCTTCCACCTGAAAGCTCCAGTCAAAGCCTCCTTCTTCAACAGCAACAACATCTTGTTGCTTTGGCTTCTCATTCTGAGGGGCTTTGTCAGTGTAGTTTGGTCTGGTTTGTGCTTGGCCACCATTTGTTTTAGGTGCCTTACACTCTCTAACAAAGTGGCCCATCAAGTTGCAGTTGTAACACTTGACTTTGCTTTTATCCAAGCCAAACTTTCCACTGGTTGCATTGTTTGGAAACCTCCTTCCAGTTCTCTTGTAAAACTTCTTGGCTCTATGAGTGAGAATAGCCATCTGCTGGACTATTTCCATATATTCCAGGTCATCTGGACGGATAAATCCAGGTCTTCAAGAGTGAAAAGAAAGTTACCACAACTTTCATCAGAAGACAGAAAAGCTTGAGAAGAGCTTGTCTCTTGGAATGGGCTTCATTGAGTGTAGTTCTCCCTGGGTGTCTCTGGGAAGGTGATGAAAGGACCCTTTGGTGAGTTGTCAAGGTAGCATATGAGATGATGTTGGGGTTCTATGATATCCCTTTCAACCACATGCAGGGCTGAACCCATTTGATTGTTGGAGTTGCCAGAAGAACCTTGCATGTTCATCTCCATCTGGTAGCCACTGAGAATCCCATGTAACTCTGTCAGAGTAAGAGTTTTGAGATTTTCAGTCCTCTTGATCACCACACAGTAGTGTGTCCATTGCCTAGGAAGTGAGGACATGAACTTCCTTACAATGTCTCTGTTTTCAAGAGGAACTTCTCCATCCACAAGGGTATCCACTATCTCAACATACCTAAGGTATTGCTGAGTCATGGTTTCACGTGTTTTGAAGGTGAAGTTTTCAAACTGCTGCTTCAAGAGATCCTTCTTGTTCTCCTTGGCTTCAGAGGAGCCTTCATACATCAGTTTTAGTGCA
This sequence comes from Flaveria ramosissima, assembly GCA_025215565.1. Classification (NCBI taxonomy): domain Eukaryota; kingdom Viridiplantae; phylum Streptophyta; class Magnoliopsida; order Asterales; family Asteraceae; genus Flaveria; species Flaveria ramosissima. Next base: position 14,010,598 of record CM046032.1, on the reverse strand, counting down.
TCCCACAACTGTTTAGCTGTTTTGCACTTCTTGAAACCTCTGTACACAGAGTTTGGAAGGGCAGTTTGAAGAGCAGTCATGGCTTTTCTATCAATCTCTACTCTCTTCCTATCTTCATCAGAGTAGTTAGCCACATCTTTGGGGATCATACCAGCACTAGTAGCAGAAGGAGTGCTGGGTATGAAAGGTCCATTTTCAACAGATTCCCACATTCTTGAGTCTAGAGACCTGATTGTTGGATTCTTTATGCCCAAGACACATAGAACATTGATGTGGTTAGTACGTTATGATCCAAGTCGGGTCATACCCAATAACAAGCTTAGCAAACACCAATTAATATTTAATTGATGATATGATCATGCAATTAAATAAATACACCAATTTAGAAAATGGGTTTTCTAAATAAGTTGCATATGAGATTGAACAACTTATATGGATATTTTGTTCATGGATATTATTTGTAATGTTGTTTAATTTAGTTAAATAACATCAAATAATAAAAATGTGTGTATGTTATATAATTAAAAGGTTATTTATATATATATATCTTTATTAATCTTTAGTTTGACAAAAGATTAATGTATAAGGACCATTTGGGAAAAATCAAAGGGGAGCACAACCCTAAATGGGTTTCGGCCGCCCCCCCCTTGTGTGACTCTCTCATTTTGGTGTTCCTTGAGGTCTTTGATACAAGATCTGCCAAAAACACACACACACTTCATCTTGCTCTCACTCATATGTGCTAAAAGGTCACATTAACATCAACCCTTCTTATGGAAGAAGGAGTTCACGGCTGGAACAAATTCCAGCACTTGTTCACGGCTGGAACAAGGCTCCAGCAGCCTACTTGACCCGATTTTGGTGCTAAAATCCTAGCAACGATGGTGTTTTCTTGTTGGCTTGTGGGCATGGACACTTGAGGACTTCTACCCTTGAAGTCTTGGCCTTTCTTTTGACTCATTTCAGCCTTCTTTTGGTCGATTTTCACAGCATCCAGAAAGGTTTTGTTATGGTATGATTATATCATGTTTTGGGTGTTCTTGTTTATTTTGTATGCTTGCTTTTCACATAATAAAGATCCTCTTGTTATGGGTTTGTTTGTTTACACATGATAATGGTTATTTTTCAGAAACTTTAACATGTTTAAAGTTGAATATTCCGCTGCGTTTTGTATGTTTAAATGGTTAAACAAGATGTAAATGATCTTACAAACCCCTACAATGGCATCTAGAGCCGGTTATGTGGAAACTAGCATCATTATCCTTGTAAAATCAGTTTTAAAGGATGTTTATCAAGTCATTAGAGGCTGATTTTGGTTGATTTAATAAACCCCATGTCTTTCAAAGTTACATCTTCATGCTTATGATTAAACTTTGAAAGATAGAAATGTCAATTGGTTGATATGTTTTGGTTGTTGTTTGTTTGGACAAACAAACCCTAATTTTCAGTTTATGTTGGCTGAAAATTTGGGGTTTGATGGGGTTTATTTTGTTTGATGGATGATGTATATGGATACATATTTTAGTGCATAACATAGCCTTGACCATGTGTGTTTTGGATTTGGTTGATTGTGGAATTGTCATGTTGGTTGTATTCATTTAAAAGGGTTGTAATAATTTCTTTTGTTTAAGTATTTGGGTTGTAATTTATTTATTCATTTGGTTATGTAATAAATAGATAGGTGCATTTCTTTTATTAGAAAATTGTATTAGGATATAATTTTGTAAAAGAAGATGCACAAGAAGAAGACCCAAAAGCAAGGACACAAAAGACATGGACACTTGAAGCATTTGGATGTGGAATCAAGTGGGAGTTCATGGACACATATGATGTGTCATTGTTAAACCTTAGGAATGACCTTATGACAACACTTGTGATGGCAAACAAGTGCAGTCAACTTAGTGGCTATGGTTATGCACATATGTTTGTATGATTATGCTTGTTTGGTTGTTTGTTGTATGATTGTTGTTTGATATTTGGATATGCAAAACCAACTCATTAGCAAACTTAACAAGCTAAAAATTTATGGTTTCTAATCATTAAGGGGCTGTTTGGCAACATCTGAATGATTAAGTGCTGAACCAATAAGAGGTCTGAATCATTAAGTGCTGAATCATTAAGAGGTCTGAACCATTAAGAGCTAGTATATAATTTAACTATTCAAAGACAAATGTCTGATCAATTCAGATAATATGTCTTAACCATTCAGCATTAGACCTCTTAACCATTCAGCATCAATATAATGCTTAACCATTCAGAGGTAAATCTCTTAATCATTCAGACATGTGCTCGCGAAACAAACAGTCTGAATCATTAAGTGCTGAACCATTCAGACATTTGAACCATTAAGAGGCTGCCAAACAGCCCCTAAGTGGTTAATAAAAGGTTATTAAAAGGATTAATGATTTAATAAAAGAAGTTTTATTAAAAGAGAACCATAGGGTACCATGTATTTGAAAGCATGCGAATACAAGGTACATAGAGTTTTCATAACTAGAATTAATGGAAACTTAAATCCCTTTGGTAACAAGTCTAACACCATCCTTTTACACGACACTCGAATTTCTTGGGAACTATTTGTGGGATAAAGGTCACCTAACCACTTGTAGGGAACTTGTATCTTTGAGGTGAGTCTAACGTACTTGTGGGATAAAGGTCACCTAACTGCTTGTATGTGAAAACTCACACGTGTGTGTAAGTAGGACGACTTGAATTGGAAACCATGTGATTAGGGTCACCGAAGCATGGCGTACAATTGTGTTGATGGGATTAAACATGCCGACTAAACATATGATGTTTAACCGATCCCATAAGACTAGAAGTTGCAATAGGTTGCAATTGTCAACTGTTGACTACCTTGTTAATTTAAATAATGGGATAAAGGTCACCTAACCATCATTTAAATGTAACGTTGGATTCTAGATTTTAATTATTAATTGTCTATGAGACATGTAAAGGGTATTAATAGTTAAAATGCAATTTTTCAGAAATACTAAAATGAACTTTGTAATTTTGTAGTAAGGGCCGCAAACCACGATGCTACTACCCCGACCGTCCCTACCCTATCACCGAGAACCATCTTAAAAGGGGATCGTCTTAACCATAATAAACTTATGGACTCAATTTCGAAATTTGAGAATCGTTCTCAAAATGAGTAAAGGCCTATATCCTTGACGATCCCATACCTCACCAACCAACGCTGTTGATGTTAAGGCCTTTTGACGATTAACTTAGGCACACTAAAGATTCTGTGCAAGTATCCTACCTCATGTTGGGAATATGATTCCCGAACTCCAAAAAGGTTTGGTGCATCATGGGGCATATGACATGATAATCTAGTTGAAGGAAATGTTCCTTCAACAAACTTTAGTAGATTGCTACGAAACGATTCGAGCACCTTATACATGTCACATGGAAGAAACCCAATCGATATCATCTTATATATTCTTAAGATGAAAAGCCACATTGATAGCCTCAAGATGCTTAACTGTCCTGTCTCAAAGTAGTTAGCCAAGGATTTGATCCTTGATTGCCTAACTAAAGGTTTGTGACATTCATAATAAACTGTAATATGAATGGGTGGGACAAGAGCATTGGTGAACTTCACGCAATGCTCAAAGCAACCGAGGCAGGGATGGGTAGAGAGGTTCTACCTATTCTCTCGATCAATGAGGAAGGCTATAATAAATGGCCAATCCCGATCCTAAGGCAATTATTGCCAAAGGAAAGGAATACATCAAAGCAAAGGTTAATGCGAAACCTCGAAAAGCCTAAGCTTATGAAGCCTAAGGTAACGAAGAACGTTCCATGCTTTGAGTATGGAGAGATAGGACAATGAAAAGGAATTGTCCCTCCTATCTCAAGGAGTTGAAAGACAAGAGGGATGTTGAGCAAACCTCAAATTCAATTTCCATGATTCACACATCGTATTAAATGTCATTTCTTCAAACACATGGGTATTGGATACCGGATGTGAAACTCATTCTTGCAATTGTTGCAAAGGGGTTCAAAAGAAATGTGCGCTTCAAGGAAGGAAACTCTATTTTGAGACTTTCAAATTGTTTGGGAGTTGTTCTCAAAACCTTTTGTATGCACCTAGTTTGACTAGGAACATAATTAAGGTTTCCTATTAAAACAATGTGATCATGATTTAAAGTTTGTAAATAATGGTATTAAGTTTTATGGATGATGTATTTCATTTTAAGGACATACCTTCTAATGATATCCATGAATTGGTTCATGATAATTCGTCCTACAATAACTTATTATACACATTAAGCACCAAGAAACTTAAAATGGGTTTAAGTTGTTATTATCTTTGACATTATCGTATTAGTCACATAAACAAGAATTGGATTCAAACACTTCAAAAGAATGGTCTTTTGGAAACAAATGAAAATGTTTCATTTGATAAGTGTGAACCAAAAGACTTACTAGGAATAATACATTTGGATGTATGTAGTCCTTTTAAGACAATGACAAAGATTGGTGAAAGATACTTCATTATTTTACCGACGATTACAGTCGCTATTATTGTGTGCACTTGATGACGCACAAGTTTGAAGCTTTTGAAATGTTCAAAATCTTCAATAATGAAGTAGAATATCAACTCTACATAACTATCTGTGTTCTTCATTCTGATAAAGAAGAAACTGAACCCTATTTGGATATGGTTCAATTTATTATGGCTATGAGCTTACCATCTTCATCATTTTGGGTTTTCGCATTGCTCTTTAAGTCTCATATTTTGAATATGACCCGGACCAAGAAAGTGTGGATTAGTTGAATATCCTAGAGGCTGTATAGGATATTCTTTCTTCGACTCAACATAGCAAAAGTATTTATTGCTCGAAAGGCTAAGTTCTTAGAAACCGAGTTCTTTATGGAAGGAATGACGTATAGAACTGTGGAACTTGATAAGGATCAAAATCCACAAGCCGGTACACTTTTGGTTGACACTAGCTAACAACAAGAGGTTGTTGATGATAATCAAGAGGTTGATAAATATACACAAAACGTTCACAAATCTGGTAGAGTTAGTATTCCATCTAAGTGATATGAACATTCCAAGAATGGATGCTATGTGGTTGACCCCTGTAGGCTAACCATATACCAAGATGCTATGTCCAATTTGGATTGGGACAAATGGCTAGAAGCTATGAACGTAAGGATGCAATCCATGTGTAACAACCAAGTTTGGGAATTGGTTGACCCTCCACTTAACTCCAAACCGGTTGGATACAAGTGGGTTTTCAAGACAAAAACAGATATGCATGGAGACTTGAATACTTATAAGTCAAGACTTATAGCATAAGGTTTCCATCAAACTCAATTGGTTGATTATGATGAAACTCTTACGCCCGTGGCAATGCTAAAGTCGATTAGGATACTATGTGCCATAACTGCATATTCTGAATATGAGTTTTCGCAAATGGATGTCAAAACCGCTTTTCTTAATGAACATCTCGTAGAGACTGTCCATATAGTTCAGCATGATGGTTTTGTCGATCCATGACATCCTAATAATGCATATAAGTTAAAGTGATCAATCTATGGATTGAAACAAGCATCAAGAAGGTTGTGTATATATATATGAAGGCTAGTGGGAGCATAATTGTATTCTTAGTGTTGTATGTTGGTGACACACTACTATTTGGAAACAATATTCCAACCTTGGAAGGTGTTAAAACCTAGCTTGGAAGATGTTTTTCATATAAGATCTCGTTTAAGCCACCCATATTTTGGAATAAGGATCTATAAGGATAGATCGAGGTGGTTGATAGGGTTAAACCAAAGTGCATATATATTGATAAAATCTTGAAAAGGTTCAAGATGAAAAACTCTTAGAAAGGTATGGTACCTATTCAAGGAGGGACAGTGTTGACTGCGTCTCAATGTCCAAGCTCATAGGATGAGCAAAATCAAATGAAGGATATCCCATACACATTTGCTATAGGATCCATCATTTGTGTGATGATATGCACTAGACCGGACGAGTCATACTTATTAAGTATGACAAAGTAGATACCAATAGAAATAACCATCGGATGGCTCTTAAAAGTATATTGAAATACCTTAGTAGGACTAAGGATATGTTTCTAATATGCGGATCTGTTGAAAAGGAAGTCGTTGTAAAGGGTTACACGGATGCAGGCTTCCAAAAACTGATCGAGATGATTTTTGATCATAATCGGGGTATACCTCCATTATGAATGGAGGAGAAGTGTCCATGAAAGGTTCAAAGCAAGACACGGTAGCATTGTTCACTACAAAAATCCGAATACATAGCCGCTTCATTGGCAGCTTGGGAAGCTGCATGGATAAATTTGTCCATTGCTTATCTAGGGGTGATCTCTACCATTCAAGACCCCCTAGAATCTATGGTAATTACATGGGTGGGATTACTCAAATCAAGGAACCCCGTACTCATCAAAAGATTAAGCACCTTGAGCGGAGATTCAACATCATAAGGGATGGAGTTGAAAAGGGTAAAGATATGTATTCGTAAAGTTCATAAAGATCAAAACATTGATGATCCACTAACGAAGCTCCTTGATAAGGGCAAAGTATGAGGGTCATACTTGTGCCTTAGGACTTCGATTTACTGGTGATATGAATTGATCTGTTTAGCATATAAAACATGGAACATTTGTAATATTTAACTCTTTTATATATTTGAGTTATGTTCCCTTTTAGCATGTTTACATCCATGAATAATTCTTTTATTCTAAATGTCCGTAGTCGGTCATATTTGTGGGAACAAATATGAATGTAAGACTATTATGAACTTGGATTGGTGAATATTCATAAGGCATGAATATAGAGCAATTGGTTGCTGCCAAGGTTCATAGATATTCGTGGGATACGAATATTGGACTGACCCGCGTCTCAAATCTTACTACATGGAATCTTATTGATTGATCATAAGTAAATTTGAGTAAAGGCGAATGTCATTTGGTATCCTCTGACCTGAGATACATATTGGGGTTTTGATATTCACCAAGTGTTATACCTTGAGCTAGTTCTTCGCTGATATGAAATAATGATCAGTACATAAGGCTATGTTCAGGTATGACATAAGGTGATTGTGAGAAACGTATGTAGTCAAGATGGGATTTGTTCCTCTTATTCGTTGAGAGTATGATGTCTAAGGCCTGATTAAGTTAAATCAACAAGGAATGATCATTCTGTGTCCTTGGATTTAACATGACATCTGCAACAAAAGGATAGATGATTGATTCACCTAAATCATTTCAAGTTTGGAACTTGAAGGGGATGATGTTATTGAATGGCTTATAGTCATGCGTATTAAGGGTAGTAAACCGTTGTTAGGCGGTATTTACTGCTTGCATCAATCTTCTATGTATCTTGTGCAAGTGGGAGATTGTTGGATTATTTATGCCCAAGACACATAGAACATTGATGTGGTTAGTACGTTATGATCCAAGTCGGGTCATACCCAATAACAAGCTTAGCAAACACCAATTAATATTTAATTGATGATATGATCATGCAATTAAATAAATACACCAATTTAGAAAATGGGTTTTCTAAATAAGTTGCATATGAGATTGAACAACTTATATGGATATTTTGTTCATGGATATTATTTGTAATGTTGTTTAATTTAGTTAAATAACATCAAATAATAAAAATGTGTGTATGTTATATAATTAAAAGGTTAATTATATATATATATCTTTATTAATCTTTAGTTTGACAAAAGATTAATGTATAAGGACCATTTGGGAAAAATCAAAGGGGAGCACAACCCTAAATGGGTTTCGGCCGCCCCCCCCCCCCTTGTGTGACTCTCTCATTTTGGTGTTCCTTGAGGTCTTTGATACAAGATCTGCCAAAAACACACACACACTTCATCTTGCTCTCACTCATATGTGCTAAAGGGTCACATGAACATCAACCCTTCTTATGGAAGAAGGAGTTCACGGCTGGAACAAATTCCAGCACTTGTTCACGGCTGGAACAAGGCTCCAGCAGCCTACTTGACCCGATTTTGGTGCTAAAATCCTAGCAACGATGGTGTTTTCTTGTTGGCTTGTGGGTATGGACACTTGAGGACTTCTACCCTTGAAGTCTTGGCCTTTCTTTTGACTCATTTCAGCCTTCTTTTGGTCGATTTTCACAGCATCCAGAAAGGTTTTGTTATGGTATGATTATATCATGTTTTGGGTGTTCTTGTTTATTTTGTATGCTTGCTTTTCACATAATAAAGATCCTCTTGTTATGGGTTTGTTTGTTTACACATGATAATGGTTATTTTTCAGAAACTTTAACATGTTTAAAGTTGAATATTCCGCTGCGTTTTGTATGTTTAAATGGTTAAACAAGATGTAAATGATCTTACAAACCCCTACACTGATGAAACCTTCCATTCTCATACACCAGGTATCAAAGTCATCAAGAGTGATCAGTGGGGACTTGTTCATGGTTCCAGTCTCCATATCAGTCTTTGAAATGGATGCCATTTTGAAAGTTTAGTATTTGTGTGTGTGAGTGATCTTAAGATGGTGAGATCTTATATCAAGAGCCTAAAATGCTCTGATACCAATTGCAGGACCGGTTAAGGGCTTAACAATTTACAACACAACAACACAAAGAGGAGATTAACTAAACTTGATCAAACAATAAACTGGATTAACCAAGATAATGATACAATGAACACAAGTAATGATAAAGAGACAGAACAAGAGATTTGGGTTTCAAGGAGGCAGTATATTGCTTTCTCAAGTTCTATTACAAGTGTTACAAAGCATAAAGAAAGATACTAGAACTTGGAATACTTATACTACAACCTACAGCCGGCTATACTTTGAAAGCCAGCTGGATACAATTGACTAGACACAAACAAAATCAATTGTAGAATCAAAAGACATATCTGCCTTTTGACCTTGTGACTATGACATGCCATAGCTCACATCCTAATCTATTACAAAAAGGATAAAGTACATAAAGTAGAAGGTTACAGACTCAAGACCTTAATGCATAGTTACCAAAAGCATGGACCTTTTCACCAACTCATGTAAGTTGGTGACTTTACAGAGATGTAGCGGAAAGGTGTTCAGCTTTATGGAACAGTACATCAGATAAATCATGTTACTAAAAGTCTTCGGAAGAAATCTGTCTTCATAGGATGAAGCTTCGGAAGACTTTGTCTCTGAGGCTTCGGAAGACTTCATATTTGGCTTCGGAAGATATTGGTCTTGGCTTCGGAGGATTTTACACTTAGAATATTTCTAATGTATTGTGTAAAACTTCTGAAGCAATTCTACTTCAGTTCTTAGTGCATTACTTGCAGAGAGACATTGGATGTTTTGGTTTGCATCAGACTTAAAGGAATCCTTACATGAATACTATGGGCGAATGGACACCTATGCGTATGGACTCTCAGTCACATAGCTTCCATGCGTATGGCCTTCAGTCGCATGACTTCTGGCGCATGGGCTTCAGTCGCATACCTTTCGTGCGTATGAACCTCAGTCTCATGGCCTCCAGGCGCATGAACCTTAGTCGCATAACCTTCAATCGGATGCCTTACAGGCACATGAACTTTAGTCGTATGACTTCCATGCGTATGGACCTCAGTCTCATGGCATCCGTGCGCATGGACCTCAGTCGCATGCCTTTCGGCCGTATGGCCTCAAGTCGCATGCCATTCGGTCGCCTAGCCCTAACTGATGCAGAATGCAGTTCATCCCAAACCCAAACTGCCATTTTCGGCCTCCAAGCTCTCCCAAACCTGTTCTAGGCTCAAATCAACCATCCTAAACCTTAGAAACACCTACCACACCACCATTCAAGCACACACAAGCCCAAAATCAAACCCCACTCGAATCACACACAAACACATACACACGGGTTCAACACACACATTTCAAAAACGGGTTTTTAGATGTGTTCCAGCCTCAAATCAGTTGAAAACATGTAAAAGAGGGGTCCTAGAACTCACATTAACGACCTCTACGAGTAAAGCTTCACACAAACTTCCTAAACCTTGACTTTGGCACCTTGAATCCTTCAAAACCCTAGCTTTGCTCTTCACTCTCTCTTCTTCTCTCTAGAACCGAATGAAAGGGGAGAATGAGTGGAGAATGGGCTGCCCTCCCCCTTTTATACCCCCACTCATTCAAGGGTTTTCCTGTTTTGGCAAGTTTGGTCCCTCAACTTTGGACTTATTTCTTTTCTTTCTTTTTCTTCTTTCCTTGGCTTCAAAGGAAATAACCGGGCGTTACAACCTTCAAACCAAAATCTGTTTCAACTCGGTATATGAACAATTGATTCAATCGATTCATTAGAAACGTATTACTAATCATTTCAAATTCAACTCAACCAATAATTACGATTGAAAGCAAATAATTGTCATTTATTCTAAGATTGGAACACCCAAATCAAAGCTCAACCCGTTCGATATGAAACTGAAGAAATTCAACATATATAGTTGAGGGTAAACCCTCCTTTTGATGGCCTTAAACTATCAGTGATCTTAATTTCATGCGATATACACACACATGGACATTCCACCATTGTCCTTTATCTCGAACCAGCACCTAGTCGAATCTTACCTTTAGATCAATTCTTCTGAAATTGAGTGAGGGCTAATACACGACTTCACCAACTACAGCTTCCCAATCTTTGAATTGAATCAAATCATTGGAAACAACCCCATTCGAAGGCACCTCGTTAACGGTTGTCTTGTTCTTGTTCTAATCGATTTGGCATCCATCCACATAATTAAAACCACACACACATTAGGTTTCATTCAGGGATCAAAAGCCCTAAGTTTGATTCCATTAACATTCGCGATTCGGTGTTCAATTGGATCGAATTGATTTTAGGGTTCATATGGATTGGGGGTTATTTGAAGTATTATTTTTATTAATTAATTTGTAAGTTAAAACAAGTTCTAGGCTTTGGCCTGCCGGTTAGTAACATCTATTATACATGGGAGGTCAGGGGCTCGAACCCTGCCTCTGCCATGTTTTTATTTTAGTTAATTTCTCTTATTTTTTTAATCAGAAAATTATTAGTATATCATAATATTAATATAAAAATAGAATAACTAGATTTATAAAAACTTTTTAGACATTTTTAAATTAATTTTTTTAAAGATTTTAAACATATAATTTTTTAATTAAATTACCTTCTTTTAGAATAACTAGATTTATAAAAAATAAACATTATTAATACATTTATGTGATTTAAATGTTATAAAATTGTTATAGTTCAAACTCATATTATTTCAAACCGTTTTAAAATTTATATGTTACAAATACCTTAAATAATTAATCAATTAATTATTTAAATCATAAAGGTATTCAAATAATTATTTAACCATGTTATAGTGTAAATAAATAATTATTTACTTTACACACTTTAAGGCTTAACCTTTATTCATCAATTAATATAAATTAAATACTTGAGTAGTATGTAATTACGTAAGTTCACTAACGATTCATCTTGTTTTAAATCTTAATTATTTAAATAATTTATTCCTTAAACTTCTATTTAAATTCTTTAAACTTATAAAACAATATAAGTTTCTATTATTCATCATCCTTGTTTTTAAGATATTATAAGTCCTTTATAAAGATTATTTAAAACGTTTAAATAACTTTATAAAATGACTCTAAATAATTTAATATTATTTTACAAGCCATATACATAAGTATTCAATAAATAATCTTTATCAAATTGTAAATAATTAATTTCTAATTATTTCTTTTCACACATCATATTTAATCTTTATTAATTCAATAAATTAAATTACTTAATCATACACTATCATTCTTAGGCTTAATTGACTCATATCATCTTTATTGAACCAAACCAATTGCATTATTATATTTTATTTGACTGAAATATTTAAAATCCCCATATTCCAAATGAAACCCTAATTCATATTTACTCTTGAATCATATCTTTATTCTAATCCTAAAACACCAAATCTTAGGTTGAATCGAGGAGGAATCGTTGGAACCAATTTATCTTCTTATTGTTATATTAAGTGCAACGTATAGCACGTGAGTTTTCTATGTGAATATTTCTATACCTTTTGCATATTTTCACACTTTAGGGTGAAACATGTTACTTTATAACCGTTGCACTTGTAAACTCGTTTGATTCTTGTAAACACTTGGCATTTCACTTGTATGTTGTGGTTAGTTATTTTAGTAATTACCATGTATTGACGATTATATATGCAATCATTAACTATTGCTAGCCTGGTGACGTCATAGATCTATGGGCCTGACAAGCCTGCTTGGTTAATCCAAGTACACTTAGCTAATCGTATAAACTTGTAAACGTGAAATCTTGTAAACTGTCAAGGTTTGATTGTTACATCTATCATACATCCCTAGTAACTTTATTCACTAACTTATGACATGAATTGCCATCTCTTATATATGTATGTATGAAAACTATGAAAATCTCATCCACATTATGTTCACCCTTTTATTTTTAACATGTTTCAGGTTTACTACTTGAGGGAATTCTTCTTGCTCATATAGGACATGGACTTAGTTTAATTAAACATATTATGTTGTTTTTTATATTTTGTTGTATTGTATTGACTTAATTGTTTTGTATTGTTCAACGAAAATGGTATTTAATAATATTCCAATTTATTTAGTTCCATGTGCTATGAACAATCCTTTCACGTTTGTCTGCCTCGATGATTCCGCCGTCGGTTGGGGTGTGAAAGATTGGTATCAGAGCCATGGTTATACGGAATCAGGTTATTAGAAATGGAATGACCTAGACTATAACTAAGTACCCTTACACATGATTCGTCTCATGTATTTTATATGCTTAGATAGAATCTTATGTGCTTATATTTTTATACTTGACTATGTGATTATATGCCTTATGTGATTCTTCTTATACTTTGAATCTTATCAATGCACACACGAACCTTAAATCATATTCTAAGGCATTATGTGCCCAAATGAAATGTTCTTTTTTTCAAAATGAGTTTTGAATCGTTATTCGTGGTTTTGAATTCTCGTCAAAGTCTATGTCCTATAACTTGAAACATGTAATGCTGGAAGAGCATGATGCCTGTATCTCGAGGTGTTCTGTCTAGGCAAGGTATTCATATAAATCCAAATCAACCGATGGATCCGTTTACCTTACCTGGGAACCCTTGGGGTGAGTGTCCGCTTATAGGTACGCATGTATTCATTAATGTTGTAGTTGACCTAATACTTTGATAAGTCAACGTAATGGTTTGGTTTGTAAACCGAACGTTACACTCGAAACATGTTGTTATTTTGAATCGTCTTATCGTTGATCTTGTCTTCTTGGAACTTAAAACTCAATATCCAAATCTCTTAATGACCCTTAATAATCTTTCTGAATGCCTTGCTCTTAAAACCGCACTTATCCTAAAAACCCATTACAATGATGCTCTCATTTTAAATGGAATGTTTAATCTTAACAAACACGCTTCTCGTATCAACGTTACACTAATGTAACTTTGAAATATCAATGACATAGGTAAACAAGAATCAATCATCTAAAAACCCCGCTAAAGTTATTTTCTTGAGAAGCTCTTATGAATTCCATATTCTATCCAAAAGTGTCTTGACCATATTTATCATGTCGTCAAGCTAAGTCTCGTATTGATCTAAAACTTGGTGTTGTACTCGTGACAAAACCTTCCTAATCGCCTTGAACCGTTTGACATACAAAAGTTTATCGATTAAAATTCTAAATTAATGATCTTATACACTTTGTTAAGAAACACATGAAATCATGAATTAGGAAATTTAACAAACTTAAGCGTAGCAAAACACCATAATCAAATTCATTGAGTTTAAACGTTCCCAAGCGTTCACTATAGAACTCGAAATGAAATCCAAGTCTTCTCATAATCTTGAAATTTATTTTTCTGGTGATTAAATTTCAGGACGAAATTTTCTAAAGTATGGGAGACTGTAACAACTGTCCATTTTTGAAAATATGGACCCGAACCCGTTTTTCCATTTATATAAATCAAACACTATACTTAAACTACTTTATTCATTTAGGTAATTCAAAAGCAACAAACATATTACTTAACCAATTTTGTGAAGTTTATTATGTGATTTATCATATAATCAATTTATAAAATTATAAAATAACATTTTATAAAGTTATAATGTTCTATATGTCATTGATAGGTTCTAACTATTAAGTTTAAATAATTAACTAAAACAAAAAGTTTATAAGATTTGCAAGAATTTATAAAGTTTTTATAAACAAGTTATTATATAAATTAAAGGTTTCAAAGTTTAGGGTTTGTTTTGTAAATTTTAAAACATAGATTTAAAAACTTTTTGTACATAAAATAACAATGGATTAAAGATCAGGTTCTTAATTGTAATTTGTTTCAAAACCCAAACCACCCAAATCTCCCCCATCATCTTTTCCCGACCAAATCTCCGGCCGCAAGTCCGGCTAACTCCGGCGAGCCCTAAACCCCAATAGCCATCGATTTTTAACCCAATTAAACCGTTCCTTAACTCTCGCGATGTGGATTCGAACCTGCTACCATTTTAAATTCGATTTTAAGAGCTATTAAGAACATTCAAACTAGAAACCCAAATATACCTTCAAACCAAAATCCGTTTCAACTCGGTATATGCACAATTGACTCAATCGATTCATTAGAAATGTATTACTAATCATTTCAAATTCAACTCAACCAATAATTACGATTGAATGCAAATAATTGTCATTAATTCTAAGATTGGAACACCCGAATCAAAGCTTAACATGTTCGATATGAAACTAAAGAAATTCAACATATACAGTTGAGGGTAAACCCTTCTTTTGATGGCTTTAAACTATCAGAGATCCTAATTTCATGCGATATACACACACATGGAAATTCCACCATTGTCCTTTATCTCGAACTAGCACCTAGTCGAATCTTACCTTTAGATCAAATTCTTCTGAAATTGAGTGAGGGCTAATACACGACATCACCAACTACAGCTTCCCAATCTTTGAGTTGAATCAAATCATTGGAAAACAACCCCATTCAAAGGCACCTCTTTAACGGTTGTCTTGTTCTTGGTTTAATCAATTTGGCATCCACCCAGGTAATTATAACCACACACACATTTGGTTTCATTCAGGGATCAAAAACCCTAAGTTTGATTAATTGACTCATATCATCTTTATTGAACCAAACCAATTGCATTATTATATTTCATTTGACTTAAACATTTAAAATCCCCAAATTCCAAATGAAACCCTAATTCATATTTACTCTTGAATCATATCTTTATTCTAATCCTAAGACACCAAATCTTAGGTTGAATCGAGGAGGAATCGTTGGAACCATTTTATCTTCTTATTGTTATCTTAAGTGCAACGTATAGCACGTGAGTTTTCTAGGTGAGTATTTCTATACCCCTTTTGCTTATTTTCACACTTTGGAGTGAAACATGTTACTTTATAACCGTTGCACTTGTAAACTTGTTTGATTCTTGTAAACACTTGGGAATTCACTTGTATGTTGTGGTTAGTTGATTTTAGAAATTACCATGTATTGACGATTATATGTGCAATCATTAACTATTGCTAGCCTGGCGATGTCATAGATCTATGGGCCTAACAAGCCTGCTTGGTATAATCCAAGTACACTTAGCTAATCGTATAAACTTGTAAACGTGAAATCTTGTAAACTGTCAAGGTTTGATTGTTACATCTGTCATACATCCCTAGTTACTTTATTCACTAACTTATGACATGAATCCATCTTTTTTATATGCATGTATGAAAACTATGGAAATCTCACCAACATTATGTTGACCCTTTTATTTTTAACATGTTTCAGGTTTACTACTTGAGGGAACTCTTCTTGCTCATATAGGACTTGGACTTAGTTTAATTAAACATCTTATTTTGTTGTTTATATTTTGTTGTATTGTATTGACTTAATTGTTTTGTATTGTTCAACGAAAATGTTATTTAATAATATTCCAACTTATTTAGTTCCATGTGCTATGAACAATCCTTTCACATTCGTCCGCCTCGATGATTCCGCCGTCGGTTGGGGTGTGACATCTACCAGGCATCTTCACTTCTTCCCTTATCCTTTGAGTACATTGAGTTTGAGTATATCAAACAGCTTGAACTTCAAGTACTCAAAGAATAAAAAACAACAAAGAGAAAGATGAGGGATGAGGCTGCAAAGTCAAGAGCAATTATCCAAAAGAGCATGAAGAAGTCTGCTGACAGACAAAGGATAATGAGCTTCTTGAAGCTGTATGGGTTATTCGGAAGAAGACTTGGCCCTATGTCTCTATCCACAATGGATGAGCACATTAGGGTAATCAAGCAGAAGATCAAAAGTAGAGAGCTAATTGACTTACAATCCCCTCCAAGTCAAGCTCCTCCTGCAGTGGAGGTTAAGGTTGAACAACCTGAGACAACACAACCTGGACCTCCTTTTGAGCCTCAGCAAGCTTCATCTTTTGATCCACAGCAGGGTCAAACTTCCTCTACTTCTGAACTTGTGAGGGAGGAACACCTAACTGAGCAAGACAAGACTGATCAACAAGGTGTTGCAGACTAGTCTTCTCAGTCAAAGTCCTCAAAGAGGAGGAAGAGGATGGCTTCTAAACCAAGTCAAAGAAGAAGAAGAAGCCTAAATCATCCACCTCTACACCTCAGGCTGAGTCAGATCAACGTGAGAAAGTGCATGAAGAGGCAGCCCAATCAACTCCAATCCAAGTGGCTCATCTTGCAGCTAAGAGACCCATCTTATCATGGACCTTCACAACTAATCCAGAGAGATAACATGTGATCAGAGATCAAGGTGGTGAAGATGTCTACACATGGCAAGACTTATTCAACCTACCTCTGCATGATCTCTTTGAGATGAGAAGATACTATAAGAGTCTAAGTGATCCTAACCATCTAATGAATATAGGCATGGTTATCATCATTATGAGGACTGTCAACAGGAGAAGATCTTCAAATGTTTTGGTAGCATCAGTCTCGGGGGAGTTTGTAAGGATTCCTATAAGTCTGATGCAGCCAAAACATCCAAAGTCTCTATGCATGCATGCACTGAAGAACAATAGTAGAAATGCTTCGGAAGTTTTACACCTTGCATTAGAAATATTTTAAGTTTGAAATCTTCCGAAGCCAAGACCAACATCTTCCAAAGCCAAAAGTGAAGTCTTCCGAAGCTTCAAAGACAGAGTCTTCCGAAGCCAAATAGTGAAGACAGATTTCTTCCAAAGACTTTTAGAGACATGCTTTTATCTAATGTACTTTACCATAAAACTGGACCACTTTTCCGCTGCAACTCTGTTTAGTCACCAACTTACATGAGTTGGTGAAAAGGTCCATGCTTTTGGTAACTGTACATTGAGGTCTTGAGTCTGTGCTTTCTACTTTATGTACTTTTATCCTTTTTGTAATATATTAGGATGTGAGCTATGGCATGTCATAGTCACTAGTCAAAAGGCAATCTGCCTTTTGACTTTACATTTGATTTTGTATGTCTAGTCTTATGTAGCCAGCTGGCTTTCAAAGTATGGCCTGGTGTAGGATGTAGTATATGTATCTCAAGTACTTGTAACTTTCTAAGTATGATTTGTAACATTTGTAATAGAACTTGAGAAGCAATATACATCATTCTTGAAAACCAAATACTTGTGTTGTTTTCCTATCTTGTTCTGTCTCATTTTTACTTGTGTTCTTAGCATCTTTCACTTAAGTTAACCAGTTCTTTATTTGATCTGTTAAGTGTTCTAAGTAACTCTCCTCATTGTGTTATTGTGCTGTAAGTGCATACCCTTCACTAGTCTTGCAGAAAGACTTATTGTAGCAGTTCTTGTTAACCACACAAGCCACAAATGAGTACATCCCAAAATCTCATCGAAGAAATGAGGAGAGGTTCCAAAGAAACAAAGCTGACATCAAAAGCAACAAAGCATCATTGCAAACCATAGAACACCAAGTAGGTCAGATAGCACAACAATAATCTGAATGACCTCAAGGAGCTTTGCCTAGCAACACTGTGACAAACACTAATGCTCAAGTCAAAGCCATAACCTCCAAGAGTGGCAAAACCACTTAAGGAAATGCACCTGCATTACAACCCATCCTAGAAGAAGTAGAAACTGAAACTCCGAGTAATGCAAGTAATAAGCAGAAGCAACCTGTTGTTGAAAAACCAGCCCCAAGAAATACATGCACCACCCTATGTTCCACCACCTCCATATCCAGGTCGTTTGAGACAACAACAAATGGAGGCACAATATGGCAAAATTCCTTGGGTTGTTCAAGCAACTCCACATCAATCTGCCCTTCGTGGAAGCCTTGGCTCAATGCCAAACTACGCTAAGTTTCTAAAGGGTGTCTTGTCGAACAAAAAGAATCTGGAAGAGTTATCACATGTAGTTTTGAATGATGAATGCTCTACAGTTTTTCAAAACAAACTACCTCAAAAGATGACTGATCCAGGAAGTTTCACCATACATTTCCTAATAGGAAATCTTTCTGTTAGCAACGCGTTAGCTGATTTAGGTGCTAGCATTAACCTTATGCCTTATGTGGTTTCTAAAAAATTCAACTTAGGTGAACCTAGACCCACCCGTATGAGCATCCAGTTGGCTGACTGTTCTATTAAATATTCGTGGGGCATCGTTGAAAATCTCTTAATTAAACTCGACAAATTCGTATTTTCCATTGATTTTTTGATCCTTGACATTGATGAGGACAAGAATGTTCCTCTTATCATAGGTCGACCTTTCTTAGCGACTGCTCGAGCCCTCATTAATGTTTGTACAAGCAAACTCACGCTTTGAGCAGACGAGGAGGAAGTAACTTTTGATATAGGCCAATCCATGAAACACTCTCAACATCATGATGACTCACTCTATTACGTTGATGCTTGCGATTCAATCATAACCTGTCATTTGAAGAAAACTCTTTGAAATGAAGCTTGCAACACTCATTTAATAGAGGTCCAAATCACCAAACCCATCTGTGAGATCCAAATCATTCCAGAACTAGAAGTTGATGAAACATCATCTTATCAAGAAGCAATTGATATCATTGAACAAGAGCTAGAACCTAAAGCCAAACCTTCTATCGAAGACCCTCCAGTTTTAGAGCTCAAATAACTTCCATCTCATCTCGAATACGCGTTTCTTGAAAACACATCTCAACTTCCTGTCGTAATCTCATTCGCCTTATCAATTGATGAGAAGAACAAGTTGCTCAATGTGCTTAAGGCACATAAACGAGCAATTGCATGGAAAATCATGGACATCAAGGGAATCAATCTATCCTTTTGCAATCACAAGATACTGATGGAGGATAACTTTAAATCTATCATTCAACCTAAAAGACGTTTAAACCCAAGCATGCAAGAGGTGGTGAAGAAAGAAGTAATTAAACTGCTAGATGCCGGTTTGATTTTCACTATTTCTGATTCGCCTTGGGTCAGTCCCGTCCAAGTTGTTCCAAAGAAAGGAGGGATGCATGGTAGCAACCTAGATGGTTTCTCTGGTTATTTTCAAATTCCTATTGCTCCCAAAGATCAGGAGAAGACGACATTCACCTGTCCATATGTCACATTTGCTTATCGGTGAATGCCCTTTGGATTGTGTAATGCTCCTGCTACATTTCAAAGATGCATGGTAGCAATCTTTCATGACATGATTGAACACTCAATGGAAGTTTTCATGGATGACTTCTCCATCTTTGGGAACTCATTCGAGCAATGTCTTGAAAATCAGGAAAAGATGCTGGTTAGATGTGAAGATTCTAACCTTGATTTAAATTAGGAACAGTACCACTTCATGGTTACGGATGGAATAGTATTAGGACATAAAATCTCTCGAGCAGGGCTTCTAGTAGATCAAGCCAAAGTTGACACTATTTCTAAACTCCCTCATCCCACAACCGTGAAAGATATCAGAAGTTTCTTAGGCCATGCAGGATTCAGCCGTCATTTCACTAAAGATTTCTCTAAAATCGCTCGACCAATGACTCAACTTCTGGAGAAAGATGCGCAATTCGTATTTTCCGACGAATGCATTAGTGCGTTCAAATTGCTTAAGGGGAGATTGGTAACCACTCCAATTATGGTTTCCCTAGATTGGACGCTACCATTTGAACTCATGTGCGACGCAAGCGATTTCGCGGTAGGAGCCGTATTAGGACAAAGGAAAGACAAGCAATTTTACCCAGTTCATTAAACGAGCAAAACTCTATACGACACACAAGAAAACTACACCACCACCGAGAAAGAACTTCTTGCGGTAGTTTTCGCATTCGACAAATTCTGCTCGTATCTAATCCTTTCAAAAACAATCGTTTAACTGATCACGCAGCCTTTGTTATTTGTTCAACAAACAAGATGCAAAGCCGAGATTGATTCGTTGGATACTTCTGCTTCAAGAATTTGACAATAAAATTCATGATAAGAAAGGAGCGGAAAATCTAGCGGCCGATCATCTCTCGCGCCTTGAGGATTCAAGTCCTTCACGAACTGAGGAATCCACAATAAATGATAATTTTCCTCACGAATTCCTTCTGCACATCCAATCCTCAATCGATGAACATCCTTGGTTCGCCGATTTCAAAAATTACTTAGCAAGCGGAATCCTTCTCAAGGGAATGACTTATCAGCGAGAAAGAAATTTTGTACTGATATCAAACATTACTATTGAGAGGACCCGTATCTGTTCAAAATTGATGAAGACCAACTTATTCGAAGAAGCATATACGGAAGTGAAGCGGAAAAGATTCAAGCCATGATGGCGTCGCATGGGGTCCAGCAGTTGGAGCAAGAGCAGAAGAAGAAGAACTCTGAATGGCTAGGGTGGTTGAAGAAGAAGTGGATGTGAAGGCTTGGAGAGGATGTGGGATTATCTATCTTGTGGACAGTTGAAGGAAACTATTTCTATTATTATCTGATACTATTAGTATTATTATTGTGGGGATGATGGTACCTTCCAATTTGTAAGAGTGTAACTTTAAGACAATTATGATTGCTGATACTATTAACTCTATCTCTTGGTGAAACTATTTTGAATGATGCTAAACCTTGTTGAACTATTTATATTGATTTACAATGTGTCATGTTATGCGTTGGAATTTTGACCTGTGTCCATTTTGGATGAACTGTCTTAAGCTACTTTAATGAGGCATTTTCTTGTTACAGGTATTTAGTGATGTGAATGATACACTCCCTCTTTCTAGGATGCGATAGTTTAGGGTAAATGATGGATGTGCTACTCGAAACCAATTATAGATGCTAAACAAAAATTTATCTGTGATGCTATCAGAATGCCGACTAGGAGAGGAACCCACATTGGAAGAAGAGGAACTACTAGAGGCCGCCGTGAAGGCGCTAGACAAACCAGAAACCGAACCCCGACTACACCAGGAACCCCTCATGGAGAGAATGCAAACCAGGGGAATGATGAAAGGATTGCCAACCTTGTTGCACAGCAGATTGCAAATGCTATTCCTACCATTATAGCACAGATCAACGCAGACCGGAGCATCACCGGTGGTGATGATGTATTCGGAACCAACGAGGGCAATAACAAGGAAGCTGAAGCGCTGAGGAATGGATGCTCCTACAAAACTTTCATGGCTTGCAAACCAAAAGACATCTATGGCACAGAGAGTGCAATAGAGACGTACCAATGGATCGATGAAATGGAAGCAGTCTTGGACATCAGTGAGTGTAAAATGGATCACATGGTGAGGTTTGCATCCCAGTCACTCAAGGGATGGGCTCTGGAATGGTGGAAGACATTTATTCAGCCCCGAGGAAGGAAGGATGCTAACCGAATAAGCTGGACCGAGTTCATGGAACTGATAATCAGTAAATACTGCCCCATCAATCAACTAGAGAAACTAGCGTCTGAATTCCTGAGCCTGGAGATGAAGGGTCCTAATTACACTGAATATATCAACCGCCTCTTAGCCCTGTCTCGATTGGTGCCACACCTGGTGACACCAGAATCTAAGGGTGTAGCGCGTTTCATTTCGGGGTTACATCCTAGAGTCAGGGGAATGGTTCGATCTTCCAGACCTTTAACCTTACAAGCTGTGACAACCGACCTCCAGGTTGTTACCCTAACCCTAGATTACATTGCATCATTATCCATGTTATGAGTACTAAAAATTGAAACTATCCAACCCTACTATGAAATTGGAAAAAATTCTTACTATTTGATGTAAATTATGATTTCATGTGATTTTTATTATTGACTTTTAACCAATTTAGGTTTCTACATTTTTAAAAATTAGTGTTCCGGGAATGTCAACTAGTCACCCTTACAAAATTAAACTCAAGAGAAGGCAATTAAAATGTGAGCATACACACTCACACTTACATAATTTCGGCCATGCATACATGGGCATGCATTAGATACCTCAAACCACCTTCCACTAAATAATACATAATACCCAATACTACAAAATTACACTACACAATATAAATTACAATTAAAATTAAATCAAAAACCCTTCCCCACTACCCTCCAAGATCGGCCGCCCCCCTCACCACTCTCCTCTCCTCTTCACCACCACCCCACACACCAACTCATCTTTCATGCATCTCTCTCCCTCTCTCTCACTCTCTCCCTTAATTTGAACCAGCTGAACCAAAACACACACACACATCTCACAACACTCTCCAACAATTCTCTCTTGTCTTGTGAAGAAAATTCGAAGACCACACCAAGATCCATTCGGCCAAGAGCAAAACCGCAAAGGAGTGGCCTTATTTGCAAGATTTGGTCACACAACCGTACTTGTTCCACCTTTCCAGCCTTAGTTCGAGTTTCTCCATTCAAGTCCAAGGAGTTTCAAGCCATTCACGGCCATCAACACCTTCTAAACCGTGAGTTACATCGAGTGTAAGCTCAAGATGTCGGTTTTGTGACATTTCTCTTGTTTTTATCATTTAACATCTAAGAACCGTGTATTTCCTTGTTGTAGCAGAAACATCTCATCATCATCTCATTCTTAAGGAGTTCCCAACGTTCTTGAAGGTAAACTTCATGTTATGTTAGTCATTCTTGAGGTGGAAACCGATTTCCACCATGAAAACCCTCATTTTGAGTGTTTTGACATCATCTAACTTGTGAAAGCTTAAACTCTTGTAAACCAAACTTGTGACCTACATTTTTATGACTTAATGGACTCCCAAGAACCTGTTTTTAAAAGTTCCAAGTGGCTACATACTCAAATCCACGGTTGATACATGGATTTCACCTTGAAACCCTCCTTTCTACATGTAACAACACCTTTTAAGCATTTGTTTGAAAAATCCTTTTAACCAAGACCCATAACCTACTCATGAACGACTTAATGACACCTTAATAATCTGTTTATGAAGTTAAACGAAGTGTTGGTAACATTTAAACTCAAGTTAAACACAATTTAAGGACTTAAAAAAACTTTATAAAGAAATCCTTTAGAAAATACCTACTGGTCCAAGATTTAAATATATGAAAACTCCAAATTAGTGTTAAAACTACCCGGCTTTTACCGTAACCGGAAGCGTTAAACGCGCAGTTTTTAAAATCGAACCCGTAGACTAAAGTTTTGAAGCACTTACTCCATAATAATCATAATATGACTCTAATAATCTGATTTTTGGACTTAAATGACATAAAAGGCAAGAAACTAAACTTAAGGGTAGAAACTGTCAATTTTGAAACTTGAGGGACTAAACTGTAAGATTTTTCCAAACCTTATAGCCGACTTCCAGGAAACTAATAAACATTTGAACAACAAAATTTCTTAATATACTTAACCTAATGAAGTGAAAATCCCCAATTTTCATGAAGACGCCTTGACTTGCCATAAAAGGAAACTTTTTATACAAACCTTCATGAAACCAAAGCCTTACCCAATAGCTAAACTCTTGACATCAATGTTGCACTTTGAATGAGTTTAGGGCAGTAGCTTATTGCTTAATATGTACATGTTAGGGTGCTAGACTTGTGACACTTCCCGGCACACCAAGAGACTTTGATTTGGAAACCTAAGGTGAGTTCTAGTGATCCCCTTTTTACTATTGTTTTGGGATGAAACATGCTCTACTTTTTATGAACTATGATTGTGCTTTATTTGATGATACTATGTGGGATTTGTGGTTACCTGCTGATTCTTATATCATGATCATTAATTCTTTCGTGAACCGCTTGATTTATATGGATAGATCTATTTGGGGAATCCCCCACACACAGTGGCTTCCGTTCCAGGAAGGTTACCCCACTGAGATCCTGAGGGATCGTTGTGGCATGTAACAAGTTTTGTTAAGATTCTATGGTGAACCATCCGGGCAGGTAGGGTTCACTGGTTTGGGGCCCAGTTTCTTCCTTCGGGAATATCCGGTAAAACACAACTTTAGAAGAGGCTAACCGGGACTGAGTGCAGGGTTGATTATGATTTTATTTTTCCCACGATGATAAACAATGATTATTTTCTTTTAATCAAAGAAGGATTTATTAAGTCCTTTTGTTTTTAAACTTTAAGCACTTGAATTCACCAACTTTTTAGTTGACACAATTTTCTTTTGAGCATGTTTCAGGTAATATATGAAGAGATCCTAGTAGTTGTGAAGACCTAGACTTATCCCCGTGACATGACATTGGCTTATTTCCTTGATGAAACAATTGAACTATTTATATTTTGTGTTGAATAAGTACAATTTTATTTTTATGGATGATTGTAAAACTCATTTGGGGGCTTGATGTGTCTCTAGCCCTGTTACCCTTTTTAAAACTTTAATGGCATGTGATATTCTCTCCTTTGAGCTCTTATAATGGTTTGTTTCCGCTGCCATATGTTGTTGCTAGTCTGTGACGTCCCACCCTACCTGGGCCCAGGGTGTGACAGATTGGTATCAGAGACAAAGGTTGTAGAGAAGTCGGGAATGCCATAGTAGATCCTAGGCTACAACCCTGATACCCTAGGACTGTCCTTGTGGGAAGTGTTGGGATGATCGGGTTGGGTAAATTGATGATTACACTTGATCAACGTAATCATGAATTTACCGGATGCGTAATTTCCATCACTGATCTTTAGGGTTATGGTTGGACTTTTTCTGGTTTATATTGATGATTTGAAACTAATTTTAAAAAGGGGATTTAAATGATTTTTATGATAAACTATGTTATCCGATACTACTTGAAGAAACTATTGATCTGGGCAAAACAGACAGCTATATGTTGAAATAACAGATACTATTGCCATCACTACTATTATTAGTACTATTATGTAAATCATGAGCTATGAGAAACCAAATTACTCATGATGTATTTCTTACAGGATAACGTCAATGGCTGATAAAGGAAAGGCGCCTGCTCACCCCGACACTGAGACCGCTCCTACCGGAAACCTGAGGAGAGAGAAGCCCCAGACGGAGTATGAGGCGTACCTCCGGAGATGCGGACATCCAGGGTGGATATCCGTCACTTCCGAAGACAATGAGGCTTCCGAGGACTCTTCCTCCACATCACCTTCCCGAAGCCGAACGCGATCCCACTCTCCTCAAGTAGCTGCTCCGACCCTCTCACCCATCCCACCTATTGGGAATAGGGGTGCGCGTACTGTCACCCGACCTCGCAAAAGCGTTAGGCCAGGATCCTCCGTATCCTTTAGGATGCCTCCTCCTCCTCCCCCGCCTGTTAGGATTCCGACATCGGTACCCCACTGTTTGACCCTCGTGACGAACGCCTGATGCCGCCGAGACATAGTATGTATGACGGCCCTACTGTACTGGCTGGTGATAGGTACTCCCAGTCGAGTCGCCGGGCAAGTGATGTAGGACCCTCCGATGCGACATTAGATGAGATTTTGAGGACTAATCGCCGTCATGAGCTGACTGTTCAGCACACCACTCGAACTTCTCAGTCGGCTCAGTTCTAGGCGATGATGGCTACACAGGGAGTGAAGCGTTTGGAGCAGGAGCAGAGGAAGAAGGGTATAGGATGGTTTGGATGGCTAAAGAGGAAGTGGATGTGAGAATTGGAGTACTCAGTGGGATTTATCTGTCTGTGGACAGTAGAAGGAAACTATTTGAATTCTTATTCGAGACTATTATTTTATTATTATGGGGGTGATGGCACCTTCCAAATTGTAAGAGCATGACTCTGATTCTATTTGTTTGGATGACACTATCGTTAACTGCTTTTGGGATGCTAGAATTATTAAACTGTCTGTATTGAATTGCTATATGTTTTGTTGTGCTTTGAAATTTGTCTGTGCCTTTTCTAAATTGTTGCCCAACTATTATGTCATGTTTTGAATTGGACTTTTTAAGGTTCTTTAGTGGGTTGTAAATACATATGTGCATGCCATGATCCCTCTTCCGAGGCATGGTGTGATAGGATAATGATGCCTAGGCTATCCGAAACAAAATTTATGAGATGCTAAACGAATCTATTTGTGATACTATCAGAATGCCGACTCGCAGAGGAACACGTTTTGGCCGACGTGGAGCCACCAGGGGCCGCCATGAGGAAGCAAGGCCTATTGGAAACCAACCTACTCCACCAGGGACTCCCCACGGGGAGAATACTAATCAAGAGAGTGACGAAAGGATTGCTAACCTCGTAGCTCAGCAACTGGCCAACGCCATTCCGACTATCATTGCACAGATAAATGCAGACCGGGATAACACTACTGGTAACGAACGGCCGGTAAACGATGAGAGCCATGACGATGAAGCTGAGGCGTTAAGGAATGGGTGCTCTTACAAGACCTTTATGGCATGTAAGCCCAAGGACTTCTATGGTACCGAGGGTGCTATAGAGACTTACAGGTGGATCGACGAAATGGAAGCCGTCTTAGACATCAGCGAGTGCAAGATGGAGCATATGGTGAGATTTGCATCACAATCTCTCAAGGGATCAGCTCTTGAATGGTCGAAGTCCATTACTCAGAGCCGTGGAAGAAACGTGGCTAATCGAATGGGTTGGACTGAATTCCGAGAGCTAATGACCAACAAATATTGCCCCATCAATCAACTCGAGAAGCTGGAGACAGAATTTTTAAGCTTGGAGATGAAAGGACCCAATTACACCGAATACATCAATCGTTTCTTAGCCCTGTCCCGACTTGTGCCATATTTGGTGAAGCCAGAAGCCAAAGGTGTAGAACGGTTCATCTGGGGACTACACCCAAGAGTTAGGGGTATGGTTCGTGCCTCTCAGCCTGTGACCTTGCAAGCTGCTGTCGACCTTACCAGCAGTTTGACTTATGATCGAGAAAAGAAGTTTGTTGGTGATAAAAAGAAGTGGTTTGAAGCGAAAAGAGCGGTTGGAAGTAGCAGTGGGTCAAGTAGAAGGAGTTCTGAAGGAGTGAGACGTGATGATCAAGGAAGCAAAAACCGGAGATTGTATACGGGGACAAGCCCACTCTGCAGCAAGTGCAAGTTACATCATCAAGGGGAATGTAACCCGATGCCCTGTTTTAGGTGCAAGAGAACAGGCCATTTAATTAAAGACTGTACTTATGTACCGGGGAAACAATGCTCCGTGGAGACCCAGGGCATATGAGGAACAAGTGCCCTAAGCTGGGTAGAGACAAGGATGCCAAGCATAACAAGCCTAAGGGAAGAGCTTTCGTTATGGACCCAGCAGGAGCTCGTAGGGAACCCGACGTGGTCAACGGTACGTTCCTTGTAAACAATCATCCCGTTACTGTACTGTTTGATACTGGAGCGACTGCTAGTTTTATCTCTAGTACTTTTAGGCAATTGATTGACTTAGACGTGTGTACCTTGACTGATACATTTACCGTAGAATTAGCTGACGGTAATATTTTAGAAGCTAACAAAATCATTAGGGATTGCCCCCTGAATCTAAAAGGGAATATGTTTAAGATTGACTTGATGCCCATTAAGTTAGGAGGATTTGATGTGGTCGTGGGTATGGACTGGTTAGCGAAGCATAAAGTCGAAATCATATGTGATGAGCGACTACTCAAGATACCGTTGAGCGACGAAGAAGTGTTAGTGGTAGAAGGTGAAAGGAGTAACACTCTATACCCTATGATATCCCACTTAAAAGCTACCAAGAGCTTGAAGAAGGGATGTCCAGCTTTTATAGTATATGTGATGAAAGCCCAAAAGGAGAAGAAGATCGAAGAGATTCCCGTGGTTTCGGAATACCCAGAGGTGTTTCCGGAAGAACTACCAGGACTTCCCCCGAATCGGCAAGTTGAATTCCAGATATACTTGTTGCCTGGTGCTGCACCAGTAGCCAAGGCACCGTACCGGCTCGCCCCACCTGAGATGAAGGAGCTAATGGTACAAATTCAAGAACTACTGGACAAGGGATTTATACGTCCGAGTGTTTCTCCATGGGGTGCCCCAGTACTATTCGTGAAAAAGAAAGACGGAACCCTGCGAATGTGTATTGATTACAGGGAATTGAATAAGCTGACCATAAAGAACCGTTACCCTCTCCCGAGAATAGACGACCTATTTGATCAATTGCAAGGAGCAAGTTATTTCTCCAAAATAGACTTGAGGTCAGGATACCACCAGCTGAAGATAAGAGAAGAAGATATACCCAAAACCGCTTTCCGAACTAGGTATGGACACTATGAGTATTTGGTCATGCCCTTGGACTGACTAATGCTCCAGCAGCATTCATGGACCTCATGAATCGCGTTTGCCGCCCTTACCTCGACAAGTTTGTGATTGTGTTTATCGACGACATACTGATCTATTCTCAAAGTAAAGACGAGCACGAGAAGCATCTCAGGCTAATTCTTGAATTGCTCAAGAATGAGCAACTATATGTCAAGTTCTCGAAATGTGAATTCTGGATGCGCCAGATCCAATTCTTAGGTCATGTGGTAAATGAGGATGGGATTCAAGTTGACCCTTCCAAGATTGAGGCCATAAAGAATTGGAAGATTCCTGAAACTCCTACGGAAATAAGGCAATTCTTAGGACTGGCTGGCTATTACCGAAGATTTATAAAGGACTTCTCGCGTATAGTGCAACCTTTGACCGCACTAACCAAGAAAAACACAACCTTTGTGTGGGAGCGAGAGCAGAACGAGGCGTTTGAAACGCTTAAAGAGAAATTATGCAGTGCACCTATCCTTGCTATTCCAGAAGGAGTAGAAGACTTCGTGGTCTATTGTGACGCTTCGCGTCAAGGGCTAGGATGTGTATTGATGCAACGCAACAAGGTGATTTCTTACGCGTCGAGACTGCTGAATGATCATGAGAAGAACTACACGACGCACGATCTGGAGTTGGGTGCCGTGGTGTTTGCCCTCAAGATGTGGAGGCACTACCTTTATGGCACAAAGTGCATCATCTACACTGACCATAGAAGCTTGCAGCATATCCTTGACCAAAAGATGCTCAACATGCGTCAGAGAAGATGGGTTGAGCTATTGAACGATTACGAGTGCGAGATCCGCTACCATCCTGGTAAGGCCAATGTTGTGGCGGATGCGTTGAGCCGAAAGGAAAGAGAGAAACCTCTTCGAGTACGAGCCTTAAGGATGAGTGTGTATACCAACCTTATAGCAAAACTGAAGGAAGCTCAAGGCGAGGCATTAAAGGAAGAAAAATTAAAGGAAGAAGGATTGACTGGAATGGAAAAGCAATTGGAGTTAGGGGATGATGGTACATATAGATATGGTGGAAGGACTTGGGTGCCAAAACTCGGAGGAATTCGAGAAGTAATCCTCGATGAAGCACACAAGTCTAGGTATTCAATTCACCCTGGAAGTGATAAGATGTACCAGGATTTAAAGACACTTTTCTGGTGGCCGGGAATCAAAAGATCAATCGCTGTCTATGTGGGGAAATGTTTAACTTGTGCCATGGTAAAAGCTGAGAACCAAAAACCATCAGGAACGTTGCAGCAACCTGAAATTCCAGAATGGAAATGGGATAATGTTACGATGAATTTTGTTACCAAGTTGCCTAGAACGTTTAAAGGTCACGATGCTATTTGGGTAATAGTGGATAGACTAACGAAATCAGCTCACTTCTTGCCAATTAGAGAAGACTACGACATGACGAAACTGGCCCAACTTTATGTCGACGAGATTGTAACAAGGCATGGAGTGCCTCTGTCGATCATCTCAGAACGTGATAGCCGTTTCACCTCTCGTTTCTGGAAATCGTTCCAGCAAGCTTTAGGAACCCGTTTAGATCTTAGCACGGCTTACCACCCTCAGACCGACGGACAGAGCGAAAGAACTATTCAAATGATGGAAGACATGTTGAGAGCTTGCGTGATTCGACTTTGGCGGAAACTGGGATAACCATCTTCCTTTGGTGGAATTCGCCTATAACAATAGTTACCACGCGAGTATCAAAGCCGCTCCGTATGAGGCCCTTTATGGCAGGAAATGCCGATCACCCATGAGTTGGAATGAGATTGGTGACAGCCAAGTGATGGGACCCGACATAGTATTGGAAACCACCGATAAGATCTATAAGATAAAGGAACGACTGAGAGCAGCCAGAGATCGACAGAAGAAGTACGCCGACAGGAGGCGGAAACCTCTAGAGTTCCAAGTGGGCGACATAGTAATGCTAAAAGTAGCACCGTGGAAAGGAACAGTGAGGTTCGGAAAAAAAGGAAAACTAAGCCCAAGATACATTGGACCATTTGAGATAATGGCAAGAATTGGCCCAGTGGCATATAAGTTGAAACTACCCCCGGGATTGAGTCACATACACGACACCTTTCATGTGTCAAACTTGAAGAAGAGCATGGTAGACAAAACCCGGGAACTACCATTAAAAGAAGCAAGGATAAGCGACAAACTGAACTTTGTGGAAGAACCTGTAGAGATCACGGATCGTTTGGTCAAACAACTCCGGCGGAGCCGCATACCCAAGGTTAAGGTTAGATGGAACTCCAAGCGAGGACCTGAATTTACTTGGGAGCGTGAAGATGAAATGAGGAAGAACTATCCACACCTCTTCAAACCCCGTTCAGTCTCTAATCAGAGTTAAAATTTCGGGACGAAATTTCCTAAACGGTGGGAGAATGTGACAACCGACCTCCAGGTTGTTACCCTAACCCTAGATTACATTGCATCATTATCCATGTTATGAGTGCTAAAAATTGAAACTATCCAACCCTACTATGAAATTGGAAACAATTCTTACTATTTGATGTAAATTATGATTTCATGTGATTTTTATTATTGACTTTTAACCAATTTAGGTTTCTACCTTTTTAAAAATTAGTGTTCCGGGAATGTCAACTAGTCACCCTTACAAAATTAAACTCAAGAGAAGGCAATTAAAATGTGAGCATACACACTCACACTTACATAATTTCGGGCATGCATGCATGGGCATGCATTAGATACCTCAAACCACCTTCCACTAAATAATACATAATACCCAATACTACAAAATTACACTACAAAATATAAATTACAATTAAAATTAAATAAAAAACCCTTTCCCACTACCCTCCAAGATCGGCCGCCCCCCTCACCACTCTCCTCTCCTCTTCACCACCACCCCACACACCCACTCATCTTTCATGCATCTCTCTCCCTCTCTCTCCATCTCTCCCTTAATTCGAACCAGCCGAACCAAAACACACACACACATCTCACAACACTCTCCAACAATTCTCTCTAGTCTTGTGAAGAAAATTCGAAGACCACACCAAGATCCATTCGGCCAAGAGCAAAACCGCAAAGGAGTGGCCTTATTTGCAAGATTTGGTCACACAACCGTACATGTTCCACCTTTCCAGCCTTAGTTCGAGTTTCTCCATTCAAGTCCAAGGCGTTTCAAGCCATTCACGGCCATCAACACCTTCTAAACCGTGAGTTACATCGAGTGTAAGCTCAAGATGTCGGTTTTGTGACATTTCTCTTGTTTTTATCATTTAACATCTAAGAACCGTGTATTTCCTTGTTGTAGCAGAAACATCTCATCATCATCTCATTCTTAAGGAGTTCCCAACGTTCTTGAATGTAAACTTCATGTTATGTTAGTCATTCTTGAGGTGGAAACCGATTTCCACCATGAAAACCCTCATTTTGAGTGTTTTGACATCATCTAACTTGTGAATGCTTAAACTCTTGTAAACCAAACTTGTGACCTGCATTTTTATGATTTAATGGACTCCCAAGAACCTGTTTATAAAAGTTCCAAGTGGCTACATACTCAAATCCATGGTTGATACATGGATTTCACCTTGAAACCCTCCTTTCTACATGTAACAACACCTTTTAAGCATTTGTTTGAAAAATCCTTTTAACCAAGACCCATAACCTACTCATGAACGACTTAATGACACCTTAATAATCTGTTTATGAAGTTAAACGAAGTGTTGTTAACATTTAAACTCAAGTTAAGATGGTTTACACTAGTGTAATTGTCGGTTATGGCATTTTCTACATATTTGAAGCATATGGATGTATAGATCAACTAGGCAACATGCTGGGACTGAAATTACAGTAGGTTTTAGTGAATATTAGAAGTGTTAGCAATGTTTAATCTCTGGAATAAAGGACATGTTGTGATTTACCCTCTTTTAGTCACTTTCGGGACCCGAAAACATGGTAAAATGACTTAAAAATAGTAAGAATACAAATTTAACATTCTTGAAAAGTATTCCAGGCTCAAAAATGATAAATAAAGTACTCTGGAGTCAATGGATAATTTAAATGGTGAAAGACACAAATAAATGACATTTTAACTAAAAACGGGTACAAACCGAGCATCGTTTTTGAGAAAAATCCATAAAAATAGAGTTCAAAACTAACATTTATAAAAATCATATGATTTCAGTAAGTTAATTAATAAAGGACCTAAAAGATTTAAAAATTCGGTCAAATGAGCTTTAAATGGTCAAACCCGGTCAAAACCGCGTATTAACGGGTCAAACGTAAAAACAAGATTTTCAACTATAAAAGGCCAATTTACACAATTTAAGGACTTAAAAAAACTTTATAAAGAAATCCTTTAGAAAATACCTACTGGTCCAAGATTTAAATATATGAAAACTCCAAATTACTGTTAAAACTACCCGGCTTTTACCGTAACCGGGAGCGTTAAACGCGCAGTTTTTAAAATCGAACCCGTAGACTAAAGTTTTGAAGCACTTACTCCATAAAAATCATAATATGACTCTAATAATCTGATTTTTGGACTTAAATGACATAAAAGGCAAGAAACTAAGCTTAAGGGTAGAAACTGTCAATTTTGAAACTTGAGGGACTAAACTGTAAGATTTTTCCAAACCTTATAGCCGACTTCCAGGAAATTAATAAACATTTGAACAACACAATTTCTTAATATACTTAACCTAATGAAGTGAAAATCCCCAATTTTCATGAAGACGCCTTGACTTGCCATAAAAGGAAACTTTTTATACAAACCTTCATGAAACCAAAGCCTTACCCAATAGCTAAACTCTTGACATCAATGTTGCACTTTGAATGAGTTTAGGGCAGTAGCTTATTGCTTAATATGTACATGTTAGGGTGCTAGACTTGTGACACTTCCCGGCACACCAAGAGACTTTGATTTGGAAACCTAAGGTGAGTTCTAGTGATCCCCCTTTTTACTATTGTTTTGGGATGAAACATGCTCTACTTTTTATGAACTATGATTGTGTTTTATTTGATGATACTATGTGGGATTTGTGGTTACCTGCTGATTCTTATATCATGATCATTAATTCTTTCGGGAACCGCTTGATTTATATGGATAGATCTATTTGGGGAATCCCCCACACACAGTGGCTTCCGTTCCAGGAAGGTTACCCCACTGAGATCCTGAGGGATCGTTGTGGCATGTAACAAGTTTTGTTAAGATTCTATGGTGAACCATCCGGGCAGGTAGGGTTCACTGGTTTGGGGCTCAGTTTCTTCCTTCGGGAATATCCGGTAAAACACAACTTTAGAAGAGGCTAACCGGGACTGAGTGCAGGGTTGATTATGATTTTATTTTTCCCACGATGATAAACAATGATTATTTTCTTTTAATCAAAGAAGGATTTATTAAGTCCTTTTGTTTTTAAACTTTAAGCACTTGAATTCACCAACTTTTTAGTTGACACAATTTTCTTTTGAGCATGTTTCAGGTAATATATGAAGAGTTCCTAGCAGTTGTGAAGACCTAGACTTATCCCCGTGACATGGCATTGGCTTATTTCCTTGATGAAACAATTGAACAATTTATATTTTATGTTAAACAAGTACAATTTTATTTTTATGGATGATTGTAAAACTCATTTGGGGGCTTGATGTGTCTCTAGCCCTGTTACCCTTTTTAAAACTTTAATGCCATGTGATATTCTCTCCTTTGAGCTCTTATAATGGTTTGTTTCCGCTGCCATATGTTGTTGCTAGTTTGTGACGTCCCATCGTACCTGGGCCCGGGGTGTGACACAAGCTACGGTTGACTTCACCAGCAGTTTGACTAATGATTTGGTTAGGGCTGCGTGGACTGATCAAACCAGGACTGAAGAGAAGAGGATGCCGATGGGTGAGAAAAGGAAGTAGTTCGATATGAAGAGAGCAATTGGTAGTAGTAGCGGGTCAAGCATGAAGAGCTATGAAGGTATGAGGCGCGATGACCAAGGTGGAAGGACAAGGAAGCTATACTCGGGTACGAGCCCGTTCTGCAACAAGTGCAAACTGCATCATCAAGGGGACTGCAACCCGATGCTCTGCTTCCGATACAAACGACCAGGTCATTTAATCAATGATTGTACGTATGCACCGGGTAAACAATTCTATGAGTGTGGAGATCCAGGGCACATCAGGAACAAGTGTCCTAAACTGGGAAGAGATAAGGAGGCCAGACCCAACAAGCCTAAGGGACGAGCATTTGTGATGGAACCAGCCAATGCTCGCAGGGAACCTGATGTGGTCAATGGTACGTTCCTCATAAACAACCATCCTGCTACCGTTCTCTTTGATATTGAGCAACTGCTAGTTTCGTCTCTAGTACTTTTAGGCCTTTGATTGACTTGAGTGCGTGTATCCTGATTGATCCGTTCACCGTAGAATTAGCCGACGGTAACATTATAGAAACTAATGAAGTCATCAAGGACTGTTTAATGAATCTAGTAGGTTGCATATTTAAGATAAATCTGATGCCTATTAAGTTAGGAGGATTTGATGTGGTTGTGCGTATGGATTGGCTGGCTAAGCATAGAGTCAAGATCTTGTGTGATGAACGCCTGCTTAGAATACCGTTGAGCGAAGGGAAAGTGCTAGTGGTTCGTGGCGAATGAACTGACACGCTATGTCCTATGATATCTCATCTGAAAGCTACCAAGAGCCTTAAGAAGGGATGCCTAGCTTTGATAATCTATGTAATGAAGGCTAAAGAGGAGAAGAAGATTAAGGATATTCCAGTGGTTTCTGAATATCCATAAGTGTTTCCTAAAGATCTACCGGGACTCCCTCCGAACCGACAAGTCGAATTCCAAATAGATCTACTGCCTGGTGTTGTACTAGTAGCCAAGGCACCATATCGACTCGCCCCTCCCGAGATGAAGGAACTAATGCTACAGATCCAGGAACTACTCGACAAGGGATTTATTCGACCGAGTGTTTCTCCATGGGGTGCACCAGTGTTATTTGTGAAGAAGAAATATGGAACCCTACGAATGTGCATTGATTACCGGGAACTGAACAAGCTGACTATAAAGAATTGTTACCTTCTCTAGAGGATTGACGACTATTCGATCAACTGCAGGGAGCTAGTTACTTTTATAAAATAGATTTGAGATCGGGATATCATCAGCTAAAGATAAGAGAAGAAGACATACCCAAAACGGCCTTCAGGACGAGATATTGACATTATGAGTATCTAGTCATGCCTTTTGGACTGACTAACGCACCAGCGGCGTTTATGGATCTCATGAACCGTGTATGTCGCCCGTATCTTTACAAGTTCGTGATCTTGTTTATCGACGACATCCTGATCTACTCTCGTAGTAATGAAGAATGAGCAATTACATGCCAAGTTCTCTAAATGCGAATTTTGGATTCGAGAAATCCAATTTTTAGGGCATGTGGTAAATGAGAATAGGATTCAAGTTGACCCTTCTAAGATTGAGGCGGTTAAGAACTGGAAAATTTCTGAGACTCCTACCGAGATAAGGCAATTCCTCGGATTGGCCGGATACTACAGAAGGTTTATCAAAGACATCTCGCGCATTGTGCAACCGTTGACTGCTCTGACTAAGAAGAATACAACCTTTGTGTGGGAACGAGAGCATAATGAAGCTGTGTAGTGCACCTATCCTCGCTCTCCCAGAAGGAATTAAGGATTTCGTTGTCTATTGTGACGCTTCGCGTTAAGGGCTAGGATGCGTGCTAATGCAGCGCAACAAAGTAATTGCTTACGCATTGAGACTACTAAACGATCATGAGATGAACTACACAACGCGTGATCTAGAATTGGGTGCCATGGTGTTTGCACTCAAAATGTGGAGGCATTATCTCTATGGAACGAAGTGCATTATCTACACTGACCATAAGAGTTTGCAGCACATTATGGATCAGAAGATGCTAAACATGCACCAAAGAAGATGGGTCGAGTTACTGAATGATTTCGAATACGAAATTCATTACCATCTGGCAAGGCCAATGAAGTGGCGGATGCCTTGAGCTGGAAAGAAAGAGAAAACCCTCTACACGTCCGTGCCTTAAGGATGAGTGTGTAGTCCGACCTTATCGCAAGACTAAAGAAAGCACAAGGCGAAGCGCTAAAGGAAGACCAACTAGCAGGGGAAATGTTGACATGAATGGAGAAGCGATTTGAGCTGAGCAACGATGGTGTATATAAATATGAAGGGAGAACGTGGGTGCTAAAGCATGGGGGAATTAGAAAGGTAATCCTCGACGAAGCCCACAAAACTAGGTACTCGGTTCACCCCGGATGTGACAAGATGTACCATGATCTAAAGGCCTTTTTCTAGTGGCTTGGGATCAAGAAATCCATAGTCGTTTATGTTAGCAAGTGTCTGACATGCACCATGGTGAAGGGTGAAAATCAAAAACCGTCATGGACGCTGCAGCAGCCCGAAATTCCAGAATGGAAGTGTGATAACATTACAATGGATTTCGTCACCAAGCTACCCAGAACTTTTAGAGGTCATAACGCCATTTGGGTAATACTGGACAAGTTAACTAAATCAGCTCACTTCTTGCCAATTAAGGAAGACTACGACCTGAAGAAACTGGCTTAATTGTATATTGATAAAATAGTGACCAGGCATGGTTTGCCTTTGTCAATCATCTCCAGCCGTGATAGCTGCTTCACTTCACGTTTCTGGAGATCACTCCAGCAAGCCTTAGGAACCCGTTTAGATCTAAGCACTGCATACCACCCACAAACTGATGGTCAGGGCGAAAGAACTATTCAAACCCTGGAAGATATGATAAGAGCTTGCGTGATTGACTTTGGTGGGAACTAGGACAATCATCTTCCTTTGGTAGAGTTCTCCTATAACAATAGTTACTACGCAAGTATAAAGGCAGCTCCGTATGTGGCCCAATATGGTAGGAAATGTCGATCACAACTGAACTGGAACAAGATTGGTGATAGCCAAGTAATGGGACCCGACATTGTGTTGGAAACCACCGACAAGATATTTAAAATCAAGGAGCGTTAGAGAGCAGTCAGGGATCGTCAAAAGAAATCCGATGAAAGAAGACAAAAACCTTTAGAGTTTCAAGTGGGTGATAGGGTAATGCTGAAAGTGGCACCATGGAAAGGTACCATGAGGTTTGGAAAGAGAGGAAAGCTAAGCCTAAGATACATTGGACCATTTGAGATACTAGCAAGAATTGGTCTAGTGTCATATAAATTAAAGCTACCTCAGGAATTAAGCTACATACATGACACCTTCCATGTGTCAAACCTGAAAAAGTGCCTTGCAGACAAGACCTTGGAGATACCATTGAAGGAAGTTAGGATAACCGATAAGTTGAACTCGTAGAAGAACCCATAGAGATCACTAACCGGCTGGTCTAAAACTCAGACGAAGCCGCATACCCAAAGTCAAGGTAAGATGGAATTCTAGGCGAGGACCTAATTTCACTTGGGAGCGAGAAGATGAAATGAGAAAGAGTTATACGCACCTCTTCAAACCCACCCGTTCCGAGTCTAATTGAAGCTAAAATTTTGGGACGAAATTTCCTAAATGGTAGGAGAATATGACAACCGAACTCTAGGTCATAATTCTAACCTTATCAACCTGCATCATTATCCATTCAATTAATATTAATGTTATATCATTACCAATATTATTATTAGCATTATTATTGTTGTGGTTAGCGTTTACCAGTTTTGTTATTTTATGTGCCTTTGTGAGATGATTTATCTAGATCAAGCATTACCTAAGGAAATCTTAGTGTCCCGGGAAAGTTAATTAGTCACCCATGCTAGAATCAAATCAAAAGTGAAACAATTAAAATGTGTGCATGAACTCAAATTTTCGGATTAATGCATGCATACCCATGCAAAATACTTAACAACTAACTAAATAATACCACCTAAAATACTACACTACACTACAAAATAATACTACATAATGTTATTTTCCATTAAAATTAAAACAAAAATCCCCTCACTACACTCCATGATCGGCCGCCCCTCTTTCCTCCACTCCCCTCTCTTCCATACCACCACTATTTCCACCACTACCATTACATGCATCCCTATCAAACTCCTCTCATCTCTCCTTCTCACTCTCAGATCCTTTCTCCACCAGAAACACACACACACACACTCACGGTTTTCTCTCTAATCCCAGCCATATTCAAAGAACAACTACAACACAAGCATCGGCCAAGCTCAAACCGCAAGGAAGTGAAGGTTTGTGAGCTTGTGGTGCTCGGGTCTTGCAAGCTCGTGGTTCTCCAGCCTTGTTCATGATTCTACAGCCTTGTCCAAGGGTTTCCAGGCCATCCTTGTCTAGCTACACTCTCCAAGCCACGGGCTACACCTAGTGTAAGCTTCATGTCACCCGGTTTTGCTCATTTCATGTGTTTGTCTTCATTTTTCACTCCAAATCTTACCATTCTTGTATGTAACAGTTAATTCCTACTCCAACCTTGTTCATAAAGAGCTTCTATCATTCTTGAAGCTATCTTACTCGTAATATATGTCATTCTATAGGTGTAACATGGTTTACACATAGAAAACCCTCTTTTTGGGTGTATTTACACCATCCAGCTTGCACAACTTGTAATCTTTTGAAGCTAAACATGTAACCTGCTCAAAATAGGTTTTCTGACCTTCTAATAACCTGATTTCAAAGTTACAAAAGGATTGGGTATCATATAAACTCAAGTTATAGTGTTTTACTTGTGTAATGGATGAAAATGGTGTATTCTCTAAGTTTCCATCTTGTTCATAGGTTGTTTGTTGAATCCGTGAGTTAGACATGACATTTCAGTAGGTTTTGGAGATTTTGGGTGTATTATGAGATGTTAATGGCTGAAAATGTTAATGTCATAGACCTATAAACAATTTGGACATATTCGGGGACCCGAAAAGTGGTAAAACGACTTAAAAATAAGCAAACATGGATTTTAACCATATTAAAAAGAATTCCAGGCTCTAAAAGGGATAACAAAGTATTTTGATCAGATTTGTTGAATAAATGGTCAAAGAATTAATTAAATGAAATTTTTAGTTAAAAACGGGTCTCAACCGGGTAACGTTTGGAAGAAAATATTGGAAATAAGAGAATAAACCAAAAATCTAGGGAAACCATGTAATTTCAGTAATATAAGTGTATAATATTTTCAAATATGATAAGATATTGGTAAAACAAGCTTTTAAACGGTCATTTACGGGTAAAAACGTGTTTTAACGAGTTAAACTTAAAATCTGGACTTTCACCTAAGAGGAACTTGTAATACATATTTAACTGATTAAAAACTTATAAAAATTCATTAAAATAATATTTAATGGATCTAAGACTATAAAGATGGAAATCAACACTTAATCGTTAAAAACGTTCGGTTTTACCATATTCGGTAGCGGAAGACATAAAAATATAAAAACCGGACCTAAATTCTGAAATTTTGGTATAAACTTACTTAAAATCAGTTACTTAACTTTAAAAAACTAATATTGGCCATAAAAGTCATTAAATGCAAGAAATCAAACTTTGGGGTAGAAAGTGTAAATTTTGGAAACTTGGAGGACTAAACTGTAAATTTTGCTAAACTTCAATAAACCGACCCCCTT
The DNA here is from genome assembly GCA_025215565.1 of Flaveria ramosissima. NCBI lineage: Eukaryota > Viridiplantae > Streptophyta > Magnoliopsida > Asterales > Asteraceae > Flaveria > Flaveria ramosissima. The sequence continues at coordinate 13,970,361 of CM046032.1, read as the reverse complement.
GGACCAAGAATCACTTAAAATACTCAAACTAACTTATATAAATGATTTAACATGGTAAATCATGTATTCTTTCCTAAGAAACCCTAACTTTCTATAAAAGGAAACTTTTTATTTAAAGAATTAGCAAATCAAAAGCTAGTAAGAATTAACCTCATGACACACCTAGTACATCTCCATAACCCTAGAGTTAGTGGCTTAACACTTAAATCTTGATGGTAGGGTGCTAGACTTGAGACTTTTCCCGGCACACAAAGAAACCTTTTTGCTTGAATTTTAAGGTGAGTTCTAGTGTCCCTTTTTTACTACTGTTTTTGGGATGAAACATGCTATATCTAAATTGAAACCTATTATGAGCTATTGTGTGATGCTTGAATGTTGGGGTTAATGTTAGAACCTGCTTATATTTGTATCATGATCAATAATTCTTGTGTAAACCGCTTGTTTTATATGGGTAGATCTACTTGGGGAATCCCCCACACACAGTGCCTTCCGTGATGAACAGGAAGGGTACCACACTGAGATCCTGCAGGGTCGTTTGTGGCATGTGACAAGTTTATATAAGATACTACGTGAACCATCCGGCAGGTATGGTCCACTGTTTTGAGGCTCAGTTCTTCCTTTGGGATTAACCGGTAAAACACAACTTTTGAAGAGGCTAGCCGGGACTAAGTGCAGGGTTTATTGTGATCCCCCACAACAGTGAATCTTTGATTCTTTGAAATAAAATTTGGATTCTTTTGTACCCTTTTGTTTTTAAACTTTAAGCACTTAAATTCACCAACTTTTTAGTTGACACAATTTCTTTTTGAGCATGTTTCAAGTAAGCAATGAAGGGACTGTATCTATTGTTGTTGATACATCATGTTCCTAGTTCATGTTCTTAATGTAAAAGTCTTTCATTTCTAACACATGTGTAATGTAACTACTTAATGAAATATAATATGCTTTTGATGTTTATTCGTCTTTGAATATTTCATATTATTATTGTATTTGGTATAATTCATATATATGAACATAATATATAGTTTTGAGGTGGTTGCACATGATTCTAAGTCAATAATGATTGAGAAATGTGTTCAACTTAGTCGGATGATTATTCATGCTAATGGACCATACTTATGGCTTATACGCATGAATAAATCATACTTATGGACCAGTCGCACGACTAAACGAGGAGACTGGATCAGTTGTATGACTGAGACATAAGATTGATTCAGGCGCACGACTGAACCTTCAGTCGTGCGTATGAATCAATCGCATGATTCAGTCGCACGACTGAACCATGCCAATGGTTCAGTCGTACGAATGAAAACTAAAAACCTATAAATACCACATAATTAGGGACTTAAATGAGACTTCGAATATTCACAAACCCTAGCCGTCCAGCGCGTCCTAAACAGCCTATCCAACTTCATAGTTCGTTCCTGATTGATTTCTAATCAATTCTTAACGTTTGTTTCATCGTAAGATCGATCAGGTTGTCGTTCTCACTGATTGGATCGCCAATCAAATAGGATTCCGCACTATTTCATTTGGTCTCACGTAGAATCCGTTAGTACTCCGTACGAAAACGGTCCTAATAATTGTTGAAGACCTTGACCTAGTACCGTGACCATGGCATTGGCTTGCCTGATTTTGAAAACACTTTGAACAATTTATAACTATTGTTGATGAATACATTTTGTCCTTATGTTGGATGTACAATTTCATTTGGGGGCTAGATCTGTTTCTAGCCCTGGTTTTCTTAAAATATTAAATGCCACGTGATGTTCTCTCCTTTTGTGCTCTTATGATGGTTTGTTCCCGCTGCCATATGTATTGCTAGTGTGTGACGTCCCACCCTACCTGGGCCCAGGGTGTGATATTAAGGAAGTGGTCAGATGCCTAACTTGTGCTTTTAAATTGTAATTTTCTGAAACAAGTTTATCTAAATCCTTTTGTAAAGAGTTAATTTTGATTTGATATAATTTATTTTCTCTTACATGAGATTCATTTAAAATCATTGTTTCTTTAACTTTATCAACCAGTTTTTGAGTATGGACTCTATATCTTTCAACTTCCTCAACACATATTGATGAACATAACCTATCTCTTACCTCTCTAGCCATGGGTGGAACTTTGTTTTCCATGTGAGCCATTAAAGCTTGATTTTCTTCCAAGACTTCCTTTCATACATACTCCGGTCACAGGTTTTATCTTGAAGTATGATCAGCCTAGTTTCTTTAAAGTTACTTGTTCTTGCTGATGTATTTATGGCTGGTGGGGATGAGTTTGTAAGTTGTGGTTGTCTGAAAGATCTCTGAGATGATTATGGTTGGTGAGACTGGTGTTGCTGATGTTGTGTCAAATTAGGATTTGATTGTTGATTACATTCTCTAGAGAAATGTCTATAGAGATTTCATTTGATAAATCTTACCTTTGACTTATCCACACCAATCTTTGATGATTTACTTGCTGCACCCAAATTTTTATTTCTCCTAAGATATTGTTTGGCTCTATAAGCAATCATTGCCATTTGCCATTGAAGATCCATCTCCTCTACTACATCTGGATGTAGTTCTTCCAAGTCTTGCTGGCAAATGTTGGCAGATGTTAAGGAGCTTCCCAGGTAAGCTTGAAAACTTGAACTGAAAGCTGCACAGGCTGTTTTTTGTTCTTCAAAGTCCAGAATGACAGTGATGGGCTCTGTTTGGTTATTATTTGATGAAGATTTTGCTGATGATGTACATGTATCTCTTCTATCATCAGTTCTTCCTTTTTATTTTCTTGACTTACTTTTAGAAGATTTCTTTGAAGGCTTTGATACAAAGAAACTTACTTCCTCTTCATCTTCACTCAAAGTACAAGAGTTATCACTATCATTGTTGGAAATGAAGGCACTTCCAGCACTTTTTGGTTCGTTGAAGTGATAGGGTGAGACATGTGTTCTCACACTCTTGTTTCTTGATTTTTCATCCATTTCAAGAGCCTCAAATTTAGCTACCAATGTATCTAAAACAGTTGCTTTGAGGTCAATGGTGTTCTTGAACATGGACACAGTTTGCTTCCAACTTTCAGCCAAAGTATGGAGCATATTTTTGTTTAATTCATCATTTGTATATTTCAACTCCAAGATATTCATCTTTGTTACAAGTTGCATAAATCTATGGAGTTGTTGAGGAATTGATTCACCCTCAATATGATGAAGGTTTCATATTGTGAACGAAGGGTGTCCTTCCTAATAGTTCTGCTTTCATCACTCCCTTCACAGAGTGTATGAAGAATCTTCCACAAGGAATTTACTGTTTTATAATATTCACATCTGATTAATATTTCTCCAGGTAAAGCCATACTAAGCAAGTTGTATTCTTTAATATCAACTTTGACCTTCTTAATATCATCATGTGACAGATCCTTTGTACTTATATGTTGATTATTGTCATTATAATCCGGCCCAAGAGTGGGTGGAATATAAGGACCTTCAGTGATTGACACCCATAAGTCAAAATCTATATAATTCACATGATTCCTGAACTTGATTTTCTAGGATTTAAAACTTGATTTTGTTTCTAACTTTGGAGGTTGGTATGATGATCCACCAAAGTTACTCATGTTTATTTTAAAATCTAAGATTTAACTATTTTGGAGTATCTTTTAAGTAATGAATTAATTAGTGACAAAACTTAATCAACAAAAATCAAGCGATTTTGGTCTCAAATCAGTCAATCTTATCAAATCAAAGATTTTGTTAATGTATTTGTTCAAATAAACTTGAACAATTGATGAATGTCAATAAATAACCCAGATCTACTCGCTGAAAGACAATTCACTGTTTTAATCAATTCACACAAAAACGATTTGCGTAAAAATAGTAGATCTAATCAGCAAAAACTGACAAATATAGTGAAACAAGCAAATGATTAAACACTTTAACACTGATAGATTAATCGATCTAAATCAATGAGCACTTGGCTCTGATACCACATGTGAATCCAAGGATCGCAATCATGAATTATCAGTGTTAATAGGGAATCAAGTTAATGTTTGCAGCAACAATATTAACATTGTTTAATTGTTTAATAAATAAATATCAAATATAATGATTAATGATTATGATGAACACAAGGATATGAACACAACTAATAAGCAAACAGGGTTTGATTCAAACGTATTTCATTAAAATTGATTAATGATTACAGATGAATAAATAATGAACACTAAATGCTTCGAACGTGTTGATGTTGATGTGATGGATGCTAGGGTTATATTTGTGTGAATTGATGTGATGTTTTGGTTTGCTGTATTGTTGCTCGTGCGTTTGTGTTCCTTCTGATGTGAAACCTAGTATTCATATTTGAAGGACCAGTGAAGGGTGGTCACTTACAACACAATAACACAAAGAGGAGATTAACCAAACTTAATAAAACAGTAAACTGGATTAACCATAATAATGATACTAAGAACACAAGTAATAAGTAAGAGACAGAACAAGAGAACACAAGGGATTAGGTTTCAAGGATGCAGTATATTGCTTTCTCAAGTTCTATTACAAGTGTTACAAAGCATAAAAAAAGATACAAGAACATGGAATACTTATACTACAACCTACAACCGGCTATACTTTGAAAGCCAGCTGGATACAATTGACTAGACACAAACAAAATCAATTGTAGAATCAAAAGGCATATCTGCGTTTTGACTTGTGACTATGACATGCCATAGCTCACATCCTAATATATTACAAAAAGGATAAAAGTACATAAAGTAGAAAGCATGGATTCAAGACCTCAACGTATAGTTACCAAAAGCATGGACCTTTCACCAACTCATGTAAGTTGGTGACTTTACAGAGTTGCAGCAGAAAGGTGGTCTAGCTTTATGGTAAAGTACATCAGATAAAGGCATATCTCTAAAAGTCTTCGAAAGAAATCTGTCTTCACTATTTGGCTTCGAAAGACTTTGTCTTTGAAGCTTCGGAAGACTTCACTTTTGGCTTCAGAAGATATTGGTCTTGGCTTCGGAAGATTTTACACTTAGAATATTTCTAGTTCATGGTGTAAAACTTCCGAAGCATTTCTACTTTAGTTCTTTAGTGCATGCTTGTAGAGAGACTTTGGATGTTTTGGCTGCATCAGACTTATAGGAATCCTTACAAACTCCCCCTAGGCTGATGCTACCAAAACCTTTAGAAGATCTTCAGATGTTTGTAGTCTTCAGCACAATGATGACCATACCCTTCTTCATTAGATGGTCAGGATCATTCAAACTCTCATAATATCTTGTTATCTCAAAGAGATCAAGCAGAGGTAAGTTGATTATGTCTTGCCATGTATAGACATTCTCAACACCTTGATCTCTGATCACATGCCATCTCTCTGGATTAGTAGTGAAGGTCCAGGAGAAGATGGGTGTCTCTGTTGCAAGAGGAGCCACTTGAATTGGAGTTGATTGGGCTGCCTCTTCATGCACTTCCTCAGGTTGATCTAACTCAGCTTGAGGTGTAGAGGTGGATGATTTAGGCTTCTTCTTCTTAGACTTAGGTTTAGAAGCCATCCTCTTCTTCCTCTTAGAGGACTTTAACTGAGAAGACTGGTTTGCAGCACCTTGTTGATCATCCTTGTCTTTCTCAGTTGGGTGTTCCTCCCTCACAGGTTCAGAAGGAGAGGGATTTTGACCCTGCTGTGGATCAGAAGATGAAGCTTGCTGAGGCTCAGCAGGAGGTCCGGGTTATGTTGTCTCAGGTTGTTCAACCTTAACCTCCACTTTAGGTGGGATTTGAATTGGAGGAGAGTATAAGTCAATCAGCTCTCCACTCTTGATCTTCTGCTTGATTACCCTGATATGCTCATCCATTGTAGATAGAGACATAGGGCCAAGTCTCCTTCCGGAGAATCCATACAGCTTCAAGAAGCTCATCATCCTTTGTCTGTCAGCAGACTTTTCGTACTCTTTTGGATGATAGCTCTTGACTTTGCAGCCTCTTCCCTCATTTTTCTCTTTGTGGCTTTTTGTTCTTTGAGCACTTGAAGTTCAAGCTGTTTGAGATACTCAAACTCAATGTACTCAAAGGACAAGGGAATAAGTGCAGATGCCTGGTAGAGACCTGTGGCACTCAGGTAGTTGATCATGTTTAGTCTATCTGTTTCTTGATTAACCTGAGGTTCTTGTGTAGATGCCATAGTCACTTACACATGGCTTTCTTGAACTGGGGAGAGAGTAGGAGCATGCTTGTATAGTCTTTTCTGTCTCTTCTCCTCTTTGAATTGGAGAAGTAACCTTGCATCCTCTTTTTCTTTCATCTCTCTTGACACTTCCATCTCAGCCAGTTCATTTAATTGCTCTAAGGGGAGAGATATAATCTCATCTATGTCATAGTTCCTGGTCTACAGGTAAGTAATCCTGACTGCCCTCAACTCATCATCTTGAGTGTTTAGTCTGGGGGCAGCCCTGATTGCAGCTTGCATAAAACTTGAAGACCCAGAGGAACTTTCTCCCCTTAGCTTCCTCTTCCTCTCTTTCTCCTCCTCCTCAATCTCCTCATGAGTCAAACTCCTTTTCCCTTTGTCACCCACAGACCTTTGTGACTCAAGGTGGATAGAGGTTTGGCTTTCATTGCTTGGTGTAGCATCCAAGCTCTGGAAAGAGAGAGGTTGTGAGACACCTTCACCAGCAGGTGTTTCACCGAGGGAATGAATTTCTGAAGCAGTTGTTGATGTGACAGGACTCTCAGGCTCTATCACTGGGCCTTCAGCCAAGGTTTTCCCTTTGAAGCTAATCTCAGGGTCTGCCTCAGCAACCAGTTGACGAATGACATTACCTGATTGCCTTTGTCTTCTTATTAGGCTGAACTCTTCAGTAATTCTGTCTTGAATTCTGAGTGCTAACCTGTCAGCTTGTCTTGATTTGCTTGAATTGACAAGTGGCATGTTAACCAGATCAAGACCTTCATAGTAGTTCAAGGTCTGAAAATCAAATACTTCTTGTTGCCCTTGAAGTCTTTGAAGAATAAGGGCTCTTCTATCAGCATCATACCTCCACCCAATAATGTAGTTTGAAGTTCCTTAAGGTGGGGATGACATAGCCCTTGAAATACCATCCTCAAAGAGACTCCTGATGATAGAGTCTATAGAGTCAACATTAATGTGAACTTGAGGAAGCTGCTGAGTATGCACAATTGCAAGTGAGGATGGTGAGTCCTCAAAGTCCATACTCTTTGAAGAACTCCTAGGTTCTGTGTCTGTAATGACTTTCTCCCCCTTTTTTGGTAGCATCACCCTCTTGCATAGGTGAGCTAGAGGTTAGGTCAACCACATTCACAGGTTCTTGTGTTCCTGGTTGAGCTCTTCTTAAAGGTCTCCCAGCTAGTTTTTCCCTGAGATAAGACATCTCAAGTTGTTGATCATTGACCCTATTGTGAATGGTTGTCACCTGAGATTCAAGGTCACTAACCTTAGAGACTAAATAGGAGCATGTTTTGGACAATTTTTGCACCTTTAGTCTCAGATTCCCCTCTTCTTCATCAGAAGAATCATTGGGGGATGAGATGATTGGACCAAAGTCCTCTCTCTCACCACCAGCTTCAGGTTCTTGGCTGCTGGATTTCCTCTGCTCACTGACATTCTCAGTTGAGATGTCAATGGGCTGAGTTGCCATGGTTGATGTCTTAATAATGTAATCACTTGCAAAAGTGAGAGCCTCTTTCATATGGATATCATGAACAGGTTCAGAAGTATTCACCTCAGTTATAGGTGTTTGATGTGGGCTAGACTGAGGAGATTCAGGAGTACTCATCTCTCTTTGAGTAGGGGAAGAGAAGAGAGACTCATGGTACTCACTAAAACCTAAGTCTTCATCAGTATAGAATGAAAGGTTGGGAATGGGTTGATTTAAATCTAAAGGCTGGGGATGGTAAATGTCCCCTGAAGGTTGTTCACTTGAGTGTTGAGACTCAGAGTGAAGGCTTAAGGCAGTTGGGCTTCTGAGCTCATCAGGGTGAGCATGAGGAACCTCAGCCCTGATTGTTGAAGAGATGGGAGTGGTTTGCTCCTCAGGGAAAGTGGAAGCTCTAGTGTCCACTTCCTCTTGTATTGGTGAGTATATGGGGACCTGCACAGACTCAATAGCTTGAGTAGGGGTTTGTTTGGATTTTCTTTGGTAGGTGAGGGTTACTTGTGGCCTTTTTAGTGGTAGAGAGGTAGAAGGTGTGGGTTCAACACTAGCTTGTGATGCTAGGTTGTCACCTTGAGCAATGAGCTCAAACATTTTGGGGACAAGGGCTGTTTCTACCACTGAGAAGCCTACAGTTGGCTTTTTCATGATTTTAAAGATGTCGGGCTTCATCTGTCCCAATTTAAGAATATTATCTGTTTCCTTCAACTGTGAGCCCAGTTCACAGTTGAGAATGTGTTGAACATATCTAGGAAATATATAATACTCTAAGGAGTCCAAATTAGCAAGCAAATTTGTATAGACAAATTGAGAGTACCTAAACTTGGCCCGGTGAACCATTCCATGCACTATGAAGGAGAGATCTTCAGGAATCTGGTCCCACCCTCTATGCTTGTTTGACAAGCTGTGGATAACCACATGGAGTAGGTATTTCCACTGGGATGAGACCTTCCATTTCCTGAAGGTCTTTACAGAGAAATCTCCCTCATAGCCCATCTGCTCAAAGGAATGATTGACAGCTTCCTTTGGGAAGGACAACTCACCTTCTTCATCATCCAGCTGCAAGTGAGTCTTGATGATGGCCGGAGTGATGAAGATTGTCCTCCCTTGCACTGTGGCAAACAATGCCTTCTCCCCATCCATGATGACCTCTTGGCAGGTCTTCCAAAATTCAAGCAGATGATCCTCATAGAGAGTAGGATCAATGGTTAAGGAGGTGAAGTAATTTGATAAAGCTAAGAAACATCAAATCTCTGAGAAACTATCATCTTTCTCAGAGCTTAACAGAGCAACCTGATTGTGTTGCTTGTGAAGTTGCATGGAGAAATCTGGGTTGTTTCTGCGGTTAAGGTTGGCCATTTTAGAAGCTTAAGGATGAAGAAAGGTGAAAAGCAAAGGCGATTTGGGAATTAGGTTTGAGGAATAGTATAATTGAAGAGGATAGTGAGGGAGAGAGGGAATCGTTGGGTATTTATGTGAAAAGGATTTGAACCAAAGTTAATGAAAGAGGATAAACTTTGAAATCCAAATGTCGGTCCCACCTCTGAAAAAGTAGTTTACTTTTGCTCAAAAAGTAGTTTTCTTGGAATTCGAAAAGCTTCCGAATGTAAATTATCTTCAGAAGTGTTAATGAAAAAGATTCCGAAGCTAAAATGGCTTCGGAAGAATTTCCTGAGAGTTTTGAAAATTTTGCTTCGGAAGACAAATAAAAACTTGAATGCTTTGTATATAAGACAACAAAGCTTCTGAGAGTTAATTTTGCTTCAGAAGAAAATAGTCCTTGAAAACAAATAATTGTTTTAGACAAGTATTTAAGCTTCAGAAGATAGATTGAAACCTCTTCCGAAGGTAAAATTTCTTAGACTCTTATTTATTTTGAAGACATGATTTGCTTCTGAAGATAAAAATATATCTTCCGAAGGATCAGAAAATTTTCTAGAATCTAAGGAAAATCTTCAAAAAGGATTTTTTATCCAAAGAAAACATGAGCTTATAAAAGTGAAGAACTAGACAACTTAGGACACACATATTTTAAGAAATAATTAGAATTAGTTTTAAAAAAGATCTACTCAAAGTTAATCATCCCAATAGCTGATATTAGATATTTAAATCTCTGTTCATCAAAAGCTTTTGTAAACACATCAACCTATTGTTCATCTGTATGAACTTTGAGTAGTTTAATTAATCCCTTTTCATAGTTATCTCTTATTAAATGATACATGATATTGATGTGTTTGGTCCTTGAGTGCTGCACAGGATTCTCTGTGATAGAGATAGCACTATTGTTGTTTATGTGAATGGGAGTCTCCTTGAAGTTAAATCCATAGTCCAGCATCTGATTTTGAATCCAAAGCACTTGAGCACAACAACTTGCAGCAGCAATGTATTCAGCCTCAGCAGTTGATGCAGACACACAGGATTGTTTCTTGCATTGCCATGAGACAACCCTTCCACCAAGGAATTGACATCCCCCAGATGTAGACTTTGCTGTCATATTGCAACCACCATAATCACTATTTGTATAAGCATACAGATTGAAGTCAGGATTCTTTGGATACCATAAACCAAGTGTTGAAGCACCTTTGAGGTATCTTAGAATCCTCTTGACAGTGATGAAGTGATACATCTTAGAATTGTCTTGATATCTTGCACAAATGCATGTAGCAAACATGATATCAGGCCTGCTAGTAGTAAGATACATAAGAGACCCAATCATAGCCCAGTATAAGTGTTCATCTACACACTCCCCCTCAAGATCAGGTCCAAGGGAGTGGTTTCTGGCTATGGGTGTCTTAGAAATCTTACAATCAGTCATGTTGAACCTCTTGAGTATGTCCTAAACATACTTTGACTGACTTATGAAGATACCATCTTCAACTTGCTTCACTTGAATTCCCAAAAAGAAATTGAGTTCTCCCATTGCACTCATTTCAAATCTGTCTTTCATCAGCTTCTCAAAGTCTTTGCAGAGCTTTGGATTAGTTGAACCAAAGATGATGTCATCCATATACACTTGAACTAGCAATGTCATTTCCCTTTCCTTTGATGAAGAGAGTTCCATTTATAACACCTATCCTGCATCCATGCTTGCAAAGATACTCAGATAATGTCTCATACCACTTCCTAGGTGCCTGATGCAGCCCATAAAGAGCTTTGTCAAGCTTGCAGACATAATCAGGATGATCAGGGTCTACAAAACCAGGTGGCTGTTTGACATACACCTCTTCAACAATCACTCCATACAGAAAAGCACACTTCATATCAAGTTGAAAGACCTTGAAGTTCTTGGATGCAACAAATGCCAGGAATATCCTAACACCTTCTAGTCTTGCTACTGGAGCAAAAACATCAGTGTAGTCAATCCCTTCTTCTTGTGTGTATCCTTGAACAACTAGTCTAGCATTGTTCTTGATGATAATGCCTCTATCATCCTTCTTATTCCTAAACACCCATTTGGTTCTAATGGTAGTCCTCCCATGAGGAAGAGGACAAAGGTTCCAAACTTTTTGCCTTTTGAATTGAAGCAACTCTTGTTGCATAGCTTCAACCCAACTTCCATCCTTTAGAGCCTCATCAACTTTCTTTGGCTCTATGTGGGATAAGAAACAAGAGTGAAGACAAACATTTGCTTCATGGGTTTGTCCTCTTGTTCTTACCCCTATGACAACATCTCCAATGATGTTTGTGGTGGGGTGAGACTTGTGGATCCTAAGTTGAGGGATCACAGCAAGTTGCTGAGAAAGATCTAAATTTGAAAAATTTAGATCTGGCATAGATGTTTCACCCTCCACATCACCACACTTATCAAGATTTACTTGATCCAATGAGTGTGTGACATCATTGATGTTATCATCTATGGTGTGGTTATTAGCATCAAGGAATTCTTGATTACTTTCACCGCCACCATTGTTGGCTTCCACAATTGAGGTATCCTTATATGGTCATGGAGCCTCTGAGCTGGAATTTGAAGGCACCCCAGATGTATCAACTGAGTTTGTCATTATAGTGCTGATAGAAACCTCATTTGCTGAAGTAGTTCCAACTGTAGCTGAAGATGTATGAGTTGAAGGTCTTCTTAGCTCAAATCTTGGATTAGGATCACTTGTATTTAAATTTTCTTCAGATCCTGAGACATTCTCACAAGATTTGTTGAAACAGTTGGTAACTAAATCAAGATCAAATAGCCAATCAGGACCAGAACCAGCCACACAGGGTGTGTGTTCATTAAAAGTCACATTGGCTGACTCCTCAATAATTCTAGTTCTGAGATTGTATACTCTATAGGCCTTAGACTGGGAAGGGTATCCAATGAAATATCCATCATCTGATTTCTCAGCAAATTTGGCAATTTGATATTTTGGTATTCAAGATGGTGCAAGGACATCCAAATGACCTGAGAAAGCCAATGAAAGGTTTTCTATTGTGCCAAGTTCATAAGAAGTCTTACCATGTGTCTTAACTACTGAAACTCTGTTTTGCACATAGCAAGCAGTGTTTACTGCCTCTGCCCAGAAAGTGATGGGTAGTTTAGAGTCAGACAACATAGTTCTTGCAGCTTCAATTAGTGTCCAGTTTCTCCTCTCAGCAACACCATTTTGCTGAGGAGTCCTGGGAGCACTATATTGTCTATAATACCTTTTTCATCACAAAATGTATCAAGGGTTTGATTCTTGAATTCAGTCCCTTGATCACATCTTATGGTTTTGACCTTATGATCACTTTGATTCTCAATTTTTAAGATGAAATTCTTCAGAATCTCAGGGGTCTCATCCTTAGTTCTAAGAAAGAAAACCCAAGTGAATCTTGTAAAATCATCTGTGATCACCAAACAATAAGAGGTCCTTCCTAGACTCATTACACTGGTGGGGCCAAAGAGATCCATATGTAATAAGTGTAGGGGAGTATTGATAGAGTTCCTTTCCTTAGGCTTGTGAGATACCTTATGTTGCTTCCCTTTTAGGCATGCAACAAAATGATCATCACTTGTAAACTCTTTCTTTGGCATTCCAGTTACCAAATCATGTTTAATTAGTTTATTCATGTTCTTAAAGTTTACATGGCACATTCTTTTATGCCATAAGAAAGACTCATCACTATTGGCTTTAGACAGAAAGCATGAAACTTCTCCAGAGGGAGATGTTTCTTGCAAGTCCATCTTGTACATGTTCCCTTTTCTGGGGGCTCTAAGCAAGATGTGCTCATGAGGAATGACCAGTCCAGGCTTGAGAACAATGCACTCATGCTCAGTAAAGAGCATGTTATGACTCTGATCACAAAATTGGGATACACTTAGAAGATTGTATCCATGCTCCTTGACAAAGTTTACTTTTTCAATGTTGAGCTTGCCATTTATGACCTTGCCCCTTCCAAAAATGTAACAACCTTCATCTCCTCCAAAAGCAACTGGTCCTCCATCAATCCTCTCAAAGTTATGGAGTAGTGATCTATCGCCTGTCATGTGCCTCGAACAGCCAATATCAATGATCCAGACATTCTTGCTTGTCTTGAGCTGTTCCTGCACAAAGAAAATGATTAGTTACATTTGGAAACCCAAGCCTTATTTGTCTTGGGCTCACTAAGTATAATAGAAGATAATGCAACAGTAATAGATCCTATAGTTGTGCTAGGAGGATCTTGAGCTGTTGTTGATGGAGAATTTTCAGTCACTTGGTCTGTCTTAGACTTCCACACCACCTTTGGAGTCTTGTACTTGACCTTCAAAACTTCGGAAGCTTTTCGGACTTCGGAAGTTTTGATGACTGAACCTTCGGAAGATTCTGCAGTCACTGCAGCAGACTTCAGTGCTTGGGAAGAATTCCTTTCTTCTGAGACCAACTTCTCTTCCGAAGGTAATTTTCCATTTGCCTTCTTCTTAGATTTGGAGATTACGAAGGAAACAGATTTTCCTTCCGAAGCTTGAATCTACTTGGAACTCTATGAAGTCTTTGTCTTGGTCATATGGACAGTACTTTTAGGATTGTATGGACAATCCTTAGCAATGTGAGAGGTACTTTCACACATGACACACACCATTTTCTTCTTCACAAGATTCTTCTTATGAGAACAAGACTGTCTTTGGTCACATCCCTTCTCCACCTTCATCTTTGCAGATGCTGAGACAGTTCTTATGGACTGGGAACTGTTCTTGGAGATTGATGGTCCAGGCTGTGCAGTAGTGATACACAGAAGATCAGTCTTCTTCTTGGTACTGAGATGATTTGAACAAGAACCAGAACTCTTAGCTGAAGAGTTTTGGTTGATATCATTAGTCTATACTACTTCAAACCCTACAGAGATAAAAACTTGTTTCTGCTTAGAGTCAAAAGTAGCCTTGATCTCTTGAGCCTTTCTTGCTTTTCTTTTGCTCTTCCTGATCAAGTTCTTTCTTATTGACTTGGTCATCACAGTAATCTTCTTCTCCTCAGAAGGATAGTGGCCCTTCTTGGAATCATCCTCTTCGCTCTTCTAAGAGGAATTCTTCACTATCTCTTCTTCATCCTCTTCACTTATAGGATCTATGAGAGGAAGCTCATCTTCACAAGTTCCACACCTAGCAGATCTTACAAACAAGATTGTGTGTGGAGGAGCTATCTCATTGGATCCCAGTCCCTGCCTATTTTGATAACACACCTTGTGGTGTAGGGATAAGGATATCATGTTCTTGAAGGTCTCTTCTTCAAGAACACTCTTTTCTGCCTTGGCTTTGCTGATCACAAGCTCAGCCTGGCACTCAGTCAGCTTGGTTATGAGATCTTTGATTTGAGTCCTAAAATCTGTATGCTCATGTTTTAGAACTGAAATGGTTTTCTCTAAGTCCTCTATCTTTAGTTTATAATCATCTACAGACTTTCTAAAATTAGATTTTAAAATGTTTAAGGACTCCAGATCAGATCTCATCTCCAAGTTATAGGACCTGTATCTATTAACCTTAGCAATGTATTTAGGAGTACAGAGATGTTCCAATACCTTGGCTTTATCATGACTGCCATTAGTGCTTGGTTTGGAGAAGCATCTTCCACATGAAAGCTCTAGTCAAAGCCTCCTTCTTCAACAACAACAGCAGCTTGTTGCTTTGGCGTCTCATTCGGGGGGCTTTCTCAGTGTAGTTTGGTCTGGTTTGTGCTTGGCCACCATTTGTTCTGGGTGCCTTACACTCTCTGGCAAAGTGGCCCATTAAGTTACAGTTGTAACACTTGACTTTGCCTTTGTCCAAGTCAAACTTTCCATTGGTTGCATTGCTTGGAAACCTCCTTCCAGTTCTCTTGTAGAACTTCTTGGCTCTGTGAGTGAGAAGAGCCATCTGCTGGACTATTTCCATGTATTCTGGATCATCTGGATGGATACAATCTAGGTCCTCAAAAGTGAAAAGAGAGTTGCCAAAACTTTCATCAGTAGACACAAAAGCTTGAGAAGAGCTTGTCTCTTGGAATGGGCTTCCTTGAGTATAGTTCTCCCTAGGTATCTCTGGGAAGGTGATGAAAGGACCCTTTGGTGAATTGTCAGGGTAGCATATGAGATGATTTTGGGGTTCTATGCTATCCCTTTCAACCACATGCAAGGCCGAACCCAATTGATTGTTGGAGTTGCCAGATGAACCTTGCATGTTCATCTTCATCTGATAGCCACTGAGAATCCCATATAACTCTGTCAGAGTAAGAGTTTTGAGATTTTCAGTCCTCTTGATCACCACACAATAGTGTGTCCATTGCCTAGGAAGTGAGGACATGAACTTTCTTACAATGTCTTTATTTTCAAGAGGAACTCCTCCATCCACAAGGGTATCCACTATCTCAACATACCTGAAGTATTGCTGAGTCATGGTTTCACCATTTTTAAAGGTGAAGTTTTCAAACTGCTGCTTCAGGAGATCCTTCTTGTTCTCCTTGGCTTCAGAGGAGCCTTCATACATCAGTTTTAGTGCATCCCACAGCTGTTTAGTTGTTTTACACTTCTTGAAACCTCTGTACACAGAGTTTGGAAGGGCAGTTTGAAGGGCTGTCATGGCTTTTCTGTCAATCTCTACTCTCTTTCTATCTTCATCAGAGTAGTTAGCCGCTTCTTTGGGGATCATACCAACACCAGTAGCAGAAGGAGTGTTGGGTATGGATGGTCTGTTTTCAACAGACTCCCACATTCTTGAGTCTAGAGACCTGATGAAACCTTTCATTCTCATGCACCAGGTATCAAAGTCATCAAGAGTGATCAGAGGGGACTTGTTCATGGTTCCAGTTTCCATATTAGTCTTGGAAATGGCTGCCATTTGAAAATGTTTAGTATTTGTGTATGTGAGGGATCTTAAGATGGTGAGATCTTATATAAAGAGCCTGAAATGCTCTGATACCAATTGCAGGACCGGTGATGGGTGGTCACTTACAACATAACAACACAAAGAGGAGATTAACCAAACTTAATCAAACAGTAAACTAGATTAACCACAAGAATGATACTAAGAACACAAGTAATAAGTAAGAGACAGAACAAGAGAACACAAGAGATTGGGTTTCAAGGATGCTGTATATTGCTTTCTCAAGTTCTATTACTAGTGTTACAAAGCATAAAGAAAGATACAAGAACATGGAATACTTATACTACAACCTACAGCCGGCTATACTTTGAAAGCCAGCTGGATACAATTGACTAGACACAAACAAAATCAATTGTAGAATCAAAAGGCATATCTGCCTTTTGACATGTGACTATGACATGCCATAGTTCACATCCTAATATATTACAAAAAAGGATAAAAGTACATAAAGTAGAAAGCATGGAGTTAAGACCTCAATGTACAGTTACCAAAAGCATGGACCTTTCACCAACTCATGTAAGTTGGTGAGTTTACAGAGTTGCAGTGGAAAGGTGGTCCAGCTTTATGGTAAAGTACATCAGATAAAGGCATATGTCTAAAAGTCTTTGGAAGAAATTTCTCTTCACTATTTGGCTTCGGAAGACTTTGTCTTTGAAGCTTCCGAAGACTTCACTTTTGGCTTCAGAAGATATTGGTCTTGGCTTTGGAAGATTTTACACTTAGAATATTTCTAATGCATGGTGTAAAACTTCCGAAGCATTTCTACTTCAGTTCTTTAGTGCATGCTTACAGAGAGACTTTGGATGTTTTGGCTGCATCAGACTTATAGGAATCCTTACAATATTTATAGGAACAAGTCTTTCAGTTAAGGAAACATCGGATCTCTTGGGATTTGCAAAACTGTCTTGTTGATTTGTTGACTTGTTGACTTGTAACACTTGTATTATTTAAATACAAGTGTTTGGACTCCGCAGCTACATAGTCTACCGTAGGTGTTTGTTCTTCTGAAGGTATATTGTTCTTCCAAAGCTTTCATGTTCTTCCAAAGGTACTTGATCTTCCGAAGGCATTCTGTTCTTCCGAAGGTACTTGATCTTTTAAAGGTATTTTGTTCTTCCGCATAGGATATTCGGATGATTTACATGTAAGAAACATATGTATGGAAGTACAAAATGTTCATCCGTAGATGTTTCTTACACTTAGTCAATTTCATTAATTGACCAAGTATTATATTTGTACCTGCAATCATACACAAATCAACACACATATGGGTTAACTTATATACATAATGCATACATCAAAATAATGAATTATAATCAATCATTACAAGTATTGATTAAAGTTCTAAACCTATACAAAATGATCTAGATCTATTGTTCCTAGATCTAACATAGTCTAAGTACAAAAGCCTAAGCATCATTTCTTCTGTTTATCCGCATTGACTAATGCGGATGTCTTGTACTTAATCAGCATTTCTTTGTATTCTTCAGAATTATTGTTTGGTCATCAGCATTGACAAATGCGGATGAACAAACACTCAGGTGCATTTCTTGCTAAACATCCGCATTAGTAAATGTGGATGTACAAATACCTATGAGCATTTGTTCAGTCTGTCTGCATTTGTCAATATGGAAGAACAAATACTTGTCACTATTTGTTCAATGGTCATCCGCATGTTCAAATGCGGACAACCGACAATTTTCTTCTCCTCAAAAAGTCCTCGCCCGCATATCTTCTTGGACATGTGGGAGAATACCAACAGAACAACCATCAACCACCTATTGAATTGGCATGTATTATCCTTTCAAGGTCTAACAATAACTTTGTTGCTTGTCTAAAAAGGAAGCAACATAGGGCATCTTATAAAACCAAAGAAGTTAACTCTATCACTACTCCAGTACAGTAATTGCACATTGATCTATTTGGTCCCACAACTGTAATGAGCATTTGAAGGAAATCATTATGCCTTGTGATTGTTGATGATTTTACAATATTTACATGAGTATTCTTTTTAAGAAGTAAAGATGAAACTATTGAAGAATTAAAATTTTTTATTCTTAAAATAAAAAATCAAATAGATCATAAGGTAAAAAGAATAAGTAATGATCAATGGACTGAGTTTAAGAATCAAGTTATTAACTCATTCTGTAACTCAAAAGGGATTGCCAGATAATATAGTGCTCCTAGAATTCCTCAACAAAACGGTGTTGCTGAGAAGAGAAATATGACACTTATTGAGGCTGCTAGATCCATGTTGGCTGATTCAAAGTTGCCTCTAACTTTCTGCGCAGAGGCAGTCAGCACTGCATGTTATGTGTAGAACAAGGTTCTTATAGTTAAGCCCCATGGAAAAACCCCTTATGAGCTATGGAACAAGAGGCCACCGTTCATTGGCTTTCTTAGGTCTTTTGTCAGCAGGTGTACCATACTTAATACAAAGGACAACTTGGAAAATTTTGTTGAAAAGTCGGATGATGCTATCTTTGTTGGATATGCCTCTAACTCTATTGCTTAAAGAGTTTATAATATTAAAAATCAGCAATTTGAGGAATAATCCAACATTGTTGTAAATGAGCACACTTCTTGTGTTAGGGTGAATGGACTTGACCACATTTTTTACTTAAAATTGTTTCCAAACTATTCTAAACCTTCTTATGAGAATCTTTCAGCTAGAAAAGGAACTCATAGTGATTCTGATGATGATGATCAACCGTTTGAGTTACCCAAACCTATTCCTAGTTCTCCAAAAATCATTGAAGATCAAGCTCCCATTAGTGAAAGCACTGAAAGCATAAACATCTTAGGAGCCAATGAAGCTTCCATAAGTTGTCAACAAAATGATCCTTAACACTCATTCAATGACAACTCCAGCATACAACACTAAGCTGATGAAGGTAGAATTTTAGAGGAACATACAACTATTAATGCTACTTCACAACATACCACTATTGATTTTGTCTCACATTCATTCAATCAGTCCTCATTGAATGAGCATGAGACATCAGCTGGAAATAATGTTTCCAATTCTGAGCAAAATTATTCAAATCAGTCCTCATTGAATGAGCATGACCATAATGGGAATGTTTGTTTGTATTCATGCTTTCTTTCATAAATGGAACCAAAGAAGGTGGAAGAGGCTCTCAAGGCAGTAGTTGGGTTAAATCAATGCAAGAGGAATTGCTTCAATTCAAGAGACAAATGATTTTGAACCTATGTCCTCTACCACCTGGTCATGTAACCATTGACATAAACTGGGTGTTTCGAAACAAAAAGGATGATAGAGGTTTGATTATCAAGAACAAGGAAAGACTTGTAGTTCAAGCATACACAAAAGAGGAAGGGATAAATTACACCGATGTCTTTGCACCAGTTGCAACACTTGAGGCTATGAGAATCTTCCTTGCCTATGTAACTTCCAAGAACTTTAGTGTCTACCAACTTGATGTCAAGTGCACCTTTTTGTATGGGGATATAGACAGAGAAGTCTATGTGTGTCAGCATCCAGGATTTGAAGACCCATAGCATCCCAACTATGTGTGCAAGCTCGATAAAGCACTCAATGGGCTGTACCAGGCAACTAGGCTATGGTATGAGACACTTTCTCAATTTCTCCTGAAGCATGGCTACACCAGAGGCACAATAGACAAGACTTTGCTTATAACGAAGACTAGAAAAAAGACATTCTGCTTGTACAAGTTTACGTTAATGACATCATATTTGGTTCTTCAAATAACCCGCTATGCAAGGACTTTGAAAGCATTATGAAGAAGAAGTTTGAGTTGAGTTCCATGAGAAAGATGGATTTTTTCCTTGGAACTCAGGTGAGACACATGAAAGATGGGTTATATATCAATCAATCTAAGTATGTTAATGACATCTTAGAAAGATTTGAAATGAAAGATTGTAAACCAACCAAGACACGTATACCCAGAAATCATAACCTTTGTACTAACTCTGAGGGGGAGGATACTAATCAACATGAGTACAGGGCAATAATAGGATCTCTAATGTATCTCACAGCAAGTAGACCTGATTTATGTTTGACTGTGTGTGAGAATGATATTCTCAGTTGATGTTGCGGAATCATATAAACACAGATCATTGAATGCTTGAAATACTCATAAATGATTTTGTATTAATGGTGGTGACAAGTTATAATGAATGCTAGGGTTTTAGCATGAAACAATAACAAGACACCTCTGAAACATAAGACTATCAAAAATATTCTGATTATCAAGTCCTCCCACAAGTGGGGTTTTCTATTCTATTTATAGGCTGACAACATGCCTTTGCAAATAGCCTAAACTACCCCTATACTATACATAAGGAATCTTGTCTAAGTACAAAAGTCTTCATCAGCATTTCTTCTGTACATCCGCATTAATTAATACAGATGTGTTAATCTTCATCAGCTTTTCTTTTTCTTCTATCGCAGGTCATCAGCATTGAGAAATGCGGATGAACAAACACTTGGTGCATTTGTTGCTGAACATCTGCATTAGTTAATGCGGATGTACAAATACTTGGCAGCACTTGTTCGGCTGTATTCATTTGTTAATGCGGAAGAACAAATACTAGTCAACATTTGTTCCATGGTCATCCGCATTAACAAATGCGGATAGACGACACTTGTTTTCTAAATGTGTAGATTCTTCATCCACATTGGTTCTTAGAATTGGGGAAATTTCCAGTAGAACAACTATCAATCCACCACTTTAATTGGCATGTATGATCCTTTCAGGGTCCAACAATACTCCCCCTAAGGATTATACAGCCTATGTACTTCAAGGTTTGATGGTGGATGAGGTTGTGAAGATTTTGTGTGGTCTTCAGCAGTAGGAGGGGGAATTAGTGGTTCTACCAAGGAAGGATCCAAGATGGCCTTGATCATGTTGACAAAATCATTGGCTTCAGACATATTGTCTCTATTCAGCACATGGATCTTCATCTGGCTCATTGAGTATATGGCTTCAATGGGTAGCTTTTTCCAAGAAATGGGTTCCCATATTGACACAATGGACAACCCATCTCTATGGATCCACAATGTCCCTCCCACATCAACCTCCAACTTCACAATGTTACCCAGTTGCAAATCAGTCTTCTTCTTCTTCCTTTGCTCCCATTTGGCAATTATTATGTCAGATGCCATCTTCAGGACTTTGATGCACTTGACGAAGAAGTGCATATCAGCTTCTCCAAGCTTGTTGATAATTTCTTTAAAGTGCCTGGTGTAGATGTAGTGGATGTAGGATTCATCAAGTAGCCTCACTTCATATCCACTGAACGATCTGATTTCAGCAACCTCCTTTCCTCCCCACCTACTTTCAATCACCAACTCATAAGTTTTCTCATCATAGAAGACATTAGAGATTGGCCTGGAAGTGTGAGTGCGTGCTACCATCTTTCTCTTCAGAGACTATGTGGGCTTCACTTTCAGCTCAGGGAACACCACTTCCTCAGCCTCTTTAGTCCTTTTCTTCTTTTTTAGACGGTTGATATAGGATCTGTCTTTCCTCATACATATAGCTTTTAATGATTTGAAGTTGTCTGTCATTTTAAACATCTTTAGAATATCTTCAAACTCATACCCTCTGAACATAGCTTTGTGGTCGATCAGTTCCAAGTTAGCTAGTTCCTTTAAGTTATGTATTTGCAAGTATTTCACTAGAGCAGTGTACTCTATGAAGAACCGAACTAACCATGAGATTATTTTAATCATAAACATGTTCCAATAACTATCGTACTTCCAGACAATGATTTTCTGATCAACTTTGCCATGGGGAGTAGATACACCCTTAATCATCTCTGTAGTGGTCAGCCCTTCTTATAACTTCAATTGAGAAGGATCAGCAAACCACTAAGGATTTCTATGAAGTATAGGTGCCAAAGAATCATAATCTTTGTGAGTGAGTTGGATGTCTTGGGCTGAGACCCTAGATCTTGGTTTCTTGCTCACTATCTCTTCTTCAATCTTCCTCAATCTTTCTTTCATTTCATTTACTAATCGCAGCATTACAGCCCTCAATGAGTTTGTTTTCATTTTACCAAGCTTTCTTTTTGTATATTCTTGCGCAGAGAGATAATCCTTCATCTCCCTATCAGTCATGTTATAGGGATCATGATATAGAGATTGTGGAGCTTCAGCCTCTTTGGTTTTGGAGATAGAGGGAACCACATGTGACTTGGTTCCTTATGCCTTTTCATACTCAGTTACATAAGAAGGATCTAACAACTTGTGTAGCTTCTCTTCTTCTTCAACCATTCCCTCATAGGTCATCCCAAACACCTCATCAGCATCATAGGCATGATTGATTAGGAACATTGGCTTGACCATCAAATCATTAGCTTGAGCTTTCTTAACCATCTGCCTTTTCAGGACTTTCTTTTGCTATTGTTTCATCAACCACATAGCCTCCTTCTATCTCTCCTTCTTCCAGGTCTATAAGCTCAACCATTTTCTTCAATTGTTCCTCTTCCTTCTCATGTTCTTCAAGAAATTCAACAATGGCTGCTAGGCTTCGAGCATCATCTTTTTGCTTCTTTTTGACAGGTTTTTCTTCCTTAATGGGTATTTTGCCTTTAGCCTTTTCTAATAAATACTTCCTTCTTCTGGTGTAAGTCTATAGAGTAGGACCAGAGTAGGATTCATTTTTTTAGCTTCTTGAGGTTCTTTTTCAGCTTCTTTCTTTCCAGATTCTGCTTGTTCTTTTTCTTTGTTCTTTGCAGCTGATTCTTCTTGTTCTTGTTGTTGTTCACAAAGTCTTCTCATGACATCCTTTTGTTCATCAGTCAGAGTAATAGCTGGTACAATCTGCAGTCTCAATTCCCTTTCCAAAGGCACAGGAGTTTGAGGGATCACAACAATAGGCTCATCAGATTGTCTTTGATCTTCAGTGAAGTCCCAGAATTCATCATCAATAATGAATTCCTCAGTTGTGAATCTATCAAGGTCTTTGATAATTTCACTTAATTAAGATTCATTAACTTTGGATTCTTCAGTTTGTTTGCTTGAGTATACTACCATGTCCATACTCTATTCTTTATGTTTTGTTCCACTAGATTCAGCTTCTTTCATAATCTCAGTGGTTTTCATCTTTTTGGTAGGAGGAGAGTCATCATTACTCTCACTTGAAGAACTTTCCCCACTTACATCCTTGTCACCATCTCTTTTCTTCTCCATTTCATCCTTATCATTCTTCTCTTTCTCTATTTCTTGTTTAATCATGATCAAAAGCTCCAACTCAGAAACTCTCTTGTTTAGAGTTTCTATCTGTTTTTGCAGATCAATGATTATTTTTTATTGTTCTTCCAACTGTTCTTCTTGTTCTTCCATGGCAATGGTTTGGATGGTCAAAGTTTCCACATGCCCACCGACTTCATCCCTTGAATGTTGAAGAGCAGCCTTTAATTCTTTTATCTCATTATCTTTTTCTTTTTTTTCATCTTCATACTTTTCTTTGAGAGCTTTCAACTCTTTTTCCTTTTCATCTAACTCCAGAAGTCTGTCTTTGATAATAACAGATCTTCTATCCAGGAGTTTTTCCATCCTTGCTACTTTTTGTAAGAGATCAGACATCATTTCATCTTTCTCTTCAGGTCTGTTCACCTCTGATTCAGAAAAACTTTCAGAGGGAACTGCATCAGAAGTGACTTGTCTCACAAGCATTCTCTCTTGATGATCCTCCTTATCAGAAGATGATTTGGAATCCTCTGAAGAGCTGGTAGATTTACCAAATTCAACAGGTTTAGTAGTGGTAGGTGATGATGAAACCGAAGAGGTATGTTGAGGATGAATGGGTGAAATATGAGGTGAGTGAATAGGTGATATATGTGGTGAGATAATGGATACTATATGTGGTGATGGATATGGTGATCTATGAGGTGATGTAATGGGTGTTGGCATAAATGGTGATGCTATCTCAACTTCTTGAACAGAAGGACCAGTGTAAATATCACCACCTACATCTATCTGTGGTGACATTGGCCTTTGTCTTTCTTCAGCCATGCCTGTATGCTCATCAACATGGTGTTGATCATGAGCAGCTTGTTGTTCTTCTTGAATAGGCTCATTAACATGAACTTCTTTTTCTTGTTCTTCTATGTTTTCTTCTGGATTAATCTCCTATAACATCCAAGGAAGCAGAGGGAAGAAAGTTCCACTATAGTAGTTTCTAGAATCTCTCTTCTTGATGTACTTGTATGCCTTGGCATTGTGGTAAGGAATGTCCATCACTGGTTCTTCAGGAACAATCTGTGGAATGCCTCATTGATCAAGCATTGAAGAAATCTAGGATACATTGGGAACATGTTCCTTCTTCCTTCTTGAATGTTTGAAACAAGACCATTGAACACATAAGCAGACATGTTAAATGGTTTGTTTGGGCACAAGGCACATATAGCAGATGAAGTGGTTACAGGAATGTTATTCCATCCAGTCTTCCTCTTGGATAAATAGTGTTGGAAGATATGAATAAGAAATCTCCATTGTAAATCCACCAACCCTTTAACAATCTGTTTTCCTTCATAACCTCCTTCATAACCAATGTTGGAAAAGAAGGTCATAATGTCATCATCTTCTAATTCCAAAAGAGTGTTTGCATCATCATCAAAGTGTATACACTTCTCACAGTTTTTTAACACTTAGAATCAAGTTTTGATTTCAACATTTTCAATTTTTGTTATACCATGTTCTTGTGATGAACTTGGTTTTTGCAAATCACTTATTTGTTTTTATATTCTTGTTAATGAAGTTCATTGCACTCGAAAATGTCTATCAATCCTTAGTTTGATGTTAATTTTGATGATTCTTTCTTGACCTAGTGTTCTTAGTTCCTCATGGGTCTGACGGTATAGGTTATGAAATTCACAGATTATCACCTTGTTTTTGATACTATAGTTGTTGAGAATCGAAAATGAGGAGTAATGAAGGTGAATGAACTAGAAACATAGGATTATGATGATGGTGATGATGATGGATGAAGAACAGTGATGAACGCTTGTCAAACTATAAGTCTCTCAAATTCGAAAAGTATTAAATGACCTTTTGAAGTTTGTTTAAATAGTCAAGTTAATAGCTTTTACAAACATTACAAGTTTCTAAACAAATGCGGCCTATTTTTATTTTCACTGTAGCAAATGCCAAAGGAATTTGTTCATCAGCATTTGTGTACTATGACAAATGCGGATGTGCTAATACATTGCCAACATTTGTTCATTGTAGCAAATGCAATAGAATAAAGTTAATAAGTATTTCTTCACTGTAGCAAATGCGAAAGAACAAAGTTAATCAACATTTGTTCACTGTAGCAAATGCGATAGAACAAAGTTAATCAACATTCGTTCACTGTAGCAAATGCGATAGAACAAAGAGTTTGTCCGCATTTCTTGACTTTCAAACATCATCATGACAGAAGAGATTGAGCACATTGTTTATTCATCTTTGATACACATACAACAAGTTTTAGTATTGATGTCAACCACATTTAGAAAATGCGGTTGAATAAACTTATCTGCATATTGAAATGCGGCAGAACAAAAGTTAACCTCATAGAGAAATGCTGTTGAACAACTTTGTCCGCATAAGTTTTCAACACTTCAAAATTTGCATGTGCATTTGTTGTTGAAACAAATGAGATAGGGTTATCTTGTCCGCATTAGTTTCACTTTGTTTTCAATGACCTAAAAACAGTTACCCGCATTGGTTATAGCCTTGGTTACCTTCAACCGCATTAACCAATGCACTTACCTGCATTAATTTTTGAACTTAATCAAAATTAATGTTTCTGCAGAGTAAATCTTTTCTGTTTTTTTGTTGATTCATTGACTGTTATGAAGAACAGTCTTCGCTTTTGACTTGTTTCTTATGAAGTTTTCACTTTTGTTAGGATTGGCAATTCTTGCTTGGATTGACTTGTATATCAGATGTGATACAAGTTTCACAGTGTTTGTTTAATCTTGGACTTTTATGCTTCTAGATATCTACATAGACTGGGATACTACAGCATAACTTCTGCACCAACACAGTCAATTACCTTTTTTTTATTTTAATGAAGAAAATACCTATACAAACTTATCAAAATTTTAAATTACTCCCCTAAAGTTTATATCCATAAAGAGATAGAAACTTTAAAGATTTAAAACTTTTGAAAATAAAATATTTTTGTAATGATTTTGTTTTCTTATTTGTATATGAAGAGGATGTATACTTTTTTGGGATCATATCATTCTTACATTACCCAACTGCAAGCTTTTCTTAGTAAAATAGACATATTTATGAGCTTATTGATTGAAGGTATGTTTGTCCTCTTAAACTCATACTTGGTTAATATTATATGCATGTGATATTTATCATGTTTTGATTAATTTGAGTATTCAACATGTACCTCACACTCAAAAGCATGTCATGATCAACCACCCTCATGTAATGCATGGTATACTTGATCAGATCGCTTAATGTATGAAATCTCATTTTCAATGATCCCCATTGGGATTCTTTTATTTTGATCCTTTTAATTATATGATCCACATTGGGATTCATTTTCACTTCACTTTGGAAGGTGATCCATGATGGGATTCTTTTTGTTCATTCATAAGGAATGTACTGTTTTGTTAATTCATCCAAGATGGATTGTTCCATATTAGGAATCTTTTTGGATCATGACATCAGCACTATATGTTTGTTTCTCTAGGTCTTTTCTTAGAAAAACAGAGAAGAAACTGATGTAGGTGAAAGAGATTCATAAGATATCATTGCAGGACCGTTGAAGGGTACGCACTTACAATACAACAACACAATGAGGAGAGTTACTTAAAACACAACAGGTCAAATATGGAACTGGTTAACCTTTTTTTTAAATATGCTAAGAACACAAGTAAGAATGAGACAGAACAAGATGGCAAACAACACAAGTATTTGGTTTTCAAGAATACTGTATATTGCTTGTCAAGTTCTATTACAAATGTTACAAAGCATACATAGAAAGTTACAAGTACTTGAGATACATATACTACATCTTACAACCGGCCAAACTTTGAAGGCCAGCTAGATACATAAGACTAGACAATAAAATAAAATGTAGAGTCAAAAGGCAGATTGCCTTTTGACTAGTGACTATGACATGCCATAGCTCACATCCTAATATATTACAAAAAGGATAAAAGTACATAAAGTAGAAAGCACAGACTCAAGACCTCAATGTACAGTTACCAAAAGCATGGACCTTTTCACCAACTCATGTAAGTTGGTGACTATACGGAGTTGCAGCGAAGAGGTGGTCAAGCTTTATGGTAAATTACATCAGATAAAAGCACGTCTTTAATAGTCTTCGAAAGAAATCTGTCTTCACTCTTTGGCTTCGGAAGACTTTGTCTTTGAAGCTTCGAAAGACTTCACTTTAGGATTCGAAATATGTTGGTCTTGGCTTCGGGAGATTTTACACTTAAAATATTTCTAGTGCAAGGTGTAAAACTTCTGAAGCATTTCTACTTATGTTCTTTAGTGCATGCATGCAGAGAGACTTTGGATGTTTTGGCTGCATCAGACTTATTGTAATCCTTACAAACTCGCCTTAGGCTGATGCTACCAAAACATTTGAAGATCTTCAGTTGATAGTCCTCATAATGATGATGACCATGCCCTTCTTCATTAGATTGTCAGGATCAATCAAACTCTCATAGTATCTTCTCATCTCAAAGAGATCATGCAGAGGTAGGTTGAATAAGTCTTGCCATGTGTAGACATCTTCACCACCTTGATCTCTGATCATGTGAAGTCGCTGGATCGGTTGACATCCGAGCGTGTTCTTGATGGATGGATAAGAAAAACCAAAAGACAAACAAGATCACGAACAAGAATACAATGGTTTCATTGATAAAACCTAATGATTACAAGCTCGTTAAAACCATCATCTTTACACAATGACACTGGTATATATAGGCCTCAGCCCATATCAGATGCGACTGGGCCCATTCGTACAATTGGGCCATGCGTATGGTTCAATCGTACGACAAGACCATGCGTATGGTTCAATCGTACGACTGGACCATACTTATGGTTCAGTCTTACGAATGACCCAATAGCATCTCTCAGTCGCACGACTGGTCCATTAGCATGGCTCAGTCGTACGACTGAGTCTCATTCGCATATGCTCATGCGAATGACCCAGTTTCATGTGTTTACAACATATCAGGTGTATTAAATAAGTGTAGAATATTCGACAAGCAACGGACACACTATATATGACAATATATGCTCCAACAAATTCCCCCTTGGACGTTGCTTGCGAATAGTAGATAACACCTCTTACAATCTTC
This sequence comes from Flaveria ramosissima, assembly GCA_025215565.1. Lineage (NCBI taxonomy): Eukaryota > Viridiplantae > Streptophyta > Magnoliopsida > Asterales > Asteraceae > Flaveria > Flaveria ramosissima. The sequence goes on along the minus strand of CM046032.1, from coordinate 13,942,097 downwards.
AGTCAATCTTTGCTCTGGTTTCCAATAGAATCAAACGAAAAACCATATTAGTCAACGTTCCTAATCCGTCAGGTTGCTACAGTATCCCTAAAAATGAATTTAGGCACAATAGTTTTCGTTTACTTTGCAGAACACCATCATAGCAACAAAGTTCCCCATTTGACTGATTTTTCCAAATAATGACATGAACAGTTTTCCATTGCTCCAATCTTCACACATGCTAACCTGATTAACATTAGCACCTGTAGAAATTCCCCTCAAATTCAGCATATCCCAATATATAAACATTGTACTCTCCTGGCGTCTTCATACGGTGTATTGGGCAAAAGGTAGAAGGTTCCAATCCACAGCTGACAATCTCAAAAAGATCAGCATGCACTCAGATTAATCATCAGAAACCAGCTCACATCATCACTTTTTAATTGCGTCTTCAATTTCTCTATACATGGATTCCCCCTAAGGGTCAGAATCCTCTCTGTGCGGATAAATAAAACTTGATTGGCCCATAAATAGTCAGATGCTCCTGACTACTCACAAAATCAGCATCGATTGCTGACATCTTCTCTTTTCTCTTTTGTGTTCTAACTACAATCAGCTATTCTGGAAGTCCAACGAATAATGGGGTATCCATCAAACTTATTTGACAAAAGAACCTCAAGGTGAATGTGCTTCGCTCATCCTCAAATCTGTGCAAAAGGTAGTTCCAGAATTTTTTATTTTTTTTTGGTCTGGAAAACCGTTCATTCTTATGACATGGAGTACAATTATCACATTCGTGTGAGTGGATAATACGAATGATATCTTCATGGGACTTGTCATAAGACTGGTCCAGTAGCATGACTGGTCATAAGACTGGTCCAGTAGCATGACTAGTCATAAGACTGGTCCAGTAGCATGACTGGTCATAAGACTGGTCCAGTCGCGTTCCATTCGTACGAATGGTCCAGTCGCATGGTCCAGTCGTACGAATGGTCCATTAGCATGGTCCAGTCGTACGAATGGTCCATTAGCATGGTCCCCAGAAGTATCTTCAGGATTTGTCATTGATGTGCTGGTAGAAGCTTCATTTGCAGGATTGGTTACCACTGGAGCTGAAGATGTATGGCTTGAGGGTCTTCTTAGCTCAAATCTTGGATCAGGATTACCTGTAGGTAATATATCTGTGGACCCTGAAACATGCTCACTAGATTTGTTAAAACAGTTGGTAACTAAATCAAGATCAAATAGCCAATCCGGACCATAAGCTTTCACACTGGAATTGTGCCCATTGAAAGTCACATTGGTTGACTTCTTAACTTCTCAAGTTCTGAGATTGTATACTCTATAAGGTTTATCTTGAGAAGAGTATCCAATGAAATGTCCATCATCTGATTTCTCAGCAAACTTGGCAATTTGATCTTTGGTATTTAAGATGGTGCAAGGACATCCAAATGACCTAAAAAACCAATGAAAGGTTTTCTCTTCTGCCAAAGTTCATAGGGAGTCTTACCATGTGTCTTAACTACTAAAACATTGTTTTGCACATAGCAAACATTGTTCACTGCCTATGCCTAGAAGGTGATGGGTAGTTTGGAATCAGACAACATAGTTCTTGCAGCTTTAATAGTGTTTCGTTTTCCACTCAGCAACACCATTTTGCTGAGGAGTCCTGGGGGCACTATATTTTCTTGTAATACCTTTTTCATCACAAAATGTATCAAGGATTTGATTCTTGAATTCCGTTCCTTGATCACATCTTATGGTTTTGACCTTGTTAATACATTGATTCTCAATATTTAAGATGAAATTCTTCAGAATCTCAGGGGTCTTATCCTTAGTTCTAAGAAAGAAGACCTAAGTGAATCTAGTAAAGTCAACTATGATCAGCAAACAATAAGATGTCCTTCCTAGACTCATTACACTAGTGAGGCCAAAGAGATCCATATGTAATAAGTGTAGGGGATTAATGATGGAATTTCTTTCCTTTGGCTTGTGAGATACCTTGTGTTGCTTCCCCTTCATGCATGCAACACAATGGTCATCACTTGTAAACTCTTTCTTTGGTATTCCAGTTACCAAATCATTCTTAATAAATTTATTCATGTTTTTAAAGTTTACATGGCACATTCTTTTATGCTAGAGAAAAGACTCATCATTATTTGCTTTAAATAGAAAGCATGAAACTTCTCCTAAGGGAGATGTTTCTTGTAAATCCATCTTGTACATGTTCCCTTTTGTAAGGATTCCTTAAGTCTGATGCAACCCAAAACATCCAATGTGTCTCTGCAATATGCACTAAGTACTGAAGTAAAGAATGCTTCAGAAGTTTTACACAATGCACTAGAAAATACTCTAAGTGTAAAATCTTCCGAAGCCAAGACCAATATCTTCCGAAGCCAAACATGAAGTCTTCCGAAGCCTCAGAGACAAAGTCTTCCGAAGCTTCAACCTATGAAGACAGATTTCTTCCGAAGACTTTTAGTGTACACATGCTTTATCTGATGTACTGTTCCATAAAGCACCTTTCCGCTGCATCTCTGTAAAGTCACCAACTTACATGAGTTGGTGAAAAGGTCCATGCTTTTGGTAACTGTACATTGAGGTCTTGAGTCTGAAACTTTCTACTTTATGTACTTTATCCTTTTTGCAATGTATAAGGATGTGAGCTATGGCATGTCATAGTCACAAGGTCAAAAGGCAGATATGCCTTTTGATCCTACAATTGATTTTGTTAGTGTCTAGTCAATTGTATCCAGCTGGGTTTCAAAGTATAGCCGGCTGTAGGTTGTAGTATAAGTATTCCAAGTTCTTGTATCTTTCTTTATGCTTTGTAACACTTGTAAAAGAACTTGAGAAAGCAATATACTGCCTCCTTGAAACCCAACTCTCTTGTTCTGTCTCTTTACTTTACTTGTGTTCTTTGTATCAACTTGGTTAACCCAGTTCACTGTTTGATCAAAGTTTAGTTGCTCTCCTCATTGTATTGTTGTGTTGTAATTTGTTGAAGCCCTTAAACGGTCCTGCAATTGGTATCAGAGCATTCCAGGCTCTTGATATAAGATCTCACCATCTTAAGATCCCTCACACACACAAAAACTAAACTCTCCAAATGGAATCCATTTCAAAGACTGATATGGAGACCGGAACCATGAACAAATCCCCACTGATCACTCTTGATGATTTTGACACCTGGTGTATAAAAATGGAAGGTTTCATCAGGTCTCTTGATTCAAGAATGTGGGAATTTGTTGAGAATGGACCTTTCATACCCAGCACTCCTTCTGCTACTGGTGCTGGTATGATTCCAAAATATGTGGCCATCTACTCTGATGTAGATAGAAAAAGAGTAGAGATCGAAAGGAAGGCCATGACTACTCTTCAGACTGCTCTCCCAAACTCTGTATACAGAGGCTTTAAGAAGTGCAAAACAGCTAAACAGCTGTGGGATGCACTGAAGCTGATGTATGAAGGCTCCTCTGAAGCCAAGGAGAACAAGAAGGATCTCCTGAAGCAGCAGTTTGAAAACTTCACCTTCAAAGCAGGTGAAACCATGACTCAACAATACTTCAGGTATGTTGAGATAGTGGATACCCTAGTGGATGGAGGAGTTCTTCTTGAGAACAGGGACATTGTAAGGAAGTTCATGTCCTCACTTCATAGGCAATGGACACACTATTGTGTGGTGATCAAGAGGACTGAGAACCTCAAAACTCTTACTCTGACAGAGTTATATGGGATTCTAAGTGGATAACAGATGGAGATGAACATGCAAGGTTCATCTGGCAACTCCAACAATCAAATGGGTTCAGCCCTTCATGTGGTTGAAAGGGATAGCATAGAACCCCAACATCATCTCATATGCTACCCTGACAACTCACAAAAGGGTCTTTTCATCACCTTCCCGGAGACACCCAGGGAGAACTTTACTCAAGGAAGCCCATTCCAAGAGACAAGTTCTTCTCAAGCCTTTGTGTCTACTGATGAAAGCTGTGGGAACTCTCTCTTCACTCTTGAAGACCTGGATTGTATCCATCCAGATGACCTGGAGTACATGGAGATAGTTCAGCAGATGGCTCTCCTCACTCACAGAGCCAAAAAGTTCTACAATAGAACATGAAGGAGGTTTCCAAGCAATGCAACCAGTGGAAAGTTTGGGCTGGACAAAAGCAAAGTCAAGTGTTACAACTGTAACCTGATGGGCCACTTTGCTAGGGAGTGTAAGGCACCTAAAACAAATGGGGGCCAAACACAAACCATACCAAACTACACTGACAAAGCCCCTCAGAATGAGATGCCAAAGCAACATGCTGATGTTGCTGTTGAAGAGGGAGGCTTTGACTGGAGCTTTCAGGTGGAAGATGCTTCTCCAAACCAAGCACCGATGGCAGACCATGATGAAGCCAAGGTATTGGAACATCTCTGTACTCCTGAATGCATTGCTAAAGTAAATCGATACAGGTCCTACAACTTAGAGATGAGATCTAATCTGGACGCATTAAACATATAAAATCTGATTTTAGAAAGTCTGAAAATGATTACAAGTTAAAGATAAAAGACTTGGAGAAAACCATTTCAGTACTAAAACATGACCTTACAGATTTTAGAACTCAGATCCAGGATCTCATAACTAAGTTGACTGAGTGCCAGGCTGAGCTTGTGATCAGCAAAGCCAAGGCAGAAAAGAGTGTTCTTGAAGAAGAGACCTTCAAGAACATGATATCCTCATCCCTGCACAACAAAGTGTGCTATCAAAATAGACAGGGACTGGGATCAAATGAGATAGCTCCTCCACACACAATCTTGTCTGTAAGATCTCCTAGGTGTGGAACTTGTGAAGATGAGCTTCCTCTCATAGATCCTATAAGTGAGGAGGATGAAGAAGTGATAGTGAAGAATTCCCCTGAGAAGAGTGAAGAAGAGGATTCTTCAAAGGGCCACTATCCTTCTGAGGAGAAGAAATATACTAAGATGACCAAGTCCAAGAGAAAGAACTTGATCAGGAAGAGCAAAAGGAAAGCAAAGAAGGCTCAAGAGATCAAGGCTACTTTTGATGCTAACCAGAAACAAGTTTTTATCTCTGCAGGTTTCAAAGTAGTGAGGACTGAAGACATCAACCAAGACTCCTCAGCTAAGAGTCCTGGTTCTTGTTCAAATCATCTTAGTGCAAGGAAGAAGACTGAGCTGCTGGGTACCACTGCTGCACAGCTTGGACCATCAAACTCCAAGAACAGTTCATAGCCCAAAAGAACTGTCTCAGCATCTACCAAGATGAAGGTGGAGAAGGGATGTGACCAAAGCCAGTCTTGCTCTCAAAAGGAGACTCCTTTGAAGAAGAAAATGTTATGTGTCATGTGTGAAAGTACCTCTCACATTGCTAAGGATTGCCCATACAATCCTAAAAGTACTATCCACATGACCAATACAAAAACTTCAAAGAGTCTCAAGAAGATTCAAGCTTCGGAAGGAAAGTCTGTCTCCTTCGGAAGCTCCAAATCAAAGAAGAAGGTAAATCGAAAGTTACCTTCGGAAGTAAAATTGGTCTCGGAAGAAAGGAGTTCTTCCGAAGCACTGAAGTCTGCTGCAGTGACTGTAGAATCTTCCGAAAGTTCAGTCATCAAAACTTGTGAAGTCCCAAAAGCTTCTAAGGTTTTGAAGATCAAGTCCAAGACTCCAAAGGTGGTGTGGAAGTCTAAGAAAGACCAAATGACTGAAGTTTCTCCATCAACAACAGCTGAAGATCCTCCTAGTACAACCATAGGATCTATTACTGTTGCATTACCTTCTATTACACTTAGTGAGCCCAAGACAAGTAAGGCTTGGGTTTCCAAATGTAACTAATCATTTTCTTTCTGCAGGAACAGCTCAAGACAAGCAGGAATGTCTGGATAATTGACAGTGGCTGTTTCAGGCACATGACAGGCAATAGGTCTCTACTTCAAATTTTGAAAGAATTGATGGAGGACCAGTTGCTTTTGGAGGAGATGAAGGTGGTTACATTTCAGGAAGAGGCAAGGTCACAAATGGTAAGCTCAGCATTGAGAAGGTAAACTTTGTTAAGGAGCTTGGGTACAATCTTCTGAGTGTATCCCAATTTTGTGATCAGAGTCATAATATGCTCTTTACTGAGCATGAGTGCATTGTTCTCAAGTCTGGAGTGGTCATTCCTCATGAGCATATCCTGCTCAGAGCCCCAGGAAAGAGAACATGTACAAGATGGATTTGCAAGAAACATCTCCCTCTGGAGAAGTTTCATGTTTTCTATCTAAAGCAAATAGTGATGAGTCTTTCCTATGGCATAAAAGAATATGCCATGTAAACTTTAAGAACATGAATAAGCTAATTAAACATGATTTGGTAACTGGAATGCCAAAGAAAGAGTTTACAAGTGATGATCATTATGTTGCATGCCTGAAAGGGAAGCAACATAAGGTATCTCACAAGCCTAAGGAAAGGAACTCCATCACTACTCCCTTACACATGTTACATATGGATCTCTTTGGCCCCACCAGTGTAATGAGTCTACGAAGGACCTCTTATTGTTTAGTGATCACAGATGATTTTACAAGATTCACTTGGGTTTTCATTCTTAGAACTAAGGATGAAACCCCTGAGATTCTGAAGAATTTCATCTTAAAAGTTGAGAATCAAAGTGATCACAAGGTCAAAACCATAAGATGTGATAAAGGAACTGAATTCAAGAACCAAATCCTTGATACATTTTGTGATGAAAAAGGTATTACAAGACAATATAGTGCTCCCAGGACCCCTCAGCAAAACGGAGTTGCTGAGAGGAGAAACAGGACACTTATTGAAGCTGCAAGAACTATGTTGTCTGACTCTAAACAGCCCATCACCTTCTGGCAGAGGCAGTTAATATTGCTTGCTATGTGCAAAACAGAGTTTTAGTAGTTAAGACACATGGTAAGACTCCTTATGAACTTTGGCACAAGAAGAAACCTTTCATTGGTTTTCTCAGGTCATTTGGATGTCCCTGCACCATCTTAAATACCAAGGATCAAATTGCAAAGTTTGCTGAGAAATCAGATGATGGACATTTCATTGGATACTCTTCCCAAGCCAAGGCTTATAGGGTATACAATCTCAGAACTAGAATTGTTGAGGAGTCAACCAATGTGACCTTCAATGAACACACACCCTGTGTGGCTGGTTCTGGTCCTGATTGGCTGTTTGATCTTGATTTAGTTACCAACTGTTTTAACAAATCTTGTGAGAATGTTTCAGGATCTGCAGAAAATTTAAATACAGATGATCCTGATCCAAGATTTGAGCTAGGAAGACCCTCAACTCATACATCTTCAGCTCCAGTTGGAACTACTTCAGCAAATGAGGTCTCTATCAGCACCCCAATGACAAATTCAGCTGATACATCTGGTATGACTTCAAATTCCAGCTCAGAGGCTCTTCAACCAGATAAAGATACCTCAATTGTAGAAGACAACAATGGTGATGGTGATAGTGATCAGGAATTCCTTGATGCTAATAACCACACCATAGATGACAACATCAATGATGTCACACACTCATTGGATCAAGTTAATCTTGATAAGTGTGATAATGTGGAGGGTGAATCATCTATGCCAGATCTAAATTTCTCAAATTTGGATCTTTCTCAGCAAGTTGCTGTGATTCCTCAGCTAAGGATCCACAAGTCTCACCCCACCACAATCATCATTGGAGATGTTGTCACAGGGGTAAGAACAAGAGGACAAACCCATGAAGCAAATGTTTGTCTTCACTCTTGTTTCTTATCTCAGATAGAGCCAAAGAAAGTTGATGAAGCTCTACAGGATGGAAGTTGGGTTGAAGCTATGCAACAAGAGCTGCTTCAATTCAAAAGGCAGAAAGTTTGGAACCTTTGTCCTCTTCCTCATGGGAAGACTACCATTGGAACCAAATGGGTTTTTAGGAATAAGAAGGATGATAGAGGAATCATCATCAAGAACAAGGCAAGACTAGTTGTTCAAGGTTACACACAAGAAGAAGGGATTGACTACACTGATGTCTTTGCTCCTGTAGCAAGACTAGAAGCTGTTAGGATATTCCTGGCATTTGCTGCATCCAAGAATTTCAAGGTCTTTCAACTTGATGTAAAGTGTGCTTTCTTATATGGAGTGATTGATGAAGAGGTTTATGTCAAACAGCAACCTGATTTTGTAGACCCTGATCATCCTGATTATGACTGCAAGCTTGACAAAGCTCTTTATGGGCTGCATCAGGCACCCAGGAAGTGGTATGAGACACTGTCTGAGTATCTTTGTAAACATGGATACAGGAGAGGTACTATAGATGGAACTCTCTTCATCAAAGGACAGGGAAATGACTTATTGCTAGTTCAAGTATATGTAGATGAAATCATCTTTGGTTCAACTAATCCAAAGCTCTGCAAAGACTTTGAGAAGCTGATGAAAGACAGATTTGAAATGAGTGCAATGGGAGAACTCAATTTCTTTCTGGGAATTCAAGTGAAGCAAGTTAAAGATGGCATCTTCATAAGTCATTCAAAGTATGTTCAAGACATACTCAAGAGGTTCAACATGACTGATTGTAAGATTGCTAAGACACCCATAGCCAGAAACCACTCTCTTGGACCTGATCTTGAGGGGGAGTGTGTAGATGAACATTTATACAGGGCTATGATTAGGTCTCTTATGTATCTTACAGCTAGCAGGCCTGATATCATGTTTGCAACATGTATTTGTGCAAGATATCAAGCCAACCCTAAGATGTCTCACTTAATCACTGTCAAAAGGATTTTAAGATACCTCAAAGGTGCTTCAACACTTGGTCTATGGTATCCAAGGAATCCAAACTTCAATCTGTATGCTTATACAGATAGTGATTATGGTGGTTGCAACATGACTGCAAAATCTACATCTGGGGGGTGTCAATTCCTTGGTGGAAGGGTTGTCTCATGGCAATGCAAGAAACAATCATGTGTGTCTGCATCAACTGCTGAGGCTGAATACATTGCTGCTGCAAGCTGCTGTGCTCAAGTGCTTTGGATTCAAAATCAGATGCTGGACTATGGATTTAACTTCAAAGAGACTCCTATCCACATAGACAACAATAGTGCTATCTCTATCACTGAGAACCCTGTGCAGCACTCAAGGACCAAACACATCAACATCAGGCATCATTTAATAAGAGATAACTATGAAAAGGGATTAATTAAACTAGTCAAAGTTCATACAGATGAACAATATGCTGATCTGTTCACAAAAGCTTTTGATGAACAAAGATTTAAATATCTGATATCAGCTATTGGGATGATTAACTTTGAGTAGACTTTTTCTTAAAACTAATTCTAATTATTTCTTCTTAAAATATGTGTGTCCTAAGTTGTCTAGTTCATCACTTTCATAAGCTCATGTTTTCTTTGATGTAAAATTCTTTTTGAAGACTTTCTTTAGATTCTTGAAAATTTTCTGATACTTCGAAAGATAAAATTTTATCTTCGGAAGAAAATCATGTCTTCAAAATAAATAACTGTCTAAGAGATTTTACCTTCGGAAGAAGTCTAAACCCATCTTCCGAAGCTTAAATTCTTATCTCAGACACTTATTTGTTTTTAAGGACTTTTTCCTTCCGAAGCAAAATTAACTCTTGGAAGCTTTGTTGTTCTTTATACAAAGCATTCAAGGGTCTATTTCTCTTCCGAAGCATAAATTCTCAAGACTCTCAGGAAAATCTTCCGAAGCCATTTTAGCTTCGGAAGCTTTTTCATTAAAACTTCCGAAGACAATTTACCTTCGGAAGCTTTTCGAATTCCAAGAAAACTACTTTTTGAGCAAAAGTAAACTACTTTTTCAGAGGTGGGACCGACTTCCGGATTTCAAAGTTTATCCTCTTTCATTAACTTTGGTTCAAATCCCTTTTCACATAAATACCCAACGGTTCCCCCTCTTCTTCACTATCTTCCTAAATTGCACTATTCCTCTAACCTAAATTCTCTAAACCGCCTTTCCTTTCTACCTTTCTTCATCCTAAAGCTTCTGAAATGGCCAACCTTAACCGCAGAAACAACCCAGATTTCTCCATGCAACTTCACAGGCAACATAATCAAGTTGCTCTGTTAAGCTCTGAGAAAGACTCTCTCACAGAGAATGGACATAGAGGACTCATCATCCTCACTTGCTGTTGTGCATTCTCAGCAACTTCCTCAAGTTCACATTAATGTGGACTCTATAGACTCTATCATCAGGAGTCTTTTTGAGGAAGGTATACCAAGGGCTGTCTCATCTCCACCACAAGGAACTTCAAACTACATCATAAGGTGGAGGTATGATGCTGACAGAAGAGCCCTTATTCTTCACAGAGTTCAAGGGCAACAAGAAGTGTTTGATTTTCAAAGCCTGAACTTCTATGAAAGATTGGATCTAGTCAACATGCCACTTGTCAATCCAAGCAATTCAAGACAAGCTGACAGATTGGCTCAAAGAATCCAAGATAGGATCCTTGCAGAGTTCACTCTAAGAAGGAGACTTAGGCAATCAGGCAATGTCATCAGTCAACTGGATGTTGAGGTGGACCCTAAGATTAGTTTCATAGGGGAAACCTTGACTGAAGGCCCAGTGGCAGAACCTGAGACCCCTGTCTCATCATCAACAACTGCTGCAGAGGTTCAAACTTCCTCTGAGACACCTGCTGGTGAAGGTGTTTCTCAACCTCTCTCTTGCCAGAGCATGGAAGCTACAGCAAGCAATGAAGGCCAAGCCTCTATCCACCCTGAGTCACAAAGGTTTGTGGGTGACAAAGGGAAAAGGATAATTACTCCTGAGGAAATTGAGGAGGAAGAGAGAGAGAGGAAAAGGAAGCTAAGGGGAGAAAGTTCCTCTAGGTCATCAAGCTTTATGAAAGCTGCAATCAGGGCTGCCCCCAGACCAAATACTCAAGATGATGAGTTAAGGGCAGTCAGGATTAGTTAGTTACAGACCAGGAACTATGATATTGATGAAATCATCTCCCTCCCCTTAGAAGAACTGAATGAATTGGCTGACATGGAAGTGTCAAGAGAGATGAAAGAAAAAGAGGATGCAAGGCTACTTCTCCAATTCAAAGAGGAGAGGAGACAAAAAACACTCTACAAGCATGCTCCCACTCTCTCTCCAGTTCAAGAAAGTCCTGCACAGGAAGATGTGGCTCCACAAGAACCTCAGGTAGATAAAGAAGAAGATAGGATCAAGATGATCAACTACCTGAGTGCCACAGGCTTCTATCAGGCAGATGCACTTCTTCCCCTGTCCTATGACTTCATTGAGTTTGAGTACCTAAAGCAACTTGAGCTTGAGCTAGTCAAAGAAAGAAAAACAACCAAAAGGAAGCTAAGGGAAGAAGCTGCAAAGTCAAGTGCCATCATTCAAAAGAGTGTAAATAAGTCTGCTGACAAACAAAGGATGATGAGCATCTTGAAGCTATATGGATTCTTCGGAAGGAGACTTGGCCTTATGTCTCTATCCACAATGGATGAGCATATAAGGGTGATCAAGCAGAAGATTAAGAGTGGTGAACTGATTGACTTGCACTCTCTTCCAAGTCAAGTCCCACCTGAAGTGGAGGTTAAGTTTGAACAACCTGAGACACCTCAACCAGGACCTCCAGCTGAGCCTCAGCAAGCTTCATCTTCTGATCCAAGGCAGGGTCAAACTCCCACTCCTTCAGAACCTGTGATGGAGGAACACCCAACTGAGAAAGACAATGATGATCAACAAGGTGCTGCAGACCAGTCTTCTCAGTTAAAGTCATCTAAGAGGAAGAAGAGAATGGCTTCTAAACCAAAGACAAAGAAGAAGAAGCCTAAGTCATCTACCTCTACACCTCAGGCTGAGTCAGATCAACCTGAGGAAGTGCATGATGAGGCAGCCCAATCAGCTCCTATGCAAGTGGCTCCTCTAACAACTGAGACACCCATCTTGTCCTAGACTTACTCTACCAATCCAGAAAGATGGCATGTAATCAGAGATCAAGGTGTTGATCATGTCTACTCCTGGCAAGACATAATCAACTTACCTCTGCATGATCTCTTTGAGATGAGAAGATACTATGAAAGTCTTGATAATCCTGACCATCTAATGAAGAAAGGAATGGTCATGATTGTACTGAAGACCACCAGCATCTGAAGATCTTCTAAGTGTTTTGGTAGCATCAGCCTAGGGGGAGTTTGTAAGGATTCCTTAAGTCTGATGCAACCCAAAACATCCAATGTGTCTCTGCAACATGCACTAAGTACTGAAGTAAAGAATGCTTCGGAAGTTTTACACAATGCACTAGAAAATACTCTAAGTGTAAAATCTTCCGAAGCCAAGACTAATATCTTCCGAAGCCAAACATGAAGTCTTCCGAAGCCTCAGAGACAAAGTCTTCCGAAGCTTCAACATATGAAGACAGATTTCTTCCGAAGACTTTTAGTACACATGCTTTATCTGATGTATTGTTCCATAAAGCACCTTTCCGCTGCATCTCTGTAAAGTCACCAACTTACATGAGTTGGTGAAAAGGTCTATGCTTTTGGTAACTGTACATTGAGGTCTTGAGTCTGTAACTTTCTACTTTATGTACTTTATCCTTTTTGTAATGTATAAGGATGTGAGCTATGGCATGTCATAGTCACAAGGTCAAAAGGCAGATATGCCTTTTGATCCTACAATTAATTTTGTTAGTGTCTAGTCAATTGTATCCAGCTGGCTTTCAAAGTATAGCCAGCTGTAGGTTGTAGTATAAGTATTCCAAGTTATTGTATCTTTCTTTATGCTTTGTAACACTTGTAAAAGAACTTGAGAAAGCAATATACTGCCTCCTTGAAACCCAACTCTCTTGTTCTGTCTCTTTACTTTACTTGTGTTCTTTGTATCAACTTGGTTAATCCAGTTCACTGTTTGATCAAAGTTTAGTTGCTCTCCTCATTGTGTTGTTGTGTTGTAATTTGTTCAAGCCCTTAAACGGTCCTGCACCTTTCCTGGGGGCTCTGAGCAGGATGTGCTCATGAGGAATGACCAACCCGGGTCTAAGAACAATGCACTCATGCTTAGTGAAGAGCATGTTATGACTCTGATCACAAAATTATGATACACTCAAAAGATTGTACCCAAGCTCCTTGACAAAGTTTACCTTCTCAATGCTGAGCTTACCATTTGTGACCTTGCCCCTTCTTGTAATGTAACCTCCTGCATCTCCTCCAAAAGCAACTAGTCCTCCATCAATTCTTTCAAACTTTTGGAGTAGTGACCTATTGCCTGTCATGTGCCTGGAACACCCACTGTCAGAGATCCATACATTTCTGTTTATCTTGAGCTGTTCCTGCACAAAAGAGCTGGTTAGTTACATTGGAAAACCCAAGCCTCATTGGTCTTCGGCTTTTCAAAAGAAGTTGAAGACAATGCAACAGTAATTGTTCCTATGGTCATGCTAGAAGGATCATTTGCTGATGTTGATGAAGAACTTTCAGCCACTTGGTCTTTTTTTGACTTCCACACCACCTTTGGAAGCTTAGACTTGACCTTCAATACTTCAGAAGTTTTGTTGACTTCGAAAGTTTTGATGACTGGACCTTCATAAGATCTTGCTTTCACTTCAGCAGGCTTCAGTGCTTCGGAAGTATTCCTTTCTTCCGAGACCAAATTTTCTTCCGAAGGCAAGTTTCCATTTGTCTTCTTCTTCATTTTGGAGCTTCCGAAGGAAAAAGATTTTCCTTCTGAAGCTTGCTTCTTCTTCTCCAAACTCTTAGAAGTTCATTTCTTGGTCATGTGGAGAGTACTCTTTGGATTGTACACAAAATCCTTAGCAAGATGAGAGGTACTGCCACACATAACACAGTCCATTTTCTTCCTTCTAGGAGTTTTTCTTTGTGAACAAGGCTGAACTTGATCACTTTCCTTCTCCATCTTCATCTTTGCAGATGCTATGGCAATTCTTTTGGGGATAGAACTACCTTTGGAGCAGGATGGTTCAGGTTGTACAGCAGTGGTGCACAACTGATCAGCCTTCTTCTTGATGATGGGATGATTTGGACAAGAACCAGAAGTCTTGTTAATGGAGTTCAAGTTGGTGTCTTCAGCCTTCACCACTTCAAATCCCGTAGAGATGAAGACTTGTTTCTGTGTTGAATTGAAGGTGGCCTTGATCTCTTGAGCCTTCTTGGACTTTCTTTTAGCCTTCCTGATCAAGTTCTTTCTCCTGGACTTGGTCATCCCAACAGCATTGCTGTCCTCTAAGGGATGGTGACCCTTCTTAGAATGCTCCTCTTGATTCTTCTCAATGCCATTCCCCACCATCTCCTCTTCATCTTCTTCAGTCACAGCGTCTATGAGAGGAAGCTCATCTTCACAAGTTCCACACCTAGGAGATCTTACAAACAAGAGTGTGTAGAACTTCTTGGCTCTGTGGGTGAGAAGAGCCATCTGCTGAACTATCTCCATGTACTCCAGGTCATCTGGATGGATACAGTCTAGATCTTGTCTCTTGAAAGAACTTGTCTCTTGTGGTGAAGAGAATGTTGCCTGTGGTTTCATCAGCAGAGACAAAGTCATGAAAAGAACTTGTCTCTTGGAAAGGACTTTCTTGAGTGTAGCTTTCTCTTGGAGTCTCTGGGAAGGTGATGAAAGGGCCCTTTTGTGATGATGTTGTGGTTTAATGCTTTCCCTTTTAACCACATGGAGGGCTGAACTCAGTTGATTGCTAGAGTTACCAGATGAGTTTTGCATGTTCATCTCCATCTGGTAGCCACTAAGAATACCATACAACTCTGTGAGAGTAAGAGTCTTAAGGTTCTCAGTCTTCTTGATAACAACACAATAATGTGTCCATTGTCTAGGAAGAGAGGACATAAACTTCCTTACAATGTCCCTGTTCTCAAGAGTTACTCCAATATCCATTAGAGTATCCACAATCTCAACATACTCAAAGTATTGTTAATTCATGGTTTCACCTACCTTAAAGGTGAAGTTCTCAAACTGCTGCTTTAGGAGATCCTTCTTGTTCTCCTTTGCTTCAGTAGACCCCTCATACATCAGCTTCAGTGCTTCCCATAGTTTCTTGGTAGTTTTGCACTTCTTGAGCCTCTGTAGATGGAGTTTGGAAAAGCAGTTTGAAGCCTTAGCCACA
Organism: Flaveria ramosissima; assembly: GCA_025215565.1. Lineage (NCBI taxonomy): Eukaryota > Viridiplantae > Streptophyta > Magnoliopsida > Asterales > Asteraceae > Flaveria > Flaveria ramosissima. Next base: position 13,927,001 of record CM046032.1, on the reverse strand, counting down.
GCCTTTGGAATCATACCACCACCTGTAGCAGAAGTGGTGCTTGGTATGTAAGATCCTTGAACAACAGACCCACATCCTGGAGTCTTAAGACTTGATGAAGCCTTCCATTTTTTGACACCAGGTATCAAAGTCTTCAAGAGTGATCAATGGAGACTTTGTCATAGTTCCAGTTTCCATATCAGCTTTGATAATATCTGCCATTTGAGTTGTTAAGTATTTTGTGTGTGTGAGGGATCTTAAGATGGTGAGATCTTATATCAAGAGCTTGGAATGCTCTGATACCAAATGCAGGACCGTTGAAGGGTATGCACTTACAACACAACAACACAATGAGGAGAGTTACGTAGAACACTTAACAAATCAAATAGGGAACTGGTTAACTTTTAGTAAAAGATGCTAAGAGCACAAGTAAGAATGAGATAGAACAAGATGGCAAACAACACAAGTATTTGGTTTTCAAGAATGTTGTATATTGCTTCTCAAGTTCTATTACAAATGTTACAAAGCATACTTAGAAACTTATAAGTACTTGAGATACATATACTACATCCTACAACCGTCCATACTTTGAAAGCCAGCTGGATACATAAGACTAGACAACAAAATCAAATGTAGAGTCAAAAGGCAGATTGTCTTTTGACTAGTGACTATGACATGCCATAGCTCACATCCTAATATATTAAAAGAAGGATAAAAGTACATAAAGTAGAAAGCACAGACTCAAGACCTCAATGTACAGTTACCAAAAGCATGGACCTTTTCACCAACTCATGTAAGTTAGTGACTATACAGAGTTGCAGCGGAAAGGTGGTCCTGCTTTATGGTAAAGTACATCAGATAAAAGCATGTCTCCAAAAGTCTTCGGAAGAAATCTGTCTTCACTCTTTGGCTTCGGAAGACTTTGTCTTTGAAGCTTCGGAAGACTTCACTTTTGGCTTGGGAAGATGTTGGTCTTGGCTTCGGAAGATTTTACACTTAGAATATTTCTAGTGCAAGGTGTAAAACATTCGAAGCATTTCAACTTATGTTCTTCAGTGCATGCATGCAGAGAGACTTTGGATGTTTTGGCCGCATCAGACTTATTGTAATCCTTACATTCATTACCTGGTGTGTTTGGGTTTCTACATACACATACACTTGGATAAGCCAATACTTACAAGTACTATGAGATGAGTGCTTCACAGTTAAATATGGATTTTAGTTCATCACAACATGTATCTTCCTTTTCAAGTTGAGTTACCCATATATAAGGTAAGCCATGTCAGTCTTTTGAAATTTTGAAAAAGGCACTGTGAATGATATAACAACTGTAATTATATCATTTCCATGTATAAAACATAAACTTCAGTAAAATGACTTCTTTTTGTAATTTTGTTAATAGTTGAATGTTTTTGTAATTTTGAATTTTACTCAAGATTAATCATGCCAATTGATTGAACTAGGAATTTCAAAACAACTAGGTTCAAATGCCTTGGTAAATGAATCAGCCAATTGATTATCAGTATGAATTTGAATCAATTTGATTAACCCTTTTTTAGCACAATCTCTCAAAATGTGATATCTAATTTTAATATGTTTTGTTTTTGAGTGCTGATGAGGATTATTTGTGATAAACGTTACTGATGTGTTGTCAATGTGAATTGGAGTGTGTAAGAAGTTAAAACCATAGTCAAGCATCTACTTTTGAATCTAGAGGACTTGAGAGCAATAAGCTGATGCTGCTATATACTCAGCTTTTGCTATTGAACAAATACGTTGGTCTGCTTCTTACACTGCCAGGAGACTCGTTCGGGACCAAGAAATTGACAACAGCGAGAAGTTGATTTTTTATTGAAGTTGCATCCACCATAATCAGTGTTAGTGTAGGGATAAAGATTGAAGTCTCCATCCTTTGGATACCACAATCCAAGAGCAGGCTTGCCCTTAAGATATCTGGATATCCTCTTGACAACATTTACATGAAACTCCTTGGGACCTTCTTGATATCTAGCACACACACAAACACCAAACATAATGTCGGGCCTCCTGGTTTTTAGATACATAAGTGAACCTATAATAGATCGATGGTGAGTCTTGTCCATTGATTTGCCTTCTGGGTCTGGACCAATCTTCATTTTAGTATCAACAAGAATTCTGATGGAATGATAATCAGCAAACTTGAATTTCTTTAACATTGTTTCCATGTATTTTGATTGATTGATGAAGATGAGATCTGTTGTTTGTTGGACTTGCACTCCTAGAAAGAATATGATTTCCCCCATAGCACTCATTTGGAATTTTGAATGCATAAGGTCTTCAAAGTCTTTACAGAGATGCTTGTTTGTTGAGCCAAAGATGATATCATCCACATAAATTTGAACCAGCAACATGTCTTTTCCTTTTCTTTTTCTGAAGAGAGTCTGATCAATCTTTCCTTTTTATACCCGTGTTCAAGAAGAAAAGATGATAGAGCCTCATAGCACTTCCTTGGGGCTTGATGAAGACCATAGAAGGCTTTGTCTAGCTTGTACACCCTGTGTGGAAAATCACAGTCTTCAAAGCCTGGTGGTTGACTCACATAGACTTCTTCTTGGGTACTGTTTGACACAAAAAGCAAGAGAACAAACAAATGTTTGCAATTCTTGACTTGGTTCTTGTCACCCGTTCATTAAGTTCACCAATGATGCTTTCCACTAGATGATTCTTGTGTATTCTGGTTATTCAAATTGAGTCACCAGCAATGTATACATCAAGATTCAGCTGATTGTAGGTTTCCTGCATCAGACAAGTGAAATTGATCAAATGACTTTGTAAATGAGTCAATATCAATCAACCATTCAGGACCATTTTTTGATTTAGGAAAGGAATGCTCATTGAATTGAACATTGGTTGATTCATCAATGATGTTTAATCAAGGATTAAACACTCTATAAGCCTTTGAGACAGAAGAATAACCTACAAAGAATCCTTCATTAGACTTTGAAGAAAACTTTCCCAAATGGTCTCGGGTGTTCAATATTGATACAGGACTACCAAATGACTAAAAAATCCAATAAATGGTGTTTTGTGAAAGAGAAGTTCATAATGAGTCTTGTTGCTTTCTTTTACATTCAAAGTTCTATTTTGTACAAAGCATGATGTGTTAACCGCTTCTTCCCAAAAGGTAATTGCCAGTTTAGCATTGTCTAGCATGGTTCGTGCTGCTTCAATTAGTGTTCTATTTTGCCTTTCAGCTACCCCATTTTGTTGAGGAGTTTTAGCTGCACTAAATTGATGAGCAATGCCTTTGGTTGCACAAAATGAACTCATATCTTCATTTTTAAATTATGTCCCATTGTCATTTATAAATTATTTGACTTTATGATCAATTTGATTTTCAATTTTAGTGATGAAATCTTTTATTAGTTGGGATGCTTCGTTTCTATGATGTAAGAAGAAGACCCATGTAAATCTGGAAAAGTTATCTATGATTACCAAACAATAATGTTTCTTTCCAATGCTCATAACATGAGTTGGTCCAAAAAGATCCATATGAAGTAACTTCAATGGAGAATTGTTTGTGTTCACAAGTTTTGGCTTGTGGGAAGACTTATGTTGTTTCCCTTTGAGGCATGCTGAACAGTGATCAATAAAGTGAAATTCTTTATGGGTTAAACCAGTTACATGATTTTCCTTGACCAATCTATTCATGTTTTTGAAATTTGTGTGTCCCGAATGTCTATGCCAAAGCTGTGACTCATCAAAAGATGCTTTTGATAGAAGACATGTTTCTTCTTTTGGTAGAGAAGAATTAAGGTTTAAGACATAAGCATTATTCTTCCTCGAGGTCTTGAAGACAACCCATTCTTCAGGAATTTGAAGACCTAGTTTCAGAATGTAACAATGAGTGTCAGTGAAATGAGTGGAATATTTCTTGTCGCAGATCTGAGACACGCTGAGCAGATTGAAGTTCAATTTTTTACAGTAGTTCACTCTATCAATGCTCAACAACCCATTAGTCAAAAATCCTTCACCACTGATTATCCCACCTTATGAATCTTCACTAAATGGCATAGTAGTTCCTTGAATATGATTGAAATCATGAAGGAGGGAACGGTGTCCAGTCATGTGTCGAAGCATCCACTGTCCACATACCATAGGCTATTGGACCTGTATGGACGACCCTGAAAGCATAAAAGAACTAATTAGAATGTGGAACCCAATCCATGATGGTCTTGGTTTTCTATTCTTATCCATGACATTAACTTCTTGATATTTTCCTCTAAATTATGACTTAGAAGATGAAGTTGTAACGAATCATATAAGGCCGATGCACCTAAAACATCCAAAGTCTTTCCTGCATGCATGCACAGAAGAATAAGAGTCGAGATGCTTCGGAAGTTTTAGACCATGCACTAGAAAAAATTCTAAGTGTAAAATCTTCCAAAGCAAGACCAACATCTTCTGAACCCAAAAATGAAGTTTTCCGAAGCTTCAAAGACAAAGTCTTGCAAAGCCAAGAAGTGAAGACAGATTTCTTCCGAATACTTTTGAATACATGCTTTATCTGATGTACTTTCCATAAAGTTGGACAACCTTTCTGATGCAACTCTATTCAGTCACCGACTTACATGATGGGGTGAAAAGGTCCATGCTTTTGGTAACTGTACATTGAGGTCTTGAGTCTGTGATTTGTACTTTATGGCATTTATCCTTTTTGTAATATATTAGGTTACGAGCTATGGCATGTCATAATCACTAGTCAAAATTCAATCTGCCTTTTGACTCTACATTTGATTATGTTGTTGTCTAGTCTCATGTATCCAGCTGGCCTTTAAAGTATTGTAACACCCGGATATTTATTATTTTGAAGCCGGCGAAGAAAGAAAAAAAAATAAAGTCAGAAGTCGAGGGACCAAACTCGCCAACGAAGAAAAGTCGGGAAATGAGGTGATATTAGTGGGGAGAGGGCAGCCAGCTCTCCCCATTACCCCCAAAATTTCAGCTCTCAAGAGAGGAGAAGAGAGAAAGGAGGAGAAAAAAGAGAAAAAGGGGTGTTTCGGGTGTTTCGGGTGTCCAAACTCGTCGTGTGGCAAGCCAAATCAAAGCCCTTGACGTTGTGCTCATTTGTGTGAGTTCTAGGACCCCACTTTTACTTGTATTCAACCGATTTTGGGGCTGGAAAATGTTAAAACCCGTTTTTGGTGTGTGTATGTGTTTGACCCATTTGGGTGTGATGTGTATGATGCGTTTCGTGTATGTTTCCGGGCTTGTGCGTGCTTGTCTGGTGTTATGGTATGCATTCCTAAGGTCCAGGAGGGTTAATTTAGGCTTAGAATGGGTTTGGATGAGCTTGGAGGCCGAAAATGGCAGATTGGGTTCGGGATGAACTCCATTCTGCATCAGCTAGGGCTAGGCGACCGAATGGAGGCCATACGGCGGAATGAGAGGCGATTGAGGGTCATTCGCACGATTGGGATTCATTCGCACGATTGAGGGTTCAATCGCACGACTAAGGCTTCAGTCGCACGACTAGGAGTCTAGTCGCATGGGGGATCGCACGACTGAGGGTTCAGTCGCATAGATGCTTAGTCGCATGAGTCCATTCGCATGAGGTCAGTTGCATAGGTGCCCATTCGCAGTAGTCCCATTCGCACAAGGTCCATACGCACGATTGAATGTTCATTCGCATAGATGTTCATCCGCATGAGTCCAGTCGCATGATGTTCAGTCGCATGGAGGCCCTGTGACTGAAGGGTGTTCATACGCCCGAATAGGGCTGTTGCACTCGAAGGAATGTGTAGTTTGACTTCTGGCCTTCGAGGGAAGGTGCAGATGTAATTTTTGACGTAAAGTAACCCGTAAGAGCATGTAAGAGGACGGTTATGGCCTTAGAGAGCATGTAGGGTATGATGACGATGATGTTGCATGTTTATGCACATTATGAATGGATGATGTTGCCCTGTATGATGATGATGAATGTGTATGATATGTTCCTTATTATGATGTATGCTTATCTTTCTTGTGGCTTTACATGTCATGTTAAATGAATGAATGAAGTATTATGTAATGTAAAACGAAAGATAATGAAAGAGGAACATGAAGTATGAATGCATGCATTAATGAATGATGAATGAACGAATGAATGGCTTGCAAGCATATATATGGGGTGAGCAACTTTGTGTTGCAAAAGACTCGGATGAAGTGCAATCATTGAGATTGCCTATGGGGTGAGCAACCTTGTTGTTACAAAAGACTCGAGTAACGTGCTATCGTGATGTTGCCTTGGGGTGAGCAACCTTGTTGTTGCAAGAGACTCGGATAGCTTGTATCATTAAGATGGGCAATGAGGTGAGCAACCCTAGAGTTGCAAAAAACTCGGAGAGCGTGCAATCATTGAGATTGCTATTGAGGTGAGCGACTATGTGGTCGCAAAAGACTCGGAAGAATGAATGTATGAAAGGAACGAAAGATAATGAATGAGATGAAAGATAATAATGACATTATCTGTGTATACGTATATTGAATGATCGCATGATAAAAGGAATAGTTTTTGATGAAAGTAAAGTATGTTTATTTTATAAAACTAGAACTCACTCAACAACGCTGACTTTTTATATGTTTTCCAGTTGGCAGGTAATAATTGTTGAGGATGGCACGAGGTGGCTACTCAGCTCTTTTGGGATGGCATCCATTTGTAAAGCTTTTGTGATGTAATGCAAACATGTATTTTGTAACCGGATAATGATGTATTATTTGGCAAAAGTGTTTATAATGAAACGAGATGTCATTTTTGAATGTTTCCGCTGCAATGTTTTCTTAAGGCAAATGTAATTATATGTTTTATGTGCGATGAATAACCAACTGTAGGCGCCCCGGAAACGGGGCCTTACAAGTTGGTATCAGAGCCAAAGTTTAAGTGAAATGGGTAAATTTTCAAAATAAACCTTAACTTAAACTGAGAATGGGACGAAAGGGGAATGGGATGCCAAACTGAGTAGTTGCGTGCCATCAGGTATTTTCTTAAAGTTAACCGATTTAATGTGCGCATGGTATGTGGTTATGTGATGTATGTGGATTTAAATACTGATGTAATCAGGACAGGTAATACTTGGGGTATGAAGAGTAAAGTAAGTGGCTAATCACAACTTGCCACTGTAATTAGGGACTTACTATACTTGACATAAACTGAGTTGTTTCCTTGAATGAACGTGTTGGTGTTTGAATCTTAATAGCTGGGGGTAGATCTTCTAGAGCTTCTAGCGGTGGAGGCCGTGGTGGTCCTGATGCGGAACCGCGACCTAAAAGAGGAAGGCCTAGAGCTAAGAAAGAGGTTCCTGCAGAACCTGAGACCCCTCATCCGGAGGCTGGGGATGAGAGTGCGAACTTGAGGGCCTCGGTAAAGGAGGCTGTTGTTGAGGAAGTACATCAGGTCATGCAGACAATCTTACCGTCTGTGGTGACCGAAGTCATCAAGGCTGTGAAGGAGGGGGAAAGGAAGGAGAGAAATAGGGCCTCGGGGGAGCAACCGGAGCCTGAAACGATTTTCTCCGATAAGGAGGAGGAGGAAGAAGACGAGCTCGTGCAAGGAATGGTACGGGGCTGCAACTATGGGGCGTTTATGAGGTGCAAGCCCCCAACTTTTGATGGAAACGGCACTGCTGCTGCTGCTCACCGGTGGGTGAGGGAAATGGAGGTCGTTCTGGATATCAGCGAATGCCGTGAAGACCAGAAGGTGAAGTTCGCTACCCACTCTTTTGTGGATTCAGCTCTATGTTGGTGGGACAATATTGTCCAAGTCGAGGGTAGAAGCGCCATTGGGAGAATGAGATGGTCTGAGCTGAAAAGGTTGGTGATCGAGGAGTTTTGTCCTCATCGGGAAATGGACAAGGTTGAGAGGGAGTTCTTGCAACTGGAGGCGGGAACTATGACACACCAGTAGCACACCACGAAATTCAACGAGATGGCACGTCTGGTGCCGGATCAGGTGACGCCTCTGTCCCAAAAGATCAAGAGGTATATACAGGGTTTGCCGGCGGATATTCGCAGGCACATGATCGCTGCCCGGCCGAGCACGTTCAGGTCGGCGGTGGATTTGGCAGGGAGACTGTATGATGAAAGAAAGGTGGTGGTGACTGATGGTGGCAGGAAGAACGGTGGTGATCGGAACTGGCAGGGGAAGAGGTTTGGTCGGGGTAATGCCTCGACGGTTAATAAGAAGGCACGGGTGGATGATCGCCGTGTGGTCATGTCGGGTGCGGGATTGAGAAGGTGTAGTAAGTGTGGATGGGAGCACAGTGTGGAGTGCAGGTTGGGGTCAAACTTGTGCTTCAAGTATGGAAAGGCAGGGCACATGGCAAAGGACTGTCGTACGGTCCGGTGCTTTAACTGTGGTGAAGAGGGTCACGTGTTCAAAGATTGCAAGAGGCCGAGGGCTGAGAGCTCTGGGGAGAAGAAGACAAGAGGACAAGGACCGAGGGCGAGCGCCAGAGCATTCACCATGACACAGGAGGAAGCCAGAACGGACCCTGATGTCGTGTCCGGTACGTTTCTGGTGAACCAAACTTTAGCTTCTGTGTTATTTGATTCGGGTGCCGGTAAAAGTTTTATTTCTGCTGCTTTCTGTGCTAAGCTGCCTGTTAGTAGTAGACGTGTTGATGCGCCCTTTGATGTAGAAACTGCCATAGGTAAGTCTACCAGGATTTCTCAGATGATAAAGAACTGTGATGTGGAACTCGAGGGTCATAAGTTTCCTTTTAGACCGTTTGTGATGACCTTAGGAGGTTTTGATTTGGTTCTTGGGATGGATTGGTTAGCGGACTACGAGGCGAACATTGTGTGTCGCAAGAAGATGATTCGGTTGTCGGCGCTTGACGGTAGCTCAGTGACGGTTTATGGTGATCGGGTTACTATGATTCCGAAGGTGATCTCGATGGCAGTGGCGGGAAAGTGTATGAGGCGTGGATGTAGTGCCTACTTGGCCTATGTAAAGGATGTGGATACGCCAACACCACAACTAGCCGATGTACCGGTTGTGTGTGACTTTCCAGACGTGTTCCCGGAAGACTTATCAGGAGTGCCATCTGACAGAAAGATCGAGTTTCAGATTGATCTGATACCAAGGGCCCAACCTGTTGCAAAGGCACCATATCGGTTGGCTCCGATCGAGATGAAAGAGTTGATGGAACAGTTGCAAGAGCTGCTTGATAAGGGGTTCATTAGACCGAGTATCTCTCCTTGGGGTGCTCCGGTCCTGTTCGTAAAGAAGAAGGACGGTAGTATGAGGATGTGCATCGACTACCGCGAGCTGAACAAGTTGACAGTGAAGAACCGATACCCCTTACCGAGGATAGATGATTTGTTCGATCAGCTTCAGGGTGCCAGCTAGTTTTCGAGAATAGATCTTCGATGTGGTTATCATCAGTTGAAGGTGAAGGAGCAAGACATTCCTAAAACAGCTTTCCGTACGCGCTATGGTCACTACGAGTTTCTTGTCATGTCCTTTGGCTTGACCAACGCGCCAGCTGCTTTTATGGATTTGATGAACCGTGTGTGTCGGCCTATGTTGGATAAATCAGTGATTGTGTTTATTGATGATATCCTGATTTACTCGAGGAGCGAGGCAGAGCATGCCGGTCACATTCGGGAGGTTCTAGAGACGTTGAGAAGGGAGAAGTTGTATGCTAAATTCTCCAAGTGCGCATTTTGGTTGCGAGAAGTTCAGTTCTTGGGTCATGTGGTAAATCCCGACGGGATTATGGTGGACCCGGCGAAAGTGGAGGCGGTTATGCAATGGAAGTCACCAAAGACGCCATCCGAGATTCGTAGCTTCTTGGGTTTGGCGGGCTACTATAGAAGATTTATTCAAGACTTCTCTAAGATTGCTTCTCCACTAACTAAGTTGACCCGGAAAGATGTGAAGTTCGTATGGGGTCAAGCTCAAGAGAAGGCGTTTGAAGAATTGAAGGCGAGATTGACTCAAGCTCCTGTTCTGTCGTTACCCGGTGGAAGTGAATATCTGATGGTTTATTCCGATGCTTCTTACTCGGGGTTGGGGTGTGTGTTAATGCAGAGAGGAAAGCTTATAGCCTATGCATCCCGACAGTTGAAGGTTCTTAAGGTCAATTATACTACTCATGACTTGGAGCTGGCAGCCGTGGTCTTTGCATTAAAGATTTGGAGACACTACCTCTACGGGACGAAGTGCACCATATTCACTGACCACAAGAGTCTAAAGTACTTCTTTGAGCAGAAGAATCTGAACATGAGACAGAGACGGTGGTTGGAACTTATAAAGGATTATGATTGTGAGATCCACTATCATTCAGGCAAGGCCAACGTGGTGGCTGATGCCCTTAGTCGGAAAGAGAGGCCCGAGCCGATTCGGGTGAAAGCCTATCAGTTGATCATGACCTCCGATGTGATGAAGCAGGTTAAAGAGTTTCAAGATGAGGCATTGAAAGAAGATCATCTTAACTCTGAAAGAATGAGAGGTCTGGTTGGGGAATTGGGTGAAAACACGCTCGGTGTTAGAACCCGATTCGGTCGCGTGTGGATTCCTCGTTTTGGGGATCTACGGGTGAAGATCATGGATGAAGCTCACAAGACTCGGTACTCCATTCATCCTGGTGCCACGAAGATGTACCATGATATGAAGAAAGATTATTGGTGGCCGGGTATGAAGCGCGATATGGTGGAGTATGTGAGTAAGTGCCTTACTTGCTTACAGGTGAAGGCCGAGCACCAAAAGCCGTATGGGAAGATACAACCTTTGGACATACCAGAATGGAAGTGGGAGCACATCACCATGGATTTCATTACCAAGCTGCCGCGTACCGCGAATGGGTATGATACCATATGGATGATAGTTGATCGCTTGACGAAGAGTGCTCACTTCCTACCAATCCGCGAGGCATATTCATCAGAGAGGTTGGCTGATCTGTTCATCAAGGAAATTGTAATTCGTCATGGTGTGCCGGTGTCTATTGTGTCGGATCACGACACCCGGTTTACATCTAAATTTTGGAAGAAGTTCCACGACGCTATGGGGACGAGGTTACATATTAGCACGGCTTATCATCCCCAGACTGATGGTCAGTCAGAAAGGACCATTCAGACGCTGGAAGACATGCTTCGGGCATGTGTGATTGATTTTGGTGGAAGTTGGGATGACCACCTACCGTTAGCCAAATTCTCATACAACAACAGCTATCACGCCAGCATTGGCATGCCTCCATATGAGATGCTATACGGTAGGAGATGCAGAACACCCGTTTGTTGGGGTGATATTGGTTAGAAAGAATTGGGGAGCGTCGAGGTACTCGAGGCTACGACTGAGAAGCTTGAGAAGATTAAGGCCTTCATGAAGGCAGCCAAAGATAGACAGAAGTCGTATGCTGATAAACGACGCAGGCCGATTGAGTTCTAGGTGGGTGACCGGGTTATGTTGAAGGTCTCACCTTGGAAGGGTATCATTCGCTTCCGAAATCGGGGCAAGTTGAGCCCCAGGTATATAGGCCCTTTCCGAATCATTGCTCGAGTAGGAGATGTGGCCTATAGACTGGAGTTACTGGATGAGTTAAGTGGAATTCACCCGACATTCCATGTATCTCATCTAAGGAAGTGCTTAGCTGATGAAGATATGATTGTTCCACTGGTGGATATCGATGTAGACGAACGGCTCAATTATGTGGAGCAACCAGTGGCAATCATCGACCGAAAGGAGAAAAGGCTAAGGAATAAAGTGGTTCCTCTTGTGCGTGTATAATGGAAGCACAGGAAGGGATCCGAGTCAACGTGGGAGACTGAGGAAGAAATGAGACAACATTATCCATGTTTGTTCGAAGAATGACAGGTTTCGGGGACGAAACCTATTTAAGGGGGGTGGACTTGTAACACCCGGATATTTATTATTTTGAAGCCGACGAAGAAAGAAAAAGAAATAAAGTCCAAAGTCGAGGGACCAAACTTGCCAACGAAGAAAAGTCGGGAAATGAGGTGATATTAGTGGGGAGAGGGCAGCCAACTCTCCCCATTACCCCCAAATTTTCAGCTCTCAAGAGAGGAGAAGAGAGAAGGAGGAGAAAAAAGAGAAAAAGGGGTGTTTCGGGTGATAACGGGTGTCCAAACTCGTCGTGTGGCAAGCCAAATCAAAGCCCTTGACGTTGTGCTCGTTTGTGTGAGTTCTAGGACCCCACTTTTACTTGTATTCAACCGATTTTGGGGCTGGAAAATGTTAAAACCCGTTTTTGGTGTGTGTATGTGTTTGACCCATTTGGGTGTGATGTGTATGATGCGTTTCGTGTATGTTTCCGGGCTTGTGCGTGCTTGTATGGTGTTATGGTATGCATTCCTAAAGTCCAGGAGGGTTAATTTAGGCATAGAATGGGTTTGGATGAGCTTGGAGGCCGAAAATGGTAGATTGGGTTCGGGATGAACTCCATTCTGCATCAGCTAGGGCTAGGCGACCGAATGGAGGCCATACGGCGGAATGAGAGGCGATTGAGGGTCATTCGCACGATTGGGATTCATTCGCACGATTGAGGGTTCAATCGCACGACTAAGGCTTCAGTCGCACGACTGGGAGTCCAGTCGTATGGGGGATCGCACGACTGAGGGTTCAGTCGCATAGATGCTTAGTCGCATGAGTCCATTCGCATGAGGTCAGTCGCATAGGTGCCCATTCGCAGTAGTCCCATTCGCACAAGGTCCATACTCACGATTGAATGTTCATTCGCATAGATGTTCATCCGCATGAGTCTAGTCGCATGATGTTCAGTCGCATGGAGGCCCTGCGACTGAAGGGTGTTCATACGCCCGAATAGGGCTGTTGCACTCGAAGAAAGGTGTAGTTACTTCTGGCCTTCGGGGGAAGGTGCAGATTAAGTTTTGACGTAAAGTAACTCGTAAGAGCATGTAAGAGGACGGTTATGGCCTTAGAGAGCATGTAGGGCATGATGATGATGATGTTGCATGTTTATGCATATTATGAATGTATGATATTGCCCTGTATGATGATGATGAATGTGTATGATAAGTTCCTTATCATGATGTATGCTTATCTTTCTTGTGGCTTTACATGTCATGTTAAATGAATGAATGAAGTATTATGTAATGTAAAGCAAAAGATAATGAAAGAGGAACATGAAGTATGAAAGCATGCATTAATGAATGACGAATGAACAAATGAAAGGCTTGGAAGCATATATATGGGGTGAGCAACTTTGTGTTGCAAAAGACTCGGATGAAGTGCAATCATTGAGATTGCCTATGGGGTGAGCAACCTTGTTGTTGCAAAAGACTCGAGTAACGTGCTATCGTGATGTTGCCTTGGGGTGAGCAACCTTGTTGTTGAAAGAGACTCGGATAGCTTGCTATCATTAAGATGGGCAATGAGGTGAGCAACCCTAGGGTTGCAAAAGACTCGGATAGCATGCACTCATTGAGATTGCTATTGAGGTGAGCGACTATGTGGTCGCAAAAGACTCGGAAGAATGAATGTATGAAAGGAACGAAAGATAACGAATGAGATGAAAGATAATAATGACATTATCTGTGTATACGTATATTGAATGATCGCATGATAAAAGGAATAGTTTTTGATGAAAGTAAAGTATGTTTATTTTATAAAACTAGAACTCACTCAGCAACGCTGACTTTTTATATGTTTTCCAGTTGGCAGGTAATGATTGCTGAGGATGGCACGAGGTGGCTACTCAGCTCTTTTGGTATGGCATCCATTTATAAAGCTTTTGTGATGTAATGCAAACATGTATTTTGTAACCGGATAATGATGTATTATTTGGCAAAAGTGTTTATAATGAAACGAGATGTCATTTTTGAATGTTTCCGCTGCAATGTTTTCTTAAGGCAAATGTAATTATATGTTTTATGTGCGATGAATAACCAACTGTAGGCGTCCCGGGAACGGGGCCTTACAAGTATGGCTGGGTGGAAGATGTAGTATAAAGTATCTCTGGTCCTTGTAACTTTCTTTCTATGCTTTGTAATACTTGTAAAAGAACTTGAGAGCAATATACAGCATTCTTGAAGACCATAAAATTGTGTTGTTTGCGATCTTGTTCTGTCTCATATTTTACTTTTGTTCTTAGTATCATATATATAGTTTACCAATTCCCTATTTGCCCTGTTAAGTCTTCTAAAGATCTCTCCTCATTGTGTTGTTGTGTTTTAAATGACCACCCTTAAACGGTCCTGCATTTAGTATCAAAGCCATTCCAAGCCCTTGATTATAATATCTCACCATCTTAAGATCCCTCACACACACACAAAATACTTAATATCTCAAATGGCAGCTATCACTAAAGCTGGTATGGAAACTGGAACAATGACAAAGTCCCCACTGATCACTTCTGAAGATTTTGCTACTTGGTATCAAAGAATGGAAGGCCTTATCAAGTCTCAAGACTCCAGGATGTGGGACTCTGTTGTCTAAAGACCTTACATACCAAGCACTTCTTCAGCTGCTGCAGGAGGTGGTATGATCCCAAAAGGTTGTGGCTGATTATTTTGATGAAGATAGAAAAAGGATAGAGATTGATCTGAAAGCCATGACAGCCCTTCAAACTGTTTTTCCAAACTCCTTCTAAAGGGGCTTCAAGAAATGCAAAACTACCAAGCAACTATGGGAGGCACTGAAGCTCATTTATGAGGGGTCCAATGAAGCCAAGGAGAACAAGAAGGACCTCCTGAAGCAGCAATTTGCAAACTTCACCTTCAAAGCAGGTGAAACCATGACTAAACAATACTTCAGGTATGTTGAAATTGTGGATACTCTAATGGATGTTTGAGTAACCCTTGAGAATAGGGACATTATGAGGAAGTTTATGTCCTCTCTTTTTAGACAATGGAAACATTATTGTGTTGTTATCAGGAGAACATAGAACCTTAAGACTCTCACTTTGACAGAGTTGTATGGTATACTTAGTGGATAACAGATGGAGATGAATATGCAAAACTCATCTGGTAACTCTAGTAATCAACTGAGTTCAGCCCTCCATGTGGTTAAAAGGGATAGCATTGAACCACAACATCATCTTATATGCTACCCTGACAACTCACAAAATGGTCCTTTCATCACCTTCCAAGAGACACCAAGAGAAAGCTACAGTAAGGAAGTCCATTCCAAGAGACAAGTTCTTCTCATGCCTTTGTTTCTGCTGATGAGAGCACAGGCAACTTTGTCTTCACCCTTGAAAAACTCGACTATATCCATCCAGATAAACTGGAATACATGGAGATAGTTCAGCAAATGGCTCTTCTCACTCACAGAGCCAAGAAGTTCTACAAGAGGACAAGGACAAAGTTTCCAAGAAATGCAGCCAGTGGAATATTTAGGCTGGACAAAAGCAAAGTGAAGTGTTACAACTGTAACCAGATAGGACACTTTGCAAGGGTGTGTAAGCCACCAAGGACAAATGGTGGCCAAACACACGCCAGACCAAACTACACTGAGAAAGCTCCCTAGAATGAGAAGCCAAAGCAGCAAGCTGCAGTTGCTGTTGAAGAAGGAGGCTTTAACTAGAGCTTTCAGGTGGTAGATGCATCTCCAAATCAAGCACTCATGGCAGACCATGTTGAAGTCAAGGTATTGGAACATCTTTCTACTCCTGAATGCATTGCTAAAGTAAACAGATACATGTCCTACAACGTAAAGATGAGATCTGATCTTGAGTCCTTAATATCTTAAAATCTGATTTTCAAAAGAGCTGAAAATGATTATAAACAAAACACAGAGGACTTAGAGAAAGCCATTTCAACTCTTAAACATGAGCACACCAACTACAAGACTCAGATCAAACCTCATAACTAAGTTGACGGAATGCCAGGCTGAGCTTATGATCAGCAAAGCCAGGGCAGAAAAATGTGTTATTGAAGAAGAGACCTTCAGGAACATAATATCCTCATCCTTTCATGCAAAAGTTTGTAATCAAAATAAGCAGGGATTGGGATCTAGTGAGATAGCTCCTCCACACACAATCTTGTCTGTAAGATCTCCTAGGTGTGGAACTTGTGAAGATGAGCTTCCCCTCATAGACACCATGACTGAAGACGATGAAGAGGAAATGGTGAAGAATGTCTCCGAGAATAGTGAAGAAGAGCATTCTAAGAAGGGTCAACATCCCTCTGCGGGGAGTAAAACTGTTAGGATGACAAAGTCAGGGAGGAAAAACTTGATAAGGAATGCCAAGAGAATGTCCAAGAAGGCTCAAGAGATCAAGGCCACCTTCAACTCTGCACAGAAACAAGTCTTTATTTCTGCAATATTTGAGGTGGTTAAGGCTAAGGACACAAACTTGAACTCTAATAAAAAGAGTTCTAGTTCATGTCCAATCATCCCATCATCAAGAAGAAGGCTGATCAGTTATGCACCACTGTTGTACAACCTGCACCATCCAGCTCCAAAGGTAGTTCCATCCCTCCAAGAATTGCCACAACATCTGCAAAGATGAAGATGGAGAAGGAAAGTGATTAAGTTTAGCCTTGTTCACAGAAGAAGACTCTTAGGAAGAAGAAAATGGACTGTGTTATGTGTGGGAGTACCTCTCATCTTGATAAAGATTGTTTTTACAATACAAAAAGTAATGTCCACATGACTAAGAAAGAAACTTCTAAGAGTTTGGAGAAGACGAAACAAGCTTCAGAAGGAAAGTCTTTTCCTTTAGGAAGCTCCAAAATGAAGACGAAGACAAGTGGAAACTTGCCTTTGGAAGAAAATTGGGTCTCGAATGAAAGGAATACTTCCGATGTACTGAATCCTGCTGCAGTGAAAGCAAGATATTCCGAAGGTCCAGTCATCAAGACTTCCAAAGTCATCAAACTTTCAAAGTATAGAAGGTCAAGTCTAAGCTTCCAAAGGTGGTGTGGAAGACAAAGAGAGACCAAGTGGCTGAAAATTCTTCATCAAAATCAGGAAATGATATCCTCAAAACATGAAAATAGGATCAATTACTGTTGCATTGTCTTCAACTTCTTTTTGATGAGCCCAAGACCAATAAGGCTTGCATTTCCAAATGTAACTAACCATCTCTTTTGTGCAGGAACAACTCAAGACAAACCGAAATGTATGGATCATTGACAGTGGCTGTTGCAAGCACATGACAGGCAATAGGTCACTACTCTAAAAGTTTGGAAGAATTGATGGAGGACCAGTTGCTTTTGGAGGAGATGCTGGAGGTTACATTACAGGAAAGGGCAGGGTCACAAATGGTAAGCTCAGCATTGAGAAGGTACACTTTGTCAAGGAGCTTTGATACAATCTTTTGAGTGTATCTTAATTTTATGATCAGAGTCATAACATGCTCGTTACTGAACATGAGTGCATTGTTCTCAGGCACGTGGTGGTCATTCCTCATGAGCATATCCTGCTCAGATGCCCCAGGAAAAGGAACATGTACAAGATGGATTTGCAAGAAACATCTCCCTCATAAGAAGTTTCATGCTTTCTATCTAAAGTAAGCAGTGATAAGTCTTTCCTCAGGCATAAAAGAATGTGCCATGTAAACTTTAAAAAGATGAATAAATTAATTGAGAATGATTTGGTAACTGGAATGCCAAAGAAAGAGTTTACAAGTGATGACCACTGTGTTGCATGCCTGAATGGGAAGCAACACAATGTATCTAACAAGCCAAAAGAAAGAAACTCCATCACTACTCCCCTACAATTATTACATATTGATCTCTTTGGCCCCACCAGTGTAATAAGTCTAGGAAGGACCTCTTATTGTTTGGTAATCACAAATGACTTTTCAAGATTCACTTAGGTCTTCTTTCTTAGAACTAAGGATTAGACCCCTGAGATTTTAAAGAATTTCATCTTAAAGATTGAGAATCAATGTGATCACAAGGTCAAACCCTTAAGATGTGATCAAGGAACTAAATTTAAAAACCAAATCCTTGATACATTTTGTGATGAAAAGAGTATCACAAGACAATATAGTGCTCCCAGGACTCCTCAGTAAAATGGTATTGCTGAGAGAAGAAACAAGACACTAATTGAAGCTCCAAGAACTATGTTGTCTGACTCTAAACCCTTCATCACCTTCTAGGCAGAGGCAATGAACACTGCTTGCTATGTGCAAAACAGAGTTTTAGTAGTTAAGACACGTGGTAAGACTCATTATGAACTTTGGCCCAAGAGGAAACCTTTCATTGGTTTTCCCAAGTCATTTCGATGTCCTTGCACCATTTTGAATACAAAAGATCAAATTGGCAAGTTTGCTAAGAAATTAGATGTTGGACATATTATTGGATACTATTGCTAAGCCAAGGCTTATAGAGTATATAATCTTAGAACAAGAATAGTTGATGAGTCAGCCAATGTGACTTTCAATGAGCACACTCCCAGTGTCAAAGGTTCTGGTCCTGATTGGCTATTTGATCTTGATTTAGTTACCAACTATTTTAACAAATCTTGTGAGCATGTTTCAG
Source organism: Flaveria ramosissima (assembly GCA_025215565.1). Classification (NCBI taxonomy): domain Eukaryota; kingdom Viridiplantae; phylum Streptophyta; class Magnoliopsida; order Asterales; family Asteraceae; genus Flaveria; species Flaveria ramosissima. The sequence goes on along the minus strand of CM046032.1, from coordinate 13,908,593 downwards.
GATCTATAGATATACTACCTACATGTGATCCTGACCCAATATTTGAGCTGAGAAGACCTTCAAGCTACATAACATCAGCTCCATTTGTAACTAACCCTACAAATGAAGTTTCTACCAGCACATCAATGACAAATCCTGTTGATACTTCTGGGGTGCCTTCAAATTCTAGCTTAGAGGCACAACACTTAGATGAAGGAGCTTCAAATGTAGAAGGAAATGGTGGTGGTGAAAGTGATCAAGAATTTCTTGATGCTGACAACCACTCCATTGAAGACAACATCAATTATGTCACGCATTCATTGGATCAAGTCAATCTTGATAAGTGTGCTAATGTGGAGGGTGAATCCTCATTGCCAGATCAAAATATCTCTAATTTAGCTCTGTCAAAGCAACTTGTTGTGATCCCTCAACTAAGGATCCATAAGTCTCATCCTACCACAAACATCATTGGAGATGTTGATACATGGGTAAGAATAAGAGGAGAAACCCATGATGCAAATGTTTGTCTTCACTCTTGTTTTTCTATCCTAGATAGAGCCTAAGAAGATTGATGAGCCTCTAAAGGATAGATATTGGGTTGAAGCTACGCAGGTGAAGCTGCTTCAATTCAAAAGGCAAAAGGTTTGGAACTTATGTCCTCTTCCTCAAGGGAAGACTACTATAGGAACCAAATAGCTGTTCAGGAATAAGAAGGATAATAGAGGACTTGTCATCAAGAATAAGACAAGACTAGTTGTTCAAGGATACACTCAAGAAGAAAGAATTGACTACAGAGATGTATTTGCTCCTGTACCAAGAATTTCAAGGTCTACCTGCTTGATGTCAAGTGTGCTTTTCTCTACGAGGTGATTGATGAAGAGGTGTAAGGCAGACAATCACCTGGGTTTGCAGATCCTAATCATCATGATTATATCTGCTGGCTTGATAAGGCTCTTTATGGGCTGCATCAAGCTCCAAGAAAGTGGTATGAGACTCTATCTTAGTATCTCTGTCAGCATGGCTACAAAAGGGGTACTATAGATGGAACTCTCTTCATCAACGGAACAGGAATTGACATAATGCTAGTTCAAGTATATGTATATGACATTATCTTTGGGTCAACTAATCCAAAGCTCTGCAAAGATTTGAAGACCTGTTGAAGGATAGGTTTGAAATGAGTGCCATGGGGGAACTCAATTTCTATCTATGAATTCAAGAGAAGCGAGTTGACAATGGCATTTTCATAAGTCAGTCAAAGTATGTACAAGACATACTCAAAAGATTCAACCTGACTGATTGTAAGGTTCCTAAGACACCCAGAGCCAGAAACCACTCCCTTAGACTTGATCTTGAGGGGGAATGTGTGGATGAACATCTCTAAAGTGCTATGATTGGGTCTCTTATGTACCTCACAGCTAGCAGGCCTGATATCGTGTTTGCCACATGTATTTGTGCAAGATATCAAGCCAACCCGAAGATGTCACACCTGGTCACTGTCAAGAGGGTTCTAAGATATCTCAAAGGTGCTCCATCACTTGGCCTTTGGTATCCACAGAATTTTGACTTCAACTGTATGCCTATACAGATAGTGACAATGGTGGCTGCATCCTAATCACTGAGAATCATGTACAATGCTCAAGGACAAAGCACATCAATATCAGGTACCATTTAATTAGAGATAACTTTGAAAAGGGATTAATCAAACTAGTCAAAGTTAACACAAATGAACAATATGCTGATTTGTTCACCAAAGCTTTTGATGAGCAGAGATTCAAATATCTTGTATCAACTATTGGGATGATTAACTTTGAGTAGATTCTTTTAAAACTTAATCATATTATTTCTAAAACCTGTGTGTCCTAAGTTGTCTATTATCACCTTCATAAGCCCGTGTTCTCTATGGAAGAAAAATCTTTTTGAAGTTATTCCTTAGAATTCTTAAAATTTTGATCTGTTTATCCTTCGTAAGATATGTGTTTACCTTTGGAATAAACTTATGTCTTAGAAAACAAATAACTACTTTAGTAGATTTACCTTCAGAAGAAATTTTCTGAATATCTTCCGAAGCTTAAATTTAACTTAAGTACTTATGTGTTTTCAAAGAACAATTTTCTTCCGAAATCAATTTACCTTCTGAATATTTAATTCTCCTTAGAATAAAATCTCTAAGTATTAAAATCTCTTCCAAAGAAAAATTCTCAAAACTCTATGGAATATCTTCTGAAGTAATTTTTCGTTCGAAAGCTTTTCACAGAAAAAACAAAAAAACTTTCGAAGCTAAAAAACCTTCGAAAGCTTTTTCGACTTCCATTAAAACTACTTTTTGGGCAAAAGTAAATGTAAACTACTTTTTCAGAGGTGGGACCGATATCCAGAATTCAACGTTTATCCTCCTTCATTAACTTTGTCTTAAATACGGCATCTTTAAAATCATGAAAAAGCAACTATTGGCTTCTCTAGGGTAGAAACAACCCTTGTCCAAAAACGTTAGAGCTCATTGCTCAAGGTGACAACCTAGCAACACAAGCTAGTGTTGAACCCACACCTTCTACCTCTCAACCACCTAAAAGGCCTCAACTAACCCTTACCTACCAAATAAAATCCAAACGAACCCCTACTGAAACTAGTGAGCTTGTGTAGGCCCCCATATACTCACCTATACAGGAGGAAGTGGATACTATAGCTCCCATTTCTCCTAAGGAGCAAACCACTCTTATCTCTTCAAGAATCAATGCTGAGGTTCCTCATGCTCAGCCTAATGAGCTCATTAGCTCCTCAGCCTAAAGCCTTCACTCTGAGTCTCAACACTCAAGTGAACAACCTTCAGGGGACAGTTACCATCCCCAACCTTTAGATCTAAACCAACCCATTCCCAACCTAGAATTCTATACTGATGAAGACATAGGATTTAGTGAGTACCATGAGTCTCTCTACTCTTCCCCTATTCAAAGAGAGATGAGTGCTCTTGAGTCTCCTATGTCTAGCCCACATCAGTCACCCATTACTGAGGTGGACCTCTTTGAACCTGTTTAGGAGAACCATATGGAAGAGTCTCTCACTTCTGCAAGTGATTACATCATTAAGACCTCAACCATGGTAACTCAGCCCATTGACACTTCAACAAAGCTGTCAGTGAGCAAAGGAAATCCAACAGTCAATAACTTGAAGCTGGTGGTGAGAGTGAGGATTTTGGTCCTATTTTCTCATCCCCCCATGATTCTTCTGATGAAGATGAAGGAATTTGAGACTAAAGGTGCAAACATTGTCAAAAACATGCACCTACCTAGTCTCTAAGGTTAGTCACCTTAAATCTCAGGTGACTACCCTGGAAAATAGGGTCAATGATCAGCAACTTGAGATATCTTATCTCAGGGAACAACTAGCTGAGAGACCTTTAAGGAGAGCTCATCCATGAACACAAGAACTTGTGGATGTGATTGACCTAACTCCTACCTCACCTATGCAAGAGGGTGATGCTACCAAAAAGGGGGAAAAATTCATTGCAATCACATAACCTAGGAGTTCTTCAGGGAGTATGGACATTGAGGACTCACCATCCTCACTTGCAATTGTGCATACTCAGCAACTTCATCAAGTTAACATTTATGTGGACTCTCTAAACTCTCTCATTCAGAGTCTCTTTGAGGAAGGTATTCCAAAGGCTATGTCATCCCCATCTCAAGGAACTTCAAACTATATATTTGGGTGTAAGTATGATGCTGACAAGAGAGCCCTCATTCTTCAAACAGTTCAAGGGCAGCAAGAAGTCTTCAACTTTTAAACCTTGAACTACTATGAAGGTCTTGACCTAATCAACATGCCACTTGTCAATCCAAGCCAATCAAGGCAACCTGGCAGGCTGGCTCAAAGGATTAAAGACAGAATTGCTGAAGAGTCAGCCAAAGAAGGAGACAAAGGCAATTAGGTGATTCATTAGTCAACTGGATGTTGAGGCAGACCATGAGATTACCTTTGTAAGATTTCTCGACTTCCTAGAAAACTACTTTTTGGGCAAAAGTAAACTACTTTTTCAGAGGTGGGACCGACATCCGAATTTCAAAGTTTATCCTATTTCACTAACTTTGTCTTAAATCCATTTCATATATATACCTAACGGTTCCCCCCCTCTTTTCACTATCTTCTTCATCTGAACTATTCTGCTAACCTAAATTCACCCAAACTGCCTTTGTTATTCACCTTCCTTTGCCCTTAAGTTTTTCAAAATGGCCAACCCAAACCGCAGAAACAACCCTGATTTCTCCAAGCAACTTCACAGGCAGCACAACCATGTTGCTCTGTTGAACTCTAAGAAAGATGATAGTTTCTTAGAGGTTTGCTATTTTCTGGCTCTATCCAACTACTTCACCTCCCTAACCATTGATCCTACTCTCTATGAGGATCATCTACTTGAATTCCGCAAGACCTGTCAAGAGGACATCATGGATGGGGAGAAGGCACTATCTGCCACCGTACAAGGGTGGACAATCTTCATCACTCCAGCCATCATCAACACTCATCTTCAGTTGGATGATGAAGAAGGTGAGTTGTCCTTTTCAAAGGAGCTGTTAATCATTCCTATAAGTAGATGGGCTATGAGAGAGATTTCTCTGTAAAGACCTTCAGGAAAGGAAAGGTCTCATCCTAGTGGAAATACTTGCTACATGTGGTTATCCACAGCTTGTCCAATAAGCATGGAGGGTGGGACCAGATTCCTGAGGATCTCTCCTTCATAGTGCATGGACTGGTTCAAGGGGTCAAGCTCAGGTACTCTCAGTTTGTATATACAAATTTACTTGCAAATTTAGACTCCTTAGAGTATTACATGTTTCCTAGATATGTTCAATACATTCTCAACTGTGAACTGGGCTCACAGTTGAGGGAAACATGTAATATTCTTAAATTGGATAGATGAAGCCGGAAATCTTTAAAATCATGAAGAAGCCAACTGTAGGCTTCTCTGGGGTAGAAACAGCCATTATCCCTATAATGTTAGAACTCATTGCTCAAGGTGACAACCTAGCAACACAAGCTAGTGTTGATCCCACACCTTCTACCTGTCAACCACCAAAAAGGCCTCAAATCACCTTCACCTACCAAAAAAAGTCCAAATGAACCCCTGCTCAAGCTATTGAGCTTGTCTAGGCCCCCATATACTCACCCATACAGGAGGAAGTGGATAATAGAGCTCCTACTTATCCTGAGGAGCAAACCACTCCCATCTTTTCAAGAATCAGTGCTGAGGTTCCTCATACTCAGCCTGATGAGCTCACTTGCCGAACTGCCTTAAGCCTTCACTCTGAGTCTCAACACTCAAGTGCACAACCTTCAGGGGATAGTTACCATCCCCAGCCTTTAGACTTAAACCAACCCATTCCTAACCCTGAATTCTATATTGTTAAAGACATAGGTTTCAGTGAGTACCATGAGTCTATCTACTCTTCCCCTACTCAAAAAGAGATGAGTGCTCCGGAGTCTCATATGTCTTGCCCACATCAGTCACCCATTACTGAGGTTGACCTCTCTGAACCTATTCATGAGATCCATATGAAGAGGCTCTCACTTCTGCAAGTGATTACATCATTAGGACCTCAACCATGGCAACTTAACCCATTGTCACTTCAACTGAGGGTGTTAGTGAGCAGAGGAAATCCAACATCCAAGAACATGATGCTGGTGGTGAGAGTGAGGACTTTGGTCCAATTCTCTCATCCCCCCATGATTCTTCCAATGAAGATGAAGGGAAAACAGGGTCAATGATCAGCAACTTGAGATATATTATATCAGGGAAAAACTAGCTGGGAGACCTTTAAGGAGAGGTCAATCAGGAACACAAGAACATGTGGATGTGATTGAACTAACTCCTAGCTCACCTATACAAGAGGGTGATACTACAAAAAAGGGGGAGAAATTCATTATAATCATAGAACCTGGGAGTTCTTTCGGGAGTATGGACTTTGAGGACTCACCATCCTCACCTGTAATTGTGCATACTCTGCAACTTCATCAAGTTCACTTTGATGTGGACTCTCTCATTCAGAGTCTCTTTGAGGAAGGTATTCCAAGGGCTATGTCATCCCCAACCCAAGGAACTTCAAGCTGCATCATTGGGTGGAGGTATGATGCTGACAAAAGAGCCCTTATTCTTCAAAGAGTTCAAGGGCAGCAAGAAGTATTCAACTTTCAGACTTTAAACTACTATGAAGGTCTTGACCTGATCAACATGCCACTTGTCAACCCAAGTCAATCTAGACAAGCTGCCAGGCTGGCACAAAGGATTCAAGACAAAATTACTGAAGAGTTCAACCTAAGACGGAGACAAAGGCATTTAGGTAATGTCATTGGTCAACTGGATGTTGAGGTAGACCCTGGGATTAGCTTCAAAGGGAAACCCTTGACTAAAGGCCTAGTAATAGAGCCGGAGAGCCCTGTCACACCTACAACTACTTCAGAAATTTATTCCCTCACTGAAACACCTGCTGGTGAGGGTGTGTCACAGCCTCTTTCTTGCCAGAGCTTGGATGATAAACCAAGTAATGAAGGCCAAAGCTCTCTCCACCCTGTGTCACAAAGGTTTGTGCATGACAAATGGAAAAGGATTTTAACTCCTGAGGAGATTGAGGAGGAGGAGAGATAGAAGAAGAGGAAGCTAAGGGGAGATAGTTCCACTAGGTCTTCAGGCTTCATGCAAGCTGCAATTAGGGCTGTCCCAGACCAAACACTCAAGATGATGAGTAGAGGGCAATCAGTATTACTTACCTGCAGACTAGGAACTATTACATTGATGAGATTATATGACTCCCCTGAGATAGACTCAATGAACTGACAAACATGGATATGTCTAGGGAGAGAAAGAAATCAGAGGTTGCAAGATTGCTCCTCCAAATCAAAGAAGGAAAGAGATAGAAAAGACTATACAAACATGTTTCTACTCTCTCCCTAATTCAAGAAAGCCCTATGCCAGCGACTGTGGCAGCTCCATAAGAAGTAGACAAACAAATTGATAAGCAAAATATGATCAACTACCTGAGTGCCATAGTTCTCTACCAAGCATCTGCACTTCTTCTCTTGTCCTTTGAGTACATTGAGTTTGAGTATCTCAAACAACTTGAACTTCAAGTGCTCAAAGAACAAAAAGCAACAAAGAGAAAGATGATGGAAGAGGCTGCAAAGTCAAGAGCCATCATCCAAAAGAGTATGAAGAAGTCTGCTGATAGACAAAGGATGATGAGCTTCTTGAAGCTGTATGGGTTCTCATGGAGAGACTTGGCCCTATGTCTCTATCCAAAATGGATAAGCACATTAGGGTAATCAAGCAGGAGATCAAAAAAAGAGAGCTCATTGACTTACACTCCCCTCCAAGTCAAGCTCCTCCTGAAGTGGAGGTTAAGGTTGAACAACCTGAGACAACACAACCTCGACCTCCTGCTGAGTCTCAGCAAGCTTCATTTTCTGATCCACAGCAGGTTCAAACTCCCTCTCCTTCTGAACCTGTGAGGGAGGTACACCCAACTGAGCAAGACAAGACTGATCAACAAGGTGTTGTAGGCCAGTCTTCTCAGTTAAAGTCTTCAAAGAGGAGGAAGAGGATGGATTCTAAACCAAAGTCAAAGAAGAAGAAGAAGTCTGAATCCTCCACCTCCAAGCCTTATGATGAATCAGATCAACCTGAGGAAGTGCATGAAGAGGCAGCCCTATCAACTCCAGTTCAAGGGGCTCCTCTTGCATCTGAGAAACCCATCTTATCCTGGACCTTCACAACTAATCCAGAAAGATGGCATGTGATCAGAGATCAAAGTGGTGAAAATGTCTACACATGACAAGACTTATTCAACCTACCTCTGCATGATCTCTTTGAGATGAGAAGATACTATGAGATTCTGAGTGATCTTGACCATCTAATGAAGAAGGGTATAATCATCATCATAATAAGGACTGTCAACAGCTAAATGGCTTCAAATGTTTTGGTAGCATCAGCCTAGGGGGAGTTTGTAAGGATTCCTATAAGTCTAATGCAACCAAAACATCCAAAGTCTTTCTGCATGGATGCGCTAAAGTACAGAAGTAGAAAGGATTCGGAAGTTTTACACCATGCACTAGAAAACATTCCAAGTGTAAAATCTTCCGAAGCCAAGACCAACATCTTCCGAAGCCAAAAGTGAAGCCTTCCGATGCTTCAAAGACAAAGTCTCCTGACGCCAAAGAGTGAAGACAGATTTCTTCCGAAGACCTTTAGATACATGTTGTTATCTGATGTACTTTATTATAAAGCTGAACCACCTTTCCGCTGCAACTCTGTTTAGTCATCAACTTACATGAGTTGGTGAAAAGGTCCATGCTTTTGGTAACTGTACATTGAGGTCTTGAGTCTGAGCTTTCTACTTTATGTACTTTTATCCTTTTTCTAATATTTTAGGATGTGAGCTATGGCATGTCATAGACACTACTCAAAAGGCAATCTGCCATTTGACTCTACATTTGATTTTGTTGTCTAGTCTTATGTATCCAGCTAGCTTTCAAAGTATGGCCGGCTGTAGGATGTAGTATAAAGTATCTCAAGTATTTGTAACTTTCTTTCTATGCTTTGTAATACTTGTAAAAGAACGTTAGAGCAATATACAACATTCTTGAAAACCAAATAGTTGTGTTGTTTGCAATCTTGTTTTGTCTCATACTTTACTTTTGTTCTTAATATCTTACATATAAGTTACCAGTTCCTATTTGATCTGTTAAGTGTTCTAAAAAACTCTCCTCATTGTGTTGTTGTGTTGTAAATGACCACCCTTAAACGGTCCTGCATTCGATATCAGAGCATTCAAACTCTTGATTATAAGATCTCACCATCTTAAGATCCCTCTCACACATAAAATACTTCACAACTCAAATATCAGCTATTACTAAGGCTGATATGGAAACTGGAACTATGACAAAGTCCCCACTGATCACTACTGAAGACATTGATACTTGGTGTCAAATAATGGAAGGCTTTATCAAGTCTGAGTTGAGACCGAAAAGATTTGCAGCTTGGTCCAATGTTCCTCTTGGCAGATCAAGGAATTGTTCTCTACTGAGGGAATGAGGAGCGATCAACATAGGTCAGCTTAACTGACTCCTCCTCACTAGACATATTGCTCAGAGTAGTACATTTCATGAGCTTCATCTTGATCTCCTTGAATTCCTCTAAGGAGAGATGTATGGATGGCTGAGAGGATGACTTGGGTGGTTGTTGGGTAGGTGTTGGTTTTTGGGTTATGGGGAGTGTTTTGGGTTTAAGATGGGTAGTTGAGGTGGTTGTGGTGAGGAAGAGGGTAAGATGACGGTATGGGTTTAGGGTTGTAAGGCTCAGAGGTTGGCTTAGTTTTAATGGGGAAAGGGAAAGGAGTTGGTTCAGGTTGAGGTTAGGGTTGAGGTGTTGGTCTTGAAGTATCCCCTATTCTCTCCGATACATCTCTTTCCTTCTTCCTGCATGAATGTTAGCTTTGAAGTCACTGACATGTCGCTGCAAGGTCTTCTCAGACATAGGACCCACCTGCCTGCCAAAGAAGCCATGAGCCTGGAGATGTCTTTCATCCAGACTTTGTCTCCTAGCTTCTTGACTGCAGCAAGTCTAGCTTCTTCATCCTCTTTCTTTCTTTTCTCTTAGCTTCTCTTTGGCATTCTTCTTTCTCTTATTCTCCATTTGATTTTGCTCTTTCTTAAAAAGCCACAAGATCATGTCATTGTTATGAGGAGTTAGTTCCTCAAGAGGGAATCCCCTAGAGTTTAGGAAAGCAATACTTTCACTCCTAATCTTCTTGTCAGCTTCTTCTTTCTTTCTCCTCCTTTCTTCTTCCAAGGCCAACTTTGCTGCTTCTTCTTTTTGCTGAATCTGCAGCAGAGTTGTCTTTTGTAACTCAATTAGCTCCTTTAATGGTAGCAGGAGCACATCTTCACTTACAGCTCCAAGGTTGACAAGCCTATCAATGATATCCACCGTCTTCTTATTGTTGATAACCTCCTGGTTGGCTGCAGCCGCTTTACTACTTACTGATAGCAACTTCCCGATTGGGAGTCTACCTTTTCCTTTTAGTTTCTCCAACCTTTCTTCTTCCATCGGTTCTTCCACAGTCATCTTCCTCTTCCCTTTGGTGTCTTTGGAAGCTTTAGACTTTGGAGGTTCTTAAGTAGAAGTTTTAGGCTGAGAGGTGGTGATGGGAGCAAGAGATAGTGATGATGTTTGAGTGAGGGTTTGCTGAGAAAGTCCTCCCTATTGACCTCAGATGCTAGTTCAAGAATTGCATCTATGACAACTAGATCATCATATAGAGAAAATAACCATTCCACAGCTTCAATCTCAGCTTCGGAAGTTTGAAATGGTTCTTCCGAGGCTTTGACTTCAGCTTTAGAAGTCTATGGGATTGCACTTTCTGTCCCAACTGTTTCAGTTGCTTGGCCATCAGTCCTTATTTCCCCTTCGAATTCAATCTCAGGTTCAACTTGGACCTTAGGTTGACCAACTTCTTGGACAGTGGTAGAAGGTGCATTCAACCTCTGAAGCTCTTTAGCTCCAAAGTATACCACAAAAACATCAGGGCTTGGCTGTTCAATGGAAATCCCATTAGGAACTTGGAAAAGCACATGCTTAGATCTTTGAGCATCCTTGGGTCCATTTGAATAAAAATTGGAGGAGGCTTAGGGAAAGTTGAAGCTTGTTAAGCAGGATATCTTAAAGTAAGAGTTGAAAGTGCTATACTTTATGGTTGAACATCTGTTTGTCTCTGAACACTCTCCTCCTTTTTGGTAGCATCATCTTGAGAGCTTGATGAGCCAGAGGAAGAGGTCAAGGAGACCTGAACTGGTACATGCCTAACAGATCCTTAATCTGTTTCTCAGCTAGTTTGGCCTTGAGACTTTCAATCTCAAGTTGCTGAGTGGCAGACCTATCCTCTAAAGTATTAACCTTGGATTCAAGGTTTGAGACTTTAGAAAGTAGGTCTCGAATGGTGAGTTGCATACTTTCCTCATCTTCTTTTGAAGAATCATGGGGAGATGAGGTAACATACATGATATGTTCATCCTCACCACCAGATATGGTTTCTTGGCACCCTGGTTTCCCTTGCCTAATGATGTCTTTTTCAGAGTCATCAAAGGGCATGGTTGTGTAGATTCAGTCTCAGAGATGTTACCACTGTCCTGAAGGTCTAATTGAGCTCCTTCAGTAGTGGCTTCTGAATCTACATGAGTCCCCTCCACATTAGTAGGACTCACCTCGGTTTGGGCTTGCTGATGGGGGCTAGAGATAAGAGATCTATCTAGGCTCCGTTGATCCTTGAGAGGGTGTTGTGGATCAACTTCATTGCCATAAAGAGACATAACCTCCTCATCAGTTCCAATAAGTAAGTCATTAAAGGATATTGAGGTTAAGCCTAATGACCCGGGAATTTGATCAATGTCTAATGGCATTGAGCCTTTGAGAGGGCTGTCCATTTTTGGCTGCTCAGGAGAGTGTAGAGGCTCATCCGGAGTGGTTTCAGCTTGGGTTCAGGCTTATGGGATTGAGACTAAGGAGACTCAATACCCATATTGAGGTCAAATGTGAAGGAAGGTGTGACCTCACACTGAGTGGGAGCCCATGTTTCCACTCTAGTCTTTTTGGCTTGAACAAGGGGAACTTGTTCAATCAGAGTAGATTGAACAAGGGTTCATTTGGGAGGTCTCTGATAAGTGATTTTGATGGGGTGAGAAGGTAGCCGGCCTCAATCATACTTAGAAGCAATGCACTCAATCACCTGTGGGGTTAACAGGGATGACACCAGGAGATATGCGCTCAATCATACTTAGAAGCAATGCACTGTGTCTTCTGGTGAAGTTGGTGGACATCCTCTTTAGCACTTTGAAGATAGCCGGCCTCATGTGAGGGACAGGCAGAGCAGCTACACAGACAAGCTTTCTCTAGTCCAACTCACAGTTAATGATGTGCTGAATTAACCGGGGATACATATAAAATGTTTCCCTTTTAAGGTTCCCCATCAAGTTGGTCAGCACAAATCTTGAATAACTGAAGCGGAGGCCCTTTACCAAACCATGAACTAGGCATCCTAGTTCGTATAGGATTTGATCCCATCCCCAGACTTGTTGGACAAGCAGTGAAGGACTATGTGAGCAGGAACTTCCAATGGTAAGAAAAGTTGAACTTGTACACCGTGAACCTGCTCACATCACCACCATATCCCATTTGGGTATACGTGTCATCAAGGTCTGATTTAGGGAACTTTGTAGGAGAGCCTTCATCATGGAGCTCTAGATTCTCCCTGATGATCTGTTATGATATGATCAATTCCTGACCATAGATGCTCGACCTCGGAACCCTAAGTCCGTTTAGAGTTGCAGTTTGAACATTTCCTCAGAATTTGGCCATGTGGTTCGAATAGACAGTGGGGTTAATAGTTAGGGCTTTGAAGTAGGTAAATTAGGTTAGGAAGGAGATGATTTCTGAGAAGTCAGCATCCTTGGTTGAATCAAGGAGTGCGACTTGGTTGTGCTGAGGGTTTAGTGCCCTTTTGGGAGAAGCTGCATAGAAATGTGTTTGAATTGGAGTGAAAAGGGTAGTAAATTTGGTAAAAAGATTAAACAAGTGAGTCGGGGTTATGTAAATGAGTGAAATGGCGGTTTTGGTGGTTGGATAAGGTGAAAAAGATGGTTTGGGGTAAGATGTGACAGGGGCGGAAAGGTTAAAACCATTTAAATATTACGACATCATTATTAAAATCTTTACTTTTTACAGAGTGGGGCCAAAAGATTTCCGTTACACAGTAAAATCTCTCTTCCGAGCATAAAACATTTCCGAAGGTAATCTTTTTCCGAAGCCAATCTTACTTCCGAATGTAAGTTTCTTACTTCCGAGAGTAAAAGAGGCTTTCCGAGTGGAGAAGTTTATAAGCTTGGGAAATAGATTTGATACATCATCAAATACTTCTTCCGAGACTAAAACTCTTCTGAAAAGAAGATTTCCCTTGGAGGAATTTTGCTTCGGAAGATATAAATGACATCTTCCGAGGGTTAAATCTTCTTCGGAAGAATTTATACTTAGTGAATTTTTAAGAAAGACTTTTTGTAACAGGGCTTAGATTGTAAAGACAAGACACATTTTGAAAAGGCTTATTTTAAATGAGATGGACTAATCAATGTTTATCATCCCAATAGCTGTAATAAGATACTTAAATCTTTGTTTATCAAATGCTTTGGTGAACAAATCAGCATATTGTTTGTTTGAATCAACTTTGATTAGTTTAATTAGATTTTTCTCATGAATATCTCTAATGAAATAATACCTGATGTCAATGTGCTTTGTCTTGGAGTGCTTTACAGGATTTTCTGTAATTGAGATAGCACTGTTGTTGTCAATGTGGATTGGAGTGCTCATGAAGTTGAATCCATAGTCTATCATCTTGTTCTGAATCCATAGTAGCTGAGCACAGCAACTAGTAGCAACGATGTATTCAGCTTCAGTAGTATATGTTGAAACGAAGGATTGCTTCTTGCATTGCCATGAGATGATCCTTCCACCAAGAAATTGACATCCACTTGATGTTGATTTCTTGTTGATATTACAGCCACCAGAGTCACTAACAGAATAGCAATAGAGATTAAAATTGTTGTTCCTTGGATACCAGAGGACCAATTTAGGTGCTTCTTTGAGGTATCTAAGGATTCTCTTGGCAGCGACTAGGTGAGACACCTTTGGAGCAGCCTGATATCTTGCACATATGCATGTTTCAAAAATGATATCAGGTCTACTTGCTGTGAGACACATCAAAGAACCAATGATTGCCCTATACTGATGTTGATCAGTATCCTCCCCTTAGAGTCAAGACAAAGATTGTGGTTTCTGGGTATAGGTGTCTTGGATGGCTTACAATCTTTCATATCAAATCTTTCTAAAATGTCATTGACATATTTAAATTGATTAATAAAAAACCCTTTCTTCATCTGCTTCAGCTGAATTCCAAGGAAAAAGTCCATCTTTCCCATGGAAATGTTGGGTTTTGTTACAAGTTTATCAAAGCTAGTTTAACCATTTAAACTACAAAACCGCAACGGATTTTAGTGGTTAAGTATGTTAAGATTCTGAAATTTTTTAACCATTTCAACCAAAGACAAAACCCAAGAACAAGGATCATTAATATATGTGAAAAGACATTCTGTCAAAACGAAAAGAACAACCATAGGGTATTCTTGAAACTACCTTTCAAGAACAAGATGTTGAAGTATGGATGAGATGAAGATGATGATGCTCTTGAATGTCCAGCCCCAAGAGAGAAAGCCTCAATTTTGTATACCCACAAGCTCTTCCAAACACCTAGCTTGTTAGGGAGCACAACACCAAAACTTTCTACCTATGGTCTTGTAAAATCCGAAAATTTTCATCCTTTTGTGGCTTGAATCCAAATTTTCAGCTTTGCTTTGAGAGAGTTCTTTACTTGTGTGTGTGAGAGAGTGTGTAGAATGATGGAAGAGTGCAAGAAGAGTTAAAGTCTTGTAGTATCCAAGACTAAAAGACTCCTCATAGCCCACATGGGGCGGCCGAAATTGGTGATTCAAAATGGGTTCCCCCCATTTTGTAATTTTTTTAAAATTGCACTCTTTAAACCATTAGTTTATAAAATTAAAACCTATTTTAATTTTATAACATTAACACACTTTTATTTGTCATTATTTAACCAACTTAAATAATGAAACAAATAATTTCTCATGAACAAATTATCCATATAATGTTGTTCTACTACAAAAGCAACGTTTTAGAAAACCCATTTTCTAAATTGGTGTCAATATTTATTTGTATGATCTCATCAACAAATAAATTTTTATTGGTGTTTGTTTAGCTTGTTATTGGGTATGACCCGACTTGGATCATAACGTACTAACCACATCGATCTTGTATGTGTCTTGGGCATACAAGATCCAACAATCTCCCACTTGCACAAGATTCATAGAAGATTGATGCAAGCAGTAAATACCGCCTAACAACGGTTTACTACCCTTAATACGTATGACTAAGTGTCATTCAATAACATCATCCCCTTCAAGTACCTTACTCGAAATGTTTTAGGTGAATCAATCATCTATCCTTTTGTCACAGATGCCATGTTAAATCTTAGAGACACAAAGTGATCATTCTCCATTGATTTAACATTATCAGGCCTTAGACATCTTACTCTCAACGGATAAGAGGGACAAATCCCATCTTGACTACATATGTCTCTCACAATTACCTTGTATTATACCAGAACTCAGACTTATGTACTGCCATATTTCAGAACAGCGAAGAACTAAGTCAAAGTATAATACTCGTTAAATATCAAGACCCAATATGTATCTCAGGTCAAAGGATACCAAATGATGTTCGCCTTTACTCAAAATTACTTATGATCAATCAAAAATATTCCATGTAGTAATATTTGAGATGTAGGTCAGTCCAATATTTGTCCCACAAATATCTATGAACTTTGGCAGCAACACTTTGCTCTATATTCATCCATATGAATATCTACCAATCCAAGTTCATAATAGTCTTACCCTCATACTTGTTCCCACATGTATGAACGACTACGGACGATCTGAGTAAACGATTTACTCATGGATTTTAAACATGCAAAATAGGAATATTAGTTAAACTATTATAACCAAATAATTCATTCAAGTAATAAAGGGTTACAATATCTAAATACAAATATAATGATCAAATCCAGTCACTAGAATATTGAAGTCCCATGGCACAAGTATGACTTTCTTGTTTTGCCTTTCCAAGAAGCTTCGTGAGAGGATCCGCAATGTTTTGATCCGTATTAACTTTGCGAATACATATCTTTCCCTTTTCAACTTCATCTCTTATGTAGTTGAATCTCCGCTCAATGTGCCTAGTCTTTTGATGTGCACGGGGTTCCTTGATTTGAGCAATTGCACCCTCGTTATCACAAAGAATTTCTAGGGGGTCCTGAATGGAAATGACCACCCCTAGATCGGCAATGAATTTCTTTAACCATGCAGCTTCCTGAGCTGCTAATGAAACGGCGATGTATTCTGACTTTGTAGTTGATAATGCCACCACATCTTACTTAGAGCTATTCCAAGAGATTGCTCCTCCATTCAAGATTAAAATGTACCCCGATTGTGATCGTGAATCATCCCGATAAGTTTCGAAACTCGCGTGTAACCCTTTTCTACGAGTTCCTCCTTACCAGATCTATAGATTAGGAACATATCTTTGGTCCTCCTTAGGTACTTAAGTATGTTCTTAACCACCATCCAATGACTGTTTCCAGGATTTTGTTGGTATCAGCTTGTCATGCTCAAAGCGCATGACACGTCCGGCCTAGTGCATATCATTGCATACATGATGGATCCTATAGCAGACGCATACGGGATTCCCTTCATTTTGTCTTGCTCATCCTTTGAGCTTGGACATTGAGTCTTACTCAATCTCATTCCTCTTTGATTATGTACGGTACCTTTCTTAGAGTTTTCCATCTTGAACCTTTTCAAGATCTTGTCAATGTATGCATTTTGATTTAAACCTATCAACCACCTTGATCTATCCCTATAGATCTTTATTCCCAAAATATAGGTGGCTTCACCAAGATCCTTAAGGAAGAAACAGCTTCCAAGCCAGGCTTTTACACCCTCCAAGGTTGGAATGTTATTTCCAAATAATGAATTGTCATCGACATACAATACTAGGAAAGTGATGATGCTCCCACTAGCTTTCTTATATACATATGCTTGATCAAGGTTTTTGATGAACCCAAATTTGATTATCTCTTCATCAAAACGGTGATTCCAACTTCTTGATGCTTGCTTCAATCCATAATTTGATTTCTTTAACTTGCATACTTTGTTAGGATGTTTTGAATCGACAAAACCTTCAGGCTGATCCATATAGACATCTTCCTCAAGATATCTATTTAGAAAAGCGGTTTTGACATCCATTTTCCAAATCTCATAATCATAATGAGCAGCTATGGCAAATAATATCCTAATAGACTTTAGCATTGAAACCGGAGAGAAAGTCTCATCATAATCAACCCCTTTGAGTTTGAGTGAAACCTTTTGCTACAAGTCTAGCTTTATAAGTATCCAAGTTTCCATGCATATCAATTTTCTACTTGAAAACCCACTTACTTCCAACTATCTTGGAGTTAAGAGGTGGTTCAACCAAGTCCCATACTTGGTTGTCATACATGGATTGCATTTCAACGTTCATGGCTTCAAGCCATTCGTCACAATCCAAATTGGACATTGCATCACGATAGGTGGTTGGTTCATCGGAATATACCACATAGCATCCATCTACGAAAAATCCATGTCTTTCAGATGGATTACTAATTCTACTAGATCTGCGAACGTTTTGTGTATATTGATCAACCACTTGATCATTCTCAACATCCTCATGTTGAGTGCTAGTGTCAACCAAACGTGTATCGGTTGTGGTTCTTGATCCTCCTCAAGATCCACAGTTCTACTGCTAGATCCTTCCATAAGGAACTTAGCTTCTAAGAACTCAGCCTTCTTGGCAACAAACTCCTTTTGTTCTCATGGATCATAGAAATAACATCCCATAGAATCTCTAGGATATCCAATGAAAATACACTTAGTGGAACGACTTCCTAACTTGTTTGACGTGGGAGTCTTAACATAAGCCTCATAACCCCATACCTTTAAATATGATAGTGATGGAACCCTTCATGCCATATTTCAAAAGGTGTCGTTTCCACTTTCTTGGTTGGGGCCATATTCAAGATACGGGCCGCAGATGCAAAGCGAAACCCTAAAATGATAGAGGCAATGAGCTTCTAGCCATCATAGATCGAACCATATCCAATAGAGTTCGATTACTCCGCTCGGACACACCATTGTGTTGTGGTGTTCCAGGTGGAGATAGTTGTGAGACAATACCACAACTTCTAAGATGATCTCTAAAAGCATCACTTAGGTATTCACCTCCTCTATCGGTGCGGAGAATTTTTATTTTCTTGTTGAGTTGATTTTCTACTTCATTTTGGAAGATTTTGAACATTTCAAAAGCTTCATCTTTGTGTCTTAACAAGTACACATAACCATATCGACTATAGTCGTCAGTAAAGGTAATGAAGTATCTTTCATGGTACCTAGTCATTGGCTTAAAAGGACCACATACATCCAAATGTATGATGCCTAATAAATCTTTTGCCCTTTCGGATTTGCCACTAAAAGGTGCCTTAGTCATTTTACCTTGTAAATAAGATTCACATACATCAAATGAATCATATTCACTTGCTTTTAAAAGACCGTTCTTTTGAAGTGTTTGTATGTGCTTCTTGTTTATATGACCAAGACGGCAATGCCAAAGATTGGTATCACTCAAATCCAATTTGAGTTTCTTAGTGGTGATTTGGTACAATGAGCTATCATATAATGTGTTTTCACGAACCAATTCATAAATACCATTAATAGGAATAGTTTTAAAATAAAATATGCCATTTAAAGAAACATGAATTTCATTTTTAATAAATGTTAAAACATAACCATATAATGTTCCTAGTCAAAATAGGAGCATACAAAATATCGTTCAAAATTTCTTCCAAACCATTTGGAAGCTTCAAGATGTAGTCCCCTCGGCCTATTCCCCATGTAGAGGCTAACATCCCCTTTCTTGAAGTCTTTACTTCTTTTGAACCCCTGCAATAAGTAGCAAATGTGAGTTTCACATCCGGTATCCAATACCCATGTGTTAGAGGATATTATATTTAGATCAATATGAATCATGAAAATTGTACCTGAGGTTTGCCCGGCATCCCTCTTAGCTTGTAACTCTTTGAGATGAACTGGGCAATTTCTTACCCAATGTCAAATCTCCCTACACTTAAAGCATGGGTCATTCGAAGCAACCTTTTGCTTCTTCTCTGCTGGTTTTGGTGGTGACGCTCTTACCACTCCCTTTCCTTTCCCCTAACATGCCCCTTACCCTTGGCAACATTTTCCTTAGGTGCGGGGTGAGGCCTCTTCTTGTTCCCACCTTCATTGATGGTGAGAACGGGTAAAACCCTTTTACCCATGGCCGCCTCAGCAGTTTTGAGCATAGAGTGATGCTCACTTATGTTCTTGTCCCACCCGTTCATGTTATAATTCATGACAAAGTTGTCAAACCTTTTCGAAAAAGAGTTGAGGATCAAATCCGTAGCCAACTCTTTCGAGACGGGACAATTCAGCCTTTTGAGGCGGTCAATGTGGCTTTTCATCTTAAGTACATAAGATGAAACAGATTGGGTGTCATCCATACGACACGCACGGAGTGCTCGAACCGTTTCGAAGCGCTCTACCCTTGCTTGTTGTTGGAACATTTCCTTCAACTGGGTTATCATGTCGTATGCTCCATGATGTTCATATTCCTTTTGGAGATCCGGAGTCATACTTGCCAACATGTGGCAAGACACTTGGACCGAGTCCTTAGTGTATTTCACCCAATTATTGTAGGCCTCCTCATCCTCCTCATTACGTTGATCGGGAATCGGATCGTCTAAAATATACGATCATTTCTCTAGCTTGAGAACAATTCTCATGTTTCGAAACCAATCAATAAAGTTATTATGGTTTAGACGCTTCTTTTGGAGAATGGTCCTTAGTGATAGTGAGTGAGCGGACGGGATTTCATTATTTTCATTGTTGTTGGTGGCCATCTACAAAATTTAACAAAGTTCAATTTTAGTATTTTCGATACTGTTCATATTTTAATAATTAAAGCCCCCTTTTTAAGTGTCTTACACAATTTTAAAATTCTAGAATCCAACGTTATATTTAAATAGTGGTTAGGTGACCTTTATCCCTTTATTTAAATTAACAAGGTAGTCAACGTCTTGACAATTGCAACCCTTTGCAAATTCTAGAGGTATGGGATCGACTTTAAAACATCATATGTATAGTCGGCATGTTTATCCCATCAATACCTTTGAAAACCATATTGTAGGTGATCCATTTAACATGGTTTGCAAATCAAGTTACCCTACTTGTACACACATGTGAGTTTTCCAACATAAGTGGTTAGGTGACCTTTATCCCACAAATATGGTATCCCCACCTCAAATCACCAGTTCCCTCAAAATGGTTAGGTGACCTTTATCCCATTAAGAGTTTCCAAGTGACTCAAGTGTTGTGCAAAAGGACGGTGTTAAACTTGTTTATAAAAGAAATTTTAAGTTTTCATAATCTTAGTTTAGAAAACTCTATGTACCTTATATTTGCATGCTTTCAAATACAAGATACCCTATAGTTCACTTTTTAATAAAACTCCTTTTATTAAAATCATTAATCCTTTTAATAACCTTTTATTAACCACTTAATGATAAAGAACAATCAATTTTTAGCTTGTTAAGTTTGTTAATGAATTTGTTATGCATATCCAAATATCAACCAACAATCATACAACAAACAACCAAACAAGCATAATCATACAAACATAAGTGCATAACCATAGCCACTAAGTTGACCACACTTGTTTGCCATCACAAGTGTTGTCATAAGGTCTTTCCTAAGGGTTAAAATGACACACCAAAATGTGTCCATGAACTCCCACTTGAATCCACATCCAAATGCTTCAAGTGTCCATGTCTTTTGTGTCCTTCTTTGGGTGTTCATCTTGTGCATCTTCTTTTATAAAATCATATCCTAATACAATTTTTTCTAATAAAAGAAATGCACCTAATCTATTTATTACATAACCAAATGAATAAATAAATTACAACCCAAAATACAAACACAAATATTACAACCCTTTCAAGAATCAAAACCAACATGACAAAACACAATCAACCAAATCCAAAACACATAAGGTCAAGGCTATGTTATGAACCAAGAAATGTATCATATACAACATTCAAGAACAACAATGAAACCCTTTTTATAACCTTAAAGTTCTGACCAACATAAACCAAAACTTTAGGGTCTTGTCCAAACAACACAATCAACCATTTGATGTTAATCTTTCAAGGTTTATACTAAAGCATGTAAGATTAAACCTTGAAACATAAGGGATTCAAACATCCACAACAAAACAGCCCCTAATGGGTTGAAAATTTCCATGAAAACTAACTTTTCAAGAACTCTTGAAGCATGTATTCCACATAACCGGCTTTGATACCATTGTTGGGTTTTGTTACAAGTTTATCAAAGCTAGTTTAACCATTTAAACTACAAAAACGCAGCGGATTTTAGTGGTTAAAGTATGTTAAGATTCTGAAATTTTTTACCATTTCAACCAAAGTCAAAACCCAAGAACAAGGATCATTAATATATGTGAAATGACATGCTGTCAAAACGAAAAGAACAACCATAGGGTGTTCTTGAAACTACCTTTCAAGAACAAGATGTTGAAGTATGGATGAGATGAAGATGATGATGCTCTTGAATGTCCAGCCCCAAAGAGAGAAAGCCTCAAGTTTGTATACCAACAAGCTCTTCCAAACACCTAGTTTGTTAGGGAGCACACCACCAAAACTCTCTACCTATGCTCTTGTAAAATCCAAAAATTTTCAGCCTTTTGTGGCTTGAATCCGAATTTTCAGCTTTGTTTTGAGAGAGTTCTTTGCTTGTGTGTGTGAGAGAGTGTGTGTAGAATGATGGAAGAGTGTAAGAAGAGTTAAAGTCTTGTAGTATCCAAGACTAAAAGACTCCTCAAAGCCCACACGGGGCGGCCAAAATTGGTGATTCAAAATGGGTTCCCCCCATTTTGTAATTTTTATAAAATTGCACTCTTTAAACCATTAGTTTATAAAATTAAAACCTATTTTAATTTTATAACATTAACACACTTTTATTTTTTATTATTTAACCAACTTAAATAATGAAACAAATAATTTCTCATGAACAAATTATCCATATAATGTTGTTCTATTACAAAAGCAATGTTTTAGAAAACCCATTTTCTAAATTGGTGTCAATATTTATTTGTATGATCTCATCAGCAAATAAATATTAATTGGTGTTTGTTTAGCTTGTTATTGGGTATGACCCGAATTGGATCATAACGTACTAAGCACACACTTTTTGTATGTGTCTTGGGCATACAAGATTCAATCGGAACTCATCTCAAATTTCTTCTTCTTGATACTCTCAAAGTCTTTGCACATTTGGTCCTTTGAGGAACCAAATATGATGTCATCAACATAGACTTGTACGAGCAAAATGTCCTTCCCAGACATTCTTATGAATAACGTCTGGTCAATGGTACCTCTAGTGTATCTATTCTTCAGGATAAACTGAGACAATGTCTCATACCACAACCTAGGTGCCTAGTGCCACCCTTAGAGAGCTTTATCCAGTTTGCACACATAGTCATGGTGTTGTGGGTCTTCAAATCCTGGAGGCTGCCATGCAGTATCTTAGAGATTTGCAGCCGAGTGTCAGAAGGACATACTTATGTCCAATGGTTCATAGCAGGTTCTTCCGAAGGTTAACTGGCTTCGGAAGAACAAGTTCTTCTGAAGCAATTTATGCTTCGGAAGAGGCTACTTCTTTCCGAGGCTTGAGACATTCTTCAGGTCTTCATACTTCGAAAGTCATTGTCTTGAATTCTTCTAAGTGTTGAACTTCGGAAGAAAGACTTTGTCTTTGAAAGTTGGAGTTTCTCTTCGGAAGCTCCTTCAGACTTAACCTTCGGAAGCTTTAGCTTTGCCTTCGGAAGTTCATCATCAGTTGCACCAAAATTGTCTAAGTGTTTGTTTTGGTTGCACCAGTCTTACTTGATCCTCCGAAGATGGTATGGATGATGATGAAGGCCATGTGACTGAATGTTCTATATCAACAACATCAAATGATCCTCAAAGAATGAATATTTGATCAATTACTATTTCACGTTCTTCAGTTCACTTTTACAAGCCCAAGACCAATAATGCTTATGTTTCCAAATGTAACTAACCATCTTTTTCTATCTAGGAACAACTAAAGACCAAAGGAAATGTGTTGGGTTTGTTGTACCAAAACAATGTTGTTTAACCATTTAAACAAGAAAAACGCAGCGGATAAACATTTAACAAATACCATTTGTAATCTGAAAATTGATGTTCATAACTTAATTTCAACAAACCCAAAGACATAGGATCATATGTATGTGAATAAACTAGTTATCAACAAGCTAAAACAACCAAAACAACATCAACAAACTACCTTTATGGGCGATTTGAAGAACCGACATTAGAGCTGCTGGAAATCTCGTTTTGTTGAAGAAGTGGCTGTCCTTGGATGGCCAAAACACCAAGGATAGGTGTCCTCAAGTGTAAATACCCACAAGCCTTCAAGAAACACCATATTTGCTAGGATTTGACACCAAAAATCGCATCAAAACCCTGCTGAAAAACCTTTTTCAGCCGTGAAACATCAAGAAGATGTCAAAGGCTTTGTTCCAGCCGTATGACTTCTCTTCCATAAGAGAAATACGAGTTCTTGTGCGATTTTCATGTGAGAAAGAGGAGGAGATCATGTGTGTATGTTCATTAAGAATTTCTTGTTTCAAAAACAAGAAAAAGGAGGAGAGGGAAAGGCCCCTTGCGGCCGAAAATCCTTAAACCCTCATTAGGGTTTTCCCCTTTTTAAATCCTTTAATTTGACTAAACTTATAAATACATAATTAACCTTTAATTATATAAAATATGCACACACACACTTTTATTATTTGATGTTGCTTGATGAATTTAAACAACATAACAAATAATATCCATGAACAAAATATCCTCATAATTTGTTCATTCTCACATATAATTTATTTAGAAAAACCCATTTTCTAAATTGGTGTAATTATTTAATTGCATGATCATATCATCAATTAAATATTAATTGGTGTTGCTAAGCTTGTTATTGGGTATGACCCGACTTGGATCACAACGTACTAACCACATCAATGTTCTATGTGTCTTGGGCATACAGAATCCAACAATCTCCCACTTGCACAAGATACATAGAAGATTGATGCAAGCAGTAAATACCGCCTAACAACGGTTTACTACCCTTAATACGCGTGACTTAAAGCCATTCAATAACATCATCCCTTCAAGTATCCAACTTGAAATGATTTAGGTGAATCAATCATCTATCCTTTTGTTACAGATGTCATGTTAAATCCAAGGACACAGAATGATCATTCCTTGTTGATTTAACTTAATCAGGCCTTAGACATCATGCTCTCAACGAATAAGAGGAACAAATTCCATCTTGACTACATACGTTTCTCACAATCACCTTATGTTGTACCCAAACATAGCCTTATGTACTGACCATTATTTCAGAGCAGCGAAGAACTAGCTCAAGGTATAACACTTGGTGAATATCAAAACCCAATATGTATCTCAGGTCAGAGGATACCAAATGATATTCGCCTTTACTCAAATTTACTTATGATCAATCTAAAGATTCCATGTAGTAAAATTGAGACGCGGGTCAGTCCAATATTTGTATCCCACAAATATCTATGAACCTTGGTAGCAACCAATTGCTCTATATTCATACCATATAAATATCTACCAATCCATGTTCATAATAGTCTTACATTCATATCTGTTCCCACAAATATGACCGACTACGGACATTTAGAATAATAAACATATTCATGGATGTAAACATGCTAAAAGGAACACGACTCAAAAGGTCAAAATTACAATTGTTCCATACATTAAATACTAAATAGATCAATTCCAATCGCTAGAATATCGAAGTCCTAAGGCACAAGTATGACCCTCATACTTTGCCTTCGCAAGGAGCTTCGTGAGTGGATTCGTAACGTTTTGATCTTAATGAACTTTACGAATACATATCTTTACCCTTTTCAACTTCATCCCTTATGATGTTGAATCTCCGCTCAAGGTGCTTAGTCTTTGATGAGTACGGGGTTCCTTGATTTGAGCAATCCCACCCACGTATTTACCAAAGATCTTAGGGAGTCTTGAATGGTAGAGACCACCCCTAGATAAGCAATGGACAAGCTTATCCATGCAGCTTCCAAAGCTGCCAATGAAGCGGCTATGTATTCGGATTTTAGACTGAATAATGCTACCGTGTCCTGCTTTGAACACTTCAAGGATACCACACCTCCATTCATAATGGAAGTACACACTGATTATGATCGAGAGTTGTATCGATCTGTTTTGGAAGTCCTCATCTGTGCAACCCTTTACACAGATTTTCACTTCAACAGATCCGTATATTAGAAACATATCCTTAGTCTTACTAAGGTGCATCAACATACTTTTAACAACCATTCAATGGTTATTTCTATTGGTATCTACTTTGTCATACCTGATAAGCATGACTCGTCCGGTTTAGTGCATATCATGAGACAAATGACGGATCCTATAGCAGATGCGTATGGGATATCCTTCATTTGATTTTGCTCATCCTATGAGCTTGGACATTGAGACGTAGTCAACATGGTCTCTCTTTGAAAGGGTATCATACCTTTCTAAGAGATTTCCATCTTGAACCTTTTCAAGATTTTATATATGCACTTTGGTTTGACCCTATCAATCACCTCGATCTATCCTTATAGATCCTTATTCCAAAATATGGGTGATTTCGAAGAGATCCTTTTATGAAAAACATCTTCCAAGCAAGGTTTAACACCTTCCAAGGTTGGAATATATTTTTCAAATAGCAGTGTGTCATCAGCATACAACACTGAGAGTATACTTCTGCTCCCACTAGCTTCATATATACACACCCTTTTGATGCTTGTTTCAATCCATAGATCTATCATTTAACTTGTATACTTTATTGGGATGTCACGGATCGTCAAAACCTTCATGCTGAACTATGTGGACAGTCTCTACGAGATGTCCATTAAGGAAAGCGGTTTTGACATCCATTAGCCAAAACTCATATTCAAAATATGCAGTTATGGCACTTAACATCCTGATCGACCTTAGCATTGCCACGGGCGTAAGACTTTCATCATAATCAACCAATTGAGTTTGATGAAAACCTTATGCTATAAGTCTTGACTTATAAGTATTCAAGTGTCCATGTATATTTGTTCTCATCCTGAGAACCCACTTGTATCCAACCGGTTTGGAGTTAAGTGGAGGTTCAACCAATTGCCAAACTTGGTTGTTATACATGAATTGCATCCTTACGTTCATGGCCTCTAGCCATTTGTCCCAATCCAAATTGGACATAACATCTTGGTGTATGGTTAGCCTACAGGGTATAACCACATAGCATCCATTCATGAAATATCCTTATCTTTCAGATGGAATACTAACTCTACCAGATTTGTGAACGTTTTGTGTGTGTTGATCAACCTCTTGACCTTTATCAACAACCTCCTGCTGATTGATAGTGTCAATCAAATGTGTATCGCCTTGTGGATTTTGATCCTTATCAAGTTCCACAGTTCTATACGTCATTCCTTCCATAAAGGACTTGGTTTCAAGAACCATAGACTTTGGAGCAATAAATATTTCTGATTCGTTGAGTCAAAGAAACGGTATCTTATACAGTATCTTTGGATTCTAAATGAATACACACTTTCTTTGTCCGGGTCATATTCATAATATGAGCCTTAGAGAGCGATGCGAAAACCCAAAATGATAAAGGTGGTAAGCTCATAGCCATAATAAATTGAACCATATCCAAATAGGGTTCAGTTTCTCCTTTATCAGAATGAAGAGCATAGATAATTATGAGGAGTTGATTTTCTACTTCATTATTGAAGATTTTGAACATTTCAAAAGCTTCATACTTATGTGTCATCAAGTGCACACAATATAGCGACTGCAATCGTCGGTAACATTAATGAAGTATCTTTCACCAGTCTTAGACATTGTCTTAAAAGGATCATATGCATCCAAATGCATCATTCCTAATTAGTCTTTTGTTCATACTTATCAAATGAAACATTTTCATTTGTTTCCAAAAGACCATTCTTTTGAAGTGTTTGAATCTAATTCTGGTTAGTATGACCAAGGCGACAATGTCAAAGATAGTAATAACTTAAACCCATTTTAAGTTTCTTTATGCTAAATGTGTATCAACGAGTTATAATAGGATGATCTATCATGAACCAATTCATGGATGTCATTAAAAGGCATATCCTTAAAATGATATACATCATTCAAAACTCAATACCATTATTTACAAATTTTGAATCATGATCATATTGTTTTAAAAGGAAACATTAATCATGTTCCTAGTCAAACTAGGTGCATACAAAATGTTTTGAGAACAACTTCCAAACCATTTGAAGGTCTCAAAATAGAGTTTCCCTTCTTGAAGCGGACATTTCTTTTGAACCCTTTTGCAACAATTGCAAGTATGAGTCTCACATCCGGTATCCAATACCCATGTGATTGAACAAATGGCTTTTAAAACAGCGTATGAATCATGGAATTGTATTTGAGGTTTGCCCAAAACCCTTCTTGTGTTTCAACTCCTTGAGATAGAAGGGACAATACCCTTTTTATAGTCCTATCTCTCCATACTCAAAGCATGGATCGTTCTCCGTTACCTTAGGCTTCATAAGCTTAGGTTTTGAGGTTTCGCTATAACCTTTGCTTTGACGTATTCCTTTCCTTTAGCAATAATTGCTTTAGGATCGGGATTGGCCACTTCTTATAGCCTCCGTTATTGATTGAGAGAATAGGTAGAACCTCTCTACTTATTCCCGCCTCGGTTGCTTTGAGCATTGCATGAGGTTCACCGATGCTCTTGTCCCATCCGTTCATATTACAGTTTATTATGAATGTCTCAAACCTTTAGTTAGGCAATCAAGGATCAAATCCTTGGCCAACTACTTTGAGACAGGACAGCAAAGCATCTTGAGGCTATCAATATGGCTTTTATCTTAAGGATATATAAGATGATATTGATTGGGTCTTTTCATGTGACATGTATAAAGTGCTTGAACCGTTTCAAAGCAATCTTATTAAAGTTTGTGGAAGGAACATTTCCCTTTTAGATTAACATGTCATGTGCCCCATGAGGCTCCAAACCCTTTTGGAGTCTGGGAATCATATTCCCAACATGAGATCGGATGCTTGCACAGAATCCTAAGTGTGCTTAACTCAATCGTCAAAAGGCCATAACATCAACAGCGTGGGTTGGTGAGGTATGGGATCGTCAAGGACATAGACCTTTACTCATTCTTGAGAACGATTCTCAAGTTTAAAAATGAGTTCATAAGATAATTATGGCTAGGACTATCCCTCTCGAGAATAGGTCTCAGTGATAGGGAAGGGACGATCGGGGTGGTAGCATTATAGTTAGAGGTCATTATAACAAAATTGACAAAGTTCATATTAGTATTTCTCATAAATTTATTTTAATCGTTAATACCCTTAAATGTCTCATAGACAATTAACAATTAAAATCTAGAATCCAACGTTACATTTAAATGATGGTTAGGTGACCTTTATCCCATTATTTAAATTAACAAGGTAGTCAACAGTTGACAATTGCAACCTATTGCAACTTCTAGTCTTATGGGATCGGTTAAACATCATATGTTTAGTCGGCATGTTTAATCCCATCAACACCATTGTACGCCATGCTTCGGTGACCCTAAGCACATGGTTTCCAATTCAAGTCGTCCTACTTACACACACGTGTGAGTTTTTACATATAAGCGGTTAGGTGACCTTTATCCCACAAGTATGTTAGACTCACCTCAAGGACACAAGTTCCCTACAAGTGGTTAGGTGACCTTTATCCCACAAGTAGTTCCCAAGTGATTCGAGTGTCGTGTAAAAGGATGGTGTTAGAATTGTTACCAAAGGGTTTTAAGTTTCCATTAATTTTAGACTGAAAAACCTATGTACCTTGTAATTGCATGCTTTCAAATACATGGTACCCTATGGTTCTCTTTTAATAAAACCTCTTTTATTTTGAAATCATTAATCCTTTTAATAACCTTTTATTAATTACTTAATGATTTAGAACCATAAAATTCAGCTTGTTATCATAATTTATTTAGATTGTTAAGCATATTCATATATCAAACAATCAACATAAAACAAACAAGCATAATCATACAAACATATGTGCATAACCATAGCCACTAAGTTGACTACACTTGTTTGCCATCACAAGTGTTGTCATAAGGTCTTTTCCTAAGGGTTCAACACAACACAAATGATGAGATCTCCAAAGACCCCCACTTGAACTTGCATCCAAATGCTTCAAGTCCATCCTTTGTGTCTTCCTTTTGTGCTTCCTTCCCGAGCATCTCCTTTTACAAAATATATACATCCTAATACATATTTTCTAGTAAAGGAAAAAAAATGCTCCTAATCTATTTATTACATTGCCAAATGAATAAATAAATTACAAACCAAATGGAAACACAAAAGAAATTACTACAACCCATAAAGAAAGAATACAATCAACACGACAATTCCATAATCAACCAAACCCAAAACAACCATGGTCAAGGCTATGTTATGCACTAAAATTATGTATCCATATACATCATACTAAGAACCAAAATGAACCCCATTGACCCTAAATTTTCAGCCAACATAAACCAAAAATCTAGGGTCTTTTGTCCAAACAAAACACAATCAACCAAATTGATAT
This sequence comes from Flaveria ramosissima, assembly GCA_025215565.1. Lineage (NCBI taxonomy): Eukaryota > Viridiplantae > Streptophyta > Magnoliopsida > Asterales > Asteraceae > Flaveria > Flaveria ramosissima. The sequence continues at coordinate 13,879,052 of CM046032.1, read as the reverse complement.
CTTTCCTTTCAAGGTTTAATCACTAGCATGTTTGATATAACCTTGAAAGATTGGGGTATCATCAAATCAATACAAAACAGCCCTTTAATTGGTTGTTAACCCTTATATAACCAATTATACAAGAACACATGAAACTAATCATCCACATAACCGGCTCTTGATGCCAATGTTGGGTTTGTTGTACCAAAACAATGTTGTTTAACCATTTAAACAAGAAAAACGCAGCGGATAAACATTTAACAAATACCATTTGTAATCTGAAAATTGATGTTCATAACTTAATTTCAACAAACCCAAAGACATAGGATCATATGTATGTGAATAAACTAGTTATCAACAAGCTAAAACAACCAAAACAACATCAACAAACTACCTTTATGGGCGATTTGAAGAACCGACATTAGAGCTGCTGGAAATCTCGTTTTGTTGAAGAAGTGGCTGTCCTTGGATGGCCAAAACACCAAGGATAGGTGTCCTCAAGTGTACATACCCACAAGCCTTCAAGAAACACCATATTTGCTAGGATTTGACACCAAAAATCGCATCAAAACCCTGCTGAAAAACCTTTTTCAGCCGTGAAACATCAAGAAGATGTCAAAGGCTTTGTTCCAGCCGTATGACTTCTCTTCCATAAGAGAAATACGAGTTCTTGTGCGATTTCATGTGAGAAAGAGGAGGAGATCAGATGTGTGTATGTTCATCAAGAATTTCTTGTTTCAAAAACAAGAAAAAGGAGGAGAGGGAAGAGGCCCTTTGCAGCCGAAAATCCCTTAACCCTCATTAGGGTTTTCCCCTTTTAAAACTCCTTTAATTTGACTAAACTTATAAATTACATAATTAACCTTTAATTATATAAAATATGCACACACACACTTTTATTATTTGATGTTGCTTGATGAATTTAAACAACATAAGAAATAATATCCACGAACAAAATATCCTCATAATTTGTTCATTCTCACATATAATTTATTTAGAAAACCCATTTTCTAAATTGGTGTAATTATTTAATTGCATGATCATATCATCAATTAAATATTAATTGGTGTTTGCTAAGCTTGTTATTGGGTATGACCCGACTTGGATCACAACGTACTAACCACATCAATGTTCTATGTGTCTTGGGCATACAGAATCCAACAAAATGTATGGATCATTGATAGTGGTTGTTCTACGCACATGACAGACAATGGCTCTTTGCTTTAGAACTTTGAGAAATTCGATGAAGGGTAAGTTGCTTTTGGAGGAGTATCAGGTAATTACCTCACTGGAAGGGGCAAAGTCATAAATGGTAAGCTCAGCATTGAGAAGGTAAACTATGTTAAAGAGCTTGGGTACAATCTTTTGAGTGTATCCCAATTTTGTGACCAGAGATATAACACGCTCTTTACTAAGCATGAGTGCATAGTTCTCAAGCCTGGTGTGGTCACTCCTTAAGAGCATATCTAATGTGCCCCAAATTATACATAAAAATCCTATTAAAAGCACATCAATTATTCCTCAATATCTCCCTTAAAATGATGAATATGTACTTAGAAATGTTAAATTGTGTTTTCAGGTGTTTAAAAGAGCAAGATGGACAAAAGAAGCATATTTGACAAGAAATTGAAGTAATCCGAGCTTTGGAGTCCAAGCATGGGGTCGTGCCTCATTAAGCACGCCCCCACGCCTTGCCTGAAACACACCCCCGTGCTAAATTGGCACACCCCCGTGTTTGGACATCTGACAGGACAAAAAGTACTGTCCCCTAAAACCAAGCACGGGGTCGTACCCCACCTTCAACACGGGGCCGTGCCCCATCAAGCACGGGGCCTTACACCATCAAGCACGGAACCTTGCCCGACACAACCTGCATGTACGAGCTAACCAACTTTCGTAAGCATTGTACTACCACGGGGCCGTGCTTAAACACTCTAGAAAGCTTATAAGTAGAAGCCTAAGTTCACCATTTTTGGTAAGCTTTGCTGTGAGAGTTACTCTGCAGAATTCTCTTGAGAATCAAGTCTTCAAGACCATTTGGAGGCTCGGGAGGTGCATACAACACTTAGAAGAATTTCGGGATCGTCTAAACGTCATCCATAGTGGATTATCGGTTTGATTATTCCATTTCACCGATGATTTCATAACTACCTTCTTTGTTATCTGTTGTTATGTTCAAGCTCATTATGAGCTAAACTCTTATTATCATCCAAATCGGATGAAACTTATGTAATTTGTGATGAACTAATGGTGTGATATATATTATGTTAATGTTATGGTGGTCCTGGGAATACTTTTGATGGGTAGCATCTATATTTGAACGGGAAGTTATAACTTTATGGTTTGTGATTGTGAATGTCATACATAGATGAAAAACGTATGATCAACTTTCATTCGCGAAACCGGTCTTCATATATCCATGGCTAATGAATTAGAAATGGTTATTAGAAATCATATCACCTTAACTTTCTGATCTTTTACAGGTTCCCTTTTATTAGTGTAAGAAATCTACACTAACTGTTATGGTTTTTTAAATTTAATAGTATGTTAGGAAGGAACCTGATCAACTCTCCTTTTAACATTAAGTTATGTTTTCAGAAATCGTATGTCAAATAGGTCACAAAAGATTCACCTACATTACTAGGCTTTGATCTAAGCAGTAAAATCAGCCTGACGTGATCCTAGTCACTACGGAGTAGGATAGACGAGAAATCGTGCCAGGTCATCTTTATAAACATTAACATAATTACATTAATCAATATCTTTAAATCATACCACCAATTCATCACAGTTACATAAGTGTAGTCTAGTTAGGATGATAACCTTTATTCCTTGGTTTTAAATCCAAACGCTTCAAATATTAAGTTTACTTTACTTTTACTATTGTTTTTAAACCCTAAAAATCTTACCAATGCAACTTATCATTTTATTTAAAAACCAAATCTGATAGTCAAACATCAAGGTTGTTGAGTAGGCTAGGTGTGTTCACGGATTGATACTCGGTTTTTACCAACACTATATTACCACCCGACAGGTACACTTGCCTTTTGTGTGTGTGGTTTAATAATTGTAATAACCAATTAAAATTGAATATATGCGAAAAATCTGTATCAAAATATATACTATCCGCATCGCATCAAGTTTTTGGCGCCGTTGCCGGGGACACACGACAGTTTGAAAGACAAATACAAATTTTTGACTATCTTGTGTATAACTTGTTTTACATTTGTCTGATTCATTCTAAGCCTTAGTTTGTTTATGCTTCCTTAAGTTAGTGTATGTCCGACTCGTCAAGTCCTGAACTTGTTTCGCCTCTTTCGGAACCTGAATGACTTTTCTGTCAAAGATTGCGCGAAAGACCACAACAAGCAGCACCAATAATTGAAGAAGACATTCTAGAAGGTACACCATCCGAAGAAGACATGGCTAACCAAGAAGAGGAAATGAAGATGACACACTATGCCACGCAGTCAATTGATGGTTACGAGTCTAGTGCTGTCCAACCAGCAATAGCGGCCAACAATTTCAAGATTAAGTCTAGTATCATCCAACTTGTAGAAAACTCTGTTAAGTTCCATGGATTGCAAGACGAAGATCCTAATGCTCACATGTCACGATTCATTCGTATCTGTGCGACCTTCAAAATCAATAACTGGTCAGACGACGCCATTCGACTAAGACTTTTTCCATTTTCACTTTGAGGCCGAGCCATTGAATGGCTTAATTCGCTTCCGCCTAGTTCCATCACCACATGAGCGAAAATGGCTGAACAATTCCTTTCGAAATACTTTCCACCTGATCGCACCGCCACACTGAGAGGCAGCATCACAAGCTTTCGCCAAGACGACGATGAATCATTACACGCAGCATGGGATAGATATAAAAGTGTCCTTGTGAGATGCCCACATCACGAACTAAATCTGTGGCTGCAGTGTCAAACCTTTAACGAAGCAATCAACGGAGCACACAAGCAAGCTGTAGACCAAAGTGCGGGAGGAGATTTCGGAAGTGTCACGCCAACAGAAGCATACCAAGCCCTGGAAAGAGCAGCTAAGAAGAGCTTTGCTTATAATCCCTTAAGAACCAAACCTAGTTCTAAAGGCATTCATCAAGTAGACTCTGAAACCCTAATTATAGACCAATTACAAGCTCTAACCAAACGATTCGAACAATTGGAAGCCGAACTAAAGAAAACTCCAACACGATGCAAAACATGTGGAAATTCACACAAGACCAATGAATGCCCACAAGGCATTATAATGGTTGAAGATGTTGACTATGTAGGAGGCCCAAACAACTCATATAACAACAACTCAAATTGGAGAAGCAACTCGAATTACAGAGATGCTGGTAACAACCAATCATCATCAGGATTCAACCGAAGGCCACCTTACCAACAACAGAAACCATCATACCAAGGTCCAAGCAGTAGTAAGCAAGACCGTGGAGCATCATCAATGGAAGTGTAAGGATTCCTATAAGTATGTTGCAGCCAAAACATCCGAAGTCTCTCTTCATGCATTCACTGAAGAATAGAAGTAGAAATGCTTCAGAAGTTTTACACCTTGCATTAGAAATATTCTAAGTGTGAAATCTTCCGAAGCCAAGACCAACATCTTCTGAAGCCAAAAGTGAAGTCTTACGAAGCTTCAAAGACAAAGTCTTTCGAAGCCAAAGAGTGAACACAGATTTCTTCCGAACACTTTTAGAGACATGTTTTTATCTGATGTACTTTACCATAAAGTTGGACCACCTTTCCGCTGCAACTCTGTTTAGTCACCAACTTACATGAGTTGGTGAAAAGGTTCATGCTTTTGGTAACTGTACATTGAGGTCTTGAGTATGTGCTTTCTACTTTATGTACTTTTATCCTTTTTGTAATATGTTAGGATGTGATCTATGGCATGTTATAGTCACTAGTCAAAAGGTAATCTGCCTTTTGACTCTACATTTGATTTTGTTGTCTAGTCTTATGTATCTAGCTGGCTTTCAAAGTATGGCCGGTTGTAGGATGTAGTATATGTATCTCAAGTACTTGTAACTTTCTAATTATGCTTTGTAACATTTGTAATAGATCTTGAGAAACAATATACAACATTTCTTGAAAACCATATACTGTGTTGTTTTGCTATCTTGTTCTGTCTCATTTCTACTTGTGTTCTTAGCATCTTTTACTTAAGTTAACCAGTTCCCTATTAGATCTGTTAAGTGTTCTAAGTAACTCTCCTCATTGTGTTGTTGTGTTGTTGTTTTGTAAGTGCGTAGCCTTCACCGGTCCTACATTTGGTATCAGAGCATTCCAGGCTCTTGATATAAGATCTCACCATCTTAAGATCCCTCACACACACAAAATACTTAAAAACTCAAATGGTAGCTATTACCAAAGCTGATATGGAAACATGAACTATGAAAAAGTCTCCACTGATCACTCCTGAAGACTTTGATACTTGGTGTCAACGAATGGAAGGCTTCATCAAGTCTCAAGACTCCAGGATGTGGGACTCTGTTGTTCAAGGACCTTACATACCAAGCACCACTTCTGCTACTGGTGGTGGTATGATTCCAAGGGCTGTGGCTGATTACTCTGAAGAAGACAGGATGAGAATAGAGATTGATCAAAAAGCCATGACAACCCTTCAAACTGCTCTTCCAAACTCCATCTACAGAGGCTTCAAGAAGTGCAAAACTGCCAAGCAACTATGGGAAGCACTGAAGCTTATGTATGAGGGGTCCTCTGAAGCAAATGAGAACAAGAAGGATCTCCTGAAGCAGCAGTTTGAAAACTTCACCTTCGAGGTACGTGAAACCATGACTCAACAATACTTAAGGTATGTTTAGATCGTGGATACTCTCATGGATGTTGGAGTAACTCTTCAGAATAGGGACATTGTAAGGAAGTTTATGACCTCTCTTCCTAGACAATGGACACATTATTATGTTGTTATCAAGAGGACTGCGAACCTTAAGACTCTTATTCTCACAGAGTTGTACGGTATTCTCAGTGGCTACCAGATGGAGATGAACATGCAACACGCATCTTGTAACTCCAACAATCAAATGAGTTCAGCCCTTCATGTGGATGAAAGGGAAAGCATTAAACCATAACATCATCTGATATGCTACCCTGACAACTCACAAAAGGGCCCTTTCATGACCTTCCCAGAGACTCCAAAAGAAAGCTACACTCAAGGAGGCCCTATCCAAGAGACAAGTTCTTCTCATGCCTTTGTCTCTACTGATAAAACCACATGAAACTTTCTCTTTACCCTTGAAGACCTAGACTGTATCCATCCAGATGATCTGGAGTACATGGAGATAGTTCAGCAGATGGCTCTTCTTACTCACAAAGCCAAGAAGTTCTTCAAGAGGACATGGAGGAAGTTTCCAAGCAATGCAGCTAGTGGAAGTTTGGGCTGGATAAGAGCAAAGTAAAGTGTTACAACTGTAACCAGATGGGACACTTTGCAAGGGAGTGTAAGGCACCAAGGACAAATTGTGGCCAAGCACAAACCAGACCAAACTACACTAACAAAGCTCCCCTGATTGAGAAGCCAAGGCAGCAAGCTGTAGTAGCTGTTTAAGAAGGAGGCTTTGACTAGAGCTTTCAGGTAGAAGATTCATCTTCAAACCAAGCACTCATGGCAGACCATGATGAAGCCAAGGTATTGGAACATCTTTGTACTCCTGAATGTATTGCTAAAGTTAATAAATACAGGTCCTATAACTTAGAAATGAGATCTAATCTTGAGTCTTTAAATATCTTAAAAGCTGATTTTAAGAGAGCTGAAAATGATTATAAACTAACGATAGAGGACTTAGAGAAAACCATTTCAACTCTTAAACATGAGCACACAAACTACAGGACTCAGATCAAAGACCTTATTACTAACTTAACTGAATGCCAGGATGAGCTTGTGATCAGTAAAGCCAAGGTAGAAAAATGTGTACTTGAAGAAGAGACCTTCAAGAACATAATATCCTCATCCTTGCATGCAAAAGTTTGTGAGATAGCTCTTCCACACACAATCTTGTCTGTAAGATCTCCTAGGTGTAAACTTGTGAGATGAGCTTCCCCTCATAGACCCTTTGATTGAAGAGGACGAAGAGGAGATGGTGAAGAATGGCTCTGAGAAGAGTGAAAAGGAGCATTCTAAGAAGGGTCACCATCCCTCTGAGGAGAGTAAAGCTGTTGGGATGACCAAGTCCATGAGAAAAAACTTGATCAGGAAGGCCAAAAGAAAGTCCAAGAAGGCTCAAGAGATCAAGGCCACCTTCAATTCTGCACTGAAACAAGTCTTCATCTCTGCAGGATTTGAAGTGGTGAAGGCTGAAGACACCAACTTGAACTCAATCAACAAGAGTTCTGGGTCATGTCCAAATCATCTCATCATCATGAAGAAGGCTGATCAGCTGTGCAACACTGATTTACAACCTGAACCATCCAGGTCCAAAGGTAGTTCTATCCCCACAAGAATTACCACAGCATCTGCAAAGACGAAGATGGAGAAGGAAAGTGATCAAGTTCAGCCTTCTTCACAAAGGAACACCTCTAGAAGAAGAAAATGGACTGTGTTATGTGTGGGAGTATTTCTCATCTTGCTAAGGATTGTGTTTACAATCCAAAGAGTACTCTCCACATGACCAAGAAACAAACTTCTACGAGTTTGGAGAAGAAGAAGCAAGCTTTGTAAGGAAAATCTCTTTGCTTCGGAAGCTCCAAAATGAAGAGGAAAACATGTGGAAACTTGCCTTTGGATGAAAATTTGGCCTTGGAAGAAAGGAATACTTCCGAAGCACTAAAGCCTGCTGCAGTGAAAGCAAGATCTTCCAAAGGTACAGTCATCAAAACTTCCAAAGACAACAAAACTTCTGAAGTATTGAAGGTCAAGTCTAAGCTTCCAAATGTGGTTTGGAAGTCAAAGAAAGACCAAGTGGCTGAAAGTTCTTCATCAACATCAGCAAATGATCCTTCTAGCATGACTATAGGATCAATTATTGTTCCATTGTCTTCAACTTCTTATGATGAGCCTAAGACCAATGAGGCTTGGGTTTCCAAATGTAACTAACCATCTCTTTTATGCAGGAACAGCTCAAGACAAACAGAAATGTATGGATCATTGACAGTGACTGTTCCAGGCACATGACAGGCAATAGGTCACTGCTCCAAAAGTTTGAAAGAATTGATGGAGGACCAGCTTCTTTTGGAGGAGATGCAGGAGGTTACGTTACAGGAAGGGGCAAGGTCACAAATGGTAAGCTCTGCATTGAGAAGGTAAACTTTGTCAAGGTGCTTGGGTACAATCTTTTGAGTGTATCCTAATTTTGTGAATAGAGTCATAACATGCTCGTTACTGAGCATGAGTGCATTGTTCTGAGGCCCGGGGTTGTCATTCCTTATGAGCACATCTTGCTCAAAGCCCCAGGAAAGGGAACATGTACAAGATGGATTTGCAAGAAACATCTCCCTCATGAGAAGTTTCATGCTTTCTATTTAAAGCAAATAATGATAAGTCTTTCCTCTGGCATAAAAGAATATGCCATGTAAACTTTAAAAACATGAATGAATTAATTAAGAATGATTTGGTAACTGGAATACCAAAGAAAGAGTTTACAAGTGATGACCACTGTGTTGCATGCTTGAAGGGGAAACAACACAAGATATCTCACAAGCCAAAGGTAAGAAATTCCATCATTAATCCCCTACACTTATTACATATGGATCTCTTTGGCCCCACCAATGTAATGAGTCTAGGAAGGACCTCTTATTGTTTGGTGATCACAGATGACTTTACTAGATTCACTTGGGTCTTCTTTCTTAGAGCTAAGGATGAGACCCATGAGATTCTAACGAATTTCATCTTAGATATTAAGAATCAATGTGATCACAAGGTCAAAACCATAAGATGTGATCAAGGAATTGAATTCAAGAAACAAATCCTTGATACATTTTGTGATGAAAATAGTATTACAAGACAATATAGTGCTCCCAGGACTCCTCAGCAAAATGATGTTGCTGAGAGGAGAAATAGGACACTAATTGAAGCTGCAAACCGCCCATCACCTTCTGGGCAGAGGCAGTGAACACTGCTTGCTATGTGTAAAACAAAGTTTTAGTAGTTAAGACACATGGTAAGACTCCTTATGAACTTTGGCACAAGAGGAACCCTTTCATTGGTTTTCTCGGGTCATTTGGATGTCCTTGTACCATCTTGAATACCAAAGATCAAATTTTCAATTTTGCTGAGAAATCAGATGCTGGACATATTATTGGATACTCTAATGGTCCATTTGATCGATTTGCAGTACAAATGATACGTTGGATCATTCAATATCAAATAAAAACAATAGAAAACAAAGATGATGAAGATTGAGAACAACCACCAATGATTCAAAATAAGGCAATGATGATCAACATAATCAATAATAACAAAGCACAATGATATATCAGTGAATAAACTGCTTAAAATACTCACTTGCAACAAGGATAAATGATTAGGGTTTTTACAAGCTTAACAAACAATGAAAATGATCAAAACTATATATAGAAGTCTTAGTTTCATAGACAGTTTCACTGGAAGCAAAACTGTTCTGCCGAAACTATAGTTTCGCCCGGCAGAAACAACAGTTTCGCCGGGTGAACTATAACAGCTGACTATGAGCGAAACTGTAATTTCGCTCATAGTTTCGCTAGACAACAAAACTAAACAAAATGTATTACATTCAAAAGTAACTAACATTAAACCTATTACAACATAATATAAACATAATCTAATCTAAACAATGGTGAGTCCAACCTATACTTGATCTTCATACTCTTCCAAAGCCAAGGCTTATTGAGTATACAATCTTAGAACTAGAGTAGTTGAGAAGTCAGCCAATGTGACTTTCAATGAGCACACTCTCAGTATGAAAGGTTCTGGTCCTGATTGCCTATTTAATATTGATTTAGTTACCAACTATTTTAACAAATCTTGTGAGCATGTTTCAGGATCCACAGATATACTACCTACAGGTGATCCTGACCCAAGATTTGAGCTGAGAAGACCTTCAAGCTACACAATTTCAGCTCCAGTTGTAACTAACCCTGCAAATGAAGTTTCTACCAAAACATCAATGACAAATCCTATTGATACTTCTAAGGTGCCTTCAAATTCCAGCTAAGAGGCACAACACTCTGATGAAGGAGCTTCAAGTGTAGAAGGAAATGGTGGTGGTGAAAGTGATCAAGAATTTCTTGATGCTGACAACCACTCCATTGAAGACAACATAAATGATGTCACACACTCATTAGATCAAGTCAATCTTGATAAGTGTTTTGATGTGGAGGGTGAATCCTCCTTGCCAGATCAAAATTTCTCAAATTTAGATCTGTCTAAGCAACTTGCTGTGATCCCTTAGCTAAGGATCCACAAGTCTCTTTCTATCATAAACATCATTGGAGATGTTGATTCAGGGGTGAGACAAGAGGACAAACCCATGATGCAAATGTTTGTCTTCACTCTCATTTTTTCCCAGATAGAACCAAAGAAAATTGATGAAGCTCTAATGGATAGAAGTTGGGTTGAAGCAATGCAAGAGGAGCTGCTTCAATTCAAAAGGCAAAAGGTTTGGAACCTATGTCCTCTTCCTCAAGGGAATACTACCATAGGAACCAAATGGGTGTTTAGGAATAAAAAGGATGATAGAGGACTTATCATCAAGAACAAGGCAAGACTAGTTCAAGGGTATAATCAAGAAGAAGGAATTGACAACAAAGATGTTTTTGCTCTTGTAGCAAGACTTGAAGTTGTTGGGATATTCCTAGCTTTTGCTGCATCCAAGAACTTCAAGGTTTACCAACTTGATGTCAAGTGTGCTTTTCTCTATGGGGTGATTGATGAAGAGGTGTATGTTAAACAACCACCTGGGTTCGCAGATCCTAATCATCCTAATTATGTCTGCAGGCTTGATAAAGCTCTTTATGGGCTGCACCAAGCACCAAGGAAGTGGTATGAGACTCTATCTTACTATCTCTATCAGCATGGATACAAAAGGGGTATTATAGATGCAATTCTCTTCATCAAAGAAACAGGAAATGACATAATGCTAGTTCAAGTATATGTTGATGACATTATCTTTGGGTCAACTAATCCAAAGCTCTGCAAAGACTTTGAGAAGCTGATGAAGGACAGGTTTGAAATGAGTGCCATGGGGGAACTCAATTTCTTTCTAGGAATTCAAGTGAATCAAGTTGACAATGGCATTTCATAAGTCAGTCAAAGTATGTACAAGACATACTTAAAAGGTTCAAAATGACTGATTGTAAGGTTGCTAAGACACCCATAGCCAAGAACCACTCCGTTGGACCTGATCTTGAGGGGGAGTATGTTGATGAGCATCTCTACAGGGCAATGATTGTGTCTCTTATGTACCTCACAGCTAGCAGGCCTGATATCATGTTTGCTACATGCATTTGTGCATGATATCAAGCCAACCCTAAGATGTCACACCTGGTCACTGTCAAAAGAATTTTAAGATATCTCAAAGGTGCTCCATCACTTGGCCTTTGGTATCCAAAGAATTCTGACTTTAATCTGTATGCTTATACAGAAAGTGACTATGGTGGTTGCAACATGACTGTAAAGTCTACATCAGAAGGATGTTAATTTCTTGGTGGAAGGATAATCTCTTGGCAATGTATGAAACAATCCTGTGTGTCTACATCAACTGTTGAGGCTGAATACATTGCTGCTACAAGCTACTGTGCTCAAGTGCTTTGGATTCAAAATCAGATGCTGGACTATGGATTCAACTTGAAGGAGACTCCCATCCACAAAGACACAACAGTGCTATCTCAATCATATAAAATCCTATGCAGCACTCAAGAACAAAGCATAGCAATATCAGGTATCATTTGATTAGAGATAACTTTGAAAAAGGCTTAATCAAACTTGTCAAAGTTAACACAAATGAACAATATGCTGATCTGTTCACCAAAGCTTTTGATTAACAAAAATTTAAATATCTTGTATCAACCATTGGGATGATTAACTTTGAATAGCTTTTCTTAAAACTTAATCATATTATTTCTAAAACCTTTGTGTCCTAAGTTGTCTATTTCATCATCTTTATAAGCCCTTGTTTTCTTTGGAAGAAAATATTTTCAAAAGACATTTCTTAGATTTTTGAAAATTTTGATCTCTTTACTTTTCGGAAGAAATTTATGTCTTGGTAAACAAATAACTACTTCAGTAATTTTACCTTCGGAAGAAGTTTCTGAAATATCTTCCGAAGCCTAAAATCAACTTAAGTACTTTTATGTTTTACAAGAACAATTTTTTTCCAAAAGCAATTTACCTTCGGAAGTTTTCATTCTCTTTAGAACAAAAACTCTGAGTGTTAATTATCTTCCGAAGCAAAATTCTGAAAAACCTTTGAAATATCATCCAAAGCAAATTTGCCTTCGGAAGCTTTTTCTTCAGAACTTCCGAAGCAAATAACCTTCGGAAATTTCTCGACTTCCAAGAAAAATACTTTTGGGCAAAAGTAAACTACTTTTCAGAGGTGGGACCGACATTCGGATTTCAAAGATTATCCACTTTCATTAACTTTGTCTCAAATTCTTTTCACATAGATACCCAAAGGTTCCCCCCTTTTTCACTATCTTCTTCAATTATACTAATCCTTAAACCTAAATTCTCCCAAACCGCCTTTGTTCTTCACCTTCCTTCACCTTTAAGCTTCTCAAAATGGCCAACCTAAACCGCAGAAACAACCCTGACTTCTCCATGCAACTTCACAGGCAACACAACCAAGTTGCTCTGTTGAACTCTGAGAAAGATAATAGTTTCTTAAAGGTTTGCCGTTTTTTGGCTCTATCCAACTACTTCACCGCCCTAACCATTGATCCTACTCTCTAAAAAGATCATCTGCTTGAATTTTGGAAGACCTGCCAAGAGGTCATTATGGATGGGGAGAAGGCACTGTCTGCCACAGTGTAGGGGAGGACAATCTTCATCACTCCGGCCATCATCAACACTCACTCACAGCTGGATGATGAAGAAGGTGAGTTGTCCTTCCCAAAAGAAGCTGTTAATCATTATTTTGTGCAGATGGGCTATGAGGAAGATTTCTCCATAAAGACCTTCAGGAAAAGGAAGGTCTCATCCCAGTGGAAATACCTGCTTCATGTGGTTATCCACAGCTTGTCATATAAGCATGGAGGGTGGGACAAGATTCCTGAGGATCTCTCCTTCATAGTGCATGGAATGGTTCAAGGGGTCAAGTTTAGGTACTCTAAGTTTGTTTACACAAATTTGCTTGCTAACTTGGACTTCTTAGAGTATTATATGTTTCCTAGATATGTTCAATACATTCTCAACAATGAACTGGGCTCACATTTGAGGGAAACAGGTAATATTCTTAAATTAGGACAGATGAAGCCCGACATCTTTAAAATATTGAAGAAGCCAACTGTAGGCTTCTTAGGGGTAGAAACAGCCCTTGTCCCAAACTGTTAGAGCTCATTGCTCAAGGTGACAACCTAGCAACACAAGCTAGTGTTGAACCCACACCTTCTACCTCTTAACCACCAAAAAGACCACAAATCACCCTCACCTACCAAAGAAAATCCAAACGAACCCCTGCTCAAGCTATTGAGCTTGTGCAGGCCCCCACACACTCACCCATACAGAATGAAGTGGATACTAGAGCTCCCACTTGCCCTGAGGAGCAAACCACTCCCATCTATTCAAGAATCAGTGCTGAGGTTCCTCATGCTTATCCTGATGAGCTCACAAGCCCAACTGCCTTAAGCCTTCACTCTAAGTCTCAACACTCAAGTGAACAACCTTTAGGGGACAGTTACCATCCCCAGGTTTTAGACTTAAATCAACCTATTCCCAACCTTGAATTCTATACTGATGAAGACTTAGGTTTCAGTGAGTACCATAAGTCTCTTTACTCTTCCCTAACTCAAAGAGAGATGAGTGCTTCTGAGTCCCCTATGTCTAGCCCACATCAGTCACCTATCACTGAGGTGGATTTTCCTGAACCTGTTCAGGATGTCCATATGGAAGAGGCTCTCACTTCTGCAAGTGATTCCATCATTAAGACCTCAACCATGACAACTCAACCCATTTACACTTCAACTGAGGCTGTCAATGTGCAGAGGAAATCCAGTAGCCAAGAACCTGAAGCTGGTGGTGAGAGAGAGGACTTTGATCCAATCATCTTATCCCCCAATGATTCTTCTGATGAAGATTAGGGGAACTTAAGACTAAAGGTGCAACTGTCAAAAACATGTTCCTATTTAGTCTCTAAGGTTAGTCACCTTGAATCTCAGGTGACTACCCTGCACAACAGGGTCAATGATCAGCAACTTGAGATATCTTATCTCCGGGAAAAACTAGTTGGGAGACCTTTAAGGAAAGCTAAACCAGGAACACAAGAACCTATGAATATGATTGACCTAACTCCTAGCTCACCTTTGCAAGAGGGTGATGCTACCAAAAAGGGAGAGAAAGTCATTACAGTCACAAAACCTAGGAGTTCTTCAGGGAGTATGGACATTGAGGACTCACCATCCTCACTTTCAATTGTGCATACTCAGCAACTTCCTCAAGTTCACATTGATGTGGACCCTTTAGACTCCTTCATTCAGAATCTCTTTGAGGAAGGCATTCCAATGGCTATATCATTCCCACCCTAAGGAACTTCAAACTACATTATTGGGTGGAGGTATCATGCTGATAGAAGAGCCCACATTCTTCAAAGAGTTCAAGGGCAGCAAGATGTGTTCAATTTTTCAAACCTTGAGTTACTATGAAGGTCTTAACCTAATCAACATGCCACTTGTCAACCCAAGTCAATCTAGACAAGCTGATAGGCTAGCATACAGGATTCAAGACAGAATTATTGAAGAGTTTAGTCTAAGAAGAAGGCAAAGGCAATCAGGTAATGTCATTGGTCAACTGGGTGTTAAGGCAGACCCTGAGATTAGCTTCAAAGGGAAAACCTTGGCTGAGGGCCCAGTGATAGAGCCTGAGAGCCCTGTCACACCAACAACTACTTTAAAAATTCATCCCCTCAGTGAAACACCTGCTGGTGAAGGTGTATCCAACCCTCCTTAAGAATTCATCATAAACCATAGTAGAGGAGTTGGTGTTTGATCTTCTTTCCTTATGAAGTCTTTGCTTATGTTCAGCTCTATAAACCTTGTTTTCATCCTACCCACAGACATAGAAAAGTCTCTCCCCCTTGGATGTATTGGATAGTTGGAGATGATTAGGCTTTGCAAATCCTTATTGTCTCTCTCAGGAAGTCTTAGTAATGCTTCTACATCATGGAAGTATTCAATTCTTCCGGATGTCCTCTTGATGATTGCATAATCCCAGTCTGGATCATATTTCCAGGTTATAATCTTGTTTTCTTCAACGGAACTGGGAGTTGTGATATGGTCATATAGCTCTATCAGGGTAGACTTTTGTTTAGTGATTTCCCTCACTGTTGTTCCTAGAGGCCATACTTTGCCAGGGATAACTGCCCTAGGCTCTCTGATTAATTTTTCTTTCCCTTTGTGTTGATCTTTAGATTCAACAGTTATAGGATTAGTATGGACTTTGCTTTGTTGCTCATATGATGGGTATGGAGCTTCAGTTCTGAATCTCACCCTTGTGTCAAGCTCAACAGCCATTACATGTTCCATCATCCTCCTAAGCTCACCAACTTTTCTTCCCTTGAGCTTATGTGCCTTGTAGTTATGACCTTGTAGCCAACAGATCATAATTTACTTGCTCAGCTTTGTTGTATCATAGTGCCCTAGATTTTTCTTGATTTTCTGAATGGCTTGAAATGTAGTGAATGCTTCATAGTCACAATTAGGGATCATAAATCTAGCAAGCTCAAACTCTTTCAGTAGATCCTTTATCTCAGTCACATTCATCCTCTCAACCATATCAAATGGAAACCCATGGTTGATAAGATTCATAAACATTGTTGACTCAGGCCTTTCTTCTAATATGTCTTTTGTTGTCACAAGATCATTAGCCTTTGATTCTCCTTGATCTCTTTGAGTTTCTTCTTCAGTGAGCTCTTTCCATTCTTCATCACTATCTGTTTCATTATGAGACATAGGCTTTGAAGTTGATACATCCATTAAAGGAGTGTGCTAAGGTGATGTAGGCCTTGATCTTTTAAGAGAATCTTGTACTACAATCACTTTCTTCTTAACAGGACCCAAGTACTTCCTTTTCCTTGAATATTGAATGATTGTCATTGAAGCTTCAACAGATTCTTTTGTTGTTTTGATACAGGAGCAATAGTTTCAATGTCCTTTATCTTCTTTCTCACTCTTTCAATCTCATTATCCTTTCTTTTCAGCTGAGCAACTTGTTCTTGTAGAGTCTTGTTAGCTTTGTTGCTCTCCAACACAAGCTTTTCTTTTTCAGCCTTATCATATGCAATTGACTATTTTTGTTCTTTGACAAGCTTATGCAGAGCATCAATGACTTCATTGTTTTCTTGTATGTTTTCTCTTAATCTTTTCAGACTAGATTCTTGTTTCATCAGCTGATCATCTTTTTCTTTTATCATCCCCTTCAACTCTTGAATTCTTTGCTCTCTATTGTTAGACTTGACAACAAGCTTATTGTATTCAGCAACCAGATAACTTTTGCTGACTGGGATATCATCATCACTGAGATCATCTTCATTGTAAGCAATCACATCAACATAGTTGGCCTCTTCTTCCTAATGTTGAGCAGTAATCTCATCATTATTCACTTCTTCAGGGGACACTTACTGAGCTTGAACTGGACTCAATGGATCTGCTTGTTCTTGATGTGGTTGTTGTTGTTGCTGATGGTCAGTGACTGGAGAGACAGATCAGTATCTTTTGAATGGACAGGGGATTCAGTCTTGGTTAATGACAGTTGAACTATACTTGCTTGTGAGGCGAAATCTGTCTCCCCGGTGTAAATGCTCTCAGTGGATTGATTTTCTGGAGTTGGAGGTTGTTGAGAAAATTGTATTTGGAGTTGATTTGGTGATGGAAGGTTAATTATAGAGATTGGTTGAGTGTTTTGACTGGCTGGTGATTGTGGTTGGGGAGATTGATGATGTTGGTGAATGGGAGATTGATGAGGTGAAGGTTAGGCTTCCACAGAGATAGTAGGTGAACTTCCTTGTGGTTCTTCCCATATCAATTCTTGAGGAATGTTGGCATTAGGATCAGCGACATCAGCAAACATAGGCATGTCATCACCTTAGTATTTTCCACTTATCTTGTTGAGCACAGATCTTCCTAGATGTGCTTGAACAAACACATCACCATCTCGGTCTATTCCAGGAAGCTCAGCATTTATGATCAATTGTAAGAACCTTGGGAACATATACATCTTGTCAGCTTTCTGTACGCTGATGTGGTCACTCAGACTCCCAAAGATGTACTTTGAGTAGTTGTATGTCCTCCCCTCAAATATGCCAATGATTCTAGAAGAAATGTGTCTAGAAAATCTATCCAATCCGGATTTCCTGTTGGAGATACACTTGAGATAAGTGTGACGCAAAAATCTATATGGCTTACACAATCTTCCTTTCTTTATTTCTCCCTTATCAAAATCACCATCATATCCCATCAGGTAGAACACCTTCTCTATATACTCATTTTCAAATACATCTTGGTGACCTGATTCTTGATCCCCTAACTCTAATACCCTTCTAATGGTCATCTCATCTATTCCTAGTCTTTCATTCTTAATATCAGCCATAATCACTTCAGATTCTCCATCTTCCACTATTTGAGCTGAATTCCAAAAGTCGACTATATGAGCTTGATGAATCACAGGCTCTGCTGTTAAAGCATAGAAAAGCCTGGATTGTCGCAAGTATCTGATGATGTCCCGTCATCCTTCCGGCACAGGGTCTTCGGGGTTTAAGAACGCGCACACATTGTGCTCCCTTGCAAGTCGATTAGCCATCTGTTCATAAGAATGAAGACGATTATGTTAGAACTAAGTCATCATATTTACGAATACTAAGAGTTAAATGAAAACGATGAATCAATCAGTTCATTACTGATGTTTATGATATGTTTTACCTTGAGATTAAGACTTGAAACCAGTTTTAAGCTTTGTTTGATGTTTAGGATTTGAGTAATTTTGAAATAAGATAAGGGAGGGATGAGGTTTTGACTAATGAGCTTCTAGGTCTAAAAGGTTCTGTAAAAGTGAATATTGAATTCCAAGTCAAAAACATCATTTATACATCCTTGGACACATTTATTTCATTTATTTAATGAATTGGGTCCCACTTTTCTTATTACTCATTCGGGGAATTTATTTATTCCGTAGATTTCAGTTCATCCGTTGGACATCTGCGGATGCCTAACTTAAAAACTGTAATTTTAAATTGAATTGAAGTATAACTTGATTTTCCATAGGTTACTAATCTATGGAAATGAATTATACTTGTAAAATATTAACTCATTCGTAGGTTACCAATCTACGAATAGTCATATTTTCATCCCCCTTATGTTACGCACTGTATCTTCTGCTAATGCTAAGCATGCACTGTAGCTTCTGCTGATGTTAAAAATGCCATGATTGAAACTTATTCTGTTGCATGGTTCTAATCAACTGATAGAACCATTTATTGCTATTGAACCTTGTTGACTTTGTATTCATGACAATTGTGCACAAGAAGGTTTGTATTTTAAAAACTTCATGTATCGAAAAGCCAAGATAGCTCAGGTTCCAATTCCTTTATATTGACAATTCATTTGACAATTTTGTTGTTAACTTATTTTTTTTATGATTCTACTCCCCCAAAATTTTTTATTAATGATGAACGAAGGCATTTATCATAAATTTCTAAGAAGAATATCATGAAAGACAAATGTTTGTCCAAACAGAAAGAAATTAAACTAAACAAAATTGAAATGAGTACTATGTACAAGCATATATACACATAGAATGGGATCATACTATAACACTAAGCATCTTCCTGATTAATTTGTTTGATGAATTGATACTTGATTTTAGTTCTGATTGCAAGTATGTTTGTCCACTTAATTCCATACAAGAGTATTGTGTCAACTAGGCATGTTGTTTATCATGTTATCATGTTTATTAGGAGGTAACTGTTATGGGCTTCACATTTAATTCACTTAGAGCTTGTCCTCCCTTTGTGAGTCAAATCATCATCTTTTCTCACTTAGAAACTATGTACTTTAAGTTATAAGTTCTATCTTGAGATGCATTTGACATCTCATTAATGCATTGATGTAAAAGCTCTAGATTTAATATACAGTTGATCACAGAGGATTCTTTTGAGAGCTTAGATATGATCATCATCAGGTCACCAGATCTTTACTTCCGTGAAACAGAGGTGCCTTTAATCCAGGTCTTTGTTTACACAAAACCGAGAGATGATGAGGATCATGATCTTTTCACCAGTTGGTTACAGATGTATACCATGGTGATCATACACCCAGGTCTTTGATTACACAAAAGAGAGGAAATATGATTTGCAAAGATAGATATTATAAAGTGTTGGTACAGAGTGTGCTTAGATGAGTGATTTTGTCACATCAGAATAAGACTCACTTGTTGTATGCTCAAAATGAAGTTTTCCACAAACATTCACTTTTCATTATGTTTGGCATGCTCTTAGTGTATTTTCCACTCAAGATGAACCTACTCACATATCAAGAAATTGGTCAGATTTAAATGATATTTAAGAATTCAGGGAGAAGCAAAGGCATAGTGTACTATCATTTCCCATACATATGACATGTTGAATTAAAAAAAACACAGAAAGAAAATAATATATTTTTTTATTCTAAGCTTCGGAAGATGTTTCAGAAGTTTCTTCTGAAGGTAAATTGCTTTCAGAAGAAAATTGTACAAAGACATAAGTTTCTTCCAAAGGTAATGATAAATCTTCCGAAGGTTAAAATATTATTATTATTATTATTATTATTATTATTATTATTATTATTATTATTATTATTATTATTATTATTATTATTATTTACAGGGACTGACACATGTTTTTCTTTGTTGCTCATAACGATTAATCTAAGTTGATCATCCCTAGAGACTCAACTAGAAAATTAAATCTAACTGAATCAAAGGCTTTAGTGAATAAATCAGCAAGATGATTTGTTGTATCCACTTTGACTAACTTGATCAAACCTTTTTCTAAGCAATCTCTCAAAAACTGGTATCTTATTTCAATATGCTTTGTTTTACTATGTTGCACTGGATTAGCAGTGATAAACATAGCTGCTGAATTGTCAATATAAATTAGAGTGTGAAGGAAATTGTAACAATAATTAAGCAATTGGTTTTGCAACCAAAGGACTTGAGAGCAACCAGCTGAAGCAGCTTGCCATGAAACTAGTCTTGGTCCTATGAATTGACATCCACAGTAGTGGATTTTCTATTGTTGTTGCATCCTCCAAAGTCACTATCTGAATATGAGTAGACAATGAAGTCACCATCCTTTTGATACCAAAGTCCAAGGGCTTGTTTTCCTTTGAGTTATATAAAAATTCTCTTCACAGCATTCAGATGAGACTCTTTTGGATCAGATTGGTACCTAGCACAAACACACAGCAAACATAATGTCAGGTCTACTGGCAGTTAAATACATAAGTGATCCTATCATTGATCTATATAATCTTTGATCAACAGATTTTCCTGAAGGATCAGGTACAAACTTTTCAATTGTTGAGGCTAGTGTTTTGCATGAAGATGTATCAGCAAGGTTGTACTTCTTCAATTTTTGATGTATGTACTTCTCTTAATTGATGAAAATGCCATCTGTCTTCTGATGAACTTGTAGACCAAGGAAGAAAGTTAATTTTTCCATTAAACTAATCTGAAACTCAGATTTCATCAACTCTTCAAAGCTTACACATAATCTCTTGTTACTTGATCCAAATATAATGTCATCAACATAAATTTGAACAACTTAGAGATCTTGATGTTCTTGTTTGAGGATGAGAGTCTGATTAGTGGTTCCCCTTTTGTATCCATGCTTGAGCAAGGAAGATGATAATGTTTCATACCACTTTCTTGGTGCTTAATGAAGACCATACAAAGCCTTGTCAAACTTGTATACCCTGTGTGGGTAATGAGGATCTTCAAATCAAGGAGGTTGTGCTACATAGACTTTTTCATCATTTTTCCAATATAAGAAAGCACACTGACATCCATTTGATAGACAGTGAACTTCTTATACGAAGCATATGCTAGGAATACTCCTATGGCTTCAAATCTTGCAACTGGTGCAAAAACTTAATCATAGTCTATCCCTTCTTCTTGTGTGTAACCTTGTGCAATCCACCTTGCTTTGTTTCTCACAATTATACCTCTGTCATCTAGTTTATTTTTGAAGAGCCAACTTGTTCCAATTGAATGTTAGCTTTCAAGTAAATCAACTAGATTCCAAACTTTCTGCTTTCTGAATTGTTGAAGCTCTTCTTGCATAGCTTCAATCCAGCTATTGTCCTTTAGAGCAGCTATGATGTTTGGAGGAACCACTTGCGATAGAAAACAAGTCAAAAGACATATGTATGCAGCTCCACCTTGGCTTCTTGTTGTTCTTTTATCAAGATCACCAATAATGTTGTTTAATGAATGAGTCTTATGAATTCTTGTTGTTGGAGTAGATTCAACTGGAATAGATGATTCCAAGTTAGTCATATTCATTGATGTAGATGGATCCAATCCAGCTGATGAATTTAGGAAGTAATCAAAGTGTTCCTCCTGTTCATCATTAGGTATGGAGTGATCTTCCTATGTTTGAACATCAGGTGCATCACTAATATCTCCCGCGGGAACTTCTCCAGAAGCATTTTGTTCTTCCGTAGGAGTTACAGGAACTTCTACGGATGGTATATGAGGACTTGCTGTATCATCTCCAATGTTTGTTGCATCTTCTTGAGAGCATGGAACAACTGCTGAGACATTATTCATATCTCCGGATGCAGAATGCACATCCGCGGATGCAGAGTCAGCTGCTGCTGATGAAGTGTTTCCATTTAAGGATGTGCATCCATTTTGCTGGACTTGTGCAGCATCATTGTTATTATTTTTTGTTCCTTGTTCCATGATACTTGATGTGTGTGTATTCTTGGAGGATCCGCAGATAATGACACTTCATTCATATTTGGTGGAACAAATGGATAACATGTATCATCAGCTCCTACATTATTCAAATAACCAGAGTTAAAAGAGTCTGTTAGTGCATCTACATCAAACAACCATGATGATCCTTTAACTAATTTAGGAAAAAAAGATTCATCAAATGATACATTAGGAGTTTCTTTGACAATGTTATGTTGTGGAATATAGATCCTAAAAGATTTAGATGTTGAAGAATATCCAACAAAGAAACCATCATAGGCTTTTTCTGAAAATTTTCCCAATTGTTCTTTTGTGTTTAAAACAGATACATGACCCCTAAAAGCTTTAAGATATCCTATGCAAGGTTTTATTTTAAATAAAAGCTCATAAGGTGTTTTATTATGTTCTTTGACAATCAATGTCCTATTTTGAACATTGCATGTTGTATTCACTGCTTTAGCCCTAAGGGTGATTGGCAATTGTGAATTAGCTAGCATTGTTCTTGCTGCTTCAATAAGTGTTCTGTTTCTTCTTTCAGCAACTCCATTTTGTTGTGGAGTTCTTGGTGCACTGAATTGTCTTGCAATACCTTTATTCCTACGAAAGGAATCTAAGTCAGTATTAACAAATTTAGTCCCATTGTCACTCCTGAAAAATTTAACTTTTAAATCAAGTTGCTTCTAAATCTTGATGACAAAGTCCATTAATGTTTCTGATATTTCACTCTTTTGTTTTAAGAAGAAGACCCATGTGAATCTAGTGAAATCATCCACTATCACCAAACAATATTGCCTCTTTCCAATGCTCATCACATTGGTTGGACCAAACAGATCCATGTGAAGCAATTTAAGTGGTGTAGTGTTCGTATTGATAATTTTGGATTTATGAGACAGTCAATGTTGTTTTCCTCTATAACATTAAGGACAATGATTTGAATAATAAAACACTTTCTTTGGCAATCTAATGACTAGGTCATTTTTCACTAATTTGTTCATGTTCTTCATGTTAGAATGAACAAGCCTTCTATGCCACAATTGAGATTCATCTTCTGATGACTTAGATATGAGGCATATTTCAGGACTTGTGAGTGAAGTGTTGTTCATATCCAAAACATATGTGTTTCCTTTTCTTGATGCTTTAAGAAGGATCCAATCTTCTAGAACTGAAAAAACCTGGCTTAAGGATGTAAGAATTAGTGTTATCAAATAATGTGGTATAATTTTGATCACAAATTTGAGACACACTCATTAAACTATATTGTAAATTTTCACAATAGTTTACTTTCTCAAATTTGAGCACACCATTAGTTACCATTCCTTCACCAACTATTTTACCTCCCTTCTCATCCCCACCAAATGCCACATATGAGGCATTTTTATGCTTGAAGTCATGGAGAAGTGAAGAGTTTCCTGTCATATGCCTAGAACAACCACTATCAACATACCACTTGTTGTTAGCTCTCCAAGATTGTTCTTGCACACATAAATAAATGAGTTAGAATTGACAACCCAAGCCTTAATGATCTTGGGTTTGCAAGCGGTGTCTAAAATTATTACTCCTTCATGAATAAGTCTTGAAGTTTCAGTACTAATTTTAGTTTTAATTGATTCATTGGGAGTTGTTTTAGGTGAGGATGATTCTATTGAAGATGAGGTTGTTGAACTAGTTCCTGGTTTCTCAATCTCTTCTTCATTCACCTTAGTTTTGTTGGTTTGATTTTTTGTTTTTGATAATGAATCTTGGTTATTGAAAGTTTCAATATTTTTTGATTTTGAATGAGGTACATGAGTTCCCTTTTCAAAATTATCAAAGAAAGCATCATCAGCATTTGTTTCTTTTTCAGTCAAATCCACCCTTTTGTGAGTTGTTTTTGATTGCTGAAATGTTGTTCGTTTCTTCGAAGGTTGAACATCAGTGGATGTTTTCTCCTTTGGTTTTAGCTTTTGTTTTTGTTATTGGTTCTTATTTTTTGAATCTTTTTCACAATTAGTAGATTGAGTGTCTGATTCAGCTTTATCAGATTGTTTCTTCCTTGTGCTCTTTGTCTTGTTCTTTTTGTTGAAATAACATTCCTGAGTTGAATGGTTATTTTTGTTACAAATAGCACAATGTCTGTTGAAGTAGCAGTCAGATGTCATGTGATTGTTCCTATTGCAAATAGAACAATAACTACTGAAGTAACAATCTTTAGTATTGTGGTTTTACATATCACATCATTTGCAATACATTTCCTCAGATTCTTTGTCAGAATCAGTTACTTTCTTCTTCTTTGTCAACTTTTGAGGCTTTGCATCCTTCTCCAATTTTGTATTTGATTTATCCTCTTTCACCTTTTGAGGCTTTGATTTGTTTGCTGCTGATTTTGCCGTCCGCAGATCCTCTACTGAGTCAGTAGATTTGGTTTTCCGCAAATCTCCTACTGACGAAGGCTTCTTCTTCCGCTGAAGATCTGCTAATTGTTTGTTCTTTTCTTTTTCTACGGAAAATGTGTGTACTTTCTCAGTAGATGCACACTTTTCAATTTCTTCATTTGAAGGTTTTTGTTGCTGATGAAGTTCTTGAAGACCTTCATTTAGCTGAGCTATTCTCTTCCAAATAGTCTTCAGCGTGTTTCTTTGTTTTGGAGGATATGGCAACTTTGTTTCTTCAAGAACTTTGGGAATGATTGTTTTTTCAAGGACTTTTGGAATGATTGTTTCAAAAGCAACATTCTTACCAATGTTCAGTAGATCATCATCATGTTCATCAGAATCATCCAAGTCATCACACTCATCAAAGTCAAATTCTAAGTCATTTTGTTTAATATTTTCTAATTCAAAAGACTCAGTTTCATTCACCTTAGTTTCATTATGATTAACTTGTTGATTAGAGTTTGTTTCAAACTTGGTGCTTGGCACAAAATGATTTGACAAGTTATTTGTCATTGATTCAGGTAAAGGTGAGTAATTATTGTTTATAGGAGGTGCCATACCATTATATCCCAACCCATACATGTTCTTTGATTCAATATGAGAATTTAATAATTTCAAATACAGCTAAGATGAAAGTTGAAACTTCTGAAGTTTCACTTCAATTAATGCATGATCAGCCATGGATTTAGTTGAGTGTGACAACCGACCTCTAGGTCATAATTCTAACCTTATTAACCTGCATCATTACCCATTCAATTAATATTAATGTTATATCATTACCAATATTATTATTAGCATTATTATTGTTGTGGTTAACGTTCACCATTTTTGTTATTTCATGTGCCTTTTTGAGATGATTTATCTAGATCAGGCATTAGCTAGGGAAATCATAGTGTCCCGGGAAAGTAATTAGTCATCCATGCTAGAATTAAATCATAACTGAAACAATCAAAATGTGTGCATGAACTCAATTTTTTGGATTAATGCATGCATACCCATGCAAAATACTTAACAACTAACTAAATAATACCACCTAAAATACTACACTACACTACAAAATAATACTACATAATATTATTTACCATTAAAATTTAAAACAAAAATCCCCTCACTACACTCAAGATCGGCCGCCCCTTTCTCCTCCACTCCCCTCTCTTTTACACTACCACCATTTCCACCACTACCATTACATGCATCACCATTACACTCCTCTCAACTCTCCCTCTCACTCTTGGATCCTTTCTCCACCAGAAACACACACACACTAACGGTTTTCTCTCTAATCCCAGCCATATTCGAAGAAAAACTACAACACAAGCATCGGCCAAGCTTAAACCGCAAGGAAGTGAAGGTTTGTAAGCTTGTGGTGCTCGGGTCTTGCAAGCTCGTTGTTCTCCAGCCTTGTTCGAGATTCTCCAGCCTTGTCCAAGGGTTTCCAGGCCATCCTTGTCTAGCTACACTATCAAAGCCGTGGACTACAACTAGTGTAAGCTTTATGTCACCCGGTTCATAAAGAGCTTCTATCATTCTTGAAGGTATCTCACTCGTAATATATGTCATTCTATAGATGTAACACGGTTTACACCTAGAAAAACCTCTTTTTGCGTGTATTTACACCACCCAACTTGTAAACTTTCGAAACTAAACATGTAACCTAATCAAAAAAGGTTTTATAACCTTCTATAACCTGATTCAAAGTTACAAAAGGATTGGATATCGTATAAACTCAAGTTATAATGTTTTACACAAGTGTAATGGATGAAAATGGTGTAAATTTCTAAGTTTCCATCTTGTTCATAGGTTGTTTGTTGAATCCTTGAGTTAGATATGATATTTTAGTAGGTTATGGATGATTTTGGGTGTATGATGAGATGTTAATAGCTGAAAATGTTAATGTCATAGACTTATAAACAATTTGCACATATTCGGGGACCCGAAAACTGGTAAAACGACTTAAAAATAAGGATACATGGATTTTAATCATATTAAAAAGAATTCCAGGCTCTGAAAGGGTTAACAAAGTATTTGGATCAGATTTGTTGAATAAATGGTCAAAGAATGGATTAAATGAAATTTTAGTTAAAAACGGGTCTTAACCGGGTAACGTTTGGAAGAAAATCTTGGAAATAAGAGAACAAACCAAAAATCTAGGGAAACCATGTAATTTCAGTAATATAAGTGTATAATATTTTCAAAGATTATAAGAATTTGGTAAAACAAGCTTTTAAACGGTCATTTACGAGTAAAAACGCGTTTTAACGGGTTAAAAGTTAAAATGTGGACTTTCACCTAAGAGGAACTTGTAATACATTTAACTGATTAAAAACTTATAAAAATTCATTAAAATAATATTTAATGGATCTAAGATTAAAAATATGGAAATCAACACTTAACCGTTAAAACCCTTCGGTTTTACCGTAACCGGTAACGGAAGACATAAAAATATAAAAACCGGACCTAAATTCTGAAATTTTGGTATAAACTTACTTAACATCAGTTACCTAACTTTAAGAAACTAATATTGGCCACAAAGGTCATTAAATGCAAGAAATCAAACTTTGGGGTAGAAAGTGTATATTTTGGAAACTTAGAGGACTAAACTGTAAATTTTGCTAAACTTCAATAAACCGACCCCCCTGGACCAAAAATCACTTAAAAGACTCAAACTAACTTTTATAAGTGATTTAACATGGTAAATCATGTATTCTTTCCTAAGAAACCCTAACTTTTTATAAAAGGAAACTTTTTATTTAAAGACTTAAGCTAGTAAGACATTAACCTCATGACACACCTAGTGCATCTCCATAACCCTAGAATTACTGGCTTAACACTTAAATCTTGATGGTAGGGTGCTAGACTTGAGACTTTTCCCGGCACACGAAAAAACCTTTTTGCTTGAATTTTAAGGTGAGTTCTAGTGTCCCCTTTTTACTACTATTTTTGGGATGAAACATGCTATATCTGAACTGAAACCTTTTATGAGCTATTGTATGATGCTTGAATGTTGGGGTTAATGTTAGAACCTGCTTATATTTGTATCACGATCATTAATTCTTGTGTGAACCGCTTATTTTATATGGGTAGATCTACTTGGAGAATCCCCCACACACAGTGCCTTCCGTGATGAACGGGAAGGGTACCACACTGAGATCCTGCGGGGTCGTTTGTGGCATGTGACAAGTTTTTATAAGATACTAGGTGAACCATCCGGCAGGTATGGTCCACTATTTTGAGGCTCAGTTCTTCCTTCGGGATTAACCAGTAAAACACAACTTTTGAAGAGGCTAGCCGGGACTGAGTGCAGGGTTGATTGTGATCCCCCACAACAGTGAATCTTTGATTCTTTTAAATCAAGTGTGGATTCTTTTGAATCCTTTTGTTTTTAAACTTTAAGCAATTGAATTCACCAACTTTTTAGTTGACACAATTTCTTTTTGAGCATGTTTCAGGTAAACCATTATGTTGAAGACGTTGACCTAGTACCATGACCATGGCATTGGCTTGTCTGATTTTGAAAACACTTTGAACTATTTATAACTACTTTTGATGAATACACTTTGTCCTTATGTTGGATTTACAATTTCATTTGTGGGCTAGATCTGTTTCTAGCCCTGGTTTTCTTAAAATATTAAATGCCACGTGATGTTCCCTCCTTTTGTGCTCTTATGATGGTTTGTTTCTGCTGCCATATGTATTGCTAGTCTGTGACGTCCCACCCTACCTGGGCCCGGGGTGTGACAGATTGGTATCAGAGCCAAAGGTTGTATAGAAGTCGGGAATACCATAGTAGACCCTAGGCTATAACCCTGATACCTTAGGACCGTCCTTGTGGGAAAGTGTTGGGATGATCGGGTTGGGTAAATTGATGATTACACTTGATCAACGTAATCATGAATTTACCGGACGTGCAAGTTCCAGCATGGATCTATAGGTAATAAGTGGACTTGTTCTTTTTGAAACATATGATTTTTGAAATTTCTTTGGTAGTGGTCTAAAAGTTTTTCCTAAGTGTTAACTACTATACATATTGCTACTTGAAGAAGCTACTAACTATTACTTACTGATACCTCTAGTTATTGACACTATTGGGATATCTGATACTATTACCATCACTACCATAAGTACAATTATTATTACAATCATGAGCTATGAGAAACCAAATTACTCATGATATTTCTTGCAGGATAGCAGGACTATGGCTGACAAGGGTAAGGCACCGGCATACCCCACTGACGGGACTGTACCATCTAGGAGCCTTAAGAAGGCGATACCGCGAACGGAGTACGAAGAGTATATGAGGATATGTGGACATCCGGGATGGATATCCGTCACATCCGACGACACCGAGCCGTTAGAAGACACTTATTCGACATCCCTGCAGGACCGGTGAAGGGTATGCACTTACAACACAACAACACAATGAGGAGAGTTGCTTAGAACACTTAACAGATCAAATAGGGAACTGGTTAACTTGTTAATGAAAGATGCTAATAACATAAGTAAATATGAGACAAAACAAGATTGCAAACAACACAAGTATTGGTTTTCAAGAATGTTGTATATTGCTTCTCAAGTTCTATTACAAATGTTACCAAGCATACGATGGAAAGTTACAAGTACTTGAGATACTTTATACTACATCCTACAGCCGGCCATACTTTGAAGGCCAGCTGGATACAATTAACTAGACAACTACAAAATCAAATGTAGAGTCAAAAGGCAGATCTGCCTTTTGACTAGTGACTATGACATGCCATAGCTCACATCCTAATATATTACAAAAAGGCTAAAAGTAAAAGTAGAAAGCACATACTCAAGACCTCAATGTACAGTTACCAAAAGCATGGACCTTTTCACCAACTCATGTAAGTTGGTGACATTACAGAGTAGCAGCGGAAAGGTGGTCCAGCTTTATGGTAAATTACATCAGATAAAGGCATATCTCTAAAAGTCTTCGGAAGAAATCTATCTTCATTCTTTGGCTTTGGAAGACTTTGTCTTTGAAGCTTCGGAAGACTTCACTTTTGGCTTCAGAAGATGTTGGTCTTGGCTTCGAAAGATTTTACACTTAGAATATTTATAGTGCATGGTGTAAAACTTTCAAAGCATTTCTACTTCTGTTCTTTAGTGCATGCATGCGGAGAGACTTCGGATGTTTTGGCTGCATCAGACTTATAGGAATCCTTACAAACTCCCCCTAGGCTGATGCTACCAAAACATTTAGAAGATCTTCAGATGTTGGTAATATTCAGGACGATGATGACCATACTTCTTCATCAGATGGTCAGGATCACGCAGACTCTCATAAAACTTCTCATCTCAAAGAGATCATGCAGAGGTAAGTTGATTATGTCTTGCCATGTATAGACATTCTCAACACCTTGATCTCTTATCACATGCCATCTCTCTGGATTGGTAGTGAAGGTCCAGGATAAGATGGGTCTCTCAGCTGCAAGAGGAGCCACTTGAATTGGAGTTGATTGGGTTGCCTGTTCATGCACTTCCTCAGGTTGATCTGACTCAGCCTGAGGTGTAGAGGTGGATGATTCAGGCTTCTTCTTCTTTGACATTGATTTGGAAGCCATCCTCTTCTTCCTCTTAGAAGAATGTAACTGAGAAGACTGGTCTGCAGCACCTTGTTGATCATCCTTGTCTTTCTCAGTTAGGTGTTCCTCCCTCACAGATTCAGAAGGAGAGGGAGTTTGATCCTGGTGTGGATCAGAAGATGAAGATTGCTAAGGCTCAGCAGGAGGTCCAGGTTGTGTTAACTCAGGTTGTTCAACCTTAACCTCCACTTCAGGTGGGATTTCACTTGGAGGAGAGTATAAGTCAATCAGCTCTCCACTCTTGATCTTCTGCTTGATTACCCTGATATGCTCATCCATTGTGGATAGAGACATAGGGCCAAGTCTCCTTCCGGAGAATCCATACAGCTTTAAGAAGCTCATCATCCTTTGTCTGTCAGCAGACTTCTTCATACTCTTTTGGATGATAGCTCTTCACTTTGCAGCATCTTCCCTTATCTTTCTTTTTGTTGCCTTTTGTTCTTTGAGCACTTGAAGTTCAAGCTGTTTGAGGTACTCAAACTCAATGTACACAAAGGACAAGGGAAGAAGTGCAGATGCCTGGTAGAGACATGTGGCACTCAGGTAGTTGATCATGTTTTGCCTATCTGTTTCCTTGTCCACCTGAGGTTCTTGTGTAGGTGCCACATCCTTTTGCACAGGACTTTCCTGAACTAGGGAGAGAGTTGGAGCATGCTTGTATAACCTTTTCTGTCTCTTCTCCTCTTTGAATTTGAGAAGTAACCTTGCATCCTCTGCTTCCTTCATCTCTCTTGACACTTCCATGTCAGCCAGTTCATTTAATTGCTCTAAGGGGAGAGATATAATCTCATCTATGTCATAGTTCCTGGTCATCAGGTAAGTAATATTGACTGCCCTCAACTCATCTTCTTGAGTGTTTGGTTTGGGGGCAGCCCTGATTGCTGCTTGCATAAAGCTTGAAGACCCAGAGAAACTTTCTCCCCTTAGCTTATTCTTCCTCTCTCTCCTCCTCCTCCTCAATCTCTTCAGGAGTTAGAATCCTTTTCCCTTTGACACCCACAGAACCTTGTGACTCAGGGTTGAGAGAGCTTTGGCCTTCATTGCTTGGTGTAGCATCCAAGCTCTGGCAAGAGAGAGGTTGTGAGACACCTTCACCAGCAGGTGTTTCACTGAGGGAATGAATTTCTGAAGCAGTTGTTGGTGTGACTGGGCTCTCAGGCTCTATCACTAGGCCTTCAGCCAAGGTTTTTCCTTTGAAGCTAATCTCATGGTCTGCCGCAGCATCCAGTTGACCAATGACATTACCTTATTGCCTCTGTCTCCTTCTAAGGCTGAATTCTTCAGTAATTCTGTCTTGAATCCTGAGTGCTAACTTGTCAGCTTGTCTTGATTGACTTGGGTTGACAAGTGGCATGTTGATCAGGTCATGACCTTCATAGTAATTCAAGGTCTGAAAATTGAATACTTCTTGCTGCCCATGAACTCTGTGAAGAATGAGGGCTCTTCTGTCAGCATCATACCTCCACCCAATAATATAGTTTGAAGTTCCTTGAGGTGGAGATGACACAACCCTTGGAATGCCTTCCTCAAAGAGACTCCTAATGACAGAGTCTATAATGTCCACATTAATGTGAACTTAAGGAAGTTTCTGAGTATGCACAGTTGCAAGTGAGGATGGTGAATCCTCAATGTCCATACTCCCTGAAGAACTCCCAGGTTCTGTGACTGTAATGACTTTCTCCCCCTTTTTGGTAGCATCACCCTCTTGCATAGGTGAGCTAGAGGTTAGGTCAATAACATTCACAGGTTCTTGTCTTCCTGGTTGAGCTCCTCTTAAAGGTCTCCCAGCTAGTTTTTCCCTGAGATAATATATCTCAAGTTGCTGATCATTGACCCTATTATGCAGGGTAGTCACCTGAGATTCAAGGTGACTAACCTTAGAGACTAAATAGGAGCATCTTATTGATAGTTTTTGCACCTTTAGTCTTAGATTCCCCTCATCTTCATTAGAAGAATCATTGGCGGTTGAGATGATTGGACCAAAGTCCTTTCTCTCACCACCAGCTTCAGGTTCTTGGCTGTTGGATTTCCTCTGCACATTGACATCCCCAGTTGAGGTGTCAATGGACTGAGTTGCCATGGTTGAGGTGTTAATGATTTAATCACTTGCAGAAGTTAGAGCCTCTTCAATATGGATATCCTAAATAGGTTCAGAAGTATCCACCTCAGTGATAGGTGACTGATGTGGGCTAGACAAAGGAGACCCAGGAGTACTCATCTCTCTTTGGTGGTTGGGAGGTAAAAGGTGTGGGTTCAACACTAGCTTGTGCTGCTAGGTTGTCACCTTGAGCAATGAGCTCTAACATTTTTGGGATAGGGGCTGTTTCTACCCCTGAGAAGCCTACAGTTGGCTTCTTCAGAATGTTAAAGATGCCGGGCTTCATCTGTCCCAATTTAAGAATATTATCTGTTTCCCTCAACTGTGAGCCCAATTCACAGTTGAGAATGTGTTGAACATATCTAGAAAACATATAATACTCTAAGGAGTCCAAGTTCGCAAACAAATTTGTATAGAAAAATTAAGAGTACCTGAACTTGACCCCTTGAACCATTCCATGCACTATGAAGGAGAGATCCTCAGGAATCAGGACCCACCCTCCATGCTTGTTTGACAAGCTGTGGATAACCACATGAAGCAAGTATTTCCACTGGGATGAGACCTTCCCTTTCCTGAAGGTCGTTACAAAGAAATTTCCCTCATAGCCCATCTACTCAAAGAAATGGTTTACAGCTTCCTTTGGGAAGGACAACTCACCTTCTTCATCATCCAGCTGTAAGTCAGTATTGATGATGGTCAGAGTGATGAAAATTATCCTCCCTTGCACTGTGGCAGACAGTGCCTTCTCCCCTTCCGTAATGACTTTTTAGCAGGTCTTCCAAAATTCAAGCAGATGATCCTCATAGAGAGTAGGATCAATGTTAGGGAGGTGAAGTAGTTTGATAGAGCTAAGAAACAGCAAATCTCTGAGAAACTTTCGTCTTTCTCAGAGCTTAACAGAGCAACTTGGTTTTGTTGCCTGTGAAGTTGCATGGAGAAATCTGGGTTGTTTCTGAGGTTTAGGTTGGCCATTTTAGAAGCTTAAGGATGAAGAAAGATGAAGAAAAAAGGTGGTTAGGGAGCATTTAGGTTTAAGGAATAATGTAATTGAGGAAGATAGTGAAAGAGGGGGGGAACCGTTAGGCATTTATGTGAAAAAAATTTGAGACAAAGTTAATGAAAGAGGATAAACTTTGAAATTGGAATGTCGGTCCTACCTCTGAAAAGTAGTTTACTTTTGCCTAAAAAGTAGTTTTCTTGGAAGTCGATACATCTTCCGAAGGTTATTTGCTTCGGAAGTTCTGAAGAAAAAGCTTCCGAAGGCAAATTGGCTTCGGAAGATATTTCAAAGGTTTTTGAGAATTTTGCTTCGGAAGAGAATTTACACTGAGAAATTTTATTCTTTGAATAATAAATACTTCCAAAGGTAAATTTCTTTCGGAAGAAACTTTGTTGGTCCATGTGATCGAATAACAGTGCAAATGATGTGAAGAATCGCTCAATATCCAACAAGCATGCTAAACAATGATAATAGAGAAGATTGAACACAATACTAACTCATACTTAATAAGACAATGATCAATGATAATCAATAACAAAAAGCACAATGATATTTCTGTGTAATAACTGCTTGGAAAAGGCAACTTGCAACAATGATCCACGATTAGGGTTTTGCAAGCTTACCATACAATGAAAATTAACATGAGTATATATAGCAGTCTTAGTTTCGCAGACAGTTTCGCTGTCCTGCCGAAACTATAGTTTCGCCCGGCAGAACTTAAATTCGCTAGGTAAACAAAAACAGCAAACTGTGAGCGAACTTACAGTTTCGCTCACAGTTTCGCTAGACTGCTAAACTACACAAATCTAAGTACATACAAAAGGAAACTAACAAAAGTCCTATTACAAGTAATGTAAGCAATCTAAACTAAGGTGAGTCCAACCTATACATGATCTTCAATACTCCCCTTAGGTTGGATCTCACCGTCTACACTCTTCTTGATTTGTCTTGTCAGCTCCGGTTTCCTCTGATGCATTTGATTTGTCTTCGTCACCTCCTGCAGCTACTTCCTAAGAAGCTTCAGCACATGATCCTCCATGGTCTTTTCCTACATCACTAGCTTCTTCGGGATGACCACTAGCTCTCTCAAATTGCTTGGTCAAATCTTGAACATCCATATTAAGATCATCCTGAGCCCTTACCCTTTCAGCTAACTTCTTTACCTTAGACCTCACGCCTCTAATCTTGTTCGCAACATTCATAAACAAACTGGCTTCTTTCCTAGTCTCTTCTCCAGCCCCAGCCTTTATGTGATTCTCATATAATACCAATAGATCTTCATCACAGAAACTGAAAAACTCCATAGGATCAAAGACTCTAAACTCTTTTCCATGCTTTACTCTGATCACAGCTTCTCCAGTGTTGTTATCATAAAACCATTTCTCAAAGTCTTGTAATTGTTGGGGAAGGGGATCAGCCAATCTTACTCTGTTTACAGTCTTTGGAGGTTTAACCTTAGAACAATTCTTTATTTTCCCGTCTCCTAGTCTTTATCTTTCTTTGACCTCTTCCTTTCTACCTTCATATACCCGAATGACTCAAAGTTTTCATTAAGCCCGTTTTTTATCTCTTTTTCAAGAAAAGTGGCTCTTTCACTCACATGGGCATTAATAAGTGGTAGAGTTGCCAACCACCTTAGATCCCATTTAGGCAAGGTCTTAAAAGCCTTCCTCTTAAGCATCTAACTGATACTACCTCCCCTTCTCTTTATCATGAACATCTTTAGGCTTGAGTTATAACACCAGCTTATAATTTTCTTGTTAGCCTCCTTCCTACTCAGCCCCTCCATGTGTTGGAAAAGAGGAGTGATTTCTTCTACCTCCTTCTCTTTCACAAACCAGTCGTTTTTATCCATCTCAAACACATCTGCAGCATCTTCTCCCTTCTTAGCCACATAAATCAATGGTCACTCATCAACTTCATAGAACTCAGGTTCTGAATCATAATCTATGAGCTGTTCATCATCCTCTTCCTCATCAACCAACCCATTTCCTTTCTTAGAGACTCCTTCAGCAGTTTTCGTTATTATTACTTCTTCACCAACCAAATCCTTTTCAAAGTCAAATTGCATATAAACAAACCTAGCTTCTATAATATCCTCCTCATTTTCTCTTCCAACATCCTCTCTTGTAGCTTCACGATCTCCAGCATCAGTAGTCGCTGCACCAGATGTGCCCTCTCCTACCTTGGATGAAGTGACCACATTCAGAAATGGGTACTTTGATGTGTCAGTCAGATCATCTAACTCAGATTGAGTTAGTTGATCAGGTAGGCCCGCTGTAGTTTTCAGCAGGGTAATCTCTTCAAACAACCTTTTCAGTAGTCGATTTTGGTCAATAAGCATCTTTTGCATACCTTCAATCCCTTCATCCTTTTGTTTTTCTCTGATTTCCTGGTTTGTGAGTTTGGTCTTGATCATACTTAATTCATTTGCCAATGAAGTATTCAAATTGCGAATCATATCCTCATCAAGGTTTCCACTATCCTCTCTTCTTTTGGTGAATCCTTCATGTCTATGTTTGGATCGTCTCTCAGGTTCAGCAGAATCGGCTTTCTTCTTTGACCTTCTTTCTTTTTCAACTCTTACTTCTTTAGCTTGCTCAGCAATGTCTTCCTCAAAGTCATAGTCTTTCTCCTTGGCATATCTCTTTCTTTTCTTTGTGGCTTCAGCTTGCTGTACTCTAGTTTCTTCAGCCCGTTTATTTTTAGATTCATCCACCCGTTTAATATAGCTCCAGCATTCTAGAGGATACATATTTTCCCAAAGATGGGCGATCTTTCCACTGATATCGTGGCGAATGGCACAACAGTCAGCAAAGATGCGAGGATTCATTTGTACCAGCCTCTTTATCTCTCCATATTTTGGTACATTAGGTATAAGATCATCAAATATCATCTTAAGAAATCGGGGATATAGCAGCCATTTGTCTTTCTTTAACGCCATCACGTTGTCAGCCATGCAAGCGAAAATTAGTTTGGCAATATTGGCTTTCTCTCCTTTCAACATAACACCATTGCCTTTGCCCAATCAATGTTAAGACCGTCTGATCCACCTTTACAGTGATCAAGACACATGATAAAAACATGAGCAATGTATCTCCACACCTTAGATAGAAATGACTTCTTGATCTCCTTGCAAGAACCAAAAGCTGGTCCCTCATATCCCATACTTCTGAAGGCCTGGAACACCTCGGAATCTGTCATGGTGACTTCATCTCCCGAATCTTCGTCTAGTCTTAATATCCTCGATACAGTCTCACCAGTGATGGTCACTTCTTGATCAATGACTTTAGCAGTAATCCTCTGTGAATCTCCTCGAGTGTCATACTCTGCAGATCGCTAGAAGTCTCTGATATGAAGATCATAGATGGTAGTCGTATGAGATATAGCATGGGCTATAGGTGATCTTTGTAGCCATCTGGTACAATATCTAAATCCAGCAGCCTTTGGATGTGTATCATCTAGAATAGCGGTGATATTGTTCCGCTCATCAAACTTTAGATTAGCCATGATAACCTGAAGAAGAAATCAGATAAGTTGAATAAGAAATTAAGAAGATAAAAAAATAATAATAAAAAAATTAAAAAATAAAAATATAAACTGACAGTTTCGGCAAGCGAAAAACTAGTTTCACTAACTAAAAACATATCAGTTTCGCTGACCAAAAAGACAGTTTCGACTAGGCGAAAATTATTTAAAATAGATTCGCTGCTAGTTTCGGCAAGCGAAAACATAGTTTCGCTAACTAAAAAATAACAGTTTCGCTGCCCAAAAATATAAATACGACCAGGCGAAACTGTACAAACTTAAGTCCAAATCTGGGGAAACTGAAAATAGGTTGGCGAAACTGTTAGGTTCGCACGGACAGCATAACCTCACAGTTTCGCTGAGAAGTTAAGAACTTTCGTTCTGTTTCGCAGAATAATCTGCTGTTTCGCTGGATGAACAGCGAAGACACTGAAGGGTCAAAATTCAATCGTCTTAAAATGAGTTAATATTAACAAGATTAGAGGAACGTTCAATGATCGAAACTCACAGTCGAACTGAAAATAACACTCAATCAGAATGAAACACCACAAATACGCAAAATCGCCAAAAAAAGTCACGGATAAACCCTAGAAGACTACACAGGTCGATATTGCAAAAATGAGTGAATAATTTCGCAAAACGACTTATATAGCAATTAGTTTCGCTGACGACGAAACTATAGATTCGCCAGACGAATTTACAGTTTCGCCAAGAGAATCTGCAATTTCGCCTAGAGATAGACAGTTAAAAATGATTAGAAAGCCTAGCGAAATTGCAGTTTCGTCATGCGAAACAAGGAGCGAAAGAGTAGTTTCGCCCCCCCTTTTTTTATGAGTATTATATTATTTATTTATTTATTTATTTATTTTTTATATGATAATAAATAACTTCATGCACGAAGATCTAAATCAATCAGAGATCACATCCTCTAGATATTCATGAACACAAAGATGATCGTAAATCATCGACCGGCAATGAGATCATACTGATTACTAGATCTTATCACAATCTGCACATGAACAGTTGAAATTAGAACAAATCAATAACGATTGCTGATATATTTGTCCACTTAAACCCATGCCTTATCCTTTTTCAACAAACAGCTTATGATTTGTTAAAGTTCAATTAGATGCTTTAGAATGTTAGGACCCCACAATCATTTGGCAAAAACCCTCATACAACCTCATGATTTATTGAATTTTGAATCAATCTATACAGAGCAAGGCTTGTGCATTAGTGTGCAAGTGATTATAAACAGAATATTACATTCTGTTAAGAACTCATCGTTTAGATGATTTGACATAATTATATCAAAATGGTGAGAGCTCCAGGTCTATACTCACGTATAACAGAGGAGATGACCATTTAATCATGTGTTGATGAGAGCTCCAGGTCAGTACTATCGTACAGCGGAGGAGATCATCACTCCAGGTCAGTACTTCCGTACAGCAGAGGAGATTAGCACAAACACAAGGCACATAAATACACCAGACATGGTCCAGGGATATGACATATATGATCATGATGGGTGAAAGATTCATTCTCAATCCAATTTTCGTCAGGACTCAGTTTTTATGCAGGCCAAAACGATTGAGTAAATCCAGACGTCCTTAAGCATGATGTTTTAATTTAAATCATATAGCTGTTGTATACTTTATTCTTCAGGCTGAGTCTATCAAGCATATCGTTAAAGAATCTGTTCAATTCTTCTTGATGTTTTTTAAAGTATAAGATGTGAAACAGAAACTAGTATCAGTTACTATCATTTCTCATTTTAGCACCAGTCATGTATAAAAAGCATACCTAGAAGATATACAATCATTTCTCGTCATTTTAAATTTCGAACTCAGGTTATGAAATTACTCCCCCAAATTTTATTTCCAAAGGATATAAAATTTATTTAAATTATGAAAATCATTTATTATTTATTATTATGATTATTATATTATTTATTATATATTTTATTTTTTATATGAATTAAGGACTTTAAAGAAGATTTAAAAGGATATTAACCCGAGCATAGAGATCAATTCATAAAAACGGGGTTTATCAAAAGTTTTTGTGAAAAGATCAGCTTTTTGATGTTTCGTATTAATGGGTATAATATCGATGAAACCCTTTTCTTGAGCATCACGAATTGCGTGAATCCGTGTCTCGATATGCTTGGTTCGGGAATGATGAATAGGATTTTTTGCAATCCCAATGGCTGCTTCATTGTCACAAAATAAAGGCGTGTGGAGAAAATTAATTCCGTAATCAATCATTTGGTGTTGTATCTAAAGAACTTGAGAACAGCAGCAAGAGACAGAAATATATTCTGCTTCTCTTGTAGAAAGAGAAACAGTGGTCTGTTTCTTGCTCTGCCAGGACACCAAACAATTTCCCAAATATTAACACCCTCCAGACACTGATTTTCTGTTTAACCTGCAATCATTGGAATCACTATCAGAATAAGCATGTAAATCAAAATTCCCTCCATATGGATACCATAGCCCTAAACGAGATTATCCTTTGAGATAACGAAATATTCTCTTGACAGCTTTCTCATGAGATTCTTTTGGGGCCGACTGATATCGAGCATAGTATCCAACAGCAAAAGTGATATCAGGACGACTTGTTGTAAGATACATGAGAGAACCAATCATGGATCTAAAAAGATGAGGATCAACTGGTTTCCCGTTCTCATCAGGAGTTAGACAAGTCTGAGCAGTAAATGGAGTCATCTCAAGAGAGGCGTCATCCATTTTGAATTTCTTCAAGATATCTTTAATATACTTCTCCTGATGAATAAGAATTCCTTCTTTCTGTTGTTCAACTTGTAATCCAAGAAAGAAACACATTTTTCCCATCATACTCATTTCAAACCTTTGGCGCATTACCTCTTCGAACTCTCAACATAATAGAGAATACAAAAATAATATCATCAACGTAAACTTGCACAAACAACATTTCACCATTCACTTCCTTTTTGAAGAGAGTCATATCGATGGTACCACGAGAGAAACCATTGCTTAGAAGATACTGTGTAAGGGTCTCATACCAGATCCTAGGTGCTTGATGAAGACCATACAGAGATTTATCAAGCTTAAAGACTTTATCGGGAAAGTCAGGATCCTCAAAACCTGGTGGTTGACACACATATATCTCCTCATCAATGTCTCCGTAGAAAAAACACACTTCACATCCATCTGATAGACCTTGAACTGTTTATGAGCAGCATGAGCGAGAAATATTCTGATTTCTTCAAGACGAGCGACTGGAGCAAAGACTTCAGTATAGTCAATCCCTTCTTCTTGAGCAAAACCTTGCACAACGAGTCAAGACTTGTTACGTACCACTACACCTCGATCATCCGGTTTGTTCTTAAACACCCATTTTGTACCGATTGGGCATTTGTTAGGAGGCAAGTCAACCAAGGTCCAAACTTTAAGCTTTCTGAATTGTTGAAGTTCCAATTGCATTGACTCCACCCAACATGGATCCTGTAGAGCAGCATGGACATTTTTCGGGACAGTTTTAGAAATGAAGCATGAGAAAAGGCAAACATTAATCAAACCAGATTGACTCTGCGTTCGAACACCATCAGTGATAGATCCAATGACATTATCAAGAGGATGATCTTTCAAGGTTTTGTAGTCGCTAGCTGAAGGAAAGATGTTTGGAGAAATTTCACTCATACATGGTGAAAGATTAGATGAAGGAGAATCAGGTGTTGTTGTTGGATCAAGTAGTGGAGAAGATGTAGGAGATAAAGAATCAGATGTTGGTGCTAGATCAAGCATTGGAGAAGATGAACTAACATCAGCTGAAATAGCTTCATTTACTAACAAGTTGGAATGAACAGGTGATGGAGATGATGAAATAATATTGGTTTGAGCATTTAGAATGGACGCATCATCATCAAAAACTGGCAGATTGAACGAATTAAACACAGTATCAGAGTCTAAGAACCATGCTGGTTCAGATCGAACTTCAGAAGAGTTAGATTCCTACCAATCAACATAGAACGACTCTTGAACAATACGTGTTCTTTTGTTATAAACCCGATATGCCTTTTGAGAAGAAGAGTAACCAACAAAGTAACACTCATCAGATATAGCACCAAACTTTTTCTTTTGAGATTGAGTATTCAGAAGAGTGCAAGAGCAACCAAATGGCCGAAAGAAATCAATTAGAGGTTTCCTCTTATGAAAAAGTTCATAAGGAGTCTTCATTTTATCTTTCACAATCAACACTCGGTTTAGACCATATGAAGCACAGTTTACAGCTTCAACCCAAAAAATAATGGGTAATGAAGATTCTATCAGCATTGTACGAGCAGCTTCAATGAGAGTGCGATTCTTTCGTTCTACTATACCATTCTGTTGAGGAGTTCTCGCAGCACTAAATTGTCTCACAATCCCCTTTTGAGCACAAAATGAATCAAGAATCTGATTTTTGAATTCAGTGTCGTTGTCACTTCTCAGGCCCATAACCTTTCTCTTGCTAATTGTTTTGATAGAAATAATTAATTTCTGCAATTCCTCAGCAACCTCGCCTTTGTGTGCAAGAAACCTCACCCATGAATATCTGTAGAAATCATCTATAACAACAA
Organism: Flaveria ramosissima; assembly: GCA_025215565.1. Classification (NCBI taxonomy): domain Eukaryota; kingdom Viridiplantae; phylum Streptophyta; class Magnoliopsida; order Asterales; family Asteraceae; genus Flaveria; species Flaveria ramosissima. The sequence goes on along the minus strand of CM046032.1, from coordinate 13,837,724 downwards.
GACAAAATGATTTTTTAGCAATAGATTTAACACTAAATGGGCCAAACAAATCAGTATGTAACAACTCGAGAGGACAGGATATGCTATTTAGAAGTTTGGGCTTATGAGGTTTTTTATGTTGTTTGCCCTTGGCACAAGCCATACATTTTTCATTAATAGAAAAGTCTTTTGAAGGAAGTCCTCTAACGAGATTGTTCTTTACTAATTTGTTAATTATCTTAAAATTAACATGGCCTAATCGACGATGCCATAAGAGAGACTCAAAAGTTGAAGCTTTAGAAAGAAGACAAGTTGCAGTAGCCTTTGACTCGCTTGAGTTCATATCAAGAAGATATGTATCATGTTTTCTTGGAGCACGCATAAGAATCAAATCATCTGGAATAACAATCTTTGATTTTAAAAATAGACATTCATCAGATTTAAACAGAACGGGAATGTCTTTATCGCAGATTTGAGAAACACTCAGAAGATTAAATGCCAACTCAGGAACATAGTTGACTTTTTCCAGAGTTAGAGAACTGTTGGTAACTTCTCCTTGTCCAATCATCTTTCCACCCTTTTTGTCACCAGCAAAAGCAACATATCCTCCATCGATAATCCGATAATTGGTCAGCAAATCTTTCAGCCCAGTCATATGTTTGGAACACCCACTATCAACATGCCACAAGCTGTTTACAATCTTAGAGGATGACTCCTGAAAAGAATGAATAAATCAGTGAACTAGGTGTAATAGGAACCCAAGATTGAACAACTTTATTTTTTGATGAAACAGAATTTTTACGGAAGAAATTATTAGCCAATTTTGTTAATTTATTTCCAAAGCAGTTCCTATTAGAAGGACCTTGAATCAAAGTAGGACAATTCTTGACAAGATGGTCCTCTTGACCACACCTGAAACAATGAGGTTTGAGTCTAGGTCTGTGATGTGATGGGGTAAAAATAGGATCAATGATAATTTCCTCATCACATTCAGATAAACTAGAATCAATGTCACTGAATGTCTCATACAAGCCATGAGTTTGACGTTTATTTGAACAAGAATTATTATTTACAAAAATAGATGAAGATTCGTCTGACGTACCAGTAGAACTAGTTCCACTGGTACTGGTGTCAGATGAAGAAGAAATTCGTTCATCAGATAAAGTCATATTTAATGGAGTGAAAGATGGAATAGGGTGAGAAAAGAACTTTTCAAAACAATTAGTTTTAATTTGCTCAGTTGGTTTTGAAGAAAGATCAGATGCATCATAATCATTACTAGAACAAAAGACATCACTACCATGAACTGAATTATAAGATGAAATAAAACTATCATGAGAACATGAGACAACAGAGTCTGTTACAGTCGAACTAGAAACAAAAACAGAATTTAAACTAGACTTGTGATCTAAAACAAACTGCTGACAATCAGGTGTACTAATACTAGTGCATCCAAGCCCACTAGTTGGTCCATAGTTGTAGTCTTCACGAACGTGCTTAGAGTTAATCCCCTCTAAACCTGCAGACATACTGTCAGTATCTGTTTTGAATAAATCATTAGAAGGATGAGGAACAGGCATAGGAGAATAACAATATGTACTAGGCGGAGGATAAACCTTTACGTTTTCATAACCCAATCCAGTTTTTATTCTAGCTCCCCGTTGAGATTTACAGAGATCATCATGTTTCATCCCTAATATAGTCCATTTATCTAACTTTGACTGAAGTTTGCTTGCTTCAAATTCAGCAAGAGCAACCCTTTCGGTCAAAGTGTTAATCTCGACATTTCTTTCCAAAACGATTCGTTTTAAGTGATCATTTTCTTTTAAAGCCTCATTAAATATAAAAAAATATTTTGATTCATTGATTTTAAGTTCATTATTAATTCGCTTTAAATCCTTTTCATTATCAATTAATAGACGGTTAGCTTTATAAATCCCAAATAATCTAATTTTACAAGCAGATGAGCACATATCCTGTATTACCTCATATGAAAGTCCCATTACCATCCTTTTAGCATTTAAGGCTTTGTCACATAGGCATACTGGAGTACTTGACTTCTTTTCCTCAACAGTAGCAGCATCATCATCATTATCCTTTCTTTGCCAGTTCTTGTACTTCCTTTCTCACTTAAACTTGCAGTTTTGTCTTCCCCAATTCCATCATCTTTTTCTTCTTTCTCATTTACAGATGACACATCTTCTTTTTTGAATTCCTTGAAAAGATCAAATCCATCTTTACCATCTTCCTCCTCACTCCTTTCAACAAACTTAGTACCTAAAGCATGATTTATCTTAGTTCTTGTTTCCTCGACCTCGACACTCCAGTCAAAGTTAGAAATCAAGGCAGTCTCCTTTTTGTGATTCACATCTTCCTTCTCTTTCTCAGCTATCAGTCTTGGGACTCCAGAATTACTAGGACCGGTGACAATTGGTAATGGACATTCACGTTTGAAATGTCCCAATTGTTTACAATTAAAGCATCTCAATTTGGACTATCAAATCCCAGTTTTGAATTAGATGTTTGACCACCAAAGTTCTTTCGTCCAGTTCTTTCTATAAATCTTTGAGCTCTAAGGGTCAACATAGCCATCTGCCATTGAATATCAGTTTCTTCAAGATCATCAGGATCCACCTGATACATGTCTTCCATATTCATTCCCTTCCCTTTCAATTCTCCAGCTACAAGTGCTTCATAGCTCTGAACGAACATTCCAAAAAGAGCCATTGTTTCTGATGGGATTGAAGTTTCAACATTGACCTTAGAATTACCCAGATCTCTTCCAACATTACTGTTCCCACCCGAGAAAGTACTTGTATTGCTCCCTCCCTGAATTGGATTCTGTATTTGAGAGTTTGCAGCGGATGACAATAAAGCGGCATTTTGAGAAAAACCAGACGTGGGCATCATAGTCTGGTTAAATTCCTGTCTTTTTATGTACAACTCAAAGCATTTCAACTTATTGATAATATCCATCAGCTTGTAGTCTGTGAACCCTCTTTCTTGTTTAAGCATCCTCACCTGAAGACTCCACTGAGGTGAAAGAGAATCAAGAGGCCTGTTAACTTGTTCACTGTTGGAAAGCCTTTCATCATATTTCTTTAAGGTGCTTGAAACAGTTAAGAAACGATTTGTGAGATCTGTCAGATTCTCATTCTTGTATCCCACAAATGAATTGAATTCCTTTTCAGCCTGAATGCTCTTATCCTTTACCAAATCTGCATTACCATCATAATATTCACATAGAGCATCGTAAAGAGATTTAGCATTTTTATGCTCTGCAAAACGGTTGTAAATGTCTGGTGCTAGACAGAGAGTTAGAGCACCAAAAGCTTTTTGGTCACGATCAATCAATTTCAGATCCCTTTCAGTATAGGAAGATGGGTCCTTGTTTTGAGAGACAACATCACCAACAGTAACCGTTGGTATGTGAGGACCAGAAGTAATCGATTCCCATTGGTTATGATCAGTGTAGAAGAAGAAGGCTTTGAGACATCTCTTCCAATCTTCAAAATTGTCTCCATTAATGATTCTTGGAGGCCTATTGGGTGCAACACTTTCAAGATCAGCAAGTGTGAGTGTGGTTAACTTCGACATTCTAGTTTCGGCAGAAAAGAAAATAATTTCGCTGACACTTTCGCAGAAAATGATGACTTTGCAGACAATTTCGATGAAAAACTACTTTCGCTAATACTTTCGCAGAGGAAGCTAATTTCGCTAGCAATTTCGACATCACTTTCGCTAACCCAAAGTCACAACAGGCTTAGTTTCGCTGGTAATTTCGCACGAAACAAGCTTGAACTTTCGTTCGAAAACAATTTCAGTAGCAATTTCGCTTGTTAACCGTTCACAAACACTGATGAACTTCTGTTCAAAAGACTAGTTTTGCAGAACCACTAGCAAATAGTTTCAGAAGAAAAATAACCCATAGTTTCGCTAAAAGAAGATGGCAGTTTCGCAGAAAGAACAGTAAATTCGCTTATCGATCCCAAAACCCTTTTTCAACCCAAAATCAATCTGAAATCATCCAATACTCAATGAATTTGAGATCTGATGATTATGAGATCTTCCTCAATCAAAAACTAGCATAATTCAATCAATTTCCATATCAAAAACACCTTATAATTCAATGAAAATAGATTGAAACTAGATATTGAACAAAAACCACAAAAACTCAACAAATCAAGACCACTAAGGCTCTGATACCATATTGTTGGTCCATGTGATCGAATAACAGTGCAAATGATGTGAAGAATCGCTCAATATCCAACAAGCATGCTAAACAATGATAATAGAGAAGATTGAACACAATACTAACTCATACTTAATAAGACAATGATCAATGATAATCAATAACAAAAAGCACAATGATATTTCTGTGTAATAACTGCTTGAAAAAGGCAACTTGCAACAATGATCCACGGTTAGGGTTTTGCAAGCTTACCATACAATGAAAATTAACATGAGTATATATAGCAGTCTTAGTTTCGCAGACGGTTTCGCTGTGAGCGAAACTGTCCTGCCGAAACTATAGTTTCGCCCTGCAGAACTTAAATTCGCCAGGTAAACAAAAACAGCAAACTGTGAGCGAACTTACAGTTTCGCTCACAGTTTCGCTAGAATGCTAAACTACACAAATCTAAGTATATACAAAAGGAAACTAACAAAAGTCCTATTACAAGTAAAGTAAGCAATCTAAACTAAGGTGAGTCCAACTTATACATGATCTTCAAACTTGTTCTTTGAAAACATACAGAGTACTTAAGTTGATTTTAAGCTTTGGAAGATATTTCAAAAATGTCTTTTGAAGGTAAATGACTGAAGCAGTTATTTGTTTACTAAGACATAAATTTCTTCTGAAGGTAATTTTGAATCTTCCGAAGAGATCAAGATTTTCAAAAATCTAAGAAAAGTCTTTTGAAAAGATTTTCTTCCAAAGAAAACAAGGGCTTATGAAGGTGATAAAATAGACAACTTAGGACACACAAGTTTTAGAAATAAATATGATTAAGTTTTAAGAAAAGCTATTCAAAGTTAATCATCCCAATAGCTGATACAAGATATTTAAATCTCTGCTCATCAAAAGCTTTGGTGAACAAATCATCATATTGTTCATTTGTGTTAACTTTGACTAGTTTGATTAATCCCTTTTCAAAGTTATCTCTAATCAAATGATACCTGATATTAATATGCTTTGTCCTTGAGTGCATCACAGGATTCTCTGTGATGGAGATAGCACTATTGTTGTCTATATGGATGGGAGTCTCTTTAAAGTTGAATCCATAGTCCAGCATCTGATTTTGAATCCAAAGCACTTGTGCACAGCAGCTTGCAGCAGCAATGTATTCAGCCTCAGCAGTTAATGCAGACACACAAGATTGTTTCTTGCATTGTCAAGAGACTAATCTTCCACCAAGAAATTGACATCCCCCTGATGTAGACTTTGCAGTCATGTTGCAACCACCATAGTCACTATTTGTATAAGCATACAGATTAAAGTCAAAATTCTTTGGATACCAAAGGCCAAGTGATGGAGCACCTTTGAGATATCTTAAAATTCTTTTGACAGTGACCAGGTGTGACATCTTGGGGTTGGCTTGAAATCTTGCACAAATGCATGTAGCAAACATGATATCTGGCCTGCAAGCTGTGAGGTACATAAGAGACCCAATCATTTCCCTGTATAGATGTTCATCAACACACTCCCCCTCAAGATCAGGTCCAAGGGAGTGATTTCTGGCTATGGGTGTCTTAGGAACCTTACAATCAGTCATGTTGAATCTTTTAAGTATGTTCTGTACATACATTGACTGACTTATGAAGATGCCATTGTCAACTTGCTTCACTTGAATTCCTAGAAAGAAATTGAGTTACCCCATGGCACTCATTTCAAACCTGTCCATCATCAACTTCTCAAAGTCTTTGCAGAGCTTTGGATTAGTTGACCCAAAAATAATGTCATCTACATATACTTGAACTAGCATTATGTCATTTCCTGTTCCCTTGATGATAAGAATTCCATATATAGTACCCCTTTTGTAGCCATGTTGATAGAGATACTAGGATAAAGTCTCATACCACTTTCTTGGTGCTTGGTGCAGCCCATAAAGAGCTTTATCAAGCCTGCAGACATAATCAGGATGACCAGGATCTGCAAACCCAGGTGGTTCTCTGACATACACCTCGTCATCAATCACCCCATAAAGAAAAGCACACTTGACATCAAGTTGGTAGACCTTGAAGTTCTTGGATGCAGCAAAAGCTAGGAATATTCTAATAGCTTCAAGTCTTGCTACAGGAGCAAAAACATCTGTGTAGTCAATTCCTTCTTCTTGAGTATATCCTTGAACAACTAGTCTTGCCTTGTTCTTGATGACAAGTCCTCTATCATCATTCTTTTTCCTAAAAACCCATTTGTTTTCTATGGTAGTCTTCCCTTGAGGAAGAGGACATAGGTTCCAAACCTTTTGCCTTTTGAATTGAAGCAGTTCCTCTTGCATAGCTTCAACCCAACTTCCATCCTTTAGAGCCTCATCAATATTCTTTGGCTCTATCTGGGACAAATAATAAGAGTGAAGACACACATTTGCTTCATGGGTTTGTCCTCTTGTTCTCACCCCTGAATCAACATCTCCAATGATGTTTGTGGTAGGATGAGACTTGTGCATCCTTAGCTGAGGGATCACAGCAAGTTGTTTAGACAGATCTAAATTTGAAAAATTCTGATCTGGCAAAGAAGATTCACCCTCCATATCAGCACGCTTATCAAGATTGACTTGATCCAATGAGTGTGTGACATCATTGATGTTGTCTTCAATGCAGTGGTTATCAGCATCAAGAAATTCCTGATCACTTTTACCACCACCATTTTCTCCAACATTTGAAGGTCCTTATTTTGAGTTTATTGCCTCTAAGCAGGAGTTTGAAGGCACCCCATAAGCATCAGCAAGATTTATCATTGATGTGCTGGTAAAAGCTTCATTTGTAGGAATAGTTACCACTGGAGCTGAAGATGTGTAACTTGAAGGTCTTCTGAGCTTAAATCTTGGGTCAGGATCACCTGTAGGTAATATATCTGTAGATCCCGAAACATTCTCACAAGATTTGTTAAAACAGTTGGTAACTAAATCAAGATCAAATAGCCAATCCGGACCAGAACCTTTCAAACTGGGAGTGTGCTCATTGAAAGTCACATTGGCTGACTCTTCAACTATTCTAGTTCTGAGATTGTATATTCTATAAGCTTTAGCTTGAGAAGAGTATACAATAAAGTGTCCATCATCTGATTTCTCAGCAAATTTGGCAATTTGATCTTTGGTATTCAAGATGGAGCAAGGACATCCAAATTACTTGAGAAAACCAATGAAAGGTTTTCTCTTGTGCCAAAGTTCATAAGGAGTCTTACCATGTGTCTTAACCACTAAAACTCTGTTTTACACATAGCAAGCAGTGTTCACTGCCTCAACCCAGAAGGTGATGGGCAGTTTAGAGTCAGACAACATAGTTCTTGCAGCTTCAATTAGTGTCCTGGTTCTTCTTTCAGCAACACCATTTTGTTGAGGAGTCCTGGGAGCACTATTTTGTCTTGTAATACCTTTTTCATCACAAAATGTATCAAAGATTTGATTCTTGAATTCAGTTCCTTGATCACATCTTATGGAGTTGACCTTGTGATCACATTGATTCTCAATCTTTAAGATGAAATTCTTCAGAATCTCAGGGGTCTCATCCTTAGTTCTAAGAAAGAAGACCCAAGTGACTCTTGTAAAATCATCTGTGATCACCAAACAATAAGAGGTCCTTCCTAGACTCATTACACTGGTGGGGCCAAAGAGATCCATATGTAGTAAGTGTAGGGGATTAATGATGGAATTTCTTTCCTTTGGTTTGTGAGATACCTTGTGTTGCTTCCCTTTCAAGCATGCAACACAGTGGTCATAACTTGTAAACTCTTTTTTTGGTATTCCATTTACCAAATCATTCTTTATTAATTTATTAATGTTTTTAAAGTTTACATGGCACATTCTTTTATGCCAGAGGAAAGACTCATCATTACTTGCTTTACACAGAAAGCATGAAACTTCTCCCGAGGGAGATGTTTCTTGCAAGTCCATCTTGTACATGTTCCCTTTCCTGGGGACTCTAGCAAGATATGCTCATGAGGAATGACCACCCCGGACCTCAGAACAATGCACTCATGCTCAGTGAAGAGCATGTTATGACTCTGATCCCAAAATTAGGATACACTCAGAATAGTGTACCTAAGCTCCTTGACAAAGTTTACCTTCTCAATACTGAGCTTACCATTTGTGACCTTGCCCCTTCCAGTAGTGTAACCTCCTTCATCTCCTCCAAAAACAACCGGTCCTCCATCAATTCTATCAAACTTTTGGAGTAGTGACATATTGCCTGTCATGTGCCTGGAACAGCCATTATCAATGATCCATACATTCCAGTTTGTCTTGAGTTGTTCCTGCACAAAAGAGACGATTAGTTACATTTGGAAACCCAAGCCTCATTGGTCTTGGGCTCATCAAAAGAAGTTGAAGACAATGCAACAGTAATTGATCCTATAGTCATGCTAGAAGGATCATTTGTTGATGTTGATGAAGAACTTTCAGCCACTTGGTCTTTCTTTGACTTCCACACCACCTTTGGAAACTTAAACTTCAATACTTCAGAAGTTTTAATGACTTCGGTAGTTTTGACTGGACCTTTGGAAGATCTTTCTTTCACCGCAGCAGGCTTCAGTGCCTCAGAAGTATTCCTTTCTTTCGAGACCAAATTTTCTTCCGAAGGCAAGTTTCCACTTGTCTTCTTCTTCATTTTGGAGCTTCCTAAGGAAACAGATTTTCCTTCCGACGCTTGCTTCTTCTTCTCCAAACTCTTAGAAGTTTCTTTCTTGGTCATGTGGAGAGTACTCTTTGGATTATAAACACAATCCTTAGCAAGATGAGAAGTACTCCCATACATAACACAGTCCTTTTTCTTCCTTCTAGGAGTTTTCCTTTGATAACAAGGCTGAACTTGATCACTTTCCTTCTCCATCTTCACCTTTATAGATGTTGTGGCAGTTCTTGTAGGGATAGAACTACTTTTAGAGCTGGATGGTTCAGGTTGTATAGCAATAAATCACAACTGATCAGCTTTTTTCATGATGATGGGATGATTTGGACATGAACTAGAACTCTTGTTGATGGAGTTCAAGTTTGTGTCTTCAGCCTTTACCACTTCAAATTCTGCAGAGATGAAGACTTGTTTCTGTGTAGAATTGAAAGTCGCCTTGATCACTTGAGCCTTTTTGGACTTTCTTTTGGCCTTCCTGATCAAGTTCTTTCTTCTTGACTTGGTCATCCCAACAGCTTTGCTCTCCTCAGAGGAATGGTGACCCTTCTTAGAATGCTCTTCTTCATTCTTCTTAGAGCTATTCTCCACCATTTCCTCTTCATCCTCTTCAGTCACAGGATCTATGAGGGGAAGCTCATCTTCACAAGTTCCACACCTGGGAGATCTTACAGACAATATTTTGTGTGAAGGAGCTATCTCACAAGATCCTAGTCCCTGCTTATTTTGATAACAAACTTTTGCATGCAAGGATGAGGATATTATGTTCTTGAAGGTCTCTTCTTCAAGAACACATTTTACTGCCTTGGCTTTGCTGATCACAAGCTTAGCCTGGCATTCAGTTAATTTACTAATGAGATCTTTGATCTGAGTCCTGTAGTTTGTATGCTCATGTTTAAGAGTTGAAATTGTTTTCTCTAAGTCCTCTATCTTTAGTTTGAATCATTTTCAGCTCTTTTAAAATCAGCTTTTAAGATATTTAAGGACTCAAGATTGGATCTCATTTCTAAATTACCTGTATCTATTAACTTTAGCAATGCATTCAGGAGTATAAAGATGTTCCAATACCTTGGCTTCATCATGGTTTGCCATGAGTGCTTGATTTGGAGATACATCTTCTACCTGAAAGCTCCAGTCAAAGCCTCATTCTTCAACATCAACTACAGCTTGCTGCTTTGGCTTCTCATTCTGGGGGGGCTTTCTCAGTGTAGTTTGGTCTGGTTTGTGCTTGGCCACCATTTGTCCTTGCTGCATTACACTCTCTGGCAAAGTGTCCCATCTGGTTGCAGTTGTAACACTTTACTTTGCTTTTGTCCAGCCTGTTGATGCATGTATGTCCCTAGATCATGATATGTAATGTAATAGATCTTGTTTGTCTGATTATGATGTAATATGAAATGATTAATGAAATGATATGGATTGTTTGTGATTTGTAATGTCTAAAATTTCATTAATGAGTCGATATTGAATTGGTTAATTGGGTTGTGATTGTTTGAATGGTTACACATCAAGTTATATTAATTAAAACATTCAAACTTAATTTAATGAAGTTCTCATGCGAATGGCCCATGCGAATGGACCATACGCATGAATAACTTCATACGATTGACTCAGTCGCACGACTGAACCAGGAGACTAGATCAGTCGTATGATTGACACATAAGATTGGCTCAGTCGCACGACTTAACACTCAGTCGTGCGGATGAATCAACCGCATGGTTCAATCGCACGACTGAACCATACTTATGGTCCAGTCTCACGAATGAACAACACTAACCTATAAATAGACCCAATTCGTGGAAAAACGAAAATAATTCATACCATTACGACTCCAGACGTACCCTAGCCGTCCAGAAGCCTCCCAAATCGTTCTCCAAGTTCACAGAACACATTAGATCGATTCCTAATCGACTTCTAGCGTTAGATTCAATTCTTGATTGATTCTTCGTGTGTTCTCACTGATTGGATCGCCAATCAAATAGGATTCCGCACTATTTGATCTGATTTACACGCTAATCACTAGGTATTTCGTTCAAATACCAGGTCCTAAAAAGTGGTATAAGAGCATTGGCTCTTGATTACGTGTGATTCAATCAAGATTGCATAAAAGTTTGTGTTTTTGCACTAAAAACACAATCTTTGGTGTCAAAAGTGATCTTGGACGTTCCCTGCTCATCAAAGTTTGGTTTCTACAGACTTAGGCAATTAGACCTTGCGAAAATTCGAAGTTTTACGGCTGAAACACATCAAACCTAGAAAATTTCGCAAAACAGCAGCTTCAGTCGCACGAGTGACCCATTCGCACGACTGGAAATCCATTCGCATTGCCCATTCGCACGATTGGACCTAGTCGCACCTTCATTCGTCCGATTGAACCGTTCGTTCGCATAGCTCATACGCATCAGATTCATTCGCACGACTGAACCAATCGCTCAGTTCAGCCGCACGATTGAACCAGTCGCAGAGTTCATACGCACGACTAGACCATTCGCATCCTTCAATCGCACCAGTGATAGTTTGTTTGATTAGACATAAAGTTATTCGCCATGGAAGATCAATTGTCAGCCTTTACTGCTGGGAAGGACTCTAGGATACAGAACCTGCTGTTGCTTGAGAGTGAGGTGGGTAATCACAATAAACCACCAAAGCTCTTGACGTTAGATGAGTTTCCCCACTGGAAACAACGTTTTGAGATCTACCTCAATGGAGTGGATCCGAATCTGTGGGAAGCCATCGAGATTGGATATAGTACACCGGTGGGAGCTAATGGAGTTAAGCTAACGTTAGGAGGGATGACGGATGCGCAGAAAGTTAAATACAATGCAGAGAAAAGAGTTTATGCATTGATTACACAGTCTATCCCCAAAGACATCTTCCACCAGTACTCAGAGAATAAGCAGTCCAAGAAACTTTGGGATGAGCTAGAGAAGAGGTACGACGGGAATGCTTCGTTTAAGGCAATCAAGGCCAAGGAGTTAAAGAAGGAATTCGATAACTTCTCATCGATTGGTAACAAGAGTTTAGACGACGTCATAGATAGATTCTACCATTTGATGAGCGAACTGCATACACATGGGGTGGAAACTACCATGGAAGAAAAAGTTAGTAACTTTGCAGACGGATTGCCTGAAAAGTGGGCTTCATTCGTGTCTAACCTGAGACAGAATGGAATGCTGGCAAAGCTGGATATTAATGACTTCATTCTTAAGTTGCGAGAAGAAGCACTTAGGATGAAGTACAGAGCTCAGAAGTCTTCGTATACTCAAAATCCAGCTTTGTACAACGCCACGCCGCAAGCTAAGACATCTGGAGCACCTCTCCAGACTGCATTTGTGTCTAGCTCATCGAGTCTTTCACATGCTTCTTCTTTAGGATCAGACACGTCAGGGTCTTCTTGTACCCACTATATTGGATCTGAAGCAAGTGCTACTAAAATGAAGACCGAGAACCTCGGTAATGTGACTGTGGAAGTAGCTCGAGAGTATATGGATCTTTTGGCAGCAGTGGTTCATTCATATGATGGACTTGTTGCCGGGAAGATTGGAAACTGCCATCTGGCAGATGAGGACTACGAGCAGGTGGACGAAATGGAGCTTGAGAGGATGGATATAATGTGGGCTTTAGCTAGTGCTGTCCGGAGGGCGAAGAAGTTTGTTAAAAAGACCGGACAGAACTTGGTAGCTACTAAGGATACCACATTTGGCTTTGACAATAGCAAAGTGACCTGCTTCAACTGTGGAGAGAAGGGGCACTTCAAGAGAGAATGTGTCAAGCCAAAGAAGACGGGTAACGGGAACCCATTCTCGTCCTTCACTCGCCAAGACAAGCAAGCTTCTAGTTCTACTTCATCAAGCAAGGATCCAAAAGCCTTGACTGCTCATGATGATGAAGGACAGGATTGGAGCTTTAGATTTGTCTCACCAGGGGAATCAAACATTCCAAGTGTAGAAGATATTGACGATGATTCTGCGAGTGAAGGTGATCTAGCAGTTGAGATAGCGATGTCACACAGTGAAGAAGCAACTGCAACCGAGGTCAGTTACAAGCCTAAAGAGGAGACTTCCACGTCAGAGACAGAAAAGACAGAATCACCAGAACCAGAGACATCTGATGCTGCGTTGATGGCTAACTCTTCTGAACCAACTCAGGTAAGTACTACTGACCAAATGTTTGATAATCATGCTTGTTCTGATTGTGATACTTTTAGGAATAGCATAGATGAAAAATTTGCTAGGTTATTAGATCATAATGATAACTTAGTAAAAGACTTGCAACTGTGCACTGAGGCTAATAGAGTATTAAAACAAAATGAGCATAGTTATAAAGAAAAGATAGACCTATTGACTAAACAGCTTAGGGAAACCGAAGTAGTTGCATTTAACCAAGCTAATGACATTAGGTACTATGTAAACTCCCTAGAAGACACTAAGAAGCAAAAGGCAGTTCTAGAAGTAGAAGTAAACTCATTAAAACAGAAACTGCACAGTTGGACTAGTTCTTCACACATAGTTCAACACTTAGTGAGAGAAAGGAATAACGGGGAGGGATTGGGTTACAAAGTGGTTCCACCACCACCTGAGACCTTGATGAACACTAAGACTAGACCAGTAAATAATAATCCCATCAAGGATCACGTGGTGTCTACTCCTCTTGTGAGTGATCCAGATTCCTCATGTTCATCTATTGAATCTGGAAACAAGCAAAAGGAGACCACTTCAAAGGCAAAGGGTAAATTGCCTTGTGTTAATCTGGAAAAGGAATTTGAAAAGGTTAACTTAAAGTCAGGGTCAAACAGAGTCAAATCAGAACCTAAAAAGACTTCTAATGTTAAGTTTTCACATGCTTCAAGTCAAAAACCAGTTAACCAAAAAGAAAAAGATGTTAAACAGGTTAAAACAGTTAACTTTGTTAAACCAGAGAAAATATCAAAAGAACCATAGTCAAAACCTAAATTGAGTGATGTTACTAGAGTGTCACACACTTCTCCACAAAGAAAGTCTAATCATAACGTTGATAGCAGGTTGTGCTACAACTGTGGAGAATGCGGACACATTGCTTCCTATTGTCCTTTCTATCAGACACCTAGGAAGAAGATTGAACTTCAGGATTCAAAGCCTAGGTCTTCTAAGAGGAGTTCTCTGACTCCACCTAGAAGAACTAGTGAACCTAAAGTTCAACCTGTAAGCCAGTCGACTGTTTATCATAAACAGGCCTTGCACAAATCTGGCTTATGGAAAGAGAAGTCAGCCTGCGTGTCTGATACTAATGACAAGAAGGAACCTGAGCTACCCTCACCCTCTAAGGGTCAGTGGGTGGAATTTATGATGTGTGATGCCTCTGGGAAACCCAAGCCAGTAAAGGCTTGGGTTCCTAACCTAAACTAATTCTTTACTTTGTATGTGCAGGGTGTTCGATACAGTGCTGAAACTAACACGTGGATTGTAGACAGCGGAGCATCCAGGCACATGACAGGAAATAGGGCCCTTTTATCAAACGTCAAGCAAATAAAAGGAGGGCATGTTTCATTTGCTGGAAACAAGGGAGGCTATATCACAGCTCAGGGAGAAGTGGGGAATCAGAAAGTTAAGTTTGATAAGGTGAGCTATGTACAACAACTTCAAAATAACTTACTTTCGGTTTCCCAAATCTGTGATAAAGGATGCAAGGTCATCTTCGACAACAAGAAGTGTTACGTGCTGAAGAAAGACTACGTGATCCCAGAGGACCAAGTTCTGATGACTGCTTCAAGATATAAAGACCTTTATGTCTTGGATCTGTCAACAGCTGCTACAACGGATCATGAGGTGCAGTGCTTTCTATCTAAAGCTACTGAGAAGGATTCCATCTCCTGGCATAGGAGAATGGGACACATTAGTCAAAGGAAGATGAATCACTTGATTCAGAAGGATCTGGTGAGAGGAGTGAATGTCAAGAACTTCCAGCTTCCTGACTTTTGTGTAGCTTGCAAGAAAGGCAAACAGACGAAGAAGTCTCATAAGGAAAAGAAAGTTCATTCAATAGAACTTCCTCTTGAACTTCTTCACAAGGATCTGTTTGGTCCAGTCAGTACAAAGAGCATTGCAGGCGACTTGTACTGTTTTATGGTCACTGATGACTACTCAAGGTTCACTTGGGTAATGTTTCTGAAATCCAAATCAGAAACATTAGAGTCATTCAAGTAGTTAGTAACCACACTGGAATCTCTCTACAAGCTGAAGGTTAGACAAGTACGCTCAGACAACGGGACGGAATTCAAGAACCAGTGGATGGAGGCATACTGCAAGGAAAAGGGAATTGTGCATCAATTCACTTCTGCCTACACGCCTCAGATGAATGGCGTTGGTGAGAGAAAGAACAGAAGCTTGATAGAGACAGCACAGACTATGCTGGCAGACTCGAAACTGCCTATCCAATTCTGGAATGAGGCAGTGGCGAATGCATGTTATAAACTGAATCGAGTCCTGATAGTCAAGCGCCACGGAAAAAAAAAATGTTACGAGTACTACAACGGACACAAACCGAATTTGGAGTGTCTGAACCTTTTGGCGCGCCGTGCACACTTCTGAGAAGACACAAGAAGGCAAATTCAGCGAGAAAGCGGATGAAGGAATCTTTCTAGGATACAACATACCGAACAAGCGAGTTTACAACAACTCAACGGGTCTTGTAGAGTGTGTGGTGTAATGTTGGCGTTCAGGATATACCAACACCACCTACAGGCAAAGGACCCCACTACTTCTTCGGACTATGATGGATTCTTCAAGTTCCTTCAACATCCCTCTATCTCCTCGGATATGATGAGTTAGCTACTAGGATGATGTATGATATCTTGAATAGGCTTGTGTGTGCTTGTATGGTGTTATGGTATGCATATCTAAGGTCCAGAAGGGTTAATTTAGGCTTAGAATGGGTTTGGATGAGCTTGGAGGCTGAAAATGGCAGATTGGGTTCGGGATGAACTCCATTCTGCATCAGCTAGGGCTAGGCGACCGAATGAAGGCCATACGGCCGAATGAGGGCGATTGAAGGTCATTCGCACGATTGGGATTCAGTCGCACGACTGGGAGTCCAGTCGCATGAGGGTTGTACGACTGAGGGTTCAGTCGCATAGATGCTTAGTCGCATGAGTCCATTCGCATAAGGTCAGTCGCATAGGTGCCCATTCGCAGTAACCCCATTCGCACGAGGTCCATACGCATGATTGGATGTTCATTCGCATAGATGACCATCCGCATGGGTCCAGTCGCATGATGTTCAGTCGCATGGAGGCCATGCGACTGAAGGGTGTCCATACGCCCGAATAGGGCTGTTGCACTCGAAGGAATGTGTAGTTTGACTTCTGGCCTTTGGGGAAGGTGCAGATGTAAGTTTTGACGTAGGGTACCCGTAAGAGCATGTAAGAGAATGGTTATGGCCTTAGAGTGCATATAGGGCATGATGATGATGATGTTGCATGTTTATGCATATTATGAATGTATGGTGTTGCCCTGTACGATGATGATGAATGTGTATGATCAGTTCCTTATTATGATGTATGATTATATTTCCTATGGCTTTACGTATTATGACGAATGAAAGAAAGTATTATGTAACGTGAAGTGGAAAGAAATGACACGTCTTGCATGCATCGGATAACGGGTCCTTCTTTGTGATTGACCATTATGTGAAACCTCTACCGCTTACCCTTAGTACTGTGGCATACGTTTAGCTGTTCATTTATTGACTTCGGCCCAGTGGCTATGACTGGTCAGTCATCATTAGTACTGTGGCATACGTTTAGCTGTTCATTTATTGACTTCGGCCCAGTAGCTAAGACTGATTGGTTAACCCCAGTACCGTGGCATACGTTTAGCTGTTCATTTATTGACTTCGGCCCGGTCGCTAGGAGACTAATTGGGTGTAGCATATGGTATTGGTATGGATGATGTCCGATGCGCAAGTAAGTTAAAAGGAACGAACGAATGAATGAATGAATGAAGAGATAATAATGATATTATCTATGCGTACGTATGATGTGTGATCACGTTAAAGTAACAAATGGTTTTATATGAAAGTATAGTATGTTTTATTATTAAAACTAGAACTCACTCAGCAACGCTGACTTTTATTGCATTTTCCAGTTGGCAGGTAAATGATTGCTGAGGATGGCACGGCGGAGCTACTCAGCTCTTCTGGGATGGCATCCAATTATATAGCTTTTGTGATGTAATGCAAACATGAATTTTGTAACCGGATAATGATGTATTATTTGGCAAAAGTATTTATAATGAAATGTGATGTCATTTTTGAATGTTTCCGCTGCAATGTTTTCCTAATGTAACTAAAATTATATGTTTTATGAGCGATGAATGACCAACTGTAGGCGTCCCGGGAACGGGGCCTTTTTCCTAATGCTAAATAAAATTATATGTTTTATGAGCGATGAATGACCAACTGTAGGCGTCCCGGGAACGGGGCCTTACAAGTTGGTATCAGAGCCAAAGTTTAAGTGAAATGGGTAAATTTTCAAAATAAACCTTAACTTAAACTGAAAATGGGACGGAATGGGGAAATGGGATGCCAAACTGAGTAGCTGCGTGCCATCAGGTATTTTCTTAAAGTTAACCGGTTTATGTGCGCATGGTATATGTTATGTGTTGTATGTAGGTTTGAATACTGATGTAGTCAGGACAGGTAATACTTGGGGTATGAAGAGTACAGTAAGTGGTTAATCACAACTGGCCACTGTAATTAGGGACTTACTATACTTGACATAAACTGACTTATTTCATCGAATGACCGTGTTGGTGTTTGAATCTTTCAGTGTGTTAGAGAATGGCTGGTGGTAGATCTTCTAGAGCTTCTAGGGGTGGGGGCCGTGATGGCCCTGTTGCTGAACCACGCCCTAAGAGAGGAAGGCCTAGAGCTGAGAAAGAGGTTCCTGCAGAACCTGAGACTCCTCATCCAGAAGCTGGGGATGAGAGTGCGAACTTGAGGGCCTCAGTAAAAGAGGCTGTTTGGAGGAAGTACACCAGGTCATGCAGACAATCTTACCGTCTGTGGTGACCGAAGTCATCAAGGCTGTGAAGGAAGGGGAAAGGAAGGAGAGAAACCGGGCTTCGGGGGAGCAACCGGAGCCTGAAACTATTTTCTCCGATAATGAGGAGGAAGAGGAAGAGGAGCCTGTGCGGGAGGTGGCACGAGGCTGCAACTACGGGCTGTTTATGAGATGCAAGCCCCCTACTTTTGACGGTAATGACAATGCTGCCGCTGCTCACCGATGGGTGAGAGAAATGGAGGCTGTTCTCGACATCAGCGAGTGCCGAGAAGATCAGAAAGTCAAGTTTGCCACCCACTCCTTCGTGGACTCGGCACTATGCTGGTGGGACAACATTGTCCAAGCAGAGGGTAATCGGGCGATCGGGAGAATGAGGTGGCCCGAACTGAAGAAGATGGTGATCGAGGAGTTTTGTCCTCATAGGGAAATGGATAAGATTGAGAGGGAGTTCCTGCAGCTGGAGGCGGGATCCATGACACACCAGCAATACACTACCAAGTTCAATGAGATGGCACGGTTGGTGCCGGATCAGGTGACGCCTCTTTCTCGGAAGATCAAGAGGTACATTCAGGGTTTACCGGTGGATGTCCGTCGGCATATGATCGCCGCCCGGCCAAGTACGTTTAGGTCGGCGGTCGATTTGGCCGGAAGACTTTATGATGAGAGGGGAGCGGTGGTGGTTGAAGCAAATAGGAAGGGTGGTGGTGATCGAAGCTGGAACGGGAAGAGGTTTGGTCGGGGCGAGGCCTCGACGGGTAACAAAAAGGCACGGGTGGATGACCGCCGCGTGGCCACACCGGGAGCAGGGTCGAGGAGATGTGGTAAGTGTGGAAAGGAGCATGCGGGAGAATGCAGGCTGGGTTTGAATGTGTGCTTCAAGTGTGGGAAGACGGGGCATATGGCGAAGGATTGCCTGACGGGCAAATGTTTTAACTGTGGGGAAATTGGTCATATGAGCAGAGATTGTAAGAAGCCGAGGGCTGAGAGTTCAGGGGCGAAGAGGACGGGAGGTGATGGACCGAGGGCGAGCGCCAGGGCATTCACCATGACACAGGAGGAGGCTAGAACGGACCCTGACGTTGTGTCCGGTACGTTTCTGGTGAACCAAACTTTAGCTTCTGTGTTATTTGATTCTGGTGCTAGTAGGAGTTTTATTTCTGCTGCTTTCTGTGCTAAGCTGCCTGTTAGTAGTAGACGTGTTGATGCGTCCTTTGATGTAGAAACTGCCATAGGTAAGTCTACCAGGATTTTTGAGATGATAGAGAATTGTGATGTGGAGCTCGAGGGTCATAAGTTTCCTATTAGACCGTTTGTGATGACCTTAGGCGGTTTTGACTTGGTTCTTGGGATGGATTGGTTAGCGGACTTCGAGGCGAACATTGTGTGTCGCAAGAAGATGATTCGGTTGCTGGCGCCTGATGGTAGTTCAGTGACGATATATGGTGATAGGGTTACTACGATTCCGAAGGTGATCTCAATGGCAGTGGCGGGAAAGTGTATGAGGCGTGGATGTAGTGCCTACTTGGCCTACGTAAAGGATGTGGATACGCCAACACCACAACTAGCTGATGTACCGGTTGTGTGTGACTTTCCAGATGTGTTCCCAGAAGACTTATCAGGAGTGCCACCCGACAGAGAGATTGAATTTCAGATTGATCTGATACCGGGTGCCCAACCTGTTGCCAAGGCACCGTATCGGTTGGCTCCGACCGAAATGAAGGAGTTGATGGAGCAGTTGCAAGAGTTGCTCGATAAGGGGTTCATTAGACCGAGTATCTCTCCTTGGGGTGCTCCAGTCCTGTTTGTGAAGAAGAAGGACGGTAGTATGAGGATGTGCATCGACTACCGCGAGCTGAACAAGTTGACAGTGAAGAACCGATACCCCTTACCGAGGATAGATGATTTGTTTGATCAGCTTCAGGGTGCCAGTTGGTTTTCAAGGATAGATCTTCGATCTGGTTACCATCAGTTGAAGGTAAAGGAGCAGGATATTCCTAAAACAGCTTTCCGTACGTGCTATGGTCACTACGAGTTTCTTGTCATGTCCTTTGGTTTGACCAACGCGCCAGCTGCTTTTATGGATTTGATGAACCGTGTGTGTCGGCCTATGTTAGATAAATCAGTGATTGTGTTTATTGATGATATCCTGATTTATTCGAGGAGCGAAGCAGAGCACGCCGGTCACATTCGGGAAGTTCTTGAGACGTTGAGGAGGGAGAAGCTGTATGCTAAATTCTCCAAGTGCGCGTTCTGGTTGCGCGAAGTTCAGTTCTTGGGTCATGTGGTGAATCATGACGGGATTATGGTGGACCCGGCGAAAGTGGAGGCGGTTATGCAATGGAAGTCACCAAAGACGCCATCCGAGATTCGCAGTTTCTTGGGTTTGGCGGGCTACTACAGAAGATTTATTCAAGACTTCTCCAAGATTGCTTCTCCACTGACTAAGTTGACCCGAAAGGATGTGAAGTTCATATGGGGTCAAGCTCAAGAAAAGGCGTTTGAAGAATTGAAGGCCAGATTGACTCAAGCTCCTGTTCTGTCCTTACCCGATGGAAGTGAAGATTTGGTGGTTTATTCCGATGCTTCCTACTCGGGGTTGGGGTGCGTGTTAATGCAGAAAGGAAAGGTTATAGCCTACGCATCCCGACAGTTGAAGGTTCATGAGGTCAATTATCCTACTCATGACTTGGAGCTGGCAGCCGTGGTCTTTGCATTAAAGATTTGGAGGCACTACCTCTACGGGACGAAGTGCACCATATTCACTGACCACAAGAGTCTGAAGTACTTCTTTGAGCAGAAGGATTTGAACATGAGGCAGAGACGGTGGTTGGAACTTATAAAGGATTATGATTGTGAGATCCACTACCATCCGGGCAAGGCCAATGTGGTGGCTGATGCCCTTAGCCGGAAAGAGAGGCCCGAGCCGATTCGGGTGAAAGCTTATCAGTTGATCATGACCTCCGATGTGATGAAGCAGGTTAAAGAGTTTCAAGATGAGGCACTGAAAGAAGATCATCTTAACTCTGAAAGAATGAGAGGTCTGGTTGGAGAATTGGGTGAAAACACGCTCGGTGTTAGAACCCGATTTGATCGTGTGTGGATCCCTCGTTTTGGGGATCTACGGGTGAAGATTTTGGATGAAGCTCACAAGACTCGGTACTCCATTCACCCTGGTGCCACAAAGATGTACCACGATATGAAGAAAGATTATTGGTGGCCGGGAATGAAGCGCGACGTGGTGGAGTACGTGAGTAAATGCCTTACTTGCTTACAGGTGAAGGCCGAGCACCAAAAGCCGTACGGGAAGATACAACCTTTGGATATACCGGAATGGAAGTGGGAGCACATCACCATGGATTTCATTACAAAGCTACCGCGTACCGCGAAAGGGTATGATGCCATATGGGTGATAGTTGATCGTTTGACGAAGAGTGCTCACTTCCTACCGATCCGCGAGACGTATTCATCTGAGAGGTTGGCTGATCTGTTCATCAAGGAGATTGTGACTCGTCATGGTGTACTGATGTCTATTGTGTCGGATCGCGACACTCGGTTTACATCTAAATTCTGGAAGAAGTTCCACGATGCCATGGGGACGAGGTTACATATTAGCACGGCTTATCATCCCCAGACTGATGGTCAGTCCGAAAGGACCATCCAGACACTGGAAGACATGCTTCGGGCATGTGTGATTGATTTTGGTGGAAGTTGGGATGACCACCTGCCGTTAGCCGAATTCTCATACAACAACAGTTATCATGCCAGCATTGGTATGCCCCCATATGAGATGCTATACGGTAGGAGGTGCAGAACACCTGTTTGTTGGGGTGACATTGGTCAGAAGGAATTGGGAAGCGTCGAGGTTATCGAGGCTACGACTGAGAAGCTTGAGAAGATCAAGGCCTTCATGAAGGCAGCCAAAGATAGACAGAAGTCGTATGCTGATAAAAGGCGTAGGCCGATTGAGTTCCAGGTGGGTGACCGGGTTATGTTGAAGGTCTCACCTTGGAAGGGTATCATTCGCTTCCGAAAGCGGGGCAAGTTGAGCCCAAGGTATATAGGCCCTTTCCGAATCATTGCTCGAGTAGGAGAGGTGGCCTATAGACTGGAGTTGCCAGATGAGTTAAGTGGAATTCACCCGACATTCCATGTATCTCATCTAAGGAAGTGCTTAGCAGATGAAGATATGAATGTTCCATTGGAAGATATCGAAGTAGATGAACGGCTCAATTATGTGGAGCAACCAGTGGCAATCATCGACCGAAAGGAGAAAAGGCTAAGGAATAAAGTGGTTCCTCTTGTGCGTGTACAGTGGAAGCACAGGAAGGGATCCGAGTCAACGTGGGAGACTGAGGAAGAAATGAGACAGCATTATCCACGTTTGTTCGAGGAATGACAGGTTTCGGGGACGAAACCTATTTAAGGGGGGTGGACTTGTAACACCCGGAAATTTATTATTTTGAAGCCGGCGAAGAAAGAAAAGAAATAAAGTCCAAAGTCGAGGGACCAAACTCGCCAACGAAGAAAAGTCGGGTAATGTGGTGATATGTGTAGGAGAGGGCAGCCCACTCTCCCACACTTCACACACTTCAGCTCACAAAGAAGAGAGAAGAGAGAAAGAGGAGAAAAGGGAGAAAAGTGGTGTTTCGGGTGATTCGGGTGTCCAAATCCGTCGAGTAGCAAGCCAAATCGAAGCTCTTGTCTTTGTGCTCGATTGTGTGAGTTCTAGGACCCCACTTTTACTTGTTTTCAACTGATTTTGGGGCTGGAAAATGTTCAAAACCCGTTTTTATGTGTGTGTGTTTGACCCAATTGGGTGTGATGTGTATGATGCGTTTAGAGTATGATTTCGGGCTTGTGTGTGCTTGTATGGTGTTATGGTATGCATATCTAAGGTCCAGAAGGGTTAATTTAGGCTTAGAATGGGTTTGGATGAGCTTGGAGGCCGAAAATGGCAGATTGGGTTCGGGATGAACTCCATTCTGCATCAGCTAGGGCTAGGCGACCGAATGAAGGCCATACGGCCGAATGAGGGCGATTGAAGGTCATTCGCACGATTGGGATTCAGTCGCACGACTGGGAGTCCAGTCGCATGAGGGTTGTACGACTGAGGGTTCAGTCGCATAGATGCTTAGTCGCATGAGTCCATTCGCATAAGGTCAGTCGCATAGGTGCCCATTCGCAGTAACCCCATTCGCACGAGGTCCATACGCATGATTGGATGTTCATTCGCATAGATGACCATCCGCATGGGTCCAGTCGCATGATGTTCAGTCGCATGGAGGCCATGCGACTGAAGGGTGTCCATACGCCCGAATAGGGCTGTTGCACTCGAAGGAATGTGTAGTTTGACTTCTGGCCTTTGGGGAAAGGTGCAGATGTAAGTTTTGACGTAGGGTAACCCGTAAGAGCATGTAAGAGAATGGTTATGGCCTTAGAGTGCATATAGGGCATGATGATGATGATGTTGCATGTTTATGCATATTATGAATGTATGGTGTTGCCCTGTACGATGATGATGAATGTGTATGATCAGTTCCTTATTATGATGTATGATTATCATTCCTATGGCTTTACGTATTATGACGAATGAAAGAAAGTATTATGTAACGTGAAGTGGAAAGAAATGACACGTCTTGCATGCATCGGATAACGGGTCCTTCTTTGTGATTGACCATTATGTGAAACCTCTACCGCTTACCCTTAGTACTGTGGCATACGTTTAGCTGTTCATTTATTGACTTCGGCCCAGTGGCTATGACTGGTCAGTCATCATTAGTACTGTGGCATACGTTTAGCTGTTCATTTATTGACTTCGGCCCAGTAGCTAAGACTGATTGGTTAACCCCAGTACCGTGGCATACGTTTAGCTGTTCATTTATTGACTTCGGCCCGGTAGCTGAGACTAATTGGGGTGTAGCATATGGTATTGGTATGGATGATGTCCGATGCGCAAGTAAGTTAAAAGGAACGAACGAATGAATGAATGAATGAAGAAGATAATAATGATATTATCTATGCGTACGTATGATGTGTGATCACGTTAAAGTAACAAATGGTTTTATATGAAAGTATAGTATGTTTTATTATTAAAACTAGAACTCACTCAGCAACGCTGACTTTTATTGCATTTTCCAGTTGGCAGGTAAATGATTACTGAGGATGGCACGGCGAAGCTACTCAGCTCTTCTGGGATGGCATCCAATTATATAGCTTTTGTGATGTAATGCAAACATGAATTTTGTAACCGGATAATGATGTATTATTTGGCAAAAGTATTTATAATGAAATGTGATGTCATTTTTGAATGTTTCCGCTGCAATGTTTTCCTAATGTAACTGAAATTATATGTTTTATGAGCGATGAATGACCAACTGTAGGCGTCCCGGGAACGGGGCCTTACATGGAATGAGGCAGTGGCGAATGCATGTTATACACTGAATCGAGTCCTGATAGTCAAGCGCCACGGAAAAACATGTTACGAGCTACTACAAAGACGCAAACCGAATTTGGAGTATCTTGAACCTTTTGGCGCGCCGTGCACACTTCTGAAGAAGACACAAGAAGGCAAATTCAGCGAGAAAGCGGATGAAGGAATCTTTCTAGGATACAACATACCGAACAAGCGAGTTTACAACAACTCAACGGGTCTTGTAGAAGTGTGGTGTAATGTTGACGTTCAGAGATATACCACACCACCTACTGGCAAAGGACCCGCCTACTTCTTCGACTATGATGGATTCTTCAAGTCCTTCAACATCCCTCTCTCTCCCTCGGATGATGAGTTAGCTACTAGGATGATGTATGATATCTTGAATACACCATCTAGCTCACAGGGAGAATCATCTACTCAGTCAAGGGGAGTAGTCGATGACAGTGACTCCTCATCTGAAGATGAAGCTGAAGAAAATGACCAGAACAGTCAGGAGGAACAGGTTCCAGTTCCTGAAAGTCCACAAGCATCTACCAGTGATGCACTTTCGACTTCGGAACCTCAAACTCCAACTACCTCAGATGCAGAACCAAATGTTCATAATCTTGGCTTTGAGGTAGCTGTTCCTACTACTCCAGGATCACGACTAAATGTCTATCACCCCCTAGACAATGTCATTGGGGATGTCAGATCAGGAGTACAAACCCGAAATCAGCTTTATTCAGCTGACTACGCCTCAGTTATGGAGAAGGGTTACATTCATGATGGTGCTTATCGTTGTTTTGTCTCGCAGTTTGAGCCAAAATATGTTAGTGATGCACTAAATGATGAGGCGTGGGTGAGTGCCATGCAAGAAGAACTTCTTCAGTTCAAGAAGTTAGGTGTATGGACTCTGGTTGATAGACCTAAAGGTGCTAAAGTCATTGGCACCAAATGGGTCCTGAAATGCAATAAGGATGACCAAGGGGTCATTATCAGGAACAAAGCTCGATTGGTGGTTCAGGGTTTTCGCCAAGTCGAGGGGATTGACTACAATGAGGTCCGTGGCAAGGATGGAAGCCATTCGTATCTTCCTTGCCTATGCATCGTACATGAAGATTAAAGTCTACCAATTAGATGTGAAGAGTGCCTTCCTTCATGGGGAAATCAGAGAAACAGTCTATGTCAGTCAACCCGAGGGATTTGAAGATTCGTATCATCGGGATAGAGTTTACAAGCTCGACAATGCTTTATACGGGCTTCATCAAGCTCCAAGAGCTTGGTATGAGAAACTCTCGACTCATCTTGTGAAACACGGCTTTCGCATGGGAGTCATTGACTGCACGCTGTTCATTAAAGAAAAAGATGGCGACCTACTGCTCGTTCAGATCTATGTTGATGACATAATCTTCGGTTCAAAGAACGAAGAGTTATGCAAAGAGTTTGAAGCAGTTATGAAGAAAGAGTTTGAGATGAGTGCTATGGGGGAGATGAAGTTGTTTCTCGGGTTACAGGTGGATCAGACACCAAATGGGATCTTTCTACATCAGACCAAGTATGTGGGAGACATTCTCACTCGCTTTGACATGGAGAATGCTTCTGCTGCTGGGACTCAACTTGCTACGAATCACGACATAGCACCTGATGAAAATGGAGATCTTATAGATGCCACGATGTACCGAGGAATGATTGGATCCCTCATGTATCTCACTGCCTCAAGACCTGATATCATGTATGCTACATGCTTATGTTCTAGATATCAGGCTAAACCTAAGGTCAACCATCTGATTGGGGTCAAGAGGATTTTTCGTTATCTGAAGGGTACACCCACACTTGGGTTGTGGTATCCTCATGATGATGACTTTGAGCTTAACGCGTATAGTGATTCGGATTACAGGGGCTGCAAGATGAACTACAAGTCTACATCAGCAGGGTGTCAATTCCTTGGGAGAAGACTAGTTCCCTGGCAGTGTAAGAAGCAGACATCGGTTGCATTGTCAACCTGTGAGGCTGAATATGTTGCTACTGCAAGTTGCTGTTCACAAATCATCTGGATTCAACAGCAAATGCGGGATTACGGTTTAAAGTTCTCTTCTACTCCTATTTTTGTTGATAACTCTGCTGCAATAGCAGTAACAAAAAATCCGATCCAACATCCTAAGACTAAACATATCGGTATTAAATACCATTTCATAAGAGACTGCTTTGAAAAGAACTTAATTGATGTGGTAAAAATTAATACTGATTTTCAACGCGCTGACCTCTATACTAAAGCCTTTGATAAACCGTGTTTTCAATATTTGCTAGAGGTCAACGGCGTTAAAAAGAAAAGTGAGGTTATTCATGATGATGATCATGTGTAGTCCGATGTAGTTTAGTTAAATTTTTCTGTTTTATTTTATTTTATTTGTTTATTTTATTCCGTTTAAATTAAACTCATGTTATTTTGCTGTTTATTAAAATCCTAAAATAATTAAACCAGTTATGATTTTAGTATTTTAGGGGGAGAATATGTCAGCAAGTAACATTAAAAAAAAACGAGGGAGAAGGAGTGGATAGCCGATATAAGGTAGATCGTATATGTGATACCGATTCAAAACCTTTGGAAAATGATAGTACACAGGAACAAATCAAGAGGGACTTTAAAATTTAATTTTAGAAAAGATGCAAAAATTCAAAGTATAAGTCTGTGTAGTCTAAGCAATATTAAAGGGAAGATGATAGAAAAACTGGTAACTCCTAAGGTAACACAAAGAAAGTAGACCTAGAGGTTGCTAGACCACAAAAGATATGTCGGTAGATTCAACACAATAGATGATTAGACCTGACTGGTGATCTCAAGATCAAACTAAGTTGTTCAACTGACTGTGGGCTTCCAACTTATCACTGGTTAACACAATCAACAATATTCCAATAAGGGGTAATGAGCATCTAAACGCCACAAATGTGTGCGGATGACCATAATTAGAGCAAAGCAAGAAAAAAATGAAAGACAAATGCTATAAAGCTAATGACTTATGTTGTTGGTGCATTTTGTGCAAAATAAAATAAGCTGCTCTAATAAGGAGATAGGTTGTGTGCCTCTCTGCTGTGCGATGGCACTGACCTGAGGATAAGCATAACCTAGATATTCTAGAATTCATTGGTGTTTGCCGCCTCTCTGCTGTGCGATGGCACTGACCTGAGGACTGGCTTCTCTTTGAAAGCTCTAAGAATAGTCTCTTCTTGTAATAATACCCGTAGACCGCTCAAAAGCTCCTGAGGAATGTTGATTACCATATAAATGTGGGATCCACAAATGTTAGTTGAAATAATTAAACCTAAAACAATCACCAGTCTGTGTCAAAAGTCTGTGTATGGATTTAAGTGGACCAATATATTGACAATCATTGTGGCTGCAATTCTCGAAAGTTCAAATCAATGTGAAAATCTAAGAGTTCCAGTATGATTCCCTAAAGTTGCTAATGACTCTGGATGAACACCAAGAATTGAGCATCAAAAGATTTTGATAACAAGTCCCAAATGATTTGACTTGCCTGTATGATTCCAAAATTGAATTGGTCCAGGTGTGGTCAATCCAAGTTGAAGCTGTCTATTCCGGAACCAAATCCAGTAGATTTCCATCTTAGGATTTATCTCCGACAAAAAGCCAAAAACAAGTCTTGTTTTGAGTGTTTAGTTTAAAATTTCTAAGTTAGTTAGTCGTTTTAGTTTGTTAGTTTGTCGGACTACATCAGGAAAATCAGTAAGGAATCAACTCACTAAAAGGGTCATATCTGAGATGACCACATATGCTTTAAATGTTTAAAAGGGTCACGTCTGAGGTGACTAAATTGTTTAAAAGGGTCACGTCTGAGGTGACTGAATTGCTTAAAAAGATCACGTCTGAGGTGATCAAAAAGTTTTCAAGTTAAAATGATCACGTCTGAGGTGATCAAGAAGTTTTCAAGTTAAAATGATCATGTCTGAGATGATCAAAAGCTCATAACGTAAATTTCAAAAGTTAAAAGGGTTTTAAATGTAAATTGGTAAAAATGGCAGAAGATTAACTAAGTGTGACCCATTCGCACGATTGGACCATGAGAATGGACCAACCATGCGAATGGCTCCCATTCGCACGAATGGACATGAGATTGAGCCATTCACACGAATGGCTTATCAGAATGACCCATTCGACCGATTGGAAGGGGGCGAATGAGTCAGTCGACCGACTGAGACTCATTCGGTCAACTGAACATGCGAATGAAAGGTACGATTGAGTCAGTCGACCGACTGAACCTCAGTCGGTCAACAGCATGCGACTGACTGGGCCAATCGCACGATTGAGCCTCAGTCGCCCGAATGAACTGAGAGAATGAGGCCAGTCGGCCGATTGAACTCAGCTTCTGTATTTAAAGGGCATAGTCGATCGCATTTAATTCATCACACCCCAATCGCTCTCAAATCGCACACCCTACCGTTACTCTGCCAAAATTTCAGTAGACCTTGTTTTCATCTTGATTCTGATTCACTGACTCTCGTTATTGATTATAGAGGTAGTTTGAAGTTCCATCTTACCGAAAACTGAAGGATTTAAACCCTAATTTGGGTTATTCGAATGAAAACCAAGAAGCGGACTGAACTTGACCTAATAACGTACTTAAACTACGCAAAATGTTAAAATTAAGTTTAATAGGTTATTAGTAACAAGAATGCGAGTCTATTGAACCGATTATCCATGTTTAAACACCTGTATTGATAAAGATTCGAACGGATGGCGACTGAACTGTAGGACAGGCGACTGGTCGCCCGGATGAACTCCAATCGCACGATTGAAACCTGCGATTTGGTCAATCGCCCGAATGAAGCATGCGAATGAGCTCAGTCGGCCGACTGAGCCAATCGCAGACTCAGTCAGCAGATTGAATTCAGTCGCATGTCTCTTTCACCCGAATGAGCTCAGTCGCATGAAAGGACAGCCGACTGACTTCAGTCGCATGATTCATTCGCACGAATGAATCAGAATGAATTTCAACATTACACTTAGAACAGAATTTTAATGTTTTATGTACTAATGGTTCTGTGTCATGTGTTTTCAAAATAATGGCTGAGAGATGGTCCATAAATCCAAAGCACAACATCTGTGCTCATTTGGATCATACTACTAGGAACGGGGCCGAGTTCACCGATATTATAGCCTTCCTCAGACGTTCCCGGATTCATAAGGCTATCTCTACTCCTTGCACACCCTACAGATCACTACACCAGGCATTCTAGGAGAATGCCTCTGTGGATCGCTCTCGTGAGCCATACAGTATTCGGAGCTCTATTCTGGGTCATGATATCGAGCTCACTGCTGCTGACATCCAGAGGGTTGTAGAGTTTGGAGATGATACTGATCACCCTACCAGATTACATCCATTGCAGTCCTAGGATGCTTTCTGAGGATCAAGTACGCTGGGGACATAAACTCAGGTGTGCTCAACAAGAGCAACCTGTGCCCCCAGTATAAGTACTTAGCTCATGTGATCCTTAAGTGCGTTGCTTCGAGGAGGGGTGCGTTCGACGACCTCTCAGACCAGATCCAAAATGCCTACGTGGCACTGGTGCTGAAACACCCCTTCAGCTTCTCTAGTATGATTTTCTCCTATCTGGTGGAGAACTTGGAGGCAAAGGGAAAGGAGGGGTTTTGTATGTACCCCAGGTTTTTACAGCTCATCTTCAATGAGAAGCTGCCACATCTGCCAAAAGAGAGTCATGATGCAGTTGCACTGGAGATCATGGATGATACGACTCTGGGTCGGATGAGGGTTTATAGAGGGAAGCAGGTGAAGCCCCAAGTTAAGAGATTGATTGGCCACCTGGCCAACGAGAGATATGTGGCACCGGGAAGACGTAAATGGCGTCATGAGGACAGTGATTCTGATGATGAGAGGCTGCTACTCCCAGAGCATGACTCTGACGATGATGATAGTGGGGACGCTGGGGACGATATGCCTGCTCCACCGAGAGGCACTGTGTCTGATGTTATACCCCCAGTGTCTGCCCCGGCTGGAGATGTTACCGAGTCAGCTGGATTTCATCAGGATTTTATTCATGGTGCTGAGGAGGAGGAGGAGTCTGACGAGGAGCCCCTAACGCGAACTATGGGAAGCAAAGTTGTTCCCACAGAACATGGGCTACGGGTGGTTGGTGAACACCCGAGAGACTCCAGAGAGACTGATACTGACCCGAGTTATGCACCGGGTTCTGCAGGCAGGGTTATAGGGGGAGCATCCACCTCCACAGGGACGAGGAGGAAGAGGATGGCTCAGCCCCATGGTCTGAAGAAGAAGAAGCGTCGGTTGACCTTCGTTACCACCATAGCCTCTACTTCCACCACCACAGCCACCACTACCACCTCCACAGCTATACCATCCACCACCACAACCACACCATCCACCACCACAGCCGCCACATCCACCACATCTACCACTGCCACCATCATACCTACCACCACAGTACAGATCCCATCCACCACCATATCCTTTACACCCACATCACCTCCACCATTTCACCGACCCATCTTCACTACAGCCACCACCACCACCACCTCACACCAAGCGGGACCTTCAGCCCATCCCTCACACACTTATGGATCACCTCTACCTCCAATCGGGGTAGAGGAACAGCTGTCAGCGCTCAACAGGATGGTGATGCGCTTACTAGCTGTAGATGAAGAGAAGGCTGCCCAGATCCGACAGCTTGCCGACCTGACTACTGCACAATCTCACCAGATGGCAGAGCAGGCTCGAGTAATAGAGCAGCAGGCCCAGCTGATGGATGCACAGAGCGTAGAGATGTCCCAACTCCGGGAGCAGCATGACCAATCAGCTAAAAGGATAGAGGAGTTGGAGACCACCAACAAGACCATCATGCTGCGGCTCAAGGGATCAAAGGACGAGCCCTTAAAGATCAAGGAAGGAGATGGAGATGATGGAGATGATGGTGATGATGATGATGAAGATGATGATGAGGATAAGGAGGATGATACAGAGGAGGATGAGGAAACTGAAGGTGAAAAGACAGAGGAGAAGGAGGATGATGATGATGCAGAAGGAGGGGATGCAGCTGCATCGGCCTTTGCTTCAGGTCAAGAGAGGAGGTCAAAGAACAGACAGGACCAATCAGCTACCACCTCTGCTCCTCCAAGTGACGAGACTATGATACAGGATAAAAGTAAAGACTAGATGTTTATGTATTTATTTACTTTTGTATTCGAATCCTGTATTGAAAACAATGTATTAAACGTTTATATTAAGTTAATGAATTTCTGTTTGATTAATTACTAATGATTTATGTGTTGAATGTTTAAATCAAACAGATCCAAATTATCAAATAGATGAGTTTGATGTTGCTCCCCTTCAACAGGTCAAGACTCAACTAAAAATGATTCTTGATCTGCAAGGGATCGTAAGAAGGTCAGTGAGTTATACCCCTGAAGAAGGGGAAATAATTCATGACCTATCAAACGAGCAACTCGCGGAGATTTTCAAGCTCAATCCGGATGAAATAGTTAAAGATGCTCCGACATGCGATTCGACTAGTGATGAAGAGCTAAACGATGTTGATGAAGTCGAGATCGAAGATATCACCGCAGAGGAGTACCCTCAGTACGCTGACAATGAGGGAAATGTGGTCCCCAATCTGGGTGAATCCCTCATCAGTGATACTTTTGAGGTGTTGAACAAGATGGAGCAAGAAACAGAGAAATCAGAAGGAACAACCCAAGCCTCAAATGATGATGTCGACATTCAAAAGGCTGAGTGGGCTGCATGTTTTGAAGAAGTTAGAGCCCAACGTGATGCACCAAAGAAGGATGCCTACACCAAACTCTACAGAGTCAAGAAACATCACAAGGTGTCTGGCAGGATTATAGCATGGGCGTATTTTGATGATCTTAATGTTTATGCAGTTAAGAGAGAACAGGGCATAGAGTACTTCAGATTCCCACATGATCTGAAGACTCTACCAGGTTTTGAGCTCAACCAGCTGGCTAAGCTAAAGCTTTTGTATGCTGACCCGAGAAAGATGTCAGGCTGGTTTGTGGCTGCCCTTAAGAAGGAGTACCACACCAGATGGGTTAACTTCAGACCCCAACAGCCGACTAGGTACATAAGAAGGTCTGAAGTTTATGCCATTACTGGCAAGCCCAAGATAGTGTTGAAGTGGAGTCCTCCGCGCACAATGTCTAGAAACCCACTCAGGGAAATGCCACAGGACTTCACTCCACACTTTAAGTGGTGGTACTATGATTGGAGAACAGGTGAAGAGGTCATAGTCCTAAGTAAAGAGGGCCAAATGGATACGATCAGGGTATTCGACCCGATGTGGCTTACTAACTTGTCGGCAAGTGATGTCTATACGCTATACAAGTGGCCACTGTTCTATGACACGCAAGATATTGTACAAGCCCTCCAGTTCCAGAACGTTATACGACTCTGCTTCGCGTTTGAGATTCACGCGGGAGTCACCAAAGAGGAGAAGTACAAGAAATACAAGGAGGTTATGCAGAAAACAAGAGAATAGAGAGATCTAGGTCCAAGAGGGAGTTTGTTGATGCATGTATGTCCCTAGATAATGATATGTAATGTAATAGATCTTGTTTTTCTGATTATGATGTAATATGAAATGATTAATGAAATGATATGGATTGTTTGTGATTTGTAATGTCTAATATTTCATTAATGAGTTGATATTGAATTGGTTAATTAGGTTTGTGATTGTTTGAATGGTTACACATCAAGTTATATTAATTAAAACATTCAAACTTAACTTAATGAAGTTCTCATGCGAATGGCCCATGCAAATGGACCATACGCATGAATAACTTCATACGATTGACTCAGTCGCACGACTGAACCAGGAGACTGGATCAGTCGTATGATTGACACATAAGATTGGCTCAGTCGCACGACTGAACACTCAGTCGTGCGGATGAATCAACCGCATGGTTCAATCGCACGACGGAACCATACTTATGGTCCAGTCGCACGAATGAACAACACTAACCTATAAATAGACCCAATTCGTGGAAAAACGAAAATAATTCATACCATTACGACTCCAGACGTACCCTAGCCGTCCAGAAGCCTCCCAAATCTTTCTCCAAGTTCACAGAACACATTAGATCGATTCCTAATCGACTTCTAACGTTAGATTCAATTCTTGATTGATTCTTCGTGTGTTCTCACTGATTGGATCGCCAATCAAATAGGATTCCGCACTTTTTGATCTGGTTTACACGCTAATCACTAGGTATTTCATTCGAATACCAGGTCCTAACACAGCCCAAACTTTCCACTGGCTATAATGCTTGGAAGCTTTCTCCCTATCCTCTTCTAGAACTTCTTGGCTCTGTGTGTGCGAAGAGCCATCTGCTGGACTATCTCCATCTACTCCAGATCATCTGGATGGATACAGTCCAAATCTTCAAGAGTGAAGAGAAAGTTGCATGCGGTTTCATCAGCAGAGACAAAGGCATGAGAAAAACTTGTCTCTTGGAAAGGACTTCCTTGAGTGTAGCTTTCCCTTGGAGTCTCTGGGAAGGTGATGAAAGGGCCCTTTTGTGAGTTGTCAGGGAAGCATATAAGATGATGTTGTGGTTCAATACTTTCCCTTTCAACCACATGGAGGGCTGAACTCAGTTGATTGCTGGAGTTACCAGATGAGGTTTGCATGTTCATCTTCATCTGGTAGCCACTAAGAATACCATACAACTCTGTAAGAGTAAGAGTTTTAAGGTTTTCAGTCCTCTTGATAACAACACAATAATGTGTCCATTGTCTAGGAAGAGAGGACATAAACTTCCTTACAATGTCCCTGTTCTCAAGAGTTACTCTAACATCCATTAGAGTATCCATAATCTCAACATACCTGAAGTATTGTTGAGTCATGGTTTCACCTACTTTGAAGGTGAAGTTTTCAAACTGCTATTTCAGGAGATCCTTCTTGTTCTCCTTTGCTTCAGTAGACCCCTCATACATCAGCTTCAGCGCTTCCCATAGTTGCTTGGCAGTTTTGCACTTCTTGAAGCCTCTGTAGATAGAGTTTGGAAGAGCAGTTTGAAGGGCTGTCATGGCTTTCTGGTCAATCTCTATTCTCTTTCTATCTGCTTCAGAGTAATCAGCCACAGCCTTAAGAATCATACCACCACTAGTAGCAGAAGTGGTGCTTGGTATGTAAGGTCCTTCAACAACAGAGTCCCACATCCAGGAATCTTGAGACTTGATGAAGCCTTCTATTCTTTGACACCAAGTATCAAAGTCTTCAAGACTGATCAGTGGAGACTTAGTCATAGTTCTAGTTTCCATATCAGCTTTGGTTATAGCTACCATTTGAGTTGTTAAGTATTTTGTGTATGTGAGGGATCTTAAGATGGTGAGATCTTATATCAAGAGGCTGAAATGCTCTGATACCAAATGCAGGACCGGTGAAGGGTATGCACTTACAACACAACAACACAATAAGTAGAGTTGCTTAAAATACTTAACAGATCAAATAGGGAATTGGTTAACTTGTTAATGAAAGATGCTAAGAACACAAGTAAATATGAGACAGAACAAGATTGCAAACAACACATATATTGGTTTTCAAGAATGTTGTATATTGCTTCTCAAGTTCTATTATAAATGTTACAAAGCATACGATGGAAAGTTACAAGTACTTGAGATACTTTATACTCCTACAGCCGGCCATACTTTGAAGGCCAGCTGGATACAATTGACTAGACAACTACAAAATCAAATGTAGAGTCAAAAGGCAGATCTGCCTTTTAAATAGTGACTATGACATGCCATAGCTCACATCCTAATATATTACAAAAAAGATAAAGTACATAAAGTAGAAAGCACAAACTCAAGATCTCAATGTATAGTTACCAAAAGCATGGACCTTTTCACCAACTCATGTAAGTTGGTGACTTTACAGAGTAGAAGTGGAAAGGTGGTCCAGCTTTATGGTAAAGTACATCAGATAAAGGGATATCTCTAAAAGTCCTCAAAAAAATCTGTCTTCACTATTTGGCTTCGGAAGACTTTGTCTTTGAAGCTTCGAAAGACTTCACTTTTGGCTTCGGAAGATGTTGGTCTGCTTCGGAAGATTTTACACTTAGAGTATTTCTAGTGCATGGTGTATAACTTCCGAAGCATTTCTACTTCTGTTCTTTAGTGCATGCATGCAAAGAGACTTTGGACGTTTTGGGTGCATTAGACTTATAGGAATCCTTAAAATCCCCCTCCAGGAGCCGGACGCGCTCCCTTTCGCCTCATGTAGCAGCTCCTACCCACTCACCTATCCCACCTATCGGGGATAAGGGTCCACGTGTGATCACCCGCCCACGCAAGAGTGCAAGGCCAGGTCCCTCAGTATCCTTTAGGATGCCACCTCCTCCTCCACTACCTGTTAGGATTCTGACACATGTACCTCCATCATTTGACCCACTCCACCACCACCCACATGATGATCACTGGATGCCACTGAGGCGCAGCATGTATGATGGCCCTAGTGTGTTAGCTGGTGACAGGTACTCCCAGTCTAGCCACCGGGAAAACGACGTAGGTCCTTCCGATGCTGCTCTGGATGAGATTATGAATATTGTTCGTCGGCACGAGCTGACCCTTCAGCACGCTACTAGGACCTCTCAGTCTGCTCAGTTTCAAGCCATGATGGCATCGCACGGGGTCCAGCAGTTGGAGCAAGAGCAGAAGAAGAAGAACTCTGGATGGCTAGGGTGGTTGAAGAAGTGGATGTGAAGGTTTGGAGAGGATGTGCGATTATCTGTCTTGTGGACAGTTGAAGGAAACTATTTCTATTATTATCGGATACAATTATTATTATTATTATGGGGGTGATTGTACTTTCCAATTTGTAAGAGTGTAACTCTGAGACAACTATGCTTGCTGATACTATTAACTCTATCTCTCAGTGAATCTATTTTCAATGATGCTAAAACCTTGCTGAACTATTTATATTGAAATACAATGTGTAATGTTATGCGTTGGAATTTTGACCTGTGTCCATTTTTGATGAATTTTCTTAAGCTACTTTAATGAAGCATTTTCTTGTTAGAGGTATTTTATGATGTGAATGATACACCCCCTCTTTCTAGGACATGATAGCTTAGGGTAAATGATGCATGGGCTACTCGAAACCAATTATGAGATGCTAAACAAAAATATATCTGTGATTCTATCAGAATGCCGACTAGGAGAGGAACCCACATTGGAAGAAGAGGAACTACTAGAGCCCGCCGTGAAGGGGCTAGACAAACCAGAAACCAAACCCCGACTCCACCAGGAACCCTCGTGGAGAGAATGCAAACCAAGGGAATGATGAAAGGATTGCCAACCTAGTTGCACAACAGATTGCAAATGCTATTCCTACCATTATAGCCCAGATCAACGCAGACCGGAGCAACCCCGGTGGTGATGATGTATTCGGAAACAACGATGGAAATAACGAGGAAGCTGAAGCGCTGAAGAATGGATGCTCCTACAAACTTTTCATGGCTTGCAAACGAAAAGACTTCTACGGCACAGAGGGTGCAATAGAGACGTACCAATGGATCGATGAAACGGAAGCAATCTTGGACATCAGTGAGTGTAAAATGGACCACATGGTGAGGTTCGCATCCGAGTCACTCAATGGATCGACTATGTGAAGGATTCTGTGTGCCCAAGACACTTAGAATATTGATGTGGTTAGTACGTTATGATCCAAGTCGGGTTATACCCAATAACAAGCTTAGCAAACACCAATTAATATTTAATTGATGATAAGATCATGCAATTAAACATTTACACCAATTTAGAAAATGGGTTTTCTAAATAAATTGCATATGAGAGGGAACAACTTATTAGGATATTTTGTTCAATAATATTATTTGAAGTGTTATTTAAATTAGTTAGATGACACCAAATAATAATGAGAAACTACAACTTATAAGTTAAATGGTTAATTGTATAAATTGTATATAACGTGTACATACAAATTAAATTGTTATTTGTATGTCTAGTTTACAAGACTTTTAATGTGTGATATTTGAAGGAGGGAACCCAAATTTAAACCTCCTTGGCCGTCCCCCCCTTGATTTCTATTGGACCAAATTGGTCTTGAACATAACACACATTAAGTAGTCTAGGTCTCTCAACTTCTCAACCACCCACTCTCATTGCATGCAACAAAAACTTCTCTCTTTCCCTCTCAAAAGTTTCGAACCTGGCAGCTTCCTTGGGAGTTTTTGAAGAGCAAGCTTCGTTGTGTTCTTGGTGATAATCTACCTAACAAGAAGGTGTATTGCAAGGGCTTGGGGTATAGACACTTGAGGACCTCTACACTTGAGTTCTTGGCCGATTTTAGCATCCCAAATCTCTCACTTTTGGTCGACATTTCAGCTGCAGAAAGGTAGTTAATCACAGCTTTATATAGCTGTGATTTTATGTGCATTTCATTATGTTCATAGCTTGTTCATTCACATAAATGATCCTTTTTGATTTGGGTTTGTTTTCATCTTAAAACATAACTAAGAACATGAAATTTTCAGCTTTAAAATCGGTTTTAAAAGCTACATATCCGCTGCGTTTTCTGAAAGTTTAAATGGTTAAACATGGATTTTGTGTTCTAGCAAACCCTTCAATGGCATCAAGAGCCGGTTATGTGGATGACTTGCTTGTTTTGTCTTTAAAATTGGTTTTAAACAATGATAATAAACTTAGTATAGGCTGATTTTGGGCTGCTAAGTTCATATGATATGAAACCCCGATCTTTCAAAGTCATATCACACATGCTTGTGATTAAACTTTGAAAAATATACATGTTTGTTATTTGTTTTGTTTGGACAAAATAAAACCCGAAATTTCAGTTTATGTTGGCTGAAATTTCGTGGTTTTAAGTGGGGTTTTCATTATATTTTGGATGATATGATAGATGCTTGTTTTAGTGCATAACCTAGCCATTGACCTTGTGATTATTTGGATGTTTGTGATGGTTGTATTCATTCATTCAATTGGGTTGTATTATTTGTTGTTTGTGCTTTGTTTCAAGTGTAATTTTATTTATTATTGGGTTGTAATAAATAGATTAGATGTGATTTCATTTTACTAGATATCATGTATTAGGACCTTATATCTTGTAATATGAAGACATATGCCTTGGAAGCACAAAGGAAGACACAAAAGAAACATGGAGCATTTTGGATGCGGTTTCAAGTGGGAGGCTTTTGGAAGCTTTCTATGTGTTCTCTTGTTGTAACCTTAGAAAAGACCATATGAAAACACTTGTGATGGCAAACAAGTGTTGTCAACATAAGGGCTATGGGTATGCACATATGGTTGTTTATGTTTATGCTTGGTTGATTGTTTGTTGTTTGACTGTTTGGTTGATATTTGGATATTCATAACAAACTCATTAACAAACTTAACAAGCTGAAAATTGATGGTTCTTAAAAGTTAATAAAAGGTTATTAAAATGATTTAATGATTTTAAAGATTAAAATAGGTTTTAATCAAAGAACCATAGGGTACCTTGTATTTGAAAGCATGCAAATACAAGTACATAGAGTTTTCTAAACTAGAGTTTTGAAACCTCTAAACTTTTTTTACCAACAAGATCAACACCGTCCTTTTACACAACACTTGAGTCACTTGGGAACTCTTAGTGGGATAAAGGTCACCTAACCATTTTGAGGGAACTTGTGACTTGAGGTGAGAATGCCTTATTTGTGGGATAAAGGTCACCTAACCACTTATTTTGGCAAACTCACACGTAGGTGTAAGTAGGGTATCTTGATTTGCAAACCATGTCAAATGGATCACCTACGGTGTGGTTTCCAAATGGTGTTGATGGGATTAACATGCCGACTTTACATATAATGTTTCAAGTCGATCCCATATTTCTAGAAATTGCAAATGGTTGCAATCGTCAAACGTTGACCACCTTATTAATTTAAATCGTGGGATAAAGGTCACCTAACCACAATTTAAATGTAATGTTGGGTTCTAGACTTTAATATAAAAATGACCTTAAAAGGCATAATTATTAAAAATAACAATATCGAAAATACTAAAATAGATCTTTGTTAAATTTTGTAGATGGCCACAAATAATGAAAATCATGATAACTCATCCGCGTCCAACCAATCATTACGAGCGATCCTCCAAAAGGAATGTCTAAATCATAACAACTTTATTGATTGGTATCGAAACTTGAGAATCGTTCTCAAGCAAGAGAAAAGATCATATGTTTTAGACGACCCAATCCCCGATCAACCTTCCGAGGATAATGAGGAGGCCTATAACGATTGGCTGAAATACACTGAGGACTCCGTCCAAGTGTCTTGTCTCATGCTAGCAAGCATGACTCCGGATCTCCAAAAGGAGTATGAACATCATGGAGCTTACGACATGATAACCCAACTGAAGGAAACGTTCCAACAGCAAGCAAGGGTTGAGCGCTTCGAAACGGTTCGAGCACTCCATGCATGTCGTATGGACGACAACCAATCTGTTTCATCTTATGTACTTAAGATGAAAAGTCATATTGACCGCCTCGAGAGGCTAAATTGTCCCGTCTCGAAGGAATTGGCCACGGATTTGATCCTAAATGGCCTTACCAAGAAGTTCGAGACATTCGTGTTGAACTACAACATGAATGCTTGGGACAAAAGCATTGGTGAGCTTCACTCAATGCTCAAAACGGCCGAGGCGGCCATGGGTAAAAGGGTTTTACCCGTTCTCACCATCAATGAAGGTGGGAACAATAAAAGGCCTCGTCCCGCACCCAAGGCAAAGGTTGCTAAGGGTAAGGGACCCGCTTGAGGAAAAGGGAAAGGGGTGGCAAGGGTGCCACCCAAACCACAAGAGAAAAAGCAAAAGGTTGCTACTAACGACCCATGCTTCAAGTGTGGGGAGATTGGACATTGGGCAAGGAATTGTCCTGTCCATCTCCAAGAGTTGAAAGCAAAGAGGGATGCCGGGCAGACCTCAGGTACAATATACATGATCCATATTGATTTAAACATGATATCCTCTAACACATGGGTATTAGATACCGGATGTGGAACTCACATTTGCAATTTGTTGCAGGGGTTCAAAAGAAGTAGTGACTTCAAGAAAGGGGATGTAAGCCTCTACATGGGCAATGGGGCTAAGTTCAAGTTGAAGCCCGTGGTGACTACATCTTGAAACTTCCAAATGGTTTGGAAGTAATTTTGAACAATGTTTTGTATGCTCCTAGTTTGACTAGGAATATTATCTCTGTAGCCCTGTTAAAACAATTTGGATATTTATTATCATTTGTTGAAAAAGATATTCATGTTTCTTTTAATGGTATATTCTATTTTAAAGCTATTCCCATTAATGGTATTTATGAATTGGTTCATGAAAATACTTTAAATAGCTCATTGTACCAAACTAACACCAAGAAACTCAAGTTGGACTTGAGTGATACCTATCTTTGGCATTGTCGTCTTGGCCATATAAACAAGAAACGTTTACAAACACTTCAAAAGAATGGTCTTTTAAAAACAAATGAATGTGATTCATTTGATGTTTGTGAATCTTGTTTACAAGGAAAGATGACTAAGGCACCTTTTAGTGGAACTAACGAAAGGGCAATAGATTTATTGGGAATCATACATTCGGATGTATGTGGTCCTTTTAAGCCAATGACTAGGAATGGTGAAAGATACTTCATTACCTTTACCGACGATTAAAGTCGCTATGGGTATGTGTACTTATTAAGGCACAAAGATGAAGCTTTTGAAATGTTCAAAATCTTCAAGAATGAAGTAGAAAATCAACTCAACAAGTCAATTAAAGTTCTCCGTACCGATAGAGGAGGTGAATACCTAAGTGATGCCTTTCAAGATCATCTTAGGAGTTGTGGGATTGTCTCACAACTCACTCCACCTGGAACACCACAACATAATGGTGTGTCTGAGAGGAGGAATCGAACCTTATTGGATATGGTCCGATCTATGATGGCTAGAAGCTCATTACCTCTATCATTTTGGGGTTTCGCTCTGCTCTCCGCGGCCCGTATTCTAAATATGGCCCCAACCAAAAAGGTGGAAAAGACACCTTTTGAGATATGGCATGGAAGGGTTCCATCCCTATCATACTTAAGGGTCTGGGGTTGTGAGGCTTATGTTAAGACTCCCACCCCAAACAAGTTAGAAGTCCGATCCACCAAGTGTATCTTTGTTGGATATCCTAGATATTCTATGGGATATTATTTCTATGATCCGCTGGAACAAAAGGTGTTTGTTGCCAGAAAGGGTGAGTTCTTAGAAGCAAAGTTCCTTATGGAAGGAGCTGGCAGTAGAACAGTGGACCTTGAAGAGGATCAAGAACCACAACCCAATGCACGTTTGGTTGAAACTAGCACTCAACATGAGGATGTTGAGGATGATCAAGGGGTTGATCAATACACACAAGACGTTCGCAGAAGTGGTAGAATTAGTAATCCACCTGAAAGATACGGATTTTTCGTGGATGGATGCTATGTGGTAGATTCAGATGAACCAACCACATACCATGATGCAGTGTCCAATTCGGGTTGTGACAAATGGCTTGAAGCCATGAACGTTGAGATGCAATCCATGTATGACAATCAAGTTTGGGAACTTGTTGTACCACCCCTTAATTCCAAGGTAGTTGGAAGTAAGTGGGTTTTCAAGAAGAAAACCGATATGCATGGAAACTTGGATACTTATAAAGCTAGACTTGTAGCAAAGGGTTTCACTCAAACTCAAGGGGTTGATTATGATGAAACCTTCTCACTTGTTGCGATGCTAAAGTCTATAAGGATATTGTTTGCCATAGCTGCTCATTATGATTATGAGATTTGGCAAATGGATGTCAAAACCGCCTTCCTAAATGGATATCTTGAGGAAGATGTTTATATGGTTCAGCCTGAAGGTTTTGTCGATCCAAAACATCCTAATAAAGTATGCAAGTTAAAGAAATCAATCTATGGATTGAAACAAGCATCGAGAAGCTGGAATCACCGTTTTGATGAGGAGGTAAAGAAATTTGGCTTCATCAAAAACGCTGATGAGGCTTGTGTGTATAAGAAGGCTAGTGGGAGCACAATAACTTTCCTAGTATTGTATGTTGATGACATACTACTATTTGGAAATGACATTCCAACCCTGGAAGGTGTAAAAACCTGGCTTGGAAGTTGTTTTTCCATTAAGGATCTTGGTGAAGCCGCCTACATTCTGGGAATAAAGATCTATAGGGATAGATCAAGGCGGTTGATTGGTTTGAATCAAAGTGCATACATTGATAAGATCTTGAAAAGGTTCAAGATGGAAAACTCTAAGAAAGGTACCGTACCTATTCAAAGAGGAACGATATTGAGTACGACTCAATGTCCAAGCTCAAAGGATGAGCAAGATAAAATGAAGGCAATCCCATATGCATCTGCTATTGGATCCATCATGTATGCAATGATATGCACTCGACCGGACGTGTCATGCGCCTTGAGCATGACAAGCCATTACCAGCAAAATCCTGGAAACAGTCATTGGATAGCTGTTAAGAACATACTTAAGTACCTAAGGAGGACAAGAGATATGTTCCTGATCTATGGATCTGGTGACGAGGAGCTCGTTGTAAAAGGTTACACGGATGCGAGTTTCCAAACCGATCGTGACGATTCACGGTCACAATCGGGATACATTTTCATTCTGAATGGAGGAGCTGTCTCTTGGAAGAGCTCCAAGCAGGATGTGGTGGCTCTATCAACTACAGAATCAGAATACGTCGCCGCCTCATTGGCAGCTCAAGAAGCTGCATGGTTGAAGAAATTCATTGCCGATCTAGGGGTTGTCCCTTCCATTCAGGAACCCCTAGAGATCTTTTGTGACAACGAGGGTGCGATTGCTCAAATCAAGGAACCTCGTGCTCATCAAAAGACTAGGCACATTGAGCGGAGATTCAACTACATACGAGATGAAGTTGAAAAGGGAAAGATATGTATTCGCAAAGTTCACACGGATCAAAACATTGCGGATCCTCTCACGAAGCTCCTTGAAAAGGCAAAGCATGAATGTCATACTTGTGCCATGGGACTTCGATATTCTAGTGATTGGATTTGATCTGTACATTTTGTATTTGGATATGTGGAACTCTTTATTATTTGAATAAAATTATTTGGTTATAATGTTTCAATTAATGTTCCAAATTAGCATGTTTTATCCATGAGTAAAATGTTTACTCTAAAATGTCCGTAGTCGCTCATACTTGTGGGAACAAGTG
This sequence comes from Flaveria ramosissima, assembly GCA_025215565.1. Classification (NCBI taxonomy): domain Eukaryota; kingdom Viridiplantae; phylum Streptophyta; class Magnoliopsida; order Asterales; family Asteraceae; genus Flaveria; species Flaveria ramosissima. The sequence continues at coordinate 13,794,172 of CM046032.1, read as the reverse complement.
TGAAAGTAAGATTATTATGAACTTGGATTGGTTGATATTCATAAGGATGAATATAGAGCAATGGGTTGCTACCAAGGTTCATAGATATTTGTGGGATACAAATATTGGACTAGCCCGCACCTCAACTTTTACTACATAGAATCTTATCGATTGATCATAAGTAAGTTTGAGTAAAAGGCGAATATCATTTGGTATCCTCAGACCTGAGATACATATTGGGTTTTGATATTCACCAAGTTTTATACCTTGAGCTAATTCTTCACTGTCCTGAAATAGTGGACAGTACATAAGGGTATGTTCAGGTATAAACGAGGTGTTTGTGAGAAACGTATGTAGTCAAGATGGAATTTGTTCCTCTTATTCGTTGAGAGTTAGATGTCTAAGGCCTGATTAAGTTAAATCAACAAGGAATGATCATTCTGTGTCCTTGGATTTAACATGATATCTGTAACAAAAGGATTGATGATTGATTCACCTAAATCATTTCAAGTAGGGTACTTGAAAGAGATGATGTTATTGAATGGCTATAAGTCATGCGTATTAAGGGTAGTAAACCGTTGTTAGGCGGTATTTACTGCTTGCATCAATCTTCTATGAATCTTGGGCAAGTGGGAGATTGAAGGATTCTGTGTGCCCAAGACACTTAGAATATTGATGTGGTTAGTACGTTATGATCCAAGTCGGGTTATACCCAATAACAAGCTTAGCAAACACCAATTAATATTTAATTGATGATAAGATCATGCAATTAAATATTTACACCAATTTAGAAAATGGGTTTTCTAAATAAATTGCATATGAGAGGGAACAACTTATTAGGATATTTTGTTCAATAATATTATTTGAAGTGTTATTTAAATTAGTTAGATGACACCAAATAATAATGAGAAACTACAACTTATAAGTTAAATGGTTAATTGTATAAGTTGTATATAACTTGTACATACAAATTAAATTGTTATTTGTATGTCTAGTTTACAAGACTTTTAATGTGTGATATTTGAAGGAGGGAACCCAAATTTAAACCTCCTTGGCCGTCCCCCCCTTGATTTCTATTGTACCAAATTGGTCTTGAACATAACACACATTAAGTAGTCTAGGTCTCTCAACTTCTCAACCACCAACTCTCATTGCATGCAACAAAAACTTCTCTCTTTCTCTCTCAAAAGTTTCGAACCTGGCAGCTTCCTTGGGAGTTTTTGAAGAGCAAGCTTTGTTGTGTTCTTGGTGATAATCTACCTAACAAGAAGGTGTATTGCAAGGGCTTGGGGTATAGACACTTGAGGACCTCTACACTTGAGTTCTTGGCCGATTTTAGCATCCCAAATCTCTCACTTTTGGTCGACATTTCAGCTGCAGAAAGGTAGTTAATCACAGCTTTATATAGCTGTGATTTTATGTGCATTTCATTATGTTCATAGCTTGTTCATTCACATAAATGATCCTTTTTGATTTGGGTTTGTTTTCATCTTAAAACATAACTAAGAACATGAAATTTTCAGCTTTAAAATCGGTTTTAAAAGCTACATATCCGCTGCGTTTTCTGAAAGTTTAAATGGTTAAACATGGATTTTGTGTTCTAGCAAACCCTTCACTATGGAATGGTGGAAGACGGTTATTCAGCCCCGGGGAAGGAACACTGCTAACCAAATGAGCTAGACCGAGTTCAGGGAACTGATAACCAGCAAATACTGCCCCATCAATCAACTAGAGAAACTAGAGTCTGAATTCCTGAGCCTGGAGATGAAGGGTCCTAATTACACTAAGTACATCAGCCGCTTCTTAGCCCTGTCTCGATTGGTGCCACACCTGGTGACACCAGAATCTAAGGGTGTAGCGCGTTTCATTTGGGGGCTACATCCTAGAGTCAGGGGAATGGTTTGATCTTCTAGGCCTTTAACCTTACAAGCTGCGGTTGACTTCACCAGTAGTTTGACTGATGATTTGGTTAGGGCTGGGTGGACTGATCAAACCGGGACTGAAGAGAAGAGGAAGCCGATGGGTGAGAAAAGGAAGTGGGTCGATTTGAAGGGAGCAATTGGCAGTAGTAGCGGGTCAAGCAAGAAGAGCTATGAAGGTATGAGGCGCGATGACCAAGGTTGAAGGACAAGGAAGCTATACTCAGGTACGAGCCCATTCTGCAACAAGTGCAAACTGCATCATCAACGGGATTGCAACTGGATGCCCTGCTTCTGATGCAAACAACCAGGTCATTTAATCAAGGATTGTACGTATGTGCCGGGTAAACAATGCTATGAGTGTGGAGATCCAGGGCACATGAGGAACAAGTGTCCTAAACTGGGAAGAGATAAGGAGGCTAGACCCAACAAGCCCAAAGGACGAGCATTTGTGATGGAACCATCCGATGCTCGCAGGGAACCTGATGTGGTCAATGCTATGTTCCTCATAAACAACCGTCCTACTACCGTTCTCTTTGATACTGGAGCAACTGCTAGTTCTGTCTCTAGTACTTTTAGGCCTTTGATTCACTTGACTGCATGTATCCTGACTGATCTGTTCATCGTAGAATTAGCCGACAGTAACATTATAGAAACTAATGAAGTCATCAAGGACTGTTTAATGAATCTTGACGGTAGCATATTTAAGATAAACCTGATGCCTATTAAGATAGGAGGATTTGATGTGGTTGTGGGTATGGATTGGCTGGCTAAGCATAGAGTCGAGATCGTGTGTGATGAACGCCTGCTTAGAATACCGTTGAGCGAAGGGAAAGTGCTTGTGGTTCGTGGTGAAGGAAGTGACACGCTATGTCCTATGATATCTCATCTGAAAGCTACCAAGAGCCTTAAGAAGGGATGCCCAGCTTTCATAACTATGTAATGAAGGCTAAAGAGGAGAAGAAGATTAAGGATATTCCAGTGGTTTCTAAATATCCACAATTGTTTCCCGAAGATCTACCGGGACTTCCTCCGAACCGACAAGTCGAATTCCAAATAGATCTACTGCCTGGTGATGCACCAGTAGCCAAGGCACCATATCGACTCGCCCCTCCCGAGATGAAGGAACTAATGCTACAGATTCAGGAACTACTCGACAAGTGATTTATTCGACCGAGTGTTTCTGCATGGGGTGCACCAGTATTATTTGTAAAGTAGAAGGATGGAACCCTACGAATGTGCATTGATTACCGGGAACTGAACAAGCTGACTATAAAGAATCGTTACCTCTCCCGAGAATTGACAACCTATTCGATCAACTGTAGGGAGCTAGTTACTTTTCATAAATAGATTTGAGATCGAGATATCATCAGCTGAAGATAAGAGAAGAAGACATACCTAACACGGCCTTCAGGACGAGATATGGACATTATGACCATCTAGTCATGCCTTTTGGACTGACTAACACACCAGTGGCGTTTATGGATCTCATGAACCGTGTATGTCTCCCGTATCTTGACAAGTTCATGATCGTGTTTATCGACGACATCCTGATCTACTCCCGTAGTAAGGAAGAGCATGAGAAACACCTTAGACTAATTCTTGAGTTGCCCAAGAATGAGCAATTATATGCCAAGTTCTCCAAATGGGAATTTTGGATGCAAGAAATCCAATTTTTAATGCATGTGGTAAATGAGAATGGGATTCAAGTTGACCCTTCTAAGATTGAGGCGATTAAGAACTGGAAAATTCCTGAGACTCCTACCGAGATAAGGCAATTCCCTGGATTGGCCGGATACTACAAAAGGTTTATCAAAGACTTCTCGCGCATTGTGCAACCATTGACAGCTCTGACTAAGAAGAATACGACCATTGTGTGGGAACGAGAGCAGAATGAAGCATTCGAAACACTTAAGGAGAAGTTGTGTAGTGCACCTATCCTCGCTCTCCAAGAAGGAATTGAGGATTTCGTGGTCTATTGTGACGCTTCGCGTCAAGGGCTAGGATGCGTGCTAATGCAGCGCAACAAAGTAATTGCTTATGCATCGAGACTATTAAACGATCATCAGAAGAACTACAAAACGCATGATCTAGAATTGGGTGTCGTGGTGTTTGCACTCAAAATGTGGAGGCATTATCACTATGGCACGAAGTGCATTATCTACACTGACCATAGGAGTTTGCAACACATTCTGGATCGAAAGATGCTAAACATGCGCCAAAGAAGATGGGTCGAGTTACGAATGCGAAATTCATAACCATCTGGCAAGGCCAATGTAGTGGCGGATGCCTTAGGCCGGAAAGAAAGAGAAAAACCTCTACGCGTCCGTGACTTAAGGATGAGTGTCTACTTCGACCTTATCGCAAGACCAAAGAAAGCACAAGGCAAAGCGCTAAAGGAAGATCGGCTAGCAGGGGAAATGTTGACGGGAATGGAGAAGCGATTTGAGCTGAGCAGCGATGGTGTATATAAATATGAAGGGTGAACGTGGGTGCCAAAGCATGGGGGAATTAGAGAGGTAATCCTCGACGAAGCCCACAAAACTAGGTACTCGGTTCACCCCGGAAGTGACAAGATGTACCATGATCTAAAAGGCCCTTTTCTAGTGGCTTGGGATCAAGAAATCCATCACCGTTTATGTTAGCAAGTGTCTGACATGCGCCATGGTAAAGGCTGAAAATCAAAAACCGTCAGGGACGCTGTAGCAGCCCGAAATTCCAGAATGGAAGTGGGATAACGCTACAATGGATTTCGTCACCAAGCTACCCAGAACTTTTAGAGGTCATGATGCCATTTGGGTAATAGTGGATAGGTTAACTAAATCAGCTCACTTCTTGCCAATTAAGGAAGACTACGACCTGAAGAAACTGGCTCAATTGTATATTGATGAAATAGTGACCAGGCATGGTGTGCCTTTGTCAATCATCTCCGACCGTGATAGTCGCTTCACTTCATGTGTCTGGAGATCACTCCAACAAGCCTTAGGAACCCGTTTAGATCTAAGCACTGCATACCACCCACAAACTGATGGTTAGAGCAAAAGAACTATTCAAACCCTGGAAGATATGCTAAGAGCTTGCATGATTGACTTTGGTGGGAACTAGGACAATCATCTTCCTTTGGTAGAGTTCTCCTATAACAATAGTTACCACGCAAGTATAAAGGCAGCTCCGTATGAGGCCCTATATGGTAGGAAATGTCGATCACCACTGAACTGGAACGAGATTGGTGACAGCCAAGTAATGGGACACGACATTGTGTTGGAAACCACCGACAAGATATTTAAAATCAAGGAGCGTTTGAGAGCAGCCAGGGATCGTCAAAAGAAATACGCTGACAGAAGACGAAAACCTTTAGAGTTTCAAGTGGGTGATAGGGTAATGCTGAAAGTGGCACCATGGAAAGGTACCGTGAGGTTTGGAAAGAGAGGAAAGCTAAGCCCAAGATACATTGTACCATTTGAGATACTAGCAAGAATTGGTCTAGTGGCATATAAATTAAAGCTAGCTCAGGAATTAAGCTACATACATGACACCTTCCATGTGTCAAACCTGAAAAAGTGCTTGGCAGACAAGACCTTGGAGATACCATTGAAGGAAGTTAGGATAACCGATAAGTTGAACGTCGTAGAAGAACCCATAGAGATCACTGACCGGCTGGTCATGAAACTCAGACAACGCCGCGTACCCAAATTCAAGGTAAGATAAAATTCTAGGCGAGGACCTGAATTCACTTGGGAGCGAGAAGATGAAATGAGAAAGAGTTATCCGCACCTCTTCAAACCCACCCGTTCCGAGTCTAATCGAAGCTAAAATTTCGGGATGAACTTCCTAAACGGTGGGAGAATGTGACAAGCGACCTCTAGGTCATAATTCTAACCTTATCAACGTGCATCATTACCCATTCAATTAATATTAATGTTATATAATTACCAATATTATTATTAGCATTATTATTGTTATGGTTAGCGTTTACCATTTTTGTTATTTTATGTGCCTTTTTTAGATGATTTATCTAGATCAAGCATTAGCTAGGGAAATCTTAGTGTCCCGGAAAAGTTAATTAGTCACCCATGCTAGAATTAAATCATAATTTGAAACAATTAAAATGTGTGCATGAACTCAAATTTTCAGATTAATGCATGCATACCCATGCAAAATACTTAACAACTAACTAAATAATACCACCTAAAATACTACACTACACTACAAAATAATACTACATAATATCATTTACCATTAAAATTTAACACAAAAATCCCCTCACTATATTCCAAGATCGGCCGCCCCTCTCTCCTCCACTCTCCTCTCTTCTACACCACCACTATTTCTACCACTACCATTACATGCATCCCCATCACACTCCTCTCATCTCTCCCTCTCACTCTCGGATCCTTTCTCCACCAGAAACACACACACACACTCACAGTTTTCTCTCTAATCCCAACCATATTCAAAGAACAACTACAACACAAGCATCGCCCAAGCTCAAACCGCAAGAAAGTGAAGGTTTGTGAGCTTGTGGCTCGTGGTTCTCCAGCCTTGTTCGAGATTCTCCAGCCTTGTCCAAGGGTTTCTAGGCCATCCTTGTCTAGCTACACTCTCCAAGCCGCGGGCTACACCTAGTGTAAGCTTCATGTACAAGCCTGCTTGGTTGATCCAAGTACACTTAGCTAATCGTATATACTTTTAAACGTTTGAGACTTGTAAAACTTTGTCGAGGTTTGATTGTGCATTCTGTCTTACATCCCTAGTTATTTCGTTCTCAACCTACAACATGAATTGCCATGTTTTATATACTTGTGTATTGCAAACTATGGAAATCTCACCAACATTATAGTTGACCTTTTATTTTTAACATGTTTCAGGAAATACTCAAGCTTGATTGCCATTTTTGAAGTTGTTCACACCTAGGAATGGACCTAGATAACTTAATGAATGAGCTTGTTATATTCCTTATATTGTGTTCTTATTTGAGACTTATGCTTGTAATGTACCTTTCAAATTTATGAATAATATATTTGGATTTAATAATAGCGTTATGTGGCTGTGAACGATCTTAACTCTCACTCCTCGACGTTTTCGCCGTCAAGGTTGGGGTGTGACAATACTTGAGTAGTATGTAAATATGTAAGTTCCCTAACGATTCATTTTGGTTTTTAATTACTTAATTAATTTATTCCTTAAATTTTTTTTTAATTCTTGAAACTTATAAAACAATATAATTCCTATTAATCTATATTCTGGTTCTAGGATTTCGATACTATAAGACCTTTATAAAGTTTATTTAAAACGTTTAAAAACTTTATAAAATGACTTTAAATAATTTTGTATTATTATGCAAGCTCCTATAAATATGTATTCAATAAATCATCTTTATCAAAGTTTAAATAATTAATTTTCAAATTAATTATTACTTTTTACAAGTCATAATTAATCTTTATTGAACCAAAACATAATCGTTTGTGTTATTAAATCCTATTTGACTTAAATATTAAAAGCCCCCAAATTCCAAAGAAACCCTAATTCATATTTACTCTTGAATCTTATCTTTATTCTAATTCTGAGACATCAGCCATTAGGTTGAATCGTGAAGAAAATCATTGGAACCATCTTATCTTCTTATTGTTATCTTAAGTGCAACTTATAGCACGTGAGTATTTCTATACCCCTATTATATTTTTACACTTTGGGGAACCATCTGTATGTTGTGGTTAGTTGAACTTTGTGGCTACCATGTAATGTCGATTATATGTACAATCATTAACTATTTCTAGCCTGGTGACGTCATAGATCTATGGGTCTGACAAGCCTGCTTGGTTGATCCAAGTACACTTACCTAATCGTATATGCTTGTAAACGTTTGAGACTTGTAAAACTTTGTCAAGGTTTGATTATGCATTCTGTCTTACATCCCTAGTTACTTTGCTCTCTAACTTATAACATGAATTGCCATCTTTTATATACTTATGTATTGCAAACTATGGAAATCTCACCGACTTTCAAAGTTGACCTTTTATTTTTAACATGTTTGAAGTTTACTACTTGATGATCTTCTTGTGCTCATATAGGATATGGACCTAGATTAATTGAAAGACTTATGTTATGGGTTGTATCTTGATTGATTTGTAATTACATATTTGTCTTGTAGTGTTTAATGAATAATGACATTTAATATTATTTTAACTTAATTAGTTCCATGTGCTATGAGCAATCGTCTCCCATTCGTCCGCCCCGATGATTCCACCGTCGGTTGGGGTGTGACACTCCAAGCCGCGGGCTACACCTAGTGTAAGCTTCATGTCACCCGGTTTCGGTCATTTCATGTGTTTGTCTTCATTTTTCACTCAAAATCTTACCATTTTTGTATCTAACAGAAAATTTTTGCTACAACCTTGTTGATAAAGAGCTTCTATCATTCTTGAAGGTATCTCACTCGTAATATATGTCATTCTATAGTTGTAACATGGTTTACACCTAGAAAACCCTCTTTTTAGGCGTATTTACACCATCCAACTTGAACAACTTGTAATCTTTCAAATCTAAACATGTAACCTGCTCAAATAGGTTTTCTAACCTTCTAATAACCTGATTTCACATTTACAAAAGGATTGGGTATCATATAAACTCAAGTTATAATGTTTTACACAAGTGTAATGGATGAAAATGGTGTAATCTCTAAGTTTCCATCTTGTTCATAGGTTCTTTGTTGAATCCGTGAGTTAGACATGATATTTCAGTAGGTTTTGGATGATTTTCGGTGTATGATGAGATGTTAATGGCTGAAAATGTTAATGTCATAGACTTATAAACAATTTGGACATATTCGGAGACCCAAAAAGTGGTAAAACGACTTAAAAATAAGGAAACATGGATTTTAACCATATTAAAAAGAATTACAGGCTCTAAAAGGGTTAACAAAGTACTTAGACCATATTTGTTGAATAAATGGTCAAAGAATGAATTAAATGAATTTTTTAGTTAAAAACGGGTCTTAACCGGGTAACGTTTGGAAGAAAATATTGGAAATAAGAGAATAAAACAAAAATCTAGGGAAACAATGTAATTTCAGAAATATAAGTATATAACATTTTCAAAGATGATAAGAATTTGGTAAAACAAGCTTTTAAACGGTCATTTACGGGTAAAAACGTGTTTTAACGGGTTAAACTTAAAATGTGGACTTTCACCTAAGAGTAACTAGTAATACATCTTTAACTGATTAAAAACTTATAGAAAGTCATTAAATTAATATTTTGATGGATCTACGTCTAAAAATATGGAAATCAACACTTAACTGTTAAAAACCTTCGGTTTTACCATAACCAGTAACAGAAGACATAAAAATATATAAATCGGACCTAAATTCTCAAATTTTGGTATAAACTTACTTAAAATCAGTTACCTAACTTTAAGAAACTAATATTGGTCATAAAAGTCATTAAATGCAAGAAATCAAACTTTGGGGTAAAAAATGTAAATTTTGGAAACTTGGAGGACTAAAATGTAAAGTTTGCTAAACTTCAATAAACCGACCTCCTTGGACCAAGAATTACTTAAAAGACTCAAACTAACTTATATAAGTGATTTAACATGGTAAATGATGTATTCTTTCCTAAGAAACCCTATCTATAAAAGGAAACTTTTTATTTAAAGATGTTGGAGCATATATTGTCGTATATAGTGTGTTCGTCGCTTGTCGAATAGTCTAGGCTTAATGTAATGCACCTGATATGTTGTAAACACATGAAACCGGGTCATTCGTAGGAGCATATGCGAATGAGACTCAGTCGTGCGACTGAGCCTTGCAAATGGGCCAGTCGTGCGACTGAGAGATGCGATTGGCCATTCGTAAGACTGAACCATAAGTATGGTCCAGTCGCACGATTGAACCATACGCATGGTCAAGTCGTACGATTGAACCATACGCATGGTCCAATCGCACGAATGGGCCCAGTCGCATCTAATATGGGCCGAGGCCTATATATACCAGTTTCAATGTGTAGAGAGATTAAGGGTTTGGGGAGGGAGTCTGCCCGGAGCCTAGGGCTGCCGGATGAGAGGGGAGATCATGCTCGATCTCCCCTTGCCAAGAGTCTTTATTCTTATGTTGTAACGAGCTTGTAATCGTTAGGTTTTATCAATCAAACCATTATATTATAGTTCGTGTTATTGATTGTCTCTTGGTTTTGATTTTGTTTCCTTCCGTCAAGAACATGCTCCGATGTCTACCGATCCAGCCGACTTCACAATTGGTATCAGAGCGCGTTGGGCTCGAACTTCCTCAAAACATGGTATAGTCGTGCGATTGAACCATGCGATTGATCCATCCGCACGACTGAGTGTTCAGTCGTGCGACTGAACCAATCTTATGTTACAATCATAGGACTGATCCAGTCTCCTGATTCAGTCGTGTGACTGAGTCATTCGTATGGAGTTATTCATGCGTATGGTCCATTCGTATGGGCCATTCGCATGAGAACTTCATTTAGTTAAGTTTGAATGTATTCATTAATATAACATTATGTGTATCAATTCAAACAATCACAAACCTATTTAACCAATTCAATATCAACTCATTAATGAAATATTAAACATTATAAATCACAAACAACCAATATCATTTCATTAATATTCCAAACATTACATCAGTGTAAGAACAAACAAGATCTATTACATTCATATCATGATCTAGGTACATACATGTATCAACAAACTCCCCCTTGGACCTAGATCTCTCTAATGTATAGTTTTCTGCATCACCTCCTCATACTTCTTGTACTTATCCTCTCTTGTGACTCCTGCGTGAATCTCCAACGCAAAGCAGAGTCTTATAACGTTCTGGAACTGGTGGGCTTGTACTATATCCTGCGTGTCATAGAACAGTGGCCACTTGTATAGAGTGTAGACATCATTAGCTGACAAGTTGGTAAGCCACATTGGGTCAAATACCCTGATGGTATCCATTTTGCCCTCTTTGATCAGAACTATGACCGCTTCTCCTGTTCTCCAATCATAGTACCACCACTTAAAGTGTGGAGTGAAATCTTGAGGCATTTCCCTTAGAGGGATTCTTGACATCGTGCGCGGAGGACTCCACTTCAGCACTATCTTTGGCTTTCCAGTAATGGCATCAACTTCAGACCTTTTGATGTACCTGGTAGGTTGTTGGGGTCTGAAGTTAACCCACCTGGTGTGGTACTCCTTCCTTAGGGCAGCCTCAAACCAGCCTGACATCTTTCTTGGGTCAGCATACAACAGCTTCAGTTTGGCCAGCTAGTTGAGCTCAAAACCTGGTAGAGTCTTTAGATCATGTGGAAATCTAAAGTACTCTATGCCCTTCTCCCTCTTAACTGCATAGAAATTTAGATCCTCAAAATATGCCCACGCTATAATCCTGCCCGACACCTTATGATGTTTCTTTACTCTGTAGAGTTTGGTGTAGACGTTCTGTTTAGGTGCAGCGCGTTGGGCTCGAACTTCCTCAAAACAAGCAGCCCACTCAGCCTTTCTGATATCAACATCATCGTTTGAGGCTTGGGCCTTTCCTGCTGTCTTCTCAGACTCCTGCTCCATCTTATCTAGCACCTCAAATGTATCACTGACAAGGGATTCACCCAGATTTGGGACCACATTTCCCTCGTTGTCAGCATACTGAGGGTAGTGCTCTGCAGTGACATCTTCTATCTCTATTTCATCAACGTCGTTTAGCTCTTCGTCACTTGTAGAGTCACACGTAGGAGCATCCTTAACAATTTCATCGGGATTTAGCTTGAAGATCTCAGCTAGTTGCTCATTTGAAAGATCGTGAATTATTTCCCCTTCTTCAGGGGTATAACTCACAGACCTCCTGACGATCCCTTGCAGATCAAGAATCATAGTTAATTGAGTCTTGACCTGCTGAAGGGGAGCAACATCGAATTCATCCCTTTGATAGTTTGGATCTGTTTGATTTAGACATGCAACACATCAATCATTAGTTAATAATCAAGACAGAAATGCATTAATCTTAATATAAACATCGAATACATAAGTTTAAATACATGATTCAAATACAAAAGTAATCAAATACATAGACATCTAATCATTACTTTTGTCTTGGATCACTGGATCATCGCTTGGTGGGGCAGAGGAGGAAGCTCATTGGTCTTGGTTCTTCTTTGATCTCCTTTCTTGACCTTGAGCAGAGGCAGATGCAGCTGCATCTCCTCCTTCTTCATCATCATCCTCATTCCTTTCCTCTGTCCTCTCTTCCTCAGTCCTTTCATCATCATCAGTCTCATCATCATCGTCCTTATCATCATCCTCATCATCATCACCATCATCACCATCTCCCTCTTTAATCTTCAGAGGCTCATCTTTAGATCCCTTAAGCTTGAGCATGATGGTCTTCTTAGCATCCTCCAACTCCTCAATCTTCTTAGCAGATGTGACTCTGTGCTCTTGGAGTTGGGCGATCTCGTTGCTCTAAGCAGCCATTTGTTGGGCCTGCTCCTCGATCAGCCGAGCCTGCTCCGAGATCTGGTGTGACTGCGCAGCAGTGAGATCTGCCAGGTGACGGATCTGCGCTGTCTTCTCCTCATCAGCAGCTAACAAACGCATCACCATCCGGTTCAACGCTTAAAGCTGTTCCTCTACCCCAATTGGAGGTAGAGGTGATCCGTATATATGTGAGGGATGTGATGAGGGTCCTGCTTGGTGGCTAGTGGTGGTGGTGGTGGCTGTGGTGAAGATGGGGTTGGGTCTGGATGATAGTGGAGGTGATGTAGGAGTGAATGATATGGTGGTGGTTGGCATATGTATAGTGGTGGGAGATGTGGTGGTGGTAGTGGTAGCTGTGGTGGCTGTGGTGGTGGATGGTGTGGCTGTAGAGGCGGTAGTGGTGGTGGTGGTAGCTGTGGTGGCTATGGTGGTGATGTAGGTGAGTCTTCTCTGGCCGGCCGTGGGGCTGAGCCATCCTTTTCTTCCTCGATCCAGTCGAGGAGGATGCTCCCCCTAGAACACGGCTAGATGGATCTAGGGCATAGTTAGGATCCGCAGCAGTCTCCCCCGAATCCCTGGGGCGTTCACCAACCGCCCGGAGTCCATGCTCTGTGGGAACGACTTTGCTTCCCACAGTCCTCGTCAATGGCTCCTCATCAGACTCGTCTTCCTCCTCACCAGGTATATAGTCCTGGTGGAAACCCGCCGACTCAGCTATGTCTCCTGTGGGGGCAGATGCTGGAGGTATAACGTCTGTAGCTGTGCCCCTCGGTGGAATGGGCATGTCATCTCCAGCATCCCCACTGTCATCATCATCTGAATCATGCTCTGGGAGCAATAGCCTCTCATCATCTGAGTCGCTGTCATCATGACGCCACTTGCGTCTACCTGGCGCCACATATCTCTCGTTGGCCAGATGGCCGATCAATCTCTTCACCTGGGGCTTTACCTGCTTACCCCGATACACTCTCATACGACCCAGAGTCGTGTCATCCATAATCTCTAAGGCAACAGCATCATGGCTCTCCTTGGGAAGTGATGGCAGCTTCTCGTTGAAGATCAGCTGCAGAAATCTAGGGTACATACAAAAGCCCTCCTTCCCCTTGGCCTCCATATTTTCCACCAGATACGAGAAGATCATGCTCGAGAAGCTGAAGGGGTGGTTCAGCACCAGTGCCACATAGGCATTCTAAATCTGGTCTGACAGATCATCAAACCCACCCCTCCGAGAAGCAATGCACTTCAGAATCACGTGTGCTAAGAACTTATACTGAGGACACAGGTTGCTCTTGTTGAGCACACCTGAGTTGATGTCCCTAGCGTACTTAATCCTGAGAAAGCAACCTCTGACTGTAAGTGGATGTAGTGTGGTGGGATGATCAGTATCGTCCCCAAAATCAAGTACTCTCTGGATATCAGCTGCAGTAATCTCAATATCCTGACCACGAATGGAGCTCCGTATGCTGTACGGCTCACGTGAACGATCAACGGAGGCATTCTCCCAGAAAGCCTGATGTAACGACCTGTAAGGAGTACACGGTGTAGAAATGGCCTTATGGATCCGAGAACGTCGAAGAAAAGCAATATCTCTGTAAACGCGGCCCCATTACGAGTCGTATGGTCCAAATGAGCACATATATTGTGCTTTGGGTTGATGGACCATCTATCAGCCATTGACCTGAAACACAAGACATAGAAGCATTAGTAAATAATACATCACAATTCAGTTCTAAGTATCTTGTTTAAATTCATTCTTATTCATTCGTGCGAATGAATCATGCGACTGAAGTCAGTCGATTGTCCTTTCATGCGACTGAGCTCATTCGGATGAACGAGACATGCGACTGAGTTCAATCTGTTGGCTGAGTCTGCGATTGGTTCAGTCGGCCCTGAGCTCATTCGCATGGTGCATTCGGCCGATTGACCCAATCGCAAGATTCAATCGTGCGATTGGAGTTCATCCGGACGACCAGTCGCTTGTCCTACTGTTTAGTCGCCTGTGGTTCGAATCTTGACCAAATTAAGTAATTTAACATGGTTTAATGGTCCATTAGACTCGCCATCTCGTCACTAATAACCTATTAAATTTAATTTTAACATGTTGCTTAGTTTCAGTAGGTTATTAGGTCATTTAGAGTCCGATTCTTGTTTCACTCGAATATCACAAATTAGGGTTCAATTTCTTCTGATTTCGGTGAGATTTCACTGCAATCTACCTGTATAAATGTCAACGCACGTCAGAAGATCAATAAAGATGTAGAAACAAGGTCTAGAGAAATTTCGGCAGAGTAACAATACGAGGTGCGATTTAGGAGCGATTGAGGGCGATGAGTGGAATGCGATCGACTATGGCCCTATAAATACTGAAGCTGAGTTCAATCGGCCGACTTGCCTCATTCGGTCAGTTCATTCGGGCGACTGAATCTCAGTCGTGCGATTGGCCCAGTCAGTCGCATTCAGTTGGCCGACTAAGGCTCAGTCGGTCGACTGACTCATTCGTACCCTTTCATTCGCACCTTCAGTTGACCGACTGAGGCTCAGTCGGTCGACTGACTCATTCACACCCATTCATCCGGTCGAATGGATCAGTCTTATAAGCCATTCGGGTGAATGGTTCAGTCTCATGTCCAGTCGTGCGAATGGGACCCATTCGTATGATTAGTCCATACTTATGGTCCAGTCGTGCGAATGGGTTATACTTATGAAATTTTCTGCCATTTTGAACATTTAACATTTAAACCCTTTTTAACTGTTGAAATTAACATTATGAGCATTTGATCATCTCAGACATGATCATTTTAACTTGAAAACTTTTGATCACTTCAGACGTGATCCTTTTAAACACTTTGTCACCTCAGACGTGACCCATTTATCTTTTGAAAAACACATGTGGTCATCTCAGACATGACCCTTTTTGATGAGTTAATCCCATACTGACTTTCATGATGTAGTCCGATCAACAAACAATCTGAAATAACTAAATAACTAGAAAATCAAACTAAAATACAAAAGTTAAACTTGTTTTTGACTTTTTGTGAGATGTAAATCCTAAGATAAAGATCTACTGGATTTGGTTCTGGAATAGGCAGCTTCTATTTAGTTTGACCACACCTGGACCAATTCAATTTCGGAATCATACAGGCAAGTCAAATCATTTGGGACTTGTTATCAAAACCTTTTGATGCTCAATTCTTGGTTTTCATCCAGAGTCGTTAGCAAATTTAGGAAATCATACTGGTACTAATAGATTCCCACATTGATTTGAACTTTCAAGAATGGCAGCCACAATGATTGTTAGTATATTTGTCCTCTTAAATCCATACACAGACTTTTGACACAGACTGGTGATAGTTTTAGGTTTAATTATTTCAACTAACATTTGTGGATCCCACACTTATATGGTAATCAACATTCCTCAGGAGCTTTTGAGCGGTCTACGGGTATTTTTACAAGAAGAGACTATTCTTAGAGCTTTCAAAGAGAAGCCAATCCTCAGGTCAGTGCCATCGCACATCAGAGAGGCGGCAAACAACAATGAATTCTAGAATATGTAGGTTATGCTTATCCTCAGGTCAGTGCCATCGCACAACAGAAAGGCACACAACCTATCTTCTTGTTAGAGCAAGTTACTTTTCTTTTGCACATAATGCACCAACAACATGAGTTATTAGATTGATAGCATTTTCCTTTCATTTTTTTCGTGCTTTGCTCTATTTATGGTCATCCGCACACATTTGTGGTGTTTACATGCTCATTACCCCTTATTGGAATATTGTTGATTGTGTTAACCAGTGATAAGATGGAAGCCCACAGTCAGTTGAACAACTTAGTTTGATCTTGAGATCACCAGTCAGGTCTAATCATCTATTGTGTTGAATCTACCGACATATCATTTGTGGTCTAGCAACCTCTAGGTCTACTTTCGTTGTGTTACCTTAGTAGTTACCAGTTTTTCTATCATCTTTCCTTTTATATTGCTCAGACTACACAGACTTATACTTTGAATTTTGCATCTTTTCAAAATTAAATTTTAAAGTCCCTCTTGATTTGTTCCTGTATACTATCATTTTCCAAAGGGTTTGAATCGGTATCATAGATACGATCTACCTTATATCATCTATCCACTCCTTCTCCCTGTTTTTTTTTTAAAGTTACTGGCTGACCTATTCTCCCCCTAAAATTCTAAAATCAAATTGATTTAATTATTTTAGGATTTTAATAGACAGCTAAATAACATGAATTTAATTTAAACAGAAAATAAAATAAATAAATAAAGAAAATGAAAAAGAAAAATTTAGTACACTGCATCGGACTACACATGATCATCATCAGGGATAACATCACTTTTCTTTTTAACGGCGTTGACCTCTAACAGATATAGAAAACGTGGTTTGTCAAAAGCTTTTGTATAGAGGTCAGCGCGTTGAAAGTCAGTATTAATTTTTACCACATCGATTAAGTTCTTTTCAAAACAGTCTCTTATAAAATGGTATTTAATACCGATGTGTTTGGTCTTTGGATGTTGTACTGGATTTTTAGTTATTGCAATTGCAGCAGAGTTATCAACAAAGATAGGAGTAGAAGAAAACTTTAAACCGTAATTCCACATTTGCTGTTGAATCCAAATGATTTGTGAACAGCAACCTGCAGCAGCAACGTATTCGGCTTCACAGGTTGACAATGCAACCGAGGTCTGCTTCTTACATTGCCAAGTAACTAATCTCCTCCCAAAGAATTGACACCCTGCTGATGTAGACTTGTAGTTCATCTTGCAGCCCCCATAATCCGAGTCACTATACGCCGTGAGCTCAAAGTCATCATCATGAGGATACCACAACCCAAGTGTGGGTGTACCCTTCAGATAACGAAATATCCTCTTGACCCCGATCAGATGGTTAACCTTGGGCTTAGCCTGATATCTAGAACATAAACATGTAGCATACATGATATCAGGTCTTGAGGCAGTGAGGTACATGAGGGATCCAATCATTCCTCGGTACATTGTGGCATCTACCAGATCTCCATTTTCGTCAGGTGCTATATCATGATTTGTAGCAAGTGGAGTCCCAGCTGCAGAAGCATTCTCCATGTCAAACCGACTGAGAATGTCTCCCACATACTTGGTCTGATGTAGAAAGATCCCTTTTGGTGTCTGATCCACCTGTAACCCGAGAAAGAATTTCATCTCTCCCATAGCACTCATCTCAAACTCTTTCTTCATAACTGCTTCAAACTCTTTGCATAATTCTTCGTTCTTTGAACCGAAGATTATGTCATTGACATAGATCTGTACTAGCAGTAGGTCTCCATCTTTTTCTTTAATGAACAGCGTGCAGTCAATGACTCCCCTGCGAAAGTCGTGTTTCACAAGATGAGTCGAGAGTTTCTCATACCAGGCCCTTGGAGCTTGATGAAGTCCGTATAAGGCCTTGTCGAGTTTGTAAACTCTGTCCTGATGATAAGGATCTTCAAATCCCTCGGGTTGACTGACATAAACTGTCTCTCGAATTTCCCATGAAGGAATGCACTCTTCACATCTAATTGATAGACTTTAATCTTTATATATGATGCATAGGCAAGGAAGATATGGATGGCTTCCATCCTTGCCATGGGTGCAAACACTTCATTGTAATCAATCCCCACGACTTGGCGAAATCCCTGAACCACCAGTCGAGCCTTGTTCCTGATAATGACCCCTTGGTCATCCTTCTTGCATGTCAAGACCCATTTGGTGCCAATGACCTTAGTACCTTTAGGTCTATCTACCAAAGTCCATACACCTAACTTCTTGAACTGAAGAAGTTCTTCTTGCATGGCACTCACCCACGCCTCATCATTTAGTGCTTCACTGACGTATTTTGGCTCAAACTGCGAGACAAAACACCTATAAGCACCGTCATGAATGTATCCTTTTTCCATAACCGAGGCATAATCAGCTGAGTACAGCCGATTTCTGGTTTGTACTCCTGATTTGACATCCCCATGACATTGTCTAGGGGATGATAGACGTTTAGACGTGATCCTGGAGTAGTAGGAACAACTACCTCAGAGCCAAGATTATGAACATTTGGTTCTGCATCTGAGGTAGATGGAGTTTGAGGTTCCGAAGTCGAAGGAGCATCACGATTAGATGCTTCCGTCAAGAACATGCTCGGATGTCTACCGATCCAGCCGACTTCACACCTTCGTTTGTTCCTGTTAGGTTTGTCAAAGAAGGAACAATTGTCGAATCGCTAGGCAATCATTATCTTATAACTGAAGCCGACACAATAGGAGGTGTTAATCAAGATCCGTTAGAGGAAGATCTGTGTATACGAGATTGGATAAGCTCAGATGATGAATCAAACACAGAGGACAGTGTCGGTTCCTCAAAGATCAAGATGTCACCTAAAATTGTCAAGTCTCAAACGCTTCCAAAAGCTGAATCAAGACCAATACGGATCTCTTCTCCAACTGCAAAACAAGTCAGTCATCCAGTGAAGATATCATTCCCTGTTCAGCACAGGAAACTTCAGAACAAGCAAGAATCTGCTACTAGCTCAAAGCAATTCTTATCCCCACCTGCACCACACGGGTCAGTCAAACATCAAAAGCCTTTCAAGGCTTGTTTTGAGTGTGGAAAATAAGGTCATGTGGTAAAGAAATATCCTCAATGACTTGCTACGGATGGTAAAGGCAAAACGAATTGCTTCTCCACATGTAAGTCTACAAAGAATGTTTTAGTCGGTAAAGGCAACGCGGGTTGCTTCTCTGGATCAAGAGGTAAAAAGCACACATGTTTGAATGGTTGGATGAAAAACCCTCCATCCAAACCTTTTCATGTGAAGCCGGTTTCACATGATTGAAAGATGAAAATGACCAAAGGTTCAAAACCAAATTCTTTTCCTTCCGGTCTTAAACAGAAATTGATTTCCAAATTTAATTCATTAAAATCCAAATTAATTGAACAAAAACAAATTTGGAAAATTAAAAAGAAGGATACAACAATCCCTGATTGTTTAAACGGGTTGTGTGCAGAAGCAGGTTTCTTATATTGATGAAAAAGGAACTTCCAGGACTACGATGGCATGGGTCCCCCTTTCTAACTAATTTGTTAATGAGTGCAAGAACAATTCAGGAGGACTGTTAGTAATCCGGTTTACTAACAGAGATTGTTCCTAATTCAAATTTGAGGCGGAACACAGAGGTTAAAGTCATGGTATTTTATCCACAACCTGGATTTTTATCTGCATAATCACAGTTCTCACTTCACAATCACTGCATATTTCTTGATAATTCATTTCTTATCTTCATATCAGTGTAGTTTGGAAGACCTTCTTTGGTAAATTTCTATTTTTGTACAGTTTTATAAAAACAAAATAAAAAATATAAAAAATATAAAAAAAATAAAAAAACAAAAAAAAAGGTTTACAAAAATAAAAATTTAGGGGGAGAGTATATCAGTAATACATAAAAAAATGAAAAAAAAAACTGGGAACTTGATTCAATATGACTGAGAAATGATTGTATATCATCTTGAAATGCTTGTTTTTGCATGACTTGCATTTATAAAATGAAAAATGATAGTAACTAATGCTGTTATCTGATTTACATCTTATTTTTAATTGCAAATAATAGAAAAACGAACAGACTCTTTAATGATATGCTTGATAGACTCAGCCTAAAGAATAAAGTAGACAATAGCATAATGATTTAAATTAAAATATATACTTAAGGATGTCTGGATTTACACAATCATTTTGGCCTGCATGAAAACTGAGTCCCCACAACAATTAGATTGAGAATTGATCTTTCACCCACCATGATACAAATCATATAAGCCATACCTTTGAGCCATGATTGGTGTATTTATGTGTCTTGTCTTTGTGCTAATCTCCTCTGTTGTACGGAAGTACTGACCTGGAGTGATGATCTCCTTTGCTGTACGATAGTACTAACATGGAGTTCTCATCGGTACATGATGAAATGGTCATTTCCTTTGTTATACGTGAGTATAGACCTGGAGCTCTCTCCATTTTGGTCAAAGTAGTGTCAAATCATCTAAACGATGAATTCATCACAGAATGCAATATTCAGTTGATAATCACTTGCACACTAATGCACATGCCTTGCTCTATAAAGATTGTAACAGAATTCAAGAAATCCTGAGATTGGGTGAGGTTTTTGCCAAATGATTGTGGGGTCCTATCATTCTAAAGTATTTAATCGAACCTTAACGAATCATCTGTTGCTTGTTGAAAAAGATAGGGAATGAGTTTAAGTTGACAAACATATCAGCAATCGTTATTGATCTGTTTGAGAACTTCAAAAATCATTCATAGACTATGATCAGATTCAGTTATTAGTGTGATCTCATTGCTTTTCGATGATTAAATTCATCTTTGTGCTAAAGTATACCTTGAGGATGTGACCTCATGATCGATTTAGTTCTCGGTTATAAAAAAATAGATAAAAAAATATATGTTATAATAAATGTATATAATAAAAAAATAAAAAAATATATAATAAAATTTAATTTCAAATTTTTTTAGGTCTTCCATATTATGTTGTTACAGTTTTATTATTTTTCATGCATTTCACAGAAATAGCACACAAACGAACACGAGTTCGCTTGTTTTTCACACACAGATAAACATGGGTTATTTTGTTAATATGAAATGATCTAATTAGATATGTCGAGATTGTGTTAGTGATTGTATTTCAGATTTTTGCTGTAAGTGATGGCCGATCATCAGTTGAGCAGTGTACCTGATCAGAGAACCTGTTCCTCAAGTTTACAGAAGATACCAAGCTAGGAATCCTCCTCCTACATCTTTTGAAGCACTCAAGATTAGAGATTTGGGAAAGCTGTTCCAATATCTTCACAAAGGTTGCACTCGAAAAGGGGGAGCATATAAATAGGGGGAGCATATAAATAGGGGGAGCTTATAAGATGAATAATCTTTCTAGTCAGATTCAAAGCTTCAATTTGAAGATCTTTCTAATGTTGACTTCGCGGTGCTGATTTTCTTTGAAGACATTGATAATGATAGACTAAGGGGGAGTATTGTTGGAGCTGTACAAGATAGTCATATTATCAACACAGTCAAAGTTGTAAGGCCCCGTTCCCGGGACGCTTACAGTTGGTGTGACATCCGTCACCTTAAGGTCTGTCAATTAACGAGGCTTTCCGTTAACTATTCCTTGATCGATCATTCCTCATCTTTATTAACTCTTTATGTGGATATCATGATTGCTTTATCATCGTTGTGCTTGTGCTTTCATTGTAATCTTATGCTATCTTTAAAAACTTTTAAAACTTTCAACATCGTAACCACCAAATATATCATTTTTATATAAAATTAACGTCACTAATAAAACCATTTTTAAGTTATAAATATCATTAAATACATTTTTATAATTAATATGATTAACCTAATAAAGTCGTTTTTCAACCGAAACAAATTTGGGAAACTCGAGGGTTAAGTGCAGGGACTAAACTTGACATTTTGCAAACTTGGAATGGGTATAAATAGCCCCATTTTCCAGCCCTAACTCATTCATCTTCATCTCCATCTTCTTCTTCCTCTTCTTCACATTTCTTCATTCTAGCACCAAATCCGACCCGCTTGGTCTCGTTTTCGTCGTCTAGACTCCATCTACAGCCTAGTCTACTCCATTCTAGCAGGTAGACGACTTTGGTTGTCCCTTTTCTTGCTTATTCATGGCTGTCCAAACTAGGGTTTCGGGTGTTCGGGTTCAACCCGAACACATGAGGTCGTGTGGGTGCGTGTGAGGTCTTTCTGCGTGTGCTTCTTGTTTGTGCATGTGTGTAGAGTGTTTTTGGAAGTCCTTGTAGTGTAAAACTCATGTTTGGAGCAGCCGAAGACTGGTCAGCCTGTCAACAGTCGGGATTCTGCTATCCAGGCGACTGGGTTTGTCATGCGATTGAGTCGTGCGATTGGATGAGTCGTGCGACTGAGTCATGCGAGCAAATGAATGTGTGCGATTGAGCCAGATGACCGAATGAATGTATGCGATTGTGCGTGTATCGCACGACTGGAGTCCAATCGCACGAATGAAGGTTCAATCGTACGAATGAAGCTGATTCGCACGATTGAAGGTTGATTCGTGCGTATGGAGGTTGAGTCGTGCGATTGGGCGTTGAGTGGCACGACTAAATGCCAGTCATACGAATGAAGGTTCAATCGTACGAATGAAGCTGATTCGCACGATTGAGGGTTGATTCGTGCGAATGGAGTGTTGAGTCGTGCGTCTGGTCCTGTCATGCAACTGAAGTTGTTGTGTGTGATTTACTTCGTATGCGTGGTGGGTGTATGTCGTGTGATGTTGAGGTAACATTAACACAGTTGCCATTGTTCGGCCACAAAGATTAAAGTCAACGCTAAAAAGGCCACAAATACTATTCAAAAATCAAATCAATCTAACATTTTACAATTATCAACACATTTGTAACTACTGATATTTATCAAATACATCTTCAATAACAATGAAACTTTTACTCAAATATCATCAACAATGGCGATAATGTCTAGTACTTAGATCTACATAAGATCTAATACGTGTGTCTGTTTGTGTGTGTTACACGCAACCCAACCGATGCAACCCGAACCGAACGAACAATATTATATGCTTCATTCATATCATTAATGCTTATCAATAACTGTCAATAGGTGTTTGACCGTTCATTTGCATACAACATTTGGATACATTGATCATAAATACTTACCACTTAACAAGTGAGTTTCGTGGCCCCTTTTACGCTTACAATATTTCAATCATTTACAACTAGGGGGAAAAGTATGCTCACCCATTTTCAATGCTGTACAACTTACTTACAATTTACATACATGGAATCAACGTGGTACTGTTTTACAAGTACTTATCTAATACATGTTTGGGTCTGCTGTGTGGTTCTATCTTTGCAACTATTTAATTCCAGTGTGGGAACCGACGGATAGGTATTGGTAGTACTACTGGGTTGACACCCCCACCCTTGTTCGTTGGTATACTAGTTAGTACCATCAGTGGCCAGGAACGGGCCCTTGGGTGAATATATTCCGACAATATCTTTGTGTACGTCGCTAGGTTTGGTTGCAAAGCTCATTGTCATGTGATTTTACTTGTTTATATAACTGTATTCACGGTATTCAACATCGCTTACTATATACAACATCACTTATTTATTTATTACTTAAACCTGCGAGCTCACCAACAATTTTGTTGACCATTTTGAGCATATCTTTTCAGGTGATCATGCAAACTAAGGAATCTAGGTGTGCTGTCTTAGTGGAGACCCTAGGATGTATTTTTGAGACTAAACATATTTGACAAATAATTATTTAGAACAATGTTGTAGTCTGATTAAACAATTACAATCTTTTGATACTTGTTCCCAGGTTGTGGGAATTTACATTACAATTTCATCTTTATGTGACTATGTGAATCGTTTATCATGTTTATGCTTATGGCTATGTTGTCGTGAATACTTACTAAACATGACACAAGTCCCCTTGTTGTCGGGTGTCGTCATGACACGCTTGTCATCATTTATTATATTGCATCTCTATCGCTTACCATGTGTTATGACGATCTCGATCTCGTTACATCCCCGTGTTTCCGCTCTTAGCGGGGGTGTGACAGATTGGTATCAGAGCCATTGGTTATAGAGAATTAGGCAATACGCTTGACCTAGTCTATAACCTAGGAACCTTCATGTAGATTTGCATGCTAGGATCTGTATGCATATTATATCACGTGTATGTGTTCCTCGTTGCTTGATTTGTTTATCTATCTGTTATGTGATCTTTCACCCTATGAGAGAGCCCTTATGCTCACTCCTTATGGGATGCTTCTATTGGATCTTCCGTTCCCTCTGCGCGCCAAGTTGGTTCAACAAATCCGGGTATTAAACCCGAAGAGATCTTCACAGATCATGCTATTGCGCTTGACCTTGGACAATGAAATTGACCCTGAGGAGGTTATGTCTGAAACCTCGAAAGAGGAAGAGATAGACAACCTCCGCTAGACTAAACGTGATTATATGCATGGATTTACAACCGTTATGATGGACTATCGTTGAGATATTATCAACACATGGTGTGAGAACCACACATCTTGCATGCGACATGTGGTGACAATAAGTGTGATATTAACTTGGAATACTGGACTTGATGAGTGTTATGGATAATACACCTTGAAATGATTTAAGCTTACGTGTTTATTATTTCTATGATTAGAAAATGCCGCCTCGAAGAGTTACCCGCAGCAATAGTGGCGGGAGTGAAGCCCCAAGGGGCAGAGGCAGAGGTAGAGCACCAAGAACTAATGATGGTCCTGCCAGTAACAATCAGGGAACTGGAGACACTGTTATGGCAGCTCTGATCGCTCAATAGTTGGCCGCACTGATTCCTACTATCGTGGCCCAAGTGAGCGATGCACTCTAGCAACACCACCCCCACGGGGACGGTGGCAATGATAATGGAGATAATGGAGAAAGAGCTCAAGGTGGGATCGAAACTGAAGTGGGAAATGGAAACCCGACCGGAAACGATAGCAATCAGGAGACCGGGAATGGTGGTACAGCCGGTATTGAGACTGGTGTTGTTAATGCTAGACGGGGGTGTTCATACAAAGAGTTTGTGGCTTGCAACCGAGAGAATTTGACGGGAAAGGTGGGGCGATAGCCCTCACCAGGTGGCTAGAAAAGATGGAGGCAGTGATTGAAATCAGTGAGTGCCTCGACAGCCAGAGAATCAAATATGCCACATGTTCACTGCAGGGCAAGGCCCTAACCTGGTGGAACACCCATGTCCAAGCTAGAGGAAGAGAATCTGCGATGCAGATGTCATGGGATGAGTTTAAAGCTTTGATTACCGAGGAATACTTCCCCCTCAACAAGATGCAGAAATTAGAGCATGAGTTCTGGAATCATGCTATAGTGGGGGCCGGGCATGCAGCTTATACTGACCGTTTCCATGAGCTGGCAAGATTGGTTCCGCATCTGGTCACGCCGGAATCAATGAGAATCGAGAGGTACATTTGGGGACTTGCGCCTCAAATCCGAGCGATGGTTACAGCAGCTGCTCCTCCTACTATTCAGAGCGTAATTTTGAAGGCTGGCGCTTTGACTAATGAGATGGTGAGAACGGGGGTTCTGGGCAGAGGAGCAGAAAAGAGAAAGGATGTTGGGGAAACGAGTTGGTCGAGTGCTAGGAAGTTTGATAAGAGGGCCAAGACGACCAGAAATTTTGTGGCCGTGACTCAGGGCAAGAGAGAGTATGTGGGGCCGCACCCCAAATGTGACAGGTGCAACTATCATCATCCCCCAGGAACGCCATACCGGGTATGCGCGAACTGTAGACGCCCGGGTCATTTAGCGAGAGACTGCAGAACAACGCCGAATCTGGTGGCACCCGTCAACGCGGTTAACTCCGCCGGGAATGCACGGGCTTGTTATGAGTGTGGAAGCCCTGATCATTACAAAAACATGTGCCCCAGGCTGAATCAGGCACCGGGTCAACAAGGAAACAACCAGCAGCAAGTGATGGCTATAGCTGGAAATCAAGGCCCGACCAATCAAGGGAATGCAGCTCGGGGACGTGCATTTGTCATCGGAGCCAACGATGCTCGTCAGGACCCGAATGTTGTCACGAGTACACACTTACTCAATCATCACTTCGCATCTATATTATTTGATACTGGAGCAGACAATAGCTTTATATCTTCAGAGTTTGTGCAATTGCTTGATTTGAGTCCTAGTAGGCTAGAAACTAGCTACTCTGTAAAGATGGCCAATGGTAGGGTTGTTCAGGCCGATGAGATTATTAGGAAGTGCTCGTTAACATTGGAGGACCATGCCTTTGATATAGACGTGATACCCTTTGAGTTAGGAAGTTTTGACGTGATTGTGGGTATGGATTGGTTGTCGCAAAACTGAGCAGAGATTGTATGTCGGGACAAAGTAGTACGAATCACTATGCCCAACGGGGAGGTACTCAAGATTCAGGGAGAACGACCGGGAAGGAACTTAAAGCTTATTTCCTGCATGAAAGCATGCCGAAGTTTACGAAAGCAGTGCTACGCTTTTCTGGCTCATGTGGTTGAAAAGAAGGACGAAGAGAGGAAACTAGTAGATATTCCAGTGGTACGGGACTACCCAGATGTATTTTCTGATGACTTGTCTGGTTTGCCTCCTCCACGACAGGTGGAATTTCGTATAGAGTTGGTTCCTGGAGCTACACCGGTAGCAAAGACGCCATATCGATTAGCGCCCTCTGAAATGCAAGAATTGTCTAGTAAGTTACAGGAGTTACTGGAGAAGGGTTTTATTCGACCGAGTCATTCACCGTGGGGAGCACCGGTATTATTTGTCAAAAAGAAGGGTGGGTCGTTCCGCATGTGTATCGATTACCGTGAGTTGAACAAGTTAACCGTGAAGAATCGATATCCTCTCCCCAGGATCAACGATCTGTTTGATCAGCTGCAAGGAGCTTCGTATTTCTCAAAGATCGACCTTCGTTCTGGATATCATCAACTAAGGGTTTTCGAGGACGACATACCGAAAACAGCGTTTAGAACTCGTTATGGGCACTATGAGTTCTTGGTCATGCCGTTCGGGCTGACTAACGCACCAGCTGTGTTTATGGATCTAATGAATCAGGTGAGCAAACCTTACCTGGATAACTTCGTGATCGTGTTCATAGACGATATACTTATCTACTCCCGATCGAAAGAGGATCATGAAGAACACCTTCGGGAAATTCTGGAACTGCTATGGGAAGAAAAACTTTTCGCCAAGTTCTCGAAGTGTGAATTTTGGTTGCGGGAAGTGAAGTTTTAAGGTCATGTGGTTAACAAGGACGGAATTCATGTAGATCCCGGCATGATCGAAGCAGTGAAGAAATGGGACGCGCCCCATACACCATCAGAGATACGGCAATTCTTAGGATTGGCCGGTTACTATCGACGCTTCATCGCGAATTTTTCAAAGATCGCGCAGCCATTAACCCTGCTTACTCAGAAAGACAAGAAGTTTGATTGGGGACATGCACAAGAACAAGCGTTCAAAACATTGAAAGAGAAGCTGTGCAACGCGCCTATATTGTCCCTCCCAGACAGAACTGATGATTTTGTGGTATACTGCGATGCGTCACATCAAGGATTGGGATGTGTGCTATTGCAGAAGGATAAGGTGATTGCCTACGCTTCGCGACAACTTAAGGTGCACGAAAAGAACTATACCACTCATGATCTTGAGTTGGGCGCTGTAGTATTTGCACTCAAGATTTGGAGGCATTACCTGTATGGAACCAAATGCATCATCTACACAGATCATAAGAGCCTCCAACATATCCTGGATCAGAAGTAACTTAACATGCGTTAGCGACATTGGGTAGAGCTACTTAGTGACTACGATTGTGAAATCCGGTATCATCCGGGGAAAGCTAACGTGGTGGCTGACGCTTTAAGCCGTAAGGAACGCGTGAAACCACTACGTGCTCGAGCGCTGGGATTTACCATTCAAACGAATTTGAAAGCCAAGATCCAAATTGCACAAAGTGAGGCATTGAAAGAAGAAAATCTTGCGGGAGAAGAATTCCGAGGGTTAGATAAATAGATGATTTGCAAGGATGATGGTATACAGTACTTCATGGATCGCATATGGGTACCTAGATGAGGAGGTGTACGTACCTTAGTCATGGATGAAGCCCACAAGACGCGATATTCTATTCATCCTGGTGCAGACAAGATGTACCACGATCTTAAAGATCTGTACTGGTGGCCAGGTATGAAGAAAGACATTGCTATGTACGTAAGCAGATGCTTGACATGCTCAAAAGTTAAAGCTGAACATCAGAAACCATCGGGATTATTACAGCAACCTGAAATTCTCGAGTGGAAATGGGAGAATATAGCTATGGATTTCATTACCAAACTCCCTAGAACAAAAAACGGGCATGACTCGATATTGGTATAGTGGATCGAAGGACGAAATCAGCACATTTCTTGCCTATCCGAGAAGACTACAAAATGGATAAGTTGGCGAGATTATACATCAAAGAGGTCGTGACAAGACACGGAGTGCCGGTGTCAATCATATCCGACCGTGACAGCCGATTTACTTCACGACTTTGGCAGACACTACAGAAAGCGATAGGCACTCGATTAGATATGAGTACCGCCTATCACCCTCAGACAGATGGCCAAAGTGAATGAATTATACAAACGCCAGAAGACATGTTGAGAGCGTGTGTAATCGACTTTGGTGGTAGTTGGGATGCTCATCTACCGTTGATCGAGTTCTCTTACAACAACAGCTACCATACAAGCATTGGATGTGCTCCGTTCGAAGCGTTGTATGGAAGGAAATGCAGATCTCCCGTTTGTTGGGCCGAGATTGGTGAAAGTCAGTTAACAGGCCCAGAGATCATTCAAGAAACAACTAACAAGATCTTTCAAATCAAAGACCGACTGAAAGCTGCTAGAGATCGCCAAAAGAGTTATGCCGACAACCGTCGGAAGCCTCTAGAATTCAACATTGGGGATCGAGTTTTGCTTAAAGTCTCCCCTTGGAAAGGAGTCGTTTGATTTGGAAAGAAAGGGAAGTTAGCCCCAAGATACGTTGGACCATTCGAGATCACAGAAAGAATCGGTCCAGTGGCTTACCGATTAAGGTTGCCACAAGAACTTAACGGTGTGCATGATACTTTTCACGTGTCGAACCTCAAGAAGTGTTTGGTCGGCGAATCCCTTCACGTTCCAATCGAGGAAATCAAGATTGATGAAAAGCTTCATTTTGTTGAAGAACCCATTGAGATCATGGATCGAAAGGTCAAGCAACTGAAGCGCAGTAGAATACATATTGTTCGCGTAAGGTGGAATTCAAAACGAGGGCTGGAGTTTACATGGGAACGAGAAGATCAGATGAAACTCAAATATCCACATCCATTCGAGGATGACACTCTTGGACCTAACTCTAGCTGAATTTCGGGACGAAATTCTCTCAACTGGGGGATACTGTGACATCCGTCACCTTAAGGTCCGTCAATTAACGAGGCTTTCCGTTAACTATTCCTTGATCGATCCCATTCCTCATCTTTATTAACTGTTTATGTAGATATCATGATTGCTTTATCATCATTGTGCTTGTGCTTTCATTGTAATCTTATGCTATCTTTAAAAACTTTTAAAACTTTCAACATCGTAACCGCCAAATATATCATTTTTATATAAAATTAACGTCACTAATAAAACCAATTTTAAGTTATAAATATCATTAAATACATTTTTATAATTAATATGATTAACCTAATAAAGTCGTTTTTCAACCTAAACAAATTCGGGAAACTCGGGGGTTAAGTGCAGGGACTAAACTTGACATTTTGCAAACTTGGAATGGGTATAAATAGCCCCATTTTCCAGCCCTAACTCATTCATCTTCATCTCCATCTTCTTCTTCCTCTTCTTCACATTTTCTTCATTCTAGCACCAAATCCGACCCGCTTGGTCTCGTTTTCGTCATCTAGACTCCATCTACAGCCTAGTCTACTCCATTCTAGCAGGTAGACGACTTTGGTTGTCCCTTTTCTTGCTTATTCATGGCTGTCCAAACTAGGGTTTCGGGTGTTCGGGTTCAACCCGAACACATGAGGTCGTGTGGGTGCGTGTGAGGTCTTTCTGCGTGTGCTTCTTGTTTTTGCATGTGTGTAGAGTGTTTCTGGAAGTCCTTGTTGTGTAAAACTCATGTTTGGAGTAGCCGAAGGCTGCTCAGCCCGTCAACAGTCGCGATTCTGCTGTCCAGGCGACTGGGTCTGTCATGCGATTGAGTCGTGCGACTAGATGAGTCGTGCGACTGAGTCATGCGAGCGAATAAATGTGTGCGATTGAGCTAGGTGACCGAATGAATGTATGCGATTGTGCGTGTATCGCACGACTGGAGTCCAATCGCACGAATGAAGGTTCAATCGTACGAATGAAGCTGATTCGCACGATTGAAGGTTGATTCGTGCGTATGGAGGTTGAGTCGTGCGATTGGGTGTTGAGTGGTACGACTGAATGCCAGTCATACGAATGAAGGTTCAATCATACGAATGAAGCTGATTCGCACGATTGATGGTTGATTCGTGCGAATGGAGTGTTGAGTCGTGCGTCTGGTCCTGTCGTGCAACTGAAGTTGTTGTGTGTGATTTCCTTCGTATGCGTGGTGGGTGTATGTCGTGTGATGTTGAGGTAACATTAACACAGTTGCCATTGTTCGGCCACAAAGATTAAAGTCAACGCTAAAAAGGCCACAAATACTATTCAAAAATCAAATCAATCTAACATTTTACAATTATCAACCGATTTGTAACTACTGATATTTACCAAATACATCTTCAATAACAATGAAACTTTTACTCAAATATCATCAACAATGGCGACAATGTCTAGTACTTAAATCTACATAAGATCTAATACTTCTGTCTGTTTGTGTGTGTTACACGCGACCCAACCGATGCAACCCGAACCGACCGAACAATATTATATGCTTCATTCATATCATTAATGCTTATCAATAACTGTCAATAGGTGTTTGACCGTTCATTTGCATACAACATTTGGATACATTGATCATAAATACTTACCACTTAACAAGTGAGTTTCGTGGCCCCTTTTACGCTTACAATATTTCAATCATTTACAACTAGGGGGAAAAGTATGCTCACCCATTTTCAATGCTGTACAACTTACTTACAATTTACATACATGGAATCAACGTGGTACTGTTTTACAAGTACTTATCTAATACATGTTTGGGTCTGCTGTGTGGTTCTATCTTTGCAACTATTTAATTCCAGTGTGGGAACCGACGGATAGGTATTGGTAGTACTACTGGGTTGACACCCCCACCCTTGTTCGTTGGTATACTAGTTAGTACCATCAGTGGCCAGGAACGGGCCCTTGGGTGAATATATTCCGACAATATCTTTGTGTACGTCGCTAGGTTTGGTTGCAAAGCTCATTGTCATGTGATTTTACTTGTTTATATAACTGTATTCACGGTATTCCACATCGCTTACTATATACAGCATCACTTATTTATTTATTACTTAAACCTGCAAGCTCACCAACAATTTTGTTGACCGATTTGAGCATATCTTTTCAGGTGATCATGCAAACTGAGGAATCTAGGTGTGTTGCCTTAGTGGAGACCCTAGGATGCATTTTTGAGACTAAACATATTTGACAAACAGTTATTTTGAACAATGTTGTAGTCTGATTAAACAATTACAATCTTTTGATACTTGTTCCCGGGTTGTGGGAATTTACATTACAATTTCATCTTTATGTGATTATGTGAATCGTTTATCATGTTTATGCTTATGGCAATGTTGTCGTGAATACTGACTAAACACGACACAAGTCCCCTTGTTGTCGGGTGTCGTCATGACACGCTTGTCGTCATTTATTATATTGCATCTCTACCGCTTACCATGTGTTATGACGATCCCGATCTCGTTACATCCCCGTGTTTCCGCTCTTAGCGGGGGTGTGACAGTTGGATTCTCATCGCACATAAAACATATATTTTCATCTACTTACATAAAAACATTGCAGCAGAAACATTAAACATCATTCCATTTCATTTTAAAAACTTTTGAAACATATTAAATCATTATCCAATTACAGAATATTTGTTTCATTACATTACAAAAACATTAAACAAAAGGATGTCATCCAAAATAAGCTGAGTAGCCGCCCCGTGCCATCCTCAGCAACATACCTGCCAACTGGAAACACATCAAAGTCAGCGTTGCTGAGTGACTTCTAGTTTTATAAAAAAACATACCTTTCTTTCGTTAAAACCATTCTTTACATGCATGCGATCACACATTATACGTACACATAGATAATATCATTATTATCTTCATCCTTCATTCATACTTTAACTTATGTTCATTCATACGTTCTTACTTTCATTCATTCGTTAATTATTACATCTTTTCTTTCCATTAAAACCATGAGCATTACCCTTCAGTTTCATGGTACTGGGCCTAAGCCTATCATAGACCTTCTATAACGGTGCATAGCACCTCATGGCCTTCGTACCTAAGGTGAAGTTCAGGATCATTACATCTATTACATCATCACGTTCCGGATCAGTGTCAAGAGCTATGCCCCAAACAATATGGCTACTGGGCCGAAGTTCATAAATGACTTCCACACTGCACATAGCCTGGCACCAGCACCGCGGTAAGCGACAAATATCCCAACTATATTTCTCACCCCCAACATATGGGTACTATGACATTCAACACCCCCAACGATATGGGTAATACACCCCTATCAATATGGGTACTACACCCCATCAATATGGGTACTACACCCCCATCAATATAGGTACCACACCCCTATGAATATGGATACCACACCCCATCAATATGGGTAACTATGACATACTACACCCCCAACGATATGCATAACTCGGGTAACCGATACATACTACACCCCCAACATTATGCATAGCGCGGGTAACAACTATACACTATGCACCACACCGATGGTCAGTCACAAAGACTGGAACCCCTGCATGCACCCTTAAGGATTAGCTGAACCACACGTGGTTGAGCTTAAGGCATTTAGAGCCGTGCACTTCGGTACACCTCGCTTGCAAGCCTTTCACGTTTTCATTCGTTCATTAATGATGCATTCATTCATCATATTCCTCTTTTCATTATTTTCACTTTACGTTATATAATACTTTCATTACATTCATTAACATACATCGCACAACCACGGGAAGATAATCATGAATAATAATAAGGAACATAATAACATACATCATCAATCACACAAGGCAACATCGCACACCTAAAACATACATCATGCATAACATACAACATCATACAATTACACAACATCAAACATCACACGAATCATGCGCATCGCATCACACATAACTATAAGGCATCACACGTCAGCATGCATCGCATCATCATCATCATCAGCTCATCATCATAAATCATTTTACATCATTCATGCCCATCACATCGTCTACAACCCCAAAGATCCGAACCTACGTATGCACTTCCCAAAAATCAGACAATACTAAGGTCATTCGGGCGTATGGACCCTATTCGGTCGCATGGGCTCTCATGCGTATGAGAACACTCAGGCGAATGGACCTCCAGTCGCATAGCTTCCAATCGCATGCTTCCCATGCGAATGAAGCTCAGTCGCATGACATCTGGGCGTATGGACCCCAGTCGCATGACCTTCATGCGAATGGCCCTCAGTCGCACACCTTTCGTGCGTTTGGACCTCAGTCGCACGACTCATAGGCGTATGGACTCCAGTCGCATGACCTTCAGTCGCATGACCCTCATTCGCATTTCATTCGCATGACCCTCATTCATATTTCTTCCAGTCGCATAGCCCTCATACGTATGACCCTCAGTCGCACTACTCATATACGAATGAACCTCTATCGCACTCCTATCGTGCGTATGGACCCAGTCGCATGCCATTCGGTCGCATGGGCCTCTAATCGCATAGCCCTAGCTGTGCGCAGAATGCAGTTCATCCCGAACTGCAGCCGACGATTTCGGCCTCCAAACTCTTCCAAACCTCTTTTAAGCTCAAATAAACCATTCTAAACCTTCGGGAAGCATACCACGACATCATTCAAGCATAACCAAGCATGAAATCAAGCCCCAAACGAATCATACACATACAGACATGCATAAAAACGGGTTTACACCCAAAACTCGAAAAAAGGGTTTTCAGATGTGTTCCAGCCCCAAAATCAGTTGAAAACGTGTAAAAGAGGTTCCTAGAACTCACACAAACGATCCCGTTGAGTAGAGCTTCGATTTGACCCGCTACACGACGATTTCCACGCTCGAATCTACCCGAACCAAGCTTTTCTCCTCTTTTCTCCTTCTCTTCTCTTCTCTTTGGCTGAAAATGGCAAAAATGGGGTGTCTTCCTGTGACAACCGACCTGCAGGTTGTTACCCTAACCCTAGATTACTTGCATCATTATCCATGTTAGGAGTGCTAATAATTGAAACTATTCAACCCTACTATGAAATTGGAAGCAATTCTTACTACTTGATTTAAATTATGGTTTTATGTGATTTTATTATTGACTTTTAGCTAATTTAGGTTTCTACCTTTTTAAAAATATGTGTTCCGGGAATGTCAACTAGTCACCCTTACAAATTTAAATTCAAGAGAAGGCAATTAAAATGTGAGCATACACACTCACACTTATATAATTTTCGGCCATGCATGCATGGGCATGCATTAGATACCTCAATTCACCATCCACTAAATAATACATTATACCCAATACTACAAAACTACACTACATAATAACAATTTACAATTAAAATTTAATTCAAAAACACACCCACTACACTCCAAATCGGCCGCCCACCCCTCTCCACTCCTCTCCTCTCTTCACCACCACCACACCACCCGCTAGCATTGCATGCAAATCTCTCCCTCTCTCCCTCTCTCCCTCATATTCGAAACTTTCAGCTGACCAAACACACACACACCTCACAACTCACTCAAAGCAAATTCTCTCTAAGTCTTGTGCAAGAAATTCGAAGAACACCACCAAGCTTCATTCGGCCAAGAGCAAAACCGCAAGGAGGTGGCCTAGTTCGCGAGTTTTGGTCACACAACCACACTTGTTCCACCTTTCCAGCCTTGGTTCAAGCTTCTACATTCAAGTCCAAGGAGTTTCTAGCCATCCACGACCATCAACACCTTCTAAACCGTGAGTTACATCAAGTTTAAGCTCATGTTGTCGGTTTTGGGACATTTCACTTGTTTTCTTCATTTTTCACCTAAAAACCTTGCTTTTTCCTTGTTGTAGCAGAAACTTCTCACCATCATCTTGTTCTTAAAGAGTTCCCAACGTTCTTGAAGGTAAACCTCATGTTATGTTAGTCATTCTTGAGGTGGAAACCGATTTCCACCATGAAAACCCTCTTTTTGGGTGTTTTGGTATCATCTAACTTGTGAAAGTTGCAACTCTTGTAAACCAAACTTGCGACCTGCATTTTTATGACTTAATGGACTCCCAAGAACCTGTTTTAAAAAGTTCCAAAAGGCTACATACTCGAATCCACGGTTAATACAAGGATTACACCTTGAAACCCTTCTTTCTACATGTAACAACACTCTTTTAAGCATTTGTTTGAAAATCCTTTCAACCAAGACCCATAACCTACTCATGAACGACTTAATGACAGCTTAATAATCTGTTTATGAAGTTAAATGAAGTGTTGGTAACGTTTAAACTCAAGTTAAGATGATTTACACAAGTGTTATGGTCGGTTATGACATTATCTACACATTTGAAGCATATGGATGTATAGAACAACTAGGCAACTTGTTGGGACTGAAATTTCAGTAGGTTTTAATGAATATTAGAGGTTTTAGCAATGTTTAATCTCTGAAATAAAGGACATGTTGTGATTTACCCTCTTTTAGTCACTTTCGGGACCCGAAAACATGGTAAAATGACTTTAAAAATAGTAAGAATATATTTAACACTCTTGAAAAGTATTCCAGTCTCAAAATTGATAAATAAAGTGTTCTGGAGTCAATGGATAATTTAAATGGTCAAAGAAACAAATAAATGACGTTTTAACTATAAACGGGTACAAACCGAGCATCGTTTTTGAGAAAAATCCATAAAAATAGAGTTCAAAGCTAAGGTTTATAAAAATAATATGATTTCAGTAAGTTAAGTAATAAAGGACTTAAAGGATTTTAGAAATTGGTCAAACAAGCTTTAAATGGTCAAACCCGGTAAAAACCGCGTTTTAACGGGTCAAACGTAAAAACAAGATTTTCAACTATAAAAGGATAATTTTCACAATTTAAGGACTTATAAATTTATAAATATATCTTTTAGAAAATACCTACTTGTCCAAAATTCAAATATATGAAAACTCCAATTTACGGTTAAAACTATCCGGCTTTTACCGTAACCGGGAGCGTTAAACGCGCAGTTTTTAAATCGGACCCGCAAACTAAAATTTTGAAACACTTACTCCATAATAATAATATGACTCTAATAATCTGATTTTTGGTCTTAAATGACATAAAGGGCAAGAAACTAAACTTGAGGGTAGAAACTGTCAATTTTGAAACTTGAGGGACCAAACTGTAAAATTTTTCCAAACCTTATAACCGACTTCCAGGAAGCTAATAAACACTTGAACAACAAAATTCTTAGTATACTTAACCAAATGAAGTGAAAATCCCAATTTTCATGAAGACGCCTTGACCTGCCATAAAAGGAAACTTTTTATACAAACCTTCACGAAACCAAAGCTTTACTCAATAGCTAAACTCTTGACACCATTGTTGACCCTTAAATGAGTTTAGGGCAGTAGCTTATTACTTAATATGTACATGTTAGGGTGCTAGACTTGAGACACTTCCCGATACACCAAGAGACTTTTGACTGGAAACCTAAGGTGAGTTCTAGTGATCCCCCTTTTTACTATTGTTTTGGGATGAAACATGCTCTACTTTTTATGAACTATGAGTGTGCTTTACTTGATGATTGTATGTGGGATTTGTGGTTACCTGCTAATACTTATATCATGATCATTAATTCTTTCGTGAACCGCTTGTTTTATATGGATAGATCTATTTGGGGAATCCCCCACACACAGTGGCTTCCGTTCCAGGAAGGTTACCCCACTGAGATCCTAAGGGGTCGTTTGTGGCATGTAACAGGTTTTGTTAAGATACTATGGTGAACCATCCGGGCAGGTAGGGTTCACTGGTTTGGGGCTCAGTTCTTCCTTCGGGAATATCCGGTTAAACACAACTTTAGAAGAGGCCAACCGGGACTGAGTGCAGGGTTGATTATGATTTTTCCCACGATGATAAACAATGATTATTTTCTTTTAATCAAAGAAGGATTTGTTAAGTCCTTTTGTTTTTAAACTTTAAGCACTTGAATTCACCAACTTTTTAGTTGACACAATTTTCTTTTGAGCATGTTTCGGGTAATGTATGAAGAGATCCTAGCTGTTGTGAAGACCTAGACTTATCCCGTGACCATGGCATTGGCATATTTCCTCAATGAAACATTTGAAAAATTTTATATTTGTGTTGAACAAGTACAATTTTATTTTTATGGATGATTGTAAAACTCATTTGGGGGCTTGATTTGTTTCTAGCCCCGCTATCTTTTCAAAAATATTAATGCCATGTGATATTCTCTCCTTTGAGCTCTTGTAATGGTTTGTTTCCGCTGCCATATGTTGTTGCTAGTCTGTGACATCCCACCCTACCTGGGCCCGGGGTGTGACAGATTGGTATCAGAGCCAAAGGTTGTAGAGAAGTCGGGAAGACCATAGTAGACCCTAGGCTACAACCCTGATACCCTAGGATTGTCCTTGTGGGAAGTGTTGGGATGATCGGGTTGGGTAAATTGATGATTACACTTGATCAACGTAATCATGAATTTACCGGACGCGTAATTTCCATCACTGATCTTTAGGTTATGATTGGACTTTTTCTGGTTTATATTGATGATTTTGAAACTAATTTTAAAAAGGGGATTTAAATGATTTTTATGATGAACTATGTTATCCGATACTACTTGAAGAGACTATTGATTTGGGCAAAACAGACAGCTATATGTTGGAATAACAGATACTATTGCCATCACTACTATTATTGATAATATTATTATAATCATGAGCTATGAGAAACCAAATTACTCATGATGTATTTCTTACAGGACAACGTCTATGGCTGATAAAGGAAAGGCGCCTGCTCACCCCGACACTGAGACCGCTCCTACCGGAAACCTGAGGAGAGAGAAGCCCCAGACAGAGTATGAGGCGTACCTCCAGAGATGCGGACATCCAGGGTGGATATCCGTCACGTCCGAAGACACTGAGGCTTCCGAGGACTCTTCCTCCACATCACCTTCCCGAAGCCGAACGCGATCCCACTCTCCCCAAGTAGCTGCTTCGACCCTCTCACCCATCCCACCTATTGGGAATAGGGGTGCGCGTACTGTCACCCGACCTCGCAAAAGCGTTAGGCCAGGATCCTCCGTATCCTTTAGGATGCCTCCTCCTCCTCCCCCGCCTGTTAGGATTCCGACATCGGTACCTCCACTGTTTGACCCTCGTGACGAACGCCTGATGCCGCCGAGACATAGTATGTATGACGGCCCTAGCGTACTGGCTGGTGATAGGTACTCCCAGTCGAGTCGCCGGGCAAGTGATGTAGGACCCTCTGATGCGACATTGGATGAGATTTTGAGGACTGTTCGCCGTCATGAGCTGACTGTTCAGCACGCCACTCGAACTTCTCAGTCGGCTCAATTCCAGGCTATGATGGCTACACAGGGAGTGAAGCGTTTGGAGCAGGAGCAGAGGAAGAAGGGTACAGGATGGTTTGGATGGTTGAAGATAAAGTGGATGTGAGAGCTGGAGTACTCAGTGGGATTATCTGTCTGTGGACAGTAGAAGGAAACTATTTGAATTCTTATTCGATACTATTATTTTATTATCATGGGGGTGATGGCACCTTCCAAATTGTAAGAGCATGACTCTGATTCTATTTTGTTGGATGATACTATCATGAACTGCTATTGGGATGCTAGAATTATTAAACTGTTTGTATTAAATTGCTATATGATCTGTTGTGCCTTAAAATTGGTCTGTACCTTTTCTAAATGGTTGCCCAACTGTATGTTATGTGTTGATTTGGACTTTGTAAGGTTCCTTAGTGGGTTGTAAATACATATGTGCATGCCATGATCCCTCTTCCGAGGCATGGTGTAATAGGATAATGATGCATAGGCTATTCGAAACAAAATTATGAGATGCTAAACGAATCTATTTGTGATACTATCAGAATGCCGACTCGCAGAGGAACACGTTTTGGACGGCGTGGAGCCATTAGGGGCCGCCGTGAGGAAGCAAGGCCGATTGGAAACCAACCTACTCCACCAGGGACTCCCCACGGGGAAAATGCTAATCAAGAGAGTGACGAAAGGATTGCTAACCTCGTAGCTCAGCAACTGGCTAACGCCATTCCGACTATTATTGCACAGATAAATGCGGACCGGGATAACACTACTGGTAACGACCGGCCGGTGAACGATGAGAGCCACGACGAAGAAGTAGATACATTAAGGAATGGATGCTCTTATAAGACCTTCATGGCATGTAAGCCTAAGGACTTCTATGGCACCGAGGGTGCTATAGAGACTTACAGGTGGATTGACGAAATGGAAGATGTCTTAGACATCAGCGAGTGC
The DNA here is from genome assembly GCA_025215565.1 of Flaveria ramosissima. Lineage (NCBI taxonomy): Eukaryota > Viridiplantae > Streptophyta > Magnoliopsida > Asterales > Asteraceae > Flaveria > Flaveria ramosissima. The sequence continues at coordinate 13,754,492 of CM046032.1, read as the reverse complement.
AAGATGGAGCATATGGTGAGGTTTGCATCACAATCTCTCAAGGGATCAGCTCTTGAATGGTGGAAGTCCATTACTCAAAGCCGTGGAAGAAATGTGGCTAATCGAATGGGTTGGACTGAGTTCCGAGAGCTAATGACCAACAAATATTGCCCCATCAATCAACTCGAGAAGCTGGAGACAGAATTTTTAAGCTTGGAGATGAAAGGACCCAACTACACCGAATACATCAATCGTTTCTTAGCCCTGTCCCGACTTGTGCCACATTTGGTGACGCAAGAAGCCAAAGGTGTAGCACGGTTCATCTGGCGACTACACCCAAGAGTTAGGGGTATGGTCCGTTCCTCTCAGCCTGTAACCCTGCAAGCTACTGTCGACCTTACCAGCAGGTTGACTGATGATCTAATTAGGGCTGGATGGACCGATCAAGCAAGGGTTGATGAGAAGAAGAAGTTTGTTGGCGAGAAAAGGAAGTGGTTTGAAGCGAAAAGAGCGGTTGGGAGTAGTAGTGGGTTAAGTAGAAGGAGTTCTGAAGGTGTGAGACGTGATGATCAGGGAAGCAAAAACCGGAGATTGTATTCAGGGACAAGCCCATTCTGCAGCAAGTGCAAGTTACATCATCAAGGGGAATGTAACCCGATGCCCTGTTTTAGGTGCAAGAGAACAGGCCATTTAATTAAAGACTGTACTTACGCACCGGGGAAACAATGCTATGAGTGTAGAGATCCAGGGCATATGAGGAACAAGTGTCCTAAGCTGGGTAGAGACAAGGATGCCAAGCACAACAAGCCTAAGGGAAGAGCTTTCGTTATGGACCCAGCAAGAGCTCATAGGGAACCCGACGTGGTCAACGGTACGTTCCTTGTAAACAATCATCCCGCTACTGTACTGTTTGATACTGGGGCGACTGCTAGTTTTATCTCTAGTACCTTTAGGCCATTGATTGACTTAGACGTGTGTACCTTGACTGATACGTTTACCGTAGAATTAGCTGACGGTAATATTTTAGAAGCTAACAAAATCATTAGGGATTGCCCGCTGAATCTAAAAGGGAATACGTTTAGGATTAACTTGATGCCTATTAAGTTAGGAGGATTTGATGTGGTTGTGGGTATGGACTGGCTAGCGAAGCATAGAGTCGAAATCGTATGTGATGACCGACTACTCAAGATACCGTTGAGCGACGTAGAAGTGTTAGTGGTAGAGGGTGAAAGGAGTAACACCCTATACCCTATGATATCCCACTTAAAAGCTACCAAGAGCTTAATGAAGGGATGTCCAGCTTTTATAGTATATGTGATGAAAACCCAAAAGGAGAAGAAGATCGAAGATATTCCCGTGGTTTCGGAATACCCAGAGGTGTTTCCGGAAGAACTACCTGTTGGAGCTGGAAAAGATAGTCTATATTATCAACACGATGAAAGTCAACAAAAGTCAACGTCACGGTCAAAGTCAACAAAAGTCAAACCCGACACGTTCGAGATGAGGAACCGAGACGAGACGTTGAAGATTTAGATGACTAGGAGTTTTATTGTAATAAATATATTTTGTGTGAACAAAATATATTTTACTTTCTTTGGGTTATGTTTTAGTCTAAATATATAGTCTAGGGGGTTATGTGTAAATATGGAAACTTAAACTAGACTATAAATAGCCTAATTGTAATTAGAATTAGGTTAATGGTTGCATGACCAATTGATTGAGGGATTATTTGTAAATACACATTTTGCAATCTAATTGAAGATCAAAGGGGTTTTGAGTGTGATTATCATATTTTGATCTAATTCTTCATGATTTGATTCAAGTTTGTTCATCCTGGATTTACAATTTGGTATCAGAGCCATTTTGGATCAAATTCACTGAAGATTTGAAGATTTTTAGAGAGAGAAGTTGAGGTTTTGGTTGTTTTTGTTCAATATCAAGTTTTCATCAAATTCGGATTAGATTTGAGTGTTATTGATATGGAAATTGATTGAAGTTTGCTTATTATTGGTTAAGAAAGCTCTGTTAATCATCAGATTTCAAATCCATTGAGATTTGGGCGATTTCAGATTGATTTTGAGGTGAAAAAGGGTTTTGAGATCGACCAGCGAAACTGCTGTTCTTACAGCGAAACTGTCATCTTCATTCAGCGAAATTGTGGTTTATTTTGGATCTGAAGTTGTTTTCTAGAGTTTCAGCGAAAGTACTCCCTTGAACGAAAGTTCAATAGTGTTTTTGACCAATCATCAAGCGAAATTGCTGCCGAATTTATCTCTGAACGAAAGTTCAAGCTTGTTTCCTGCGAACTTATCAGCGAAACTAAGCCATTTGTGACATTCGGCTAGCGAAACTGCTGCCGAAATTTCCAGCGAAACTACTGTCGGCTCAGCGAAACTAGAGTTCACAGCGAAACTAGCTCTGCGAAACTATAATTTCAGCGAAACTATCATTTCTTCAGCGAAATTCGCAAATAATATTTTTCTAGTGTGACATTTGCAAATAATATTTTTCCCGCGGGAGAATTATTCTAAATTTTTTTGGGAAAAATATTTTTGGGGCGTTTAATTGTTTAAACAAAATAAAAATAAAAATGGCTTTTGCAGAACTGATTAAATCATTTGAATCTGATGATCTCACAATTGCACAATGTCGGTTTGATAATTTTGCAGCTTTAAAGAATGAAACGATGTCTGATTTTGTTGATCGTTTTCTTTTGGTGACAAGTAATCTGAAGAAGTTTGATGCCCAACTGGGAAACCATGAACAAGTTCTAAGATTACTTGATTCCCTCCCATCAGAATGGAGCTCTCACGGCAAGTCGATTCAACGAGATAGAGGCTTTCGGGATTACAAACTGATGGAGGTGATCAACAAACTGAAAGAGATTGAGTTGGATATCAAACATCGTGAGTACTATGAAGCAACATATCTAACTCCAAAGATCAGTTTAAACTCCAAAGAGAAACCAGAAGAGAGATCAGATTCTGGCACCAATTCCGACGGTTTACTGAATCATGAAACTAAAGAGGTACAAAAGGAGCTTAAGCAGACATCAATGGATAAAGGTGGAGCTGAGTTGAATGCTGAAGTTTGTGATGCTGAGAAGGAAGAGGAATGGAAGCAAAATACCAGAGTTTGCAACTGTGAGAAGGCTCTTACTGCTGAAAGAGTCATCCTGGATCTTCCTTACGAGACAGTTCAGGATATGTGTTCTTCTGCTTGCAAAATTCGTTTATTTGGTGTGTATAAAGCTAATAGGTTACTTTTAGAAAACCAAAAGGGGTTAACCACCATAAATGCAGAACTTAAAAAGAATGAAGCCAAGTATTTCATAAAATTAAATGAAGCTTTAAAAGAAAATGATCATTTAAAAGAACTCTTCTTGAAAGAAATGTTGAAATTAATCTTTTAAATGAAAGAGTTACTTTGGCTGAATTTGAAACAAGCAAGCTTAAAACAAAGCTTGATAAATGGACCATATCCGGAATGAAACAGGAAGACCTACTGTGTAAACAGAGGGGAGCTAGGATTAAAACGGGAGTGGTTGTGGTGAAAATCCATACGTCTATCCTCCTCCTAGCACCCATTGTTACTCTCCTATGCCTCAACCTCATCCATCTAATGATTTGATTGAAGCTGCAGAAACTAATAGTTTAAATGCAGGTTTAAGCAACATTAATCTTAATGAGGTTAGAGATGTGCAGGATTCTCCTGTAGGTTTGGGATTTCTCAGGCAGGGGTCTGATAAGAAGATTAATGACGATTTTACCTCTGATGCTCCAAAATCAATATCAGTTGCTTCTCCAACTTTCTTCAACAAATTCAAAACAGGTAACATTCCTTCATTTGTTCCTGTCAGGTTTGTCAAAGAAGGAACAGTTGTTGAATCGTCAGGCAATCAAAATCCTATAACCGAAGCCAACACAATAGGATGTGTCAATCAAGATCCTTTGGAAGCAGATTTGTGTATACGAGATTGGATAAGCTCAGATGATGAATCAAACACAGAGGAGCGTGTTGGTTCCTCACAGATCAATATATCTCTTGATATTGTCAAGTCTCAAAAGCTTCCAAAAGCTGAATTAAGACCAATACGGATCTCTTCTCCAACTGCAAAACAATCCAATCAACCAGTGAAGATCTCATTCCCTGTTCTGCACATGAAACTTCAGAACAAGCAAGAATCTGCTACAAGCTCCAAGCAATCCTCATCACCACCTGCACTACACGGGACTACAAAGAATCAAAAGCTTTTCAAGGCTTGTTTTGAGTGTGGAAAAGAAGGGCATGTGGTAAAGAAATGCCCTCAAAGGCTTGCTACGAATGGTAAAGGCAAAACAAATTGCTTCTCCAAATGTAAGTATAAAAAGAATGTTCCAGACGGTAAAGGCAACACGGGTTGCTTCTCTGGATCAAGAGGTAAAAAGCACACATCCTTGAATGGTTGGATGAAAAACCCTCCATCCAAACCTTTTCATGTGAAGCCGGTTTCACATGATTCAAAGATTAAAATGACCAAAGGTTTCAAACCAAATTCTTTTCCTTCCGGTCTTAAACAGAAAATGATTTCCAAATTTAGTTCATTCAAATCCAAGTTAATTGAACCGAAGCAAATTTGGCAAATTAAAAAGAAGGATACAACAATCCCCGATTGTTTAAACGGTTGTATGCAAAAACTTGTTACTTATCTTGATGAAAAAGGAACTTCCAGGACTACGATGGCCTGGGTTTCCCTTTCTAACTAATTTGTTAATGAGTGCAGGAACAATTCAGGAGGACTGTTAGTAATCCGGTTTACTGACAGAGATTGTTCTTGATTCAAATTTGAGGCGGAACAAACAGGTTAAGGTCATGGTATTTTATCCACAATCTGGATATTTATATGCACAATCACCGTTCTCACTTCACAATCACTGCATATTTCTTGAGAATTCATTTCTTATCTTCATATCAGTGTAGTTTGGAAGACCTTCTTTGATAAATTTTTATTTTTGTACAGTTTAAAAAAAATTAAAAAAATTAAAAAAATTAAAAAAAAAATAAAAAAAAATAAAAAATAAATATAAATATAAAATAAAAAATATATCTTCTTGCAATGCTTGTTTTTGCATGACTTGCGTTTTTAAAATGAGAAATGATAGTAACTGATGCTGTTATCTGATTTACATCTTATTTTTAATTGCAAATAATAGAAAAACAAACAGATTCTTTAATGATATGCTTGGTAGACTCAGCCTGAAGAATAAAGTAGACAGCAGCATAATGATTTAAATTAAAACATCATGCTTAAGGATGTGTGGATTTACGCAATCATTTTGGCCTGCACAAAAACTGAGTCCTGACAAAAAATTGGATTGAGAATTGATCTTTAACCCACCATGATACAAATCATATAAGCCATATCTTTGAGCCGTGATTGGTGTATTTATGTGTCTTGTGTTTGTGCTAATCTCCTCTGCTGTACGGAAGTACTGACCTGGAGTGATGATCTCCTCTGCTGTACGATAGTACTGACCTGGAGCTCTCATCGGCACATGATTAAATGGTCATCTCCTTTGTTATACGTGAGTATAGACCTGGAGCTCTCACCATTTTGGTCTAAGTAGTGTCAAATCATCTAATTCATCACAGAATGCAATATTCTGTTGATAATCACTTGCACACTAATGCACACGCCTTGCTCTATAAAGATCGTAACAAAATTCAAGAAATCCTGAGGTTGGGTGAGGGTTTTTGCCAAATGATTGTGGGGTCCTAGCATTCTAAAGCATTTAATCGAACCTTAATGAATCATCTTCTGCTTGTTGAAAAAGATAGGGCATGAGTTTAAGTGGACAAACATACCAGCAATCGTTATTGATCTGTTTGACAATTTCAAAATCATTCAAAGACTGTTATTAGATTCAGTTATCAGTGTGATCTCATTGCTTGTCGATGATTAAAGTCATCTTTGTGCTAAAGTATATTTTGAGGATGTGATCTCATGATCGATTAAGTTCTCGGTAATTAAAAATATACAAATTAAAAAAAAATGTTATAATAAATATATATACATTAAAAATAGAAAAATATAATGAAATTTCATTTCAAAATTTTTTTTAGGTCTTCCATATTATGCTGTTACAATTTTATCATTTTCATGCATTTCACAGAAATTGGGTACAACCGAACATGGGTTCGCTTGTTTTCAAACACAAATAAACACGGGTTTACTTTGTTAAAATGAAATGATCTAATTAGAAATGTCGAGATTGTGTTTGTGAATGTGTTTCAGATTTTTGCTTTAAGTGATGGCCGATCATCAGTTGAGCAGTGTACCTGATCAAAGAACCTGTTCCTCAAGTTTGCAGAAGATACCGAGCTAGGAATCCTCCTCCTACATCTTCTAAAGCACTCAAGATTAGAGATTTGGAAAACCTGTTCCAATATCCTTGTAAAGTTTGCACTCGAATAGGGGGAGCATATAAATAGGGGGAGCTTATGAGATGAAAAATCTTTCTCATCAAATTCCAAAGGCTTTAATTTGAAGATCTTTCTACAGTTGATTTCTCGGGGCTGAATTCGTATGAAGACGTTGATAATGATAGACTAAGGGGGAGTATTGTTGGAGCTGGAAAAGATAGTCTATATTATCAACACAATGAAAGTCAACAAAAGTCAACGTCACGATCAAAGTCAACAAAAGTCAAACCCGACACGTTCGAGATGAGGAACCGAGACGAGACGTTGAAGATTTAGATGACTAGGAGTTTTATTGTAATAAATATATTTTGTGTGAACAAAATATATTTTACTTTCTTTGGGTTATGTTTTAGTCTAAATATATAGTCTAGGGGGTTATGTGTAAATATGGAAACTTAAACTAGACTATAAATAGCCTAATTGTAATTAGAATTAGGTTAATGGTTGCATGACCAATTGATTGAGGGATTATTTGTAAATACACATTTTGCAATCTAATTGAAGATCAAAGGGGTTTTGAGTGTGATTATCATATTTTGATCTAATTCTTCATGATTTGATTCAAGTTTGTTCATCCTGGATTTACACTACCAGGACTCCCTCCGAATCGGCAAGTTGAATTCCAGATAGACTTGTTGCCTGGTGCTGCACCGGTAGCCAAGGCACCGTACCGACTCGCCCCACCTGAGATGAAGGAGCTAATGGTACAAATTCAAGATGTAACACCCCGAAAAGTCGAAACGAGTCATTAAGGACAATGGGCTTAATTAATGGGTATTTAATAAAAGAAGGAAATGGGTTATGGGCCAAAAATTGGGTTTATGGGCATGAGCCTAAGTGATTAAGGCCCATAATCAGCCCTTAACCAACCCAAATCAGCTCCATCTCCATCATTACAACCCTAGCCACCAAAAATTCGTAGAGAGAGAAAGTAGAGAGAGAAAGTGAAGAAAACTCAAGATTTGAAGCTTCCAAGGTGAAGAGATTGAAGATCTGGGTGTTGGAGCATCAAGATCTAAGAAAGAAGCAACAAATCCAGGTGAGAATCGACCTCTAAACCCTTCTGTAGATCAAACCCGGATTCTAGGGTTTTGGGTTTTGAAAAGTTGCAAAGAATCGCATAAAGGTCACATTTTTACGTATGAAAACATGTATAAAGCTTAGATTTAGCCTCATGGATGATAAACTAAGGGATTGGACGTAAAAAGTTATGATTTTGGGTTAAAAACGGACTGGTTCGTAATTTTTATGCGATCTGCGAAACTGTGTGTTCATCCAGCGAATTTGCATATTCAACCAGCGAAACTGTGGATCTTCCTGCGAAATTATTGTTTCGCAGGTAGTTTCGCAGACATGTTTTTCCAACGAAGTTGGGCGAAACTGGCAGCAAAACTGGCAGCGAAGATGCCAGCGAAACAGCCAGCGAAGGTGCTAGCGAAACTAGCAGCGAAACTGCTGGTGAAACTAGCAGCGAAACTGTTGGCGAACCTAGCTGCGAAATTGCTGATCTTGCAGCGAAATTAGCTGCGAAACTGCTGGTCAGCCCGGCCCCAGCCAGGGGCGTTGCCCCTTGGACCCCACTAGGGGCTGCTGCCCCTAGGACCCCGCTGTCAGGGGCTGCCGCCCCCGAACCCCCGCTGTCCCGCGGCGGTTCGGTTATGTTTTATGATGATTTTACTTGGCATGACGTGTACTTAATAAGATAAGTATTATATATACTAAAGTGGAAGATGATATTAATGAAAAGCGAAACTTAATGAATGTTACCCCCGGGCCCGTATGATGATGAAAAGTCTTGCAAGCACTATGATAGACTTCACTTATGTGAGTCTGATGTATGATGATGGATCTGTATTCATGAGCGGGCTATGTGCCTTGCAGTGTGGATCAACTGTCGGGGGTTAGCTACCGTTTTCATGTGTACCGACAGGGATTGGCATTTGTTGTCAATCAACATGGAGCTCTTGCTTTGTGCAATCTCGTTTATGATGAAAGTGAAAGATAATGAAAGAATGAAAGATAATGAACATGCTTATTATGATGCAAGTAATGTTATATTCTATGTTGTACGCATGGTCATTATATGAAGGATAAAGATTATATTTTCTTATAATATTTAAAACTAGAACTCGCTCAGCGAAGCTGACTTTTATGCATAATAGTTGGCAGGTAAGTGCTGATGCTGAGGATGGCACACGGAGCTACTTGGGGAGCTATGGATGGCATTCCTACTTATGAAATCTTTATTGTAATTTAAGAACAATTAGCATGTTTTGTTTGAAATTAAAGGACAAATGTATGAGTACAATATGGTTTCTATGTTTTAAATGAATGTCTAATTATTTCCGCTGCAATGTTTTATTATTAAACTGATTTTATGCTATGATTAACCAACTGTGAGGCTTCCCGGGAAAGGGGCCTTACAAGTTGGTATCAGAGCCAAAGTTTAAGAGAAATGGGGTAAACTATTTTCAAAACCTAAACTTAAACTGAAAATGGGACCGAATGAAGGATGCCAATCCAAGTAGCTACGTGCCATCAGGTAAAAGTTTCAAGCAAACCGGAATTATGTGCGTGTGCTATTTGTTTTATGTCCTTTTAGATTTGAATACTGATATGTGTTAGGATAGTGATTGCTTGGGACAGGAGGGTAAGGTAAGTGGTTAATCACACTTGGCCACTGTAATTAAGGACTTACCATACTTAAAATGATCTGAGCAATTATCTTGAACAACCGTTTTGGTGTTTGAATCTTATAGGAATTAGTTATGGCTGGTAAAAAATCTGGAAAGGCAACCCGAGGAGGTGCTCGTGGCGGGCGTACTACTGAGCCACGTGTCACCCGGAGCAAAGCTAAGGCTCCCGAGACTGTTCATGAGGAGTCAGACCTCCATAGTCACCCGGAGGGGGAGGGATCAGCCACCCTCAAACCCACTGTGAAGGAGGCTATCGCTGACGAAGTCTACAATGTCATGCAAAATGTCTTACCCTCGGTGGTGACCGAGGTGATCAAATAGTCAAGGATGGAGAGAAAGCTGAGAGGAAGGGGAAGGAAAGTGAGAAGAATTCAGGAAAGTCCACTGGGAGGACTGAGGAATCTGAAGAGGAGCCATCAAACCCTAGGGTGGTAGTCCATGATGACGACAGTGATGAGGAGTCCGAGAGAGAGACTACTAGAGGGTGCAACTATGGGGCATTTCAAAGGTGCAAGCCCCCAACCTTTGACGGTAACGACACTGCTACTGCCGCTCATCGTTGGGTTAGAGAGATGGAAGCGGTACTGGAAATTAGTGAGTGCCGAGAGGATCAAAAAGTTAAGTTTGCAACTCATTCCTTCGTTGACTCAGCGTTATGCTGGTGGGACAATATTGTCCAGGCTGAGGGGAAACGATCGATAGCCAAGATGAAGTGGTCTGAGTTGAAGGAGTTAGTGCTGGAGGAGTATTGTCCCCATCGGGAATTAGACAAGATTGAAAGGAGTTCTTGTATTTGAAGGCTGGGAACATGACTCATCAAGAGTATACCTCCAAGTTCAATGAACTTGCAAGACTTGTGCCGGACATGGTGACACCTGCGTCCAGGAAGATCAAAAGATACATACAGGGTTTGCCTGTGGACATCAAGAGGCACATGATTGCAGCCAGACCGGGTACGTTTAGGTCTGTGGTGGATTTAGCTGGGCGGTTGTACGATGAGAGAGACCCAGTGCCTGTACAAAAGAGGGTGGAGAAATGGAATGGGAACAAGAATGGAAATGGGAAGAGGTTCGGAGGTGATAACTTCCGGAGTGGAGAGAAGAGGATGAGGGTGGAGGATCAGTCTGGGAGACAGGGAAATACTGGTGAAGGAGGTGCTTGTAGGAAGTGTGGAAAAGGTCATTCAGGGGAGTGCAGAATGGGGACGGGAAAATGTTTCAAATGTGGAGGCGAGGGCCACTATGCTAGGGATTGCAAGGGGGGAAAGTGTTACCAGTGTGGTGAGATGGGTCATGCGGGAAGAGACTGTAAGAAAGGAAAACCAGAAGGATCAGGAACGGTTAAAGCTGGAGATAAGGGAAGGGGTGACGGTTCAAGGGCGAAGGCGAGGGCATTCAACATAACTCGCGAGGAGGCCAGGGCAGACCCAGAAGTAGTTTCAGGTATGTTTCTGGTAGACCATGAATATGCTTCTGTGCTCTTTGATTCTGGTGCTAGTAGGAGTTTTGTGTCTACTGCCTTTTGTCGTTTGTTGCATGATAAGAGTAGAAAGTTAGATGAGCCTTTCTATGTAGAAACAGCCATTGGTAAGTCCACTAAGGTAACTGAGGTGGTTGAGGATTGCCTGATTGAGTTAGAAGATTGTAAGTTCCCTGCTAGGTTGCATGTTATGGCCTTAGGAGGTTTCGATGTGGTGTTAGGCATGGATTGGTTAGCTACCTATGAAGCCAATATAGTATGTAGTAAGAAGATAATTCGTCTAACAGCGCCCGATGGTAGTTCTGTTACGGTTCGTGGAGATAAGGTGTGCTGTGTACCGAAGGTCGTGTCGATGATCACAGCTGAAAAGTACTTGAGACGTGGGTGCAGCGCTTACTTGGCCTATGTAAAAGATGTGGATGCGCCAGAGCCACAATTATCAGACGTGCCAGTAGTGCGCGAGTTTCCTGACGTCTTTCCTGAAGACCTGACCGGTGTGCCGCCTGACCGCGAAATCGAGTTCCAATTGATTTGCTACCGGGAGCACAACCTGTCGCTAAAGCACCGTATCGATTAGCTCCTTCGGAGATGGTAGAACTGAGGGACCAGTTGCAAGATTTATTGGATAAAGGCTTCATCCGACCAAGTATCTCTCCATGGGGTGCTCCGGTTTTATTCGTCAAGAAGAAAGATGGTAGCATGCGGATGTGCATTGACTATCGCGAGCTCAATAAGCTACCGTAAAGAATCGGTATCCGTTACCACGGATCGACGACCTGTTCGATCAACTTTAGGGTGCCAGCTGGTTTTCAAGGATAGACCTGCGGTCTGGTTACCACCAACTGAAGGTGAAAGAACAAGACATTCATTCCGTACGCGTTATGGACACTACGAATTTCTCGTCATGTCCTTTGGTTTAACCAACGCGCCAGCTGCTTTCATGGACCTCATGAATAGGGTATGTCGGCCGATGTTGGATAAATCGGTGATAGTGTTCATTGATGACATCTTGATTTATTCAAAAAGCGAAGAGGAACATGCCGATCATATCCGAGAAGTATTGGAGACACTCAGAAATGAGAAGTTATATGCTAAGTTCTCTAAATGCGCGTTTTGGCTTCGAGAAGTTCAATTTCTGGGTCATGTGGTTAATCCTGAAGGGATCAGGGTGGACCCTGCAAAGGTTGAAGCGGTGATGCAATGGGAACCTCCAAAGACGCCATTCGAAATTCGCAGTTTCTTAGGCTTGGCAGGCTACTATAGGAGGTTTATCCAGGATTTCTCCACGATAGCTTCTCCTTTGACAAAGTTGACCCGAAAGGACGTGAAGTATGAATGGGGTACTGATCAGGAGAACGCCTTCCTAGAACTGAAGTGAGGTTAACTCAAGCCCCTGTCTTGACGTTACCTGAAGGGAACGAGGATCTGGTGGTCTACTCGGATGCCTCGTATGCAGGATTGGGTTGCGTGTTGATGCAACGAGGGAAGGTGATAGCCTATGCTTCTAGACAATTAAAGGTTCACAAGGCCAATTATCCCACCCATGATTTGGAGTTGGCTGCGGTGGTGTTTGCATTGAAGATTTGGAGGCACTACCTGTATGGGGTGAAGTGCACCATCTTCACTGATCATAAAAGTCTAAAGTATTTATTTGAACAAAAGGAACTCAATATGAGGCAGAGGAGGTGGTTGGAACTGATCAAGGATTATGACTGTGAAATTCATTATCATCCAGGCAAAGCCAATGTGGTTGCTGACGCCCTTAGCCGAAAAGGACGACCCGAACCAATTCGGGTGAGGGCTTGCCAGATAATCATGACGCCTGATGTTATGAAGCAAGTGAGGGAGTTCCAGGATGAGGCACTAAGAGAGGATAGAGTCAACTCTGAAAGGATGAAAGGACAAGTTTCAGATTTGGGGGAAAACACCTTGGGAGTTAGAACCCGATCTGGGCGAATGTGGATCCCTCTCTATGGAGATCTAAGGGAGAAAATCATGGATGAGGCTCATAAAACTCGATATTCCATACACCCCGGTGCCACGAAAATGTATCAGGATCTGAAGAAAGATTACTGGTGGCCGGGAATGAAACGAGACGTGGCTAAGTACGTGAGCAAGTGCCTGACTTGTCTGCAAGTGAAGGCAGAGCACCAAAGGCCATATGGGAAGATCCAGCCTTTGGATATCCCTGAATGGAAATGGGAACACATCACAATGGACTTCATCACGAAGCTACCTTGCACGGCGAGGGGAAGCGACGCAATCTGGGTGATTGTTGACCGTCTAACAAAGAGCGCCCATTTCCTACCAATTCGTGAGACGTATTCCTCTGAGAGGTTGGCAGAGCTATTTATCAAGGAAATCGTGGCTCGTCATGGCGTGCCAGTGTCTATCGTTTCGGATAGGGACACGCGGTTTACGTCCAAATCTGGAAGAGGTTTCATGACTCAATGGGGACGAGACTGCATATTAGTACGGCTTACCATCCCCAGACAGATGGTCAGTCGGAAAGGACGATCCAGACTTTAGAAGACATGCTACGAGCCTGTGTAATCGACTTTGAGGAAGCTGGGATGAGCACTTACCGTTGGCAGAATTCTCATATAATAATAGTTACCATGCCAGCATTGGTATGCCACCTTACGAGATGTTGTACGGTAGGAAGTGCAGAACGCCCGTGTGTTGGGGTGACATCAGGCAAAAGGAATTGGGGAGTCTTGAAGTGATTGAGGTCACAACTGAGAAGTTAGATAAGATTAAGGCGTTCATGAAAGATGCAAAGGACCGCCAGAAGTCTTATGCTGATAAGAGGCGTAGGCCGATAGAATTCGAGGTTGGTGACAAGGTTATGCTCAAGGTATCGCCCTGGAAAGGGATCATCAGGTTTCGAAAAAGGGGAAAGTTAAGTCCAAGATTCATAGGGCCATTTCGTATTATTGCAAGGGTAGGAGAAGTGGCCTACAGATTAGAACTACCCGATGAGTTGAGTGGAATTCACCCTACGTTCCATGTATCTCATCTCAGAAAATGTCTGGCAGACAATGATGCAGTCGTACCACTTGAGGACATTGAAGTCGATGAACGGCTTAATTATGTAGAGCAGCCGGTGGCCATCCTTGATTGGAAAGAGAAGCACTTACGGAATAAAGTGGTTCCACTAGTACGGGTACAGTGGAGACACAGAAAAGGGTCAGAATCTACGTGGGAGACTAAGGAGGAGATGAGGAAATTTTACCCTCAATTGTTTGATGACTGACAGGTTTCGAGGACAACGAGTCATTAAGGACAATGGGCTTAATTAATGGGTATTTAATAAAAGAAGGAAATGGGTTATGGGCCAAAAATTGGGTTTATGGGCATGAGCCTAAGTGATTAAGGCCCATAATCAGCCCTTAACCAACCCAAATCAGCTCCATCTCCATCATTACAACCCTAGCCACCAAAATTCGTAGAGAGAGAAAGTAGAGAGAGAAAGTGAAGAAAACTCAAGATTTGAAGCTTCCAAGGTGAAGAGATTGAAGATCTGGGTGTTGGAGCATCAAGATCTAAGAAAGAAGCAACAAATCCAGGTGAGAATCGACCTCTAAACCCTTCTGTAGATCAAACCCGGATTCTAGGGTTTTGGGTTTTGAAAAGTTGCAAAGAATCGCATAAAGGTCACATTTTTACGTATGAAAACATGTATAAAGCTTAGATTTAGCCTCATGGATGATAAACTAAGGGATTGGACGTAAAAAGTTATGATTTTGGGTTAAAAACGGACTGGTTCGTAATTTTTATGCGATCTGCGAAACTGTGTGTTCATCCAGCGAATTTGCATATTCAACCAGCGAAACTGTGGATCTTCCTGCGAAATTATTGTTTCGCAGGTAGTTTCGCAGACATGTTTTTCCAACGAAAGTTGGGCGAAACTGGCAGCAAAACTGGCAGCGAAGATGCCAGCGAAACTGCCAGCGAAGATGCTAGCGAAACTAGCAGCGAAACTGCTGGTGAAACTAGCAGCGAAACTGTTGGCGAACCTAGCTGCGAAATTGCTGATCTTGCAGCGAAATTAGCTGCGAAACTGCTGGTCAGCCCGACCCCAGCCAGGGGCGTTGCCCCTTGGACCCCACTAGGGGCTGCTGCCCCTAGGACCCCGCTGTCAGGGGCTGCCGCCCCCGAACCCCCGCTGTCCCGCGGCGGTTCGGTTATGTTTATATGATGATTTTACTTGGCATGACGTGTACTTAATAAGATAAGTATTATATATACTAAAGTGGAAGATGATATTAATGAAAAGCGAAACTTAATGAATGTTACCCCCGGGCCCGTATGATGATGAAAAGTCTTGCAAGCACTATGATAGACTTCACTTATGTGAGTCTGATGTATGATGATGGATCTGTATTCATGAGCGGGCTATGTGCCTTGCAGTGTGGATCAACTGTCGGGGGTTAGCTACCGTTTTCATGTGTACCGACAGGGATTGGCATTTGTTGTCAATCAACATGGAGCTCTTGCTTTGTGCAATCTCGTTTATGATGAAAGTGAAAGATAATGAAAGAATGAAAGATAATGAACATGCTTATTATGATGCAAGTAATGTTATATTCTATGTTGTACGCATGGTCATTATATGAAGGATAAAGATTATATTTTCTTATAATATTTAAAACTAGAACTCGCTCAGCGAAGCTGACTTTTATGCATAATAGTTGGCAGGTAAGTGCTGATGCTGAGGATGGCACACGGAGCTACTTGGGGAGCTATGGATGGCATTCCTACTTATGAAATCTTTATTGTAATTTAAGAACAATTAGCATGTTTTGTTTGAAATTAAAGGACAAATGTATGAGTACAATATGGTTTCTATGTTTTAAATGAATGTCTAATTATTTCCGCTGCAATGTTTTATTATTAAACTGATTTTATGCTATGATTAACCAACTGTGAGGCTTCCCGGGAAAGGGGCCTTACACAAGAACTACTGGACAAGGGATTTATACGTCCGAGTGTCTCTCCATGGGGTGCCCCGGTACTATTCGTGAAAAAGAAAGACGGAACCCTGCGAATGTGTATTGATTACAGGGAATTGAATAAGCTGACCATAAAGAACCGTTACCCTCTTCCGAAAATAGATGACCTATTTGATCAACTACAAGGAGCAAGTTATTTCTCCAAAATAGACTTGAGGTCAGGATACCACCGACTGAAGATAAGGGAAGAAGACATACCCAAAACAGCCTTACGAACTAGGTATGGACACTATGAGTATTTGGTCATGCCCTTTGGACTTACTAATGCTCCGGCAGCATTCGTGGACCTCATGAACAGCGTTTGCCGCCCTTACCTCGACAAGTTTGTGATCGTGTTTATTGACGACATACTGATCTATTCCCGAAGTAAAGACGAGCACGAGAAGCATCTCAGGCTAATCCTCGAATTGCTCAAGAATGAGCAACTATATGCCAAGTTCTCTAAATGTGAATTTTGGATACGCCAGATCCAATTCTTAGGTCATGTGGTGAATGAGGATGGGATTCAAGTTGACCCTTCCAAGATTGAGGCCATAAAGAATTGGAAGATTCCTGAAACTCCTACGGAGATAAGGCAATTCTTAGGACTGGCTGGCTACTACCGGAGATTTATAAAGGACTTCTCGCGCATAGTGCAACCTTTGACCGCACTAACCAAGAAGAACACAACCTTTGTGTGGGAGCGAGAGCAGAACGAGGCGTTTGAAACGCTTAAGGAGAAGTTATGCAGTGCACCTATCCTTGCTCTTCCAGAAGGAATAGAAGACTTCGTGGTCTATTGTGACGCTTCGCGTCAAGGGCTAGGATGTGTATTGATGCAACGCAACAAGGTGATTGCTTACGCATCGAGACTGCTAAATGATCATGAGAAGAACTACACGACTCATGATCTAGAGTTGGGAGCCGTGGTGTTTGCCCTCAAGATGTGGAGGCACTACCTTTATGGCACAAAGTGTATCATCTACACTGACCATAGAAGTTGGCAACATATCCTTGACCAAAAGATGCTCAACATGCGTCAGAGAAGATGGGTCGAGCTATTGAACGATTACGAGTGCGAAATCCGCTACCATCCTGGTAAGGCCAATGTTGTGGCGGATGCATTGAGCCGAAAGGAAAAAGAAAAACCTCTTCGTGTACGAGCCTTAAGGATGAGTGTGTATACCAACCTTATTGCAAAACTGAAGGAAGCTCAAGGCGAGGCATTAAAGGAAGAAAAATTAAAGGAAGAAGGATTGACTGGAATGGAAAAGTAATTTGAGATAGGGGACGATGGTACATATAGATATGGTGGAAGGACTTGGGTGCCAAAACACGGAGGAATTCGAGAAGTAATCCTCGACGAAGCACACAAGTCTAGGTATTCAATTCACCCTGGAAGTGATAAGATGTACCAGGATTTAATGACACTTTTCTGGTGGCCGGGAATCAAGAGATCAATCGCCGTTTATGTGGGGAAATGTTTAACTTGTGCCATGGTAAAAGCTGAGAACCAAAAACCATCAGGAACGTTACAGCAACCTGAAATCCTAGAATGGAAATGTGATAATGTTACGATGGATTTTGTTACCAAGTTGCCCAGAACGTTTAAAGGTCACGATGCTATTTGGGTAATAGTGGATAGATTAACGAAATCAGCTCACTTCTTGCCAATTAGAGAAGACTACGACATGACGAAATTGGCCCAACTGTATGTCGATGAAGTGGTAATGAGGCATGGAGTGCCTTTGTCGATCATCTCCGACCGTGATAGCCGGTTCACCTCTCGTTTCTGGAAATCGTTCCAGCAAGCTTTAGGAACCCGTTTAGATCTAAGCACGGCTTACCACCCTCAGACCGACGGACAGAGCGAAAGAACTATTCAAACGATGGAGGACATGTTAAGAGCTTGCGTGATGGACTTTGGCGGAAGCTGGGACAACCATCTTCCTTTGGTGGAATTCGCCTATAACAATAGTTACCACGCGAGTATCAAAGCCGCTCCGTATGAGGCCCTATATGGCAGGAAATGCCGATCACCCTTGAGTTGGAATGAGATTGGCGATAGCCAAGTGATGGGACCCGACATAGTGTTGGAGACCACCGACAAGATCCATAAGATAAAGGAGCGACTGAAAGCAGCCAGAGATCGACAGAAGAAGTACGCTGATAGGAGACGGAAACCTCGAAAGTTCCAAGTGGGCGACAGGGTAATGCTAAAATTAGCACCGTGGAAGGGGACGGTGAGGTTCGGAAAGAGAGGAAAGCTAAGCCCAAGATACATTGGACCATTCGAAATATTGGCGAGAATTGGCCCAGTGGCGTGTAAGTTGAAACTACCCCCGGGGTTGAGTCACATACACGACACCTTTCATGTGTCGAACTTGAAGAAGAGCATGGTAGACAAAACCCTGGAACTACCATTAAAAGAAGCGAGAATAAACGACAAACTGAATTTTGTGGAAGAACCCGTGGAGATCACGGATCGTTTGGTCAAACAACTCCGGCGAAGCCGCATACCCAAGGTCAAGGTTAGATGGAACTCCAAGCGAGGACCTGAATTTACTTGGGAGCGTGAAGATGAAATGAGGAAGAATTATCCACACCTCTTCAAACCCACCCGTTCAGTCTCTAATCAGAGTTAAAATTTCGGGACGAAATTTCCTAAATGGTGGGAGAATGTGACAACCGACCTCCAGGTTGTTACCCTAACCCTAGATTACTTGCATCATTATCCATGTTAGGAGTGCTAATAATTGAAACTATTCAACCCTACTATGAAATTGGAAGCAATTCTTACTACTTGATTTAAATTATGGTTTTATGTGATTTTATTATTGACTTTTAGCTAATTTAGGTTTCTACCTTTTTAAAAATTTGTGTTCCGGGAATGTCAACTAGTCACCCTTACAAAATTAAATTCAAGAGAAGGCAATTAAAATGTGAGCATACACACTCACACTTATATAATTTTCGGCCATGCATGCATGGGCATGCATTAGATACCTCAATTCACCATCCACTAAATAATACATTATACCCAATACTACAAAATTACACTACATAATAACAATTTACAATTAAAATTTAATTCAAAAACACACCCACTACACTCCAAATCGGCCGCCCACCCCTCTCCACTCCTCTCCTCTCTTCACCACCACCACACCACCCACTAGCATTGCATGCAAATCTCTCCCTCTCTCCCTCATATTCGAAACTTTCAGCTGACCAAACACACACACACATCACAACTCACTCAAAGCAAATTCTCTCTAAGTCTTGTGCAAGAAATTCGAAGAACACCACCAAGCTTCATTCGGCCAAGTGCAAACCGCAAGGAGGTGGCCTAGTTCGCGAGTTTTGGTCACACAACCACACTTGTTCCACCTTTCCAGCCTTGGTTCGAGCTTCTACATTCAAGTCCAAGGAGTTTCTAGCCATCCACGACCATCAACACCTTCTAAACCGTGAGTTACATCAAGTGTAAGCTCATGTTGTCGGTTTTGGGACATTTCACTTGTTTTCTTCATTTTTCACCTAAAAACCTTGCTTTTTCCTTGTTGTAGCAGAAACTTCTCACAATCATCTTGTTCTTAAGTAGTTCCCAACGTTCTTGAAGGTAAACCTCATGTTATGTTAGTCATTTTTGAGGTGGAAACCGATTTCCACCATGAAAACCCTCTTTTTGGGTGTTTTGGTATCATCCAACTTGTGAAAGTTGCAACTCTTGTAAACCAAACTTGTGACCTGCATTTTTATGACTTAATGGACTCCCAAGATCCTGTTTTAAAAAGTTCCAAAAGGCTACATACTCGAATCCACGGTTAATACAAGGATTACACCTTGAAACCCTTCTTTCTACATCACCCTTTTAAGCATTTGTTTGAAAATCCTTTCAACCAAGACCCATAACATACTCATGAACGACTTAATGACACCTTAATAATCTGTTTATGAAGTTAAATGAAGTGTTGGTAACGTTTAAACTCAAGTTAAGATGATTTACACAAGTGTTATGGGCGGTTATGACATTATCTACATATTTGAAGCATATGGATGTATAGAACAACTAGGCAACTTGTTGGGACTGAAATTTCAGTAGGTTTTAATGAATATTAGAAGTGTTAGCAATGTTTAATCTCTGGAATAAAGGACATGTTGTGATTTACCCTCTTTTAGTCACTTTTGGGACCCGAAAACATGGTAAAATGACTTTAAAAATAGTAAGAATATGAATTTAACTCTCTTGAAAAGTATTCCAGGCTCAAAATTGATAAATAAAGTGTTCTGGAGTCAATGGATAATTTAAATGGTCAAAGAAACAAATAAATGACGTTTTAACTAAAAACGGGTACAAACCGAGCATCGTTTTTGAGAAAAATCCATAAAAATAGAGTTCAAAGCTAAGGTTTATAAAAATAATATGATTTCAGTAAGTTAAGTAATAAAGGACTTAAAGGATTTGAGAAATTGGTCAAACAAGCTTTAAATGGTCATACCCGGTCAAAACCACGTTTTAACGGGTCAAACGTAAAAACAAGATTTTCAACTATAAAAGGATAATTTTCACAATTTAAGGACTTATAAATTTAGAAATATATCTTTTAGAAAATACCTACTGGTCCAAGATTCAAATATATGAAAACTCCAATTTACGATTAAAACTATCCGGCTTTTACCGTAACCGGGAGCGTTAAACGCGCAGTTTTTAAATCGGACCCGCAAACTAAAATTTTGAAACACTTACTCCATAATAATAATAATATGGCTCTAATAATCTGATTTTTGGTCTTAAATGACATAAAGGGCAAGAAACTAAACTTGAGGGTAGAAACTGTCAATTTTGAAACTTGAGGGACCAAACTGTAAAATTTTTCCAAACCTTATAACCGACTTCCAGGAAGCTAATAAACACTTGAACAACAAAATTTCTTAGTATACTTAACCAAATGAAGTGAAAATCCCAATTTTTATGAAGACGCCTTGACCTGCCATAAAAAGAAACTTTTTATACAAACCTTCACGAAACCAAAGCTTTACTCAATAGCTAAACTCTTGACACCATTGTTGACCCTTAAATGAGTTTAGGGCAGTAGCTTATTACTTAATATGTACATGTTAGGGTGCTAGACTTGAGACACTTCCCGGTACACCAAGAGACTTTTGACTAGAAACCTAAGGTGAGTTCTAGTGATCCCCCTTTTTACTATTGTTTTAGGATGAAACATGCTCTACTTTTTATGAACTATGATTGTGCTTTACTTGATGATTGTATGTGGGATTTGTGGTTACCTGCTGATACTTATATCATGATCATTAATTCTTTCGTGAACCGCTTGTTTTATGTGGATAGATCTATTTGGGGAATCCCCCACACACAGTGGCTTCCGTTCCAGGAAGGTTACCCCACTGAGATCCTAAGGGGTCGTTTGTGGCATGTAACAGATTTTGTTAAGATACTATGGTGAACCATCCGGGCAGGTAGGGTTCACTGGTTTGGGGCTCAGTTCTTCCTTCGGGAATATCCGGTTAAACACAACTTTAGAAGAGGCCAACCGGGACTGAGTGCAGGGTTGATTATGATTTTTCCCATGATGATAAACAATGATTATTTTCTTTTAATCAAAGAAGGATTTGTTAAGTCCTTTTGTTTTTAAACTTTAAGCACTTGAATTCACCAACTTTTTAGTTAACACAATTTTCTTTTAAGCATATTTCAGGTAATGTATGAAGAGATCCTAGCTGTTGTGAAGACCTAGACTTATCCCGTGACCATGGCATTGGCATATTTCCTCAATGAAACATTTGAACAATTTTATATTTGTGTTGAACAAGTACAATTTTATTTTTATGGATGATTGTAAAACTCATTTGGGGGCTTGATTTGTTTCTAGCCCCGCTATCTTTTCAAAAATATTAATGCCATGTGATATTCTCTCCTTTGAGCTCTTGTAATGGTTTGTTTCCGCTGCCATATGTTGTTGCTAGTCTGTGACGTCCCACCCTACCTGGGCCCGGGGTGTGACACTTCCCCCTTTTATACTCCCATTCATCGAAGTTTCTGTCGTTGGCGAGTTTGGTCCCTCAACTTTGGACTTTATTTTTTTTCTTCTTTCGTCGGCTTCAAAGAAAATTCCAGGTGTTACAAGACCACTCCCCTTATATAGGTTTCGTCCCCGAAACCTGTTATTCCTTAAACCATTGTGGGCAATACTGTCTCATCTCTTTTCCAGTCTCCCACCTGGATTTCCATCGGTCTACGTCGTTTATCCACACACGACCTCTTGTCTATCCTTGGCTACCTTCATCAAGGCTTTGATCCTTTCGAGCTTCTCAGTCGTAGCCTCGATCTCCTTAATACTTCCCATACGGCTTTTGGTGCTCGGCCTTCACTTGTAAACAAGTAAGGAATTTATTCTCATAATCCACCATGTCACGCTTCATATCCAGCAACCAATAATCTTTACTCGGGTCTCGGTACGTCTGACAGTTGGAACATCAGTGTATCCACATACCTTACATCGGCCAAGTAGACAATACGTCCACGCGTCATGCACTTTCCTGCCACTGCCATCGAAATCACCTTCGGAGTCGTCGCGACTCGATCACCTTATACCGTCACTGTGATCCCGTCAGGCGCTGTCAACCGTATCCTCTTTTTGCGGCACACAATATTCGCCTCGAAGTCCGCTAACCAATCCATTCCTAGGTCTACATTGAAACCGCCTAAGGTCATTATGAATGATCTAACTAGAAATTTATGACCTTCTAAATCCACGTCACGACAATCTATCGCATAAAATTCCTTGTAGACTTACCTATGGTAGTTTCTACATCGAAGGGCTTATCAATACTTCTACTCCTAATGGGCAACTTAGCACAAAAGGCAGCATAAATGAAACTCTTACTCGCACCAAAATCAACTAACACCGAAGTTAGAGTTCGGTTTACTAGAAACGTACCTGACACAACACCGGGGTCCGTACTAGCCTTCTCCTAAGCCATCACGGAAGCTCTGCGCTCGCCCACTGCCCTCCGGTTCTAGTTGTCTTGATAGGATCAAATGTACCAATCTGTGATAACAATTCAATGAAATTCACACAAAGTAATCAAATCAAAACAAGATATCAACAAAGTTCAAGTTTTCATTAATATCAAGTTCAGACAATTACAAAGTATGAAAGCAGGTTCGAATACAATTCTTAGTTACCTACTACCTGTAAGTCTAAACTATTTATAATGAAAACAAAAAGTAAAGGAACTAACCAATTACATAAATAGTCCCTATACTATTAAAAAATATTAAAAGACAACTAAAGACAACATGTTAATCTTTTTAAGAGCACTAACAATACTCCCCCTAAGATTGACATGGTCTTCTGCCTTCGAGATCTTTAATCTTTGTCTTCTTTGTCTTTTCTTCCATCTTCAACTTAATCTTCATCCTTCATCTTCAACTCTTTATCTTCATCCTTCAAAGAAATCTTCAGGTTCTTCTTTGACTTTAAACATCGGCTTATGTTTATACATCTCTAACTCTTTCAAAGCATTTGAAATTGCAGACTTGAATTTACTTGCAAGAATGCCTTGTTCTGGTTTAGATTCATTCGTCTTGATTTCCATCTGGTTCATTCTTTCCAAGGTATCTTTTGACAAACATGAGATATCAATGTTAGCATACAACTCAATAGGCTTTGAACTTTCCTTTGAGTATACTTCCAATACTCCTTTTCTTGATATTCTCATGAATTCAATATCTTTAATATCCTTCTTGACAATGTTGGCATAAGCAAGAGCCTTTCTCAGAGATATTCTTTCCATAGCTACATTCTTCACATTAATAATGGAAATGAAATACTTCTTGTCTTGCTCTGCTACTTCAGGAGATACTTTCTCAAATTTTTGTACTGACAAAAACGAGATATAACTCGGATGTAAAAGCTTTAGCTCAAAAACTCCAAACAAAGCAATCATGTCCTCATCCCATCTTTCTACATTTCCGACCAACTTAAGCTCAAACGTCTCAGTGTTATAAAACCATCTGAGAATTGGCTTGGAGTTTTGATTACCATCTATTACTTTAAGGCCAGGAGTTGTAACCTTCTCAAAATACTTGTCATGAAATTCAATCATATAATGTTCCTCCTCAGATTGTAATCCCTTAAGCTTTTTATTATTCCTCATAATAAAAAAATACTCCTTATCCTCTTGCTCACATCTTGTATTAATAAAATTACTTGATCGATCCAATCCTCTTCTTAATAATTCTACAAACATCTTGCCACGTTTTGAATCAGAAGGATTGATCAGATGTAACCTATTCAGCTCTTTCAAGTCTTGCACTGGAAGTTTTATTATGCTAGAGTAAAAGTGATATACATCACACACAACATTTACTCTTTTTATCAAGAACGCATCAAATACTTCATCATACTTCCATGCAATGATCTTTACTTGATTGGTAAAGTCAGGAGCAATCATAGCATTCAGCAGTTCAGCAACTGATTGTCCTCTTTGCAATACGTTTCTTACCAAATCTCCTGTTGATCTTGAATTGTCAAAAATATGCCTTTGTTCAGTAGAAGCTTTATAAGCTTGTCTTTCTGGATCAGGAAACATTTCAATCAACTCTTTCGTTTGAACATGAGCATCAGCAAATCTTGACATTTGCTTAATCTCCTGTGGCTTTAGCATTCTTGTTCTCTTTGTTATTTCAAGATACTGAGGATTATCTGTATCAAGTACTATTATTTTCTTCAATTGTTTCTCAGTCTCTTGAAAACTTCTAACAAGGTTTCTCAGTGATACAGATTGTAGCCTTTTTAGTTTCCTCCAAGGGTAGTTTCTTGATTGTAACCATGATCTAAGAGCAGGAATACTCATATCTTCTGGATCAGGATGGTGCAATTCAGAGCTGGACAGTTCTTCTACATTAATCACTTCTTTTGCTCTTGTCCATTCACCATGCTCAACAACAATCTCATTTGGATCTACTGGTGCTACTGACTCTGCTGTAATACATTTCTCATATTCATCGTTGATCAGAGAAACAGTCAGTCCATCCAAATATATACGATTGTATTTCATCTTCACAAGATAATTATATCTTTCTTCAAAGTCTTGTGGTACTTCATCTTGTTCATGAGTATGTTCTTGTGAAGAGAAATTTGATACAAATTGAGCTTCATCAATGTCTTCATCATCTAGAACTTCATCATACCAATCGTCGTTGTATACTTCCTCAATATCTTCTAAAGCCTCAATCTGTTCTTGAACATTCTGTTCTTCAACAGTTTCTTCGGTTCTTGGCATTTTAGAAGATGATTATGTTATACTTATATCTTCTACTTCATCCACTTTTCTTTTTCCTTTTATCTGTTCAAGATTTTCATCAACATTTATCTTAGTACTTATTACTTGTACTGGTGAGATAGGCTTCTGAGCTTCCTTTTCTTTTAGCAAATCATCTTTGAGCATTTCATGTTCTTCAGTTAGTTTCTTAAATTTCTCCTCAAGAATATCATAATCTTTTATCATAACTTCAAAAATTCTTGATTACATCTTCTTTATCTTTAGCAAACCTCACAATCTTTTCATCTTTTGAGGCATTTTCTTCAGTCAACCTTAAGTTTTCAACCTTAAGCTTTTGAATTTCTTTTTCAAGAGATATGTTTATCTCTTTCATCTTTTCATTCTCCAATCTCAACTCTTCAATCTCTTTCTCTTTACTCAGATTTTCATCTTTCAATCTTTCTAACTCATCAATATTCACTATCTCCTCTGTTTGTACAGACACATTATGTGTTGTATTCACAGGAATTTCTTCTACTCCTTCATTAAAATCAACTTCAAATACTGGATTTTATAGTATATCGTTCATAAAATCAAAATCAAAGGTTTGATTTTGTGAATTAATTTCCTGTACAGCTTCCTCATGAATCTCATCAACATTTCCTTCATCCATAATTTGCGTTTCATCAACAGTATCATCATGAATATCACCAATATTAGTTTCATCAATCACATTTTGAGGTTGATCTCCAGTATCTTCATCATTTCTTTCTTCAGTTTCTTCTTGATGTGCTTCAGTGGCACCATCATTTCCATCATCATCATCATTGTCATCACTTCCTTCACTTGATGAGCTTTCAGAAGATTAATCTTCATTTTCTTCAGCACCATCATTAGTATCATCATTTTCATTTTCTTCATCATCATCTTCTTCTGATGAGCTTTCAGTAACATCATCTTCACTTTCTTCCTCATCTTCTACATCCTCAATCAGATCATTTGGATCTATTGGTTCTTCTTCAGACAGATGAAAATGTTGCTGATTAATGTCTACTTCATTCATTGCTACATTCCTGATATAATCAAAAACTGGAATGTTTTGAGCACCAGTTATCATTGCCAGTCTTTTGTAAACAGCATCTGACATATGCTCTAACTGTAGCTTTTCACCAGTAACTCCTTCAGCATACAAATCAGGATTTGCTTCATTAATTAGCAATTGGATGAATCTAGGATACATCAAATACTTATTCCTCACTCCTCTTTCAAGGTTGAAAATGAAACCATTCATTGTCCACTTAGCCATATTGAATCTTCTATTTGTGGTTAAGGTAATAATTGGAGATGCAATGTCTACAGGAAATGAATCCCAACCAGCACTTCTTTTAGACATGCAGTGTTGAAAGATATAGCATAACAACTTCCAATGCTTAAATACTCGAGCTCTGAAAAATTGCTTTTTGGGGAAGTGATCTGGATGACCCATTTGTAGAAAAACCTCTCTACATACATTAAAGGTATATTCTGATAAGTCTTCAGGGTCATTATCACCAAGTCTTAAAGCTATTCTGATAGCTTCTTCAGATACTTCAAGCATTCTTTCTGTAGTAATAAAAGCTCTTAGAACTTTGTTTCCTTCATCATCTCTTTCAACTTGTGCAGTTCTCCAGAATCTCTTAATCATTCTTCCATTGATCATTGGTCTTGCACACATAGCAAAGACATATTTTGTACTGAGCAGAAATCTAATAATTTCTTCATATCCAATGGCTTCTCTTGTTTCATCATTTAAGTAGGCAACCACATTATGCTTTGGCTCAAACTGAAATTATTATAAGAAAATTGAATATTGATTTTTGAAATTTATTCCTACATATGACTTAGCAGTTTTAATTTATAACTTTTTCATTTCAATTTGACTTATTATTTTGACTTTTTATTTTGACTTTTAAAATTGACTTTTTATTTTTACTTTTGAATTGAGATTTCAAGATGTAACATAAATCTTTATTCATTTTGAATTCATTATCTAACATTTCAATATTGATTTACATCTTTTAAAAAAATTTATTTTATTTTATTTTTATTTTTATTCAAATTTTTTTTTACTGTCTGTTCATCTTCTTCAAGACCCGACTGCTTTAACAATCATCAATTCATTTTCAATTTCAGATTAATCACATTACATCAACATACTCGCAAAAAAATTCTTATCAGTAATCCAGTGTCAATTTTAGATATTATTCACATTTGATTAGTTAAAATTGAATCATATAGGGTTCGAACGCACAAATAGCATTCAAACGCCTATGTCAATACTCTGATTTAACCAAACATTTACAGATTTGAATCACAAACTTACGTTTATAGATCCAAATACTATATATAATCAACAGGATTTGATGTAAACTCAGATGAAATGAGAGTATGAATATAAGTGATAGTCGCAATATCAGGGGTTTTGTCTGAGAAATTTTGAGTGTGAATGAGGAAATGAGCATAAGTGTTCAATTTATATTAAGTGAAATTTTAGACGCATGATCGCTGTTTGGGCGTCTGAAACCCTAAAATTCACTAACTTTTTAGATGCATGAACATTGTTTGTGTGTTTTTACTTAGACGCATGGGAACTATTCAGACGCATAAGCCTTGTTTAGGCGCTTTTGCATTGTTCAGTCGCATGGACCTTTTGATACGTCGTAATTTTCAAACTTTTCAACTGTGTAGACGCATGAGACATGTCAAACGTCTAACACTTAGTCAAAATCAAACTCACTGTTTAGGCGCATGGGATTATCACAAACGCCCAACACTTAATTAAAATCATGGACTTTTAACAACTTTTTAGGCGCATGGAATGTGTCAAACGCCCAACACTTGTAAAATTTCATAGATTTATTACAATTGTTTAGACGCATGGGAATGATTCTAGAATGATTCAATTCACAAAATTTTATGCAACGAGATCATATTAATGAAGATCAGCACATTAAAATAAAATAAATGTGGATAGTCATAGACAATGAATAAATCCTGATCAAGTGTGTTCCAGGTTAGTGATATCACAACAAAAGAGACACAAGATCTAAGGACAGACAATGAGTGTTTTTGACAAATTAGCAACTCACTTACTTTTTCATTTCTTGGATTGGTTAGGGTATATTTAGATATGACATGATGTAAAACATACAGAGACTAAGAGAGCTCAACCATCATCATGATATGCAAGAAAGAACACATACTCAACTTATTACCTGAAACATATGTATCACCAGAGTTCATGTTACTTAAATTAATAGAGAATGATCATGGATAAACATTTGATCAGCTCTGACTATTCATTTGAATAGTTTGTGCACATTGGCATCTTTTGCATCAAAAAGAGAATCCAGGTCTGTAATCACTTACAACAAAGGATATCTCAGCACTTCAGGTCTATGATGACTCATAACAGAGAAGTGAAATGATGCTTTGTAACAGATCTCATGATTAAACACAGTATCAACAGGTGTGAGTGGTATAACTTAACAAGCATTCCATCTGATAAGCTAAAACAACTCAAAAGTACTCAGATGAATACACACAAGCATTAATATTTAGTTTGATCCCAAGAATTTACTTTTTCAGCATAATAGTCATATATTGTCTACACATCATATCTGATCATGTCTAGACTTTATTTATGAGTGAAGTATGCAACTGATCTCACTAATGTACTATTATTTCTCACATGTTGCATGACATAATCCTTTCTAAAAGACTCTATTTTTGAATTTTTGATATATATTTTGTTATTTGATGTTTTTAAGTATAATAAAAATCACACACACACAAAATATAACCAGGCAATTAACAATGAGAGGATCACTTATTATGATCTTTTGATTTAGGAAGTTCACATATGATTTATAAGACCAATTGATTCTACTAAATACTCAAACAGTCCTGGTAGGAAGGCTTTAGTAAATAGATCTGCCAATTGTTTTTCTGTTGCAATTTGAATCAATATGATTAATCATTTTTCAGAGTTATCTCTAAGAAAATGATATCGAATTTCGATATATTTTGTTTTTGAGTGTTGAACAGGATTAGCTGTTATGAACATAGCAGCTGTGTTATCTATGTAAATTGGTGTTTTAAGAAAATTGAACCCATAATCTAGTAGTTGATTTTGCAACCAAAGGATTTGAGAACATCCTGCTGATGCAGCAATGTACTCAGCTTCTGCAGTTGAAACAGATACATTTATTTGTTTCTTACATTGCATCGAGACTAATCAAGGACCAAGAAACTGACACCCACCCGAAGTAGATTTTCTATCTTGACAGCATCCACCATAATCACTGTCTGTATATCCATATAATTCAAAGTTACCTTCATAAGGATACCAAAGCCCTAAGGCTGGTTTACCTTTGAGATACCTGAATATCCTTTTGACAACAATTAAGTGAGATTCTTTCGGGTCTGATTGATACCTGGCACATACTCAAACAACATACATAATGTCTGGTCTAGATGCAGTAAGATACATCAAAGAGCCAATCATTGATCTGTATAAAGTTTGGTCAATAGATTTTCCTTTTGGATCAGGTTCAATCTTGGTGTTAACATCTGCTGGAGTTCGTATGGACTGACAGTCTTGCAACTTGAATTTCTTCAAGAGCTTGTCAACAAACTTCTCTTGATTGATGAAGATCTCATCTTTAGTTTGCTTGACTTGAAGTCCAAGAAAGAAGTTAATCTCTCCCATAGAACTCATTTGGAACCTAGATTTCATGGTTTCTTCAAATTCATTGCATAATTTGGGACTAGTAGAACCGAATATGATGTCATCAACATACACTTGTACACATAAAAGATCATTATTATCCTTCTTTATGAATAAAGTTGGATCAATTTTCCCTCTTGTGTATCCATGTTGGATTAAGTGTTGTGATAACGTCTCATACCAAATTCTAGGGGCTTGATGAAGTCCATATAAAACTTTACTCAGTTTATATACTCGATGTGGAAATTGTGCATCCTCAAAGCCTGGAGGTTGCTTCACAAACACATCGTCAGTGATAGGACCATATAGAAATGCACCCTTTACATCCATTTGATACACCTTGAATTTCACGAATGAAGCATAAGCCAGAAAAACTCAAATTGATTCAAGTCTTGCAACTGGTGCAAACACCTCATTATAATCTATTCCTTCTTCCTGTGTGTATCCTTGTGCAACAAGTCTCGCTTTGTTCCTTATTACAACACCACGGTCATCAGTCTTAGCCATTTCGTGCCTATTGCATTTTCTCCTTCAGGTAAATCCACCAAATTCCACACTTCTTGTTTGCGGAAGTGAAGTAATTCTTCTTGCATGGCTTCTATCCAACCATTGTCCTTTAATGCTTCAGTGACATTTTTAGGAACAATTTGAGAAAGAAAACAAGAGTATAAGCACATGTTCGCTTGTTCTGATTTACTCCTTGTTGTTCTCTCATTCAATGGACCAATATCTGAGAAATTGGATGATTCTTGTGAACACGAGATGTTGGAATCTTATCACATTGAACATTAACATCCAGATTTGTTTGGTTCAAGTTGGAAAGCTCATGTATCAAATTAGAAGAATGTGGATTGAAGTTTGGAACTTGAGTTAGTGAGTTGATAAAGTAATCAAAGTTACCAGTATCAACTACATCACCAGAGATGGATGATGTTCCAGACTCAGGTATCACAAACTCGTTACCATCACTAGGAATATTTTGTGATCTTTCCTGATCATTTCAAGCTGAATGACCTGAAACTATATTATCATGATTTCGTATTGTTGAATCCTTGACGAATGATAAAAATGGGTAGTCTGAGCTAGAATCATCTGGGTCATCAGAATCTGAATCCTCACTGAAAGATCCAAGATCTCCTCTTGAGTTCCTCTTACCTGTAGAATCAAGACAATTTGGTTGACTGAACAAGTTAGATTGAAGAGAGTTTGATAATGAAGCTAAGTCAAATAACCATGCAGGACCATTTGAAACTGATAGAAAAGAATTTTCCAAAAATTTAACGTTGAATGTTTCAATAATTATATTTGTCCTAGAGTTATAAACTCGATAGGCTTTTCAAAACAGATGAATATCCAACGAAAAATCCATTATTAGATTTTTCTTCAAATTTTCCTAATTGATCACTTGAATTAAGAATCATAACAGGACAACCAAATGATTTTAAAAAGTTTATGTTCGGTTTCCTGCCAAACATTAACTCATATGGAGTTTTCAGTTTATATTTTAAGATTAAGATTCGATTCTGAACGAAACATGCAGTTGATATTGCTTCATCCCAAAAAGTGATAGGTATTTTTGCATCAGCTAACATCGAATGAGCAGCTTCAATCAGTGTTCTATTCTTCCTTTCAGCAACTCCATTTTGTTGAGGAGTTCTGGGAGCACTGAACTGATGAGCTATCCCTTTCTGTGCACAAAACATTTCAATGTTAGCATTTTTGAATTCTGTTCTATTATCACTTCTTATTATTTTCACTTTATTTTCTAATTGATTTTCTACTTTAATGATAAATTTTTTTACTAAATCAGCCGTTTCAGATTTGGCATATAGAAAGAAAACCCATGAAAATCTTGTGTAGTCATCAATGATAACTAAACAATATGATTTTCGTCCAATACTCTTGACGTTGTTGGTCCAAAAAGGTCCATATGTAACATCTAAAGAGGTTTGGATGTTGAGTTTATAGGCTTGGACTTATAAGACGCTCTGTGTTGCTTTCCCTTCAAACATGCTGAGCAGTGATCATTTGTTGCAAACTTCTTTGATGGAATTCCAATGACATGATTCCCTGCTACAAGCTTGTTCATATTCTTGAAATTTGAATGACCGAGACGTCTATGCCATAGCTGGCTTTCATCATTTGATGCCTTAGCAATTAGGCATGTTGTTTCAGTTGAAGGATCAACTTGAGACATATCCAACTTGTATACATCTCTATCTCTCTCAGTTGTAACAATCACCCAATCTTTGCTTATCTTGAAACCCGGCTTCAAAACATAACAAAATGAATCATCAAATAGAATAGAATATGATTTGTCACATATTTGAGATACGCTTAAAAGATTAAAGTTCAACTGTGAACAGAAGTTGACTCTATCAAAGCTTATTATCCCATTTGATAAAGTTCCTTCTCCGGTTATTTTTCCTCCAGCATCACCACCAAAGGCGACGTGATTTCCATCTTTTAAATTAAAATCTTTTAACAAGGCAGGATTGCCTATCATGTGCCGGCTACACCCACTATCCACATACCATGTATTGAGTGGTCTTTTTGGGCGTACCTGCACAACAAGAAATTTAAGTTGAGATATCTACCCAAGCCGAGATGGTCTTGGGTTTTCCAAATTTATCAACAATTGTAAATTGTTTGTAATGGAGATTATTCAAATCAGGTTTATTTTTGATGAATTTACCAATTTTATTTTGGAAATTGTTTGATTTATTTTTGAGAACATTCATATCGTTTGATTGATCAACTTTTGAAATGTATTTATGACTAACATTTTTATTAGTCATACTTACAAATCTAGGAATGAAATGTTCTTGCATGTTTTGTTTTGATCTCACATAATTGTTCTTTGGAGAAGATCCCTAGAGTAGGTTGATTAATGACTTTTTGAAATCCATTATTTTGATTTCTCAAGTATTGTGGATTAACAAATCCTTTGCTCATGTTTGATTGTGCAAAGTTTCTATTATGAGATCTATTTCTAAAGTAACAACCTGCAGTGTTGTGAGTCTTTTCATCACAATAAGTACAGTATTTGTTGAAATAACAATATGATGTCGAATGATTTCTCATGTCACATATGTGATAGTACTTGTTGAAGTAGCACTCAGCAGTATTGTGATTTTTTATATCACAAATTTCACAGTACTTTTGTGGTGTCACAAACAACTTTTTGTTTACTTTTGACATGGACACAATGTTTAATTTTGGTGTCAAATAATTATTCATTTTTCTTTCATTTTTCACAGTTTGATTTTGTGTCAACTTATTATGCATTTGTTTAACATGAACTTCCTTCGTAAATTTATTCGGAACAAATCTTTTTGCTACAGCGGAAGTCTTTGAATCTGAACTAGATTTCAGATCAGAGTGTGATTTGTTCAAAACATTTGCTTTGTTATATTGAAGAGAATTCATATTCAACACACCAGCTGACACAAATTTTATTGGTTTAAATTTTGATGTTTGATTTGTTGTTTTAATCAAATTTTCTGAACTTTTGATTTGTTCAGATGTTGCTTTTGATGATTTCTTTCTTTTTCTTTGATTCTTTGATTTTGAAGAACTTGGTTTGTTTTCAGATTGAACATCATCAGAGGAAGATTCCTTTTCTGATTGAACTTGTTTCAGATTTATGGTGTTTGAATCTTCTGATGTTCCGATTTGTTGTTTATCTTTGCTTTGTACTTTCACTTCTTCTATTACATCATGAGTTTGATCAGAAGTGTTCTGTTTTGGTTGTTTTGGTTCATATGATTTTATCTTTATTGGATGGCCATTTTTGATCTTTTCTTGATCTTTTTCAACAAACACTTGAACATTTTCTTTTTCTTCTTCTTCATTCTTGGTTTTGTTCTAGAAGGCTTTAAGTTTAGCTTTATTTTCAGGAGAATGATCATGAGTATTGAAGTTCTCTGGTAGTGTGTTTGTGATTGATTCAGGCATAGTGTAAGGATTCCTGAAGTCTGATGCAACCCAAAACAGCCTAAGTGTCTCAGCAACATGCACTAAGTACTGAAGTGAAGAATGCTTCGGAAGTTTTACACAAAGCATTAGAAAATACTCTAAGTGTAAAATCTTCCGAAGCCAAGACCAATATCTTCCGAAGCCAAACATGAAGTCTTCCGAAGCTTCAGAGACAAAGTCTTCCGAAGCTTCAACCTATGAAGACAGATTTCTTCCGAAGACTTTTAGTACACATGCTTTATCTGATGTACTGTTCCATAAAGCACCTTTTCCGCTGCATCTCTGTAAAGTCACCAACTTACATGAGTTGGTGAAAAGGGCCTTGCTTTTGGTAACTGTACATTGAGGTCTTGAGTCTTCAACTTTCCACTTTATGTACTTTATCCTTTTTGTATTGTATAAGGATGTGAGCTATGGCATGTCATAGTCACAAGGTCAAAAGGCAGATATGCCTTTTGATCCTACAATTGATTTTGTTAGTGTCTAGTCAATTGTATCCAGCTGGCTTTCAAAGTATAGCCGGCTGTAGGTTGTAGTATAAGTATTTCAAGTTCTTGTATCTTTTCTTTATGCTTTGTAACACTTGTAAAACAACTTGAGAAAGCAATATACTGCCTCCTTGAAACCCATATTCTCTTGTTCTGTCTCTTGCTTTACTTGTGTTCTTTGTATCATCTTTGGTTACCCAGTTCACTGTTTGATTAGAGCTTAGTTAATCTCCTCATTGTGTTGTTGTGTTGTAATTGTGTTAAAGCCCTTAAACGGTCCTGCAATTGGTATCAGAGCTTTGCAGGCTCTTGATATAAGATCTAACCATCTTAAGATCCCTCACACACACAAAAGCTAAACTCTTCAAATGGCTTCCATCTCAAAGACTGATATGGAGACTGGAACCATGAACAAATCCCCACTGATCACTCTTGATGATTTTGACACCTGGTGCATGAGGATGGAAGGCTTCATCAGGTCTCTTGATTCAAGAATGTGGGAATCTGTTGAGAATGGACCTTTCATACCCAGCACCCCCTCTGCTACTGGTGCTGGTATGATTCCTAAAGATGTGGCCAACTACTCAGATGAAGATAGAAAAAGAGTAGAGATTGACAGGAAGGCCATGACTGCTCTTCAGACTGCTCTCCCAAACTCTGTATACAGAGGTTTTAAGAAGTGCAAGACAGCCAAACAGCTGTGGGATGCACTGAAGCTGATGTATGAAGGCTCCTCTGAAGCCAAGGAGAACAAGAAAGATCTTCTGAAGCAGCAGTTTGAAAATTTCACCTTCAAAGCAGGTGAGACCATGACCCAACAATACTTCAGGTATGTTGAGATTGTGGATACCCTAGTGGATGGAGGAGTTCCTCTTGAGAACAGGGACATTGTAAGGAAGTTCATGTCCTCACTTCCTAGGCAATGGACACACTATTGTGTGGTGATCAAGAGGACTGAGAACCTTAAGACTCTTACTCTTACAGAGTTGTATGGGATTCTCAGTGGATACCAGATGGAGATGAACATGCAAGGTTCATCTGGCAACTCCAACAATCAAATGGGTTCAGCCCTTCATGTGGTTGAAAGGGACAGCATAGAACCCCAGCATCATCTCTTATGCTACCCTGACAACTCACAAAAGGGTCCTTTCATCACCTTCCCGGAGACACCAAGGGAGAACTTTACTCAAGGAAGCCCATTCCAAGAGACAAGTTCTTCTCAAGCCTTTGTGTCTGCAGATGAAAGCTGTGGGAATTATCTTTTCACTCTTGAAGACCTGGACTGTATCCATCCAGATGACCTGGAATACATGGAGATAGTTCAGCAGATGGCTCTCCTCACTCACAGAGCCAAGAAGTTCTACAAGAGGACAGGAAGAAGATTTCCAAGCAATGCTACCAGTAGTAAGTTTGGGCTGGATAAAAGCAAAGTTAAGTGTTACAACTGTAACCTTATGGGTCACTTTGCCAGGGAGTGTAAGGCACCTAAAGCAAATGGGGGCCAAACACAACCCAGACCAAACTTTACTGACAAAGCTCCTCAGGCTGAGAAGACAAAGCAACATGCTGCTGTTGCTGTTGAAGAAGGAGGCTTTGACTGGAGTTTTCAGGTGGAGGATGCTTCTCCAAACCAAGCACTGATGGCTGACCATGATGAAGCCAAGGTATTGGAACATCTTTGCTCCCCTGAATGCATTGCTAAAGTAAATAGATACAGGTCCTATAACCTAGAGATGAGATCTGATCTTGAGTCATTAAACATATTAAAATCTGATTTTAGAAAGTCTGAAAATGATTACAAGTTAAAGATAGAGGACTTGGAGAAAACCATTTCAGTACTAAAACATGAACATACAGATTTTAGAACTCAGATCCAAGATCTCATCACTAAGTTAACTGAGTGCCAGGCTGAGCTTGTGATCAGCAAAGCCAAGGCAGAGAAGAGTGTTCTTGAAGAAGAGACCTTCAAGAACATGATATCCTCATCCCTGCACAACAAGGTTTGTTATCAAAATAGACAGGGACTGGGATCAAATGAGATAGCTCCTCCACACACAATCTTGTCTGTAAGATCTCCTAGGTGTGGAACTTGTGAAGATGAGCTTCCTCTCATAGATCCTGTAAGTGAGGATGATGAAGAAGTGATAGTGAAGAATTCCTCTGAGAAGAGTGAAGAAGAGGATTCTTCCAAGGGCCACTATCCTTCTGAGGAGAAGAAATCAACTGTGATGACCAAGTCCAAAAGAAAGAACTTGATCAGAAAGAGCAAAAGGAAGGCAAAGAAGGCTCAAGAAATCAAGGCTACTTTTGATGCTAAGCAGAAACAAGTTTTTATCTCTGCAGGTTTCAAAGTAGTAAGGACTGAAGACATCAACCAAGACTCCTCAGCTAAGAGTCATGGTTCTTGTTCAAATCATCTCAGTGCCAAGAAGAAGACTGAGCTGCTGTGTACCACTGCTGCACAGCCTGGACCATCAAACTCCAAGAACAGTTCACAGCCCAAAGGAACTGTCTCAGCATCTACCAAGATGAAGGTGGAGAAGGGATGTGACCAAAGCCAGTCTTGCTCTCAAAGGGAGACTTCTTTGAAGAAGAAAATGTTGTGTGTTATGTGTGAAAGTACTTCTCACATTGCTAAGGATTGCCCATACAATCCTAAAAGTACTGTCCACATGACTAAAACAAAGACTTCAAAGAGTCTCAAGAAGTCTCAAGCTTCGGAAGGAAAATCTGTTTCCTTCGGAAGCTCCAAATCAAAGAAGAAGGTAAATGGAAAATTACCTTCGGAAGCAAAGTTGGTCTCGGAAGAAAGGAGTTCTTCCGAAGCACTGAAGTCTGCTGCAGTGACTGTAGATTCTTCCGAAGGATCAGTCATCAAAACTTGTGAAGTTCCAAAAGCTTCTAAGGTTTTGAAGGTCAAGTCCAAGACTCCAAAGGTGGTGTGGAAGTCTAAGAAAGACCAAATGACTGAGGTTTCTCCATCAACAACAGCTGAAGATCCCCATAGTACAACCATAGGATCTATTACTGTTGCATTACCTTCTATTACTATTAATGAGCCCAAGACAAGTAAGGCTTGGGTTTCCAAATGTAACTAATCATTTTCTCTGTGCAGGAACAGCTCAAGACAAACAGGAATGTCTGGATAATTGACAGTGGCTGTTCCAGGCACATGACAGGCAATAGGTCTCTACTCCATAATTTTGAGAGAATTGATGGAGGACCAGTTGCTTTTGGAGGAGATGAAGGTGGTTACATTTCTGGAAGGGGCAAGGTCACAAATGGTAAGCTCAGCATTGAGAAGGTAAACTTTGTTAAGGAGCTTGGGTACAATCTTCTGAGTGTATCCCAATTTTGTGATCAGAGTCATAACATGCTCTTTACTGAGCATGAGTGCATTGTTCTCAAGCCTGGTGTGGTCATTCCTCATGAGCATATCCTGCTCAGAGCCCCCAGGAAAGGGAACATGTACAAGATGGATTTGCAAGAAACATCTCCCTCAGGAGAAGTTTCATGCTTTCTATCTAAAGCAAATAGTGATGAGTCTTTCCTATGGCATAAAAGAATGTGCCATGTAAACTTTAAGAACATGAATAAATTAATTAAACATGATCTGGTAACTGGAATGCCAAAGAAAGAGTTTACTAGTGATGATCATTGTGTTGCATGCCTGAAAGGGAAGCAACACAAGGTATCTCACAAGCCTAAGGAAAAGAACTCCATCACTACTCCCCTACACTTGTTACATATGGATCTCTTTGGCCCCACCAGTGTAATGAGTTTAGGAAGGACCTCTTACTGTCTGGTGATCACAGATGATTTTACAAGATTCACTTGGGTCTTTTTCCTTAGAACTAAGGATGAAACCCCTGAGATTCTGAAGAATTTCATCTTAAAAGTTGAGAATCAATGTGATCACAAGGTCAAAACCATAAGATGTGATCAGGGAACTGAATTCAAGAACCAAATCCTTGATGCATTTTGTGATGAAAAAGGTATTACAAGACAATATAGTGCTCCCAGGACTCCTCAGCAAAATGGAGTTGCTGAGAGGAGAAACAGGACACTTATTGAAGCTGCAAGAACTATGTTGTCTGACTCTAAACTGCCTATCACCTTCTGGGCAGAGGCAGTCAATACTGCTTGCTATGTGCAAAACAGAGTTTTAGTAGTTAAGACACATGGTAAGACTCCTTATGAACTTTGGCACAAGAGAAAACCTTTCATTGGTTTTCTCAGGTCATTTGGATGTCCCTGCACCATCTTGAATACCAAAGATCAAATTGCCAAGTTTGCTGAGAAATCAGATGATGGACATTTCATTGGATACTCTTCTCAAGCTAAAGCTTATAGAGTATACAATCTCAGAACTAGAATTGTTGAGGAGTCAGCCAATGTGACTTTCAATGAGCACACTCCTTGTGTGGCTGGTTCTGGTCCGGATTGGCTGTTTGATCTTGATTTAGTTACCAACTGTTTTAACAAATCTTGTGAGCATGTTTCAGGATCTGCAGAAAATCTAAATACAGGTGATCCTGATCCAAGATTTGAGCTAGGAAGACCTTCAACTCATACATCTTCAGCTCCAGTTGGAACTACTTCAGCAAATGAGGTTTCTATCAGCACAACAATGACAAATTCAGCTGATACATCTGGCATGCCTTCAAATTCCAGCTCAGAGGCCTCTCAACCAGATAAAGACACCTCACTTGTAGAAGACAACAATGGTGATGGTGATAGTGATCAGGAATTTCTTGATGCTAATAACCATACCATAGATGACAACATCAATGATGTCTCACACTCATTGGATCAAGTTAATCTTGATAAGTGTGATAATGTGGAGGGTGAATCTTCCAGACCAGATTTAAATTTCTCAAATTTAGATCTTTCTCAACAACTTGCTGTGATCCCTCAGCTAAGGATCCACAAGTCTCACCCCACCACAAACATCATTGGAGATGTTGTCACAGGGGTAAGAACAAGAGGACAAACCCATGAAGCAAATGTTTGTCTTCACTCTTGTTTCTTATCTCAGATAGAGCCCAAGAAAGTTGATGAAGCTCTAAAGGATGGAAGTTGGGTTGAAGCTATGCAACAAGAGCTGCTTCAATTCAAAAGGCAGAAAGTTTGGAACCTTTGTCCTCTTCCTCATGGGAAGACTACCATTGGAACCAAATGGGTTTTTAGAAACAAGAAGGATGATAGAGGAATCATCATCAAGAACAAGGCAAGACTAGTTGTTCAAGGATACACACAAGAAGAAGGGATTGACTACACTGATGTCTTTGCTCCTGTAGCAAGACTAGAAGCTGTTAGGATATTCCTGGCATTTGCTGCATCCAAGAACTTCAAGGTCTACCAACTTGATGTAAAGTGTGCTTTCTTATATGGAGTGATTGATGAGGAGGTTTATGTCAAACAGCCACCTGGTTTTGTAGACCCTGATCATCCTGATTATGTCTGCAAGCTTGACAAAGCTCTTTATGGGCTGCATCAGGCACCCAGGAAGTGGTATGAGACACTATCTGAGTATCTTTGTAAGCATGGATACAGAAGAGGTACTATAGATGGAACTCTCTTCATCAAAGGACAGGGAAATGACTTATTGCTGGTTCAAGTATATGTTGATGACATCATCTTTGGTTCAACTAATCCAAAGCTCTGCAAAGACTTTGAGAAGCTGATGAAAGACAGATTTGAGATGAGTTCAATGGGAGAACTCAACTTCTTTCTGGGAATTCAAGTGAAGCAGGTTGAAGATGGCATCTTCATAAGTCAGTCAAAGTATGTTCAAGACATACTCAAGAGGTTCAATATGACTGATTGTAAGATTGCTAAGACACCCATAGCCAGAAACCACTCCCTTGGTCCAGATCTTGAGGGGGAGTGTGTAGATGAGCACTTATACAGGGCTATGATTGGGTCTCTTATGTATCTTACAGCTAGCAGGCCTGATATCATGTTTGCTACATGTATTTGTGCAAGATATCAAGCCAACCCTAAGATGTCTCACTTAATCACTGTGAAAAGGATTTTAAGATACCTCAAAGGTGCTTCAACACTTGGTCTATGGTATCCAAAGAATCCAAATTTCAATCTGTATGCCTATACAGATAGTGATTATGGTGGTTGCAATATGACTGCAAAGTCTACATCTGGGGGATGTCAATTCCTTGGTGGAAGGGTGGTCTCATGGCAATGCAAGAAACAATCCTGTGTGTCTGCATCAACTGCTGAGGCTGAATACATTGCTGCTGCAAGCTGCTGTGCTCAAGTGCTTTGGATTCAAAATCAGATGCTGGACTATGGATTTAACTTCAAAGAGACTCCTATCCACATAGACAACAATAGTGCTATCTCTATCACTGAGAACCCTGTGCAGCACTCAAGGACCAAACACATCAACATCAGGTATCATTTAATAAGAGATAACTATGAAAAAG
Organism: Flaveria ramosissima; assembly: GCA_025215565.1. Taxonomy (NCBI): domain Eukaryota; kingdom Viridiplantae; phylum Streptophyta; class Magnoliopsida; order Asterales; family Asteraceae; genus Flaveria; species Flaveria ramosissima. The sequence goes on along the minus strand of CM046032.1, from coordinate 13,713,908 downwards.
GATTAATTAAACTAGTCAAAGTTCATACAGATGAACAATATGCTGATCTGTTCACAAAAGCTTTTGATGAACAGAGATTTAAGTATCTGATATCAGCTATTGGGATGATTAACTTTGAGTAGACTTTTTATTAAAACTAATTCTAATTATTTCTTCTTAAAATATGTGTGTCCTAAGTTGTCTAGTTCATCACTTTCATAAGCTCATGTTTTCTTTGGATGTAAAATTCTTTTTGAAGACTTTCCTTAGATTCTTGAAAATTTTTGATACTTCGGAAGATAAAATTTATCTTCGGAAGAAAAACATGTCTTCAAAATAAATAACTGTCTAAGAGATTTTACCTTCGGAAGAAGCCAAAATTCATCTTCCGAAGCTTAAAATTCTTATCTCAGACACTTATTTATTTTTAAGAACCTTTTCCTTCCGAAGCAAAATTAACCTTCGGAAGCTTTGTTTATTTCTATACAAAGCATTCAAGGGTTTATTTCTCTTCCGAAGCATAATCTTCAAGACTCTCAGGAAAATCTTCCGAAGCCATTTTAGCTTCGGAAGTTTTTCAATCAAAACTTCCGAAGACAAATAAACTTCGGAAGCTTTTCGAATTCCAAGAAAACTACTTTTTGAGCAAAAGTAAACTACCTTTTCAGAGGTGGGACCGACTTTCGGATTTCAAAGTTTATCCTCTTTCATTAACTTTGGTTCAAATCCCTTTTCATATAAATACCCAACGGTTCCCCCTCTTTCCCACTATCTTCCTCAATTCTACTGTTTCTCTAACCTAATTCTCTAAACCGCCTTTGCTTTCTACCTTTCTTCACCCTTAAGCTTCTGAAATGGCCAACCTTAACCGCAGAAACAACCCTGATTTCTCCATGCAACTACACAGGCAACATAATCAAGTTGCTCTGTTAAGCTCTGAGAAAGATGCAAGTTTCTCAGAGATTTGCCAATTCTTGACTCTGTCAAATTATTTCACCTCCCTGACCATTGATCCTACTCTATATGAGGATCACTTGCTTGAATTCTGGAAGACCTGCCAAGAGGTCATTATGGATGGGGAGAAGGCACTGTCTGCCACAGTGCAAGGGAGGACAATCTTCATCACTCCGGCCATCATTAACCAACATCTACAGCTGGATGATGAAGAAGGTGAGGTGTCCTTCCCAAAAGAAGCTGTTAATCATTCTTTTGAGCAGATGGGCTATGAGGGAGATTTCTCTGTAAAGACCTTTAGGAAAGGGAAGGTCTCATCCCAATGGAAATTCCTGCTCCATGTGGTTATCCACAGCTTGTCAAACAAGCATGGTGGATGGGACCAGATTCCTGAGGATCTCTCCTTTATAGTTCATGGAATGGTTCAGGGGGTCAAGTTCAGGTATTCACAATTTGTTTATACTAATTTACTTGCAAACTTAGACTCCTTAGAGTATTACATGTTTCCTAGATATGTTCAACACATTCTCAACTGTGAACTGGGCTCACAGTTGAGGGAAACAGGTAATATTCTTAAATTGGGACAGATGAAGCCCGGCATCTTTAAAATAATGAAGAAGCCAACTGTAGGCTTCTCTGGGGTAGAAACAGCCCTAGTCCCAAAAATGTTAGAGCTCATTGCTCAAGGTGACAACCTAGCAACACAAGCTAGTGTTGAACCCACACCTCTTTTGTCCTTACCATTAAAAAGACCAGATATTACCCTCACCTACCAAAGAAAATCCAAACGAACCCCTGCTCAGGCTATTGAGTCTGTGCAGGCCCCCAAATACTCAACCTTACAGGAAGAAGTGGACACTAGAGCTCCCACTTCTCCTGAGGAGCAAACCACTCCCATTACTTCACCTATCAGGGCTGAGGTTCCTCAAGCTCACCCTGATGAGCTCAATAGCCCAACAACCTTAAGCCTTCACTCTGAGTCTCAACACTCAAGTGGACAACCTTCAGGGGACAGCTACCATCCCCAGCCTTTGGATCTCAACCAACCAATTCCCAACCTATCCTTTTACACTGATGAAGACTTAGGATTCAGTGAGTACCATGAGTCTCTCTTCTCCTCCCCTACTCAAAGAGAGATGAGTACCTCTGACTCTCCTCAGTCTATCCCCCATCAGTCACCTATTACTGAGGTGGACACTTCTGAACCTGTTCAGGATGTCCATATGGAAGAGGCTCTCACTTTTGAAAGTGATTACATCATTAAGACCTCAACCATGGCAACTCAGCCCATTGGCATCTCAACTGAGGCTGCCAGTGAGCAGAGGAAAACCAGCAGCCAAGAAACTCAAGCTGGTGGTGAGAGAGAGGACTTTGGTCCAATCATCTCATCCCCCAATGAATCTTCTGATGAAGATGAGGGGAATTTGAGACTAAAGGTGCAAAAACTGTCAAAAACATGCACCTACTTAGTCTCTAAGGTTAGTCACTTGGAATCTCAGGTGACTACCCTGCAAAACAGGGTCAATGATCAGCAACTTCAGATTTCATATCTGCAGGAAAAACTAGCTGGGAGACCTTTAAGGAGAGCTCAACCAGGAACACAAGAACCTGTGGAAGTGATTGACTTATCCTCCAGCTCACCTATGCAAGTGGGTGATGCTACCAAAAAGGGGGAGAAAGTTGTTACAACCACAGAACCTGGGAGTTCTTCAGAGAGAATGGACATAGAGGACTCACCATCCTCACTTGCTGTTGTGCATTCTCAGCAACTTCCTCAAGTTCACATTAATGTGGACTCTATAGACTCTCTCATCAGGAGTCTCTTTGAGGAAGGCATACCAAGGGCTGTCTCATCTCCACCACTAGGAACTGGCAATCACATCATAAGGTGGAGGTATGATGATGACAGGAGAGCCCTCATACTTCAAAGAGTTCAAGGCCAACAAGAAGTTTTTCAATTCCAAAGCCTGAGCTTTTATGAAAGACTGGATTTAGTCAACTTGCCACTTGTCAATCCAAGCAATTCAAGACAAGCTGACAGCTGGCTCAAAGAATCCAAGACAGGATCCTTGCAGAGTTTACTCTAAGAAGGAGACTTAGGGAATCAGGAATGTCATCGGTCAACTGGATGTTGAGGTGGACCCTAAGATTAGTTTCATAGGGGAAACCTTGACTGAAGGCCCAGTGACAGAACCTGAGACCCCTGTCTCATCATCAACAACTGCTGCTGAGGTCCAAACTCCATCTGAGACACCTGCTGGTGAAGGTGTTTCTCAGCCTCTCTCTGGCCAGAGCATGGAAGCTACTCCAAGCAATGAAGGCCAAGCTTCAATCCACCCTGAGTCACAAAGGTCTGTTGGTGACAAAGGAAAAAGGATAATGACTCCTGAGGAAATTGAGGAGGAAGAGAGAGAGAGGAAAAGGAGACTAAGGGGAGAAAGTTCCACTGGGTCATCTAGCTTCATGCAAGCTGCAATCAGGGCTGCTCCCAGACCAAATACTCAAGATGATGAGTTAAGGGCAGTCAGGATTACCTACTTACAGACCAGGAACTATGACATTGATGAGATCATCTCCCTCCCCTTAGAAGAGCTAAATGAACTGGCTGACAGAGAAGTGTCAAGAGAGTTGAAAGAGAAAGAGGATGCAATGATACTTCTCCAACTCAAAGAGGAGAAGAGACAGAAAAGACTTTACAAGCATGCTCCTACTCTCTCACCAGTTCAAGAAAGTCCTGCACAGGAAGATGTGGCTCCACAAGAACCTCAGGTAGATAAAGAAGAAGATAGGATCAAGATGATCAACTACCTGAGTGCCACAGGCTTCTATCAGGCAGATGCACTTCTCCCTTTGTCCTATGACTTCATTGAGTTCGAGTATCTAAAGCAACTTGAGCTTGAGTTAGTCAAGGAAAGAAAGACAACTAAAAGGAAACTAAGGGAAGAAGCTGCAAAGTCAAGGGCCATCATTCAAAAGAATGCAAAGAAGTCTGCTGACAGACAAAGAATGGTGAGCTTCTTGAAGCTGTATGGATTCTCCGGAAGGAGACTTGGCCCCATGTCTCTATCCACTATGGATGAGCATATTAGGGTGATCAAGCAGAAGATTAAGAGTGGAGAACTCATTGACTTGCACTCTCTTCCAAGTCAAGTCCCACCTGAAGTGGAGGTCAAGTTTGAACAACCAGAGACACCTCAACCAGCACCTCCAGCTGAGCCTCAGCAAGCTTCATCTTCTGATCCTAGGCAGGGTCAAACTCCCTCTCCTTCTGAACCTGTGAGGGAGGAACACCCAACTGAGAAAGACACTGATGATCAACATGGTGCTGCAGACCAGTCTTCTCAGTTAAAGACATCCAAGAGGAAGAAGAGGATGGCTTCCAAACCAAAGACTAAGAAGAAGAAGCCAAAGTCATCTACCTCTGCACCTCAGGCTGAATCAGATCAACCTGAGGAAGTGCATGATGAGGCAGCCCAATCAACTCCTATTCAAGTGGCTCCTCTAACTAGTGAGACACCCATCTTGTCCTGGACTTACTCTACCAATCCAGAGAGATGGACTGTTATCAGAGATCAAGGTGTTGAGAATGTCTACTCATGGCAAGACATAATCAACTTACCTCTGCATGATCTCTTTGAGATGAGAAGATACTATGAAAGTCTTGATGATCCTGACCATCTCATGAAGAAAGGAATGGTCCTGATTGTACTGAAGACTACCAACATTTGAAGATCTTCCAAGTGTTTTGGTAGCATCAGCCTAGGGGGAGTTTGTAAGGATTCCTGAAGTCTGATGCAACCCAAAACAGCCTAAGTGTCTCAGCAACATGCACTAAGTACTGAAGTGAAGAATGCTTCGGAAGTTTTACACAAAGCATTAACTGAACTCCTACATATATACTGAAGCACTCGATGCAATAAAAACCGTGGTTTTCCCATGACAACTTCCGTACCAATTCTCGATCCGAATTAAACATTCCATAAATCTTCCGAAGCCAAGACCAATATCTTCCGAAGCCAAACATGAAGTCTTCCGAAGCTCAGAGACAAAGTCTTCCGAAGCTTCAACCTATGAAGACAGATTTCTTCCGAAGACTTTTGGTACACATGCTTTATCTGATGTACTGTTCCATAAAGCACCTTTTCCGCTGCATCTCTGTAAAGTCACCAACTTACATGAGTTGGTGAAAAGGGCCTTGCTTTTGGTAACTGTACATTGAGGTCTTGAGTCTTCAACTTTCCACTTTATGTACTTTATCCTTTTTGTATTGTATAAGGATGTGAGCTATGGCATGTCATAGTCACAAGGTCAAAAGGCAGATATGCCTTTTGATCCTACAATTGATTTTGTTAGTGTCTAGTCAATTGTATCCAGCTGGCTTTCAAAGTATAGCCGGCTGTAGGTTGTAGTATAAGTATTTCAAGTTCTTGTATCTTTTCTTTATGCTTTGTAACACTTGTAAAAGAACTTGAGAAAGCAATATACTGCCTCCTTGAAACCCATATTCTCTTGTTCTGTCTCTTGCTTTACTTGTGTTCTTTGTATCATCTTTGGTTACCCAGTTCACTGTTTGATTAGAGCTTAGTTAATCTCCTCATTGTGTTGTTGTGTTGTAATTGTGTTAAAGCCCTTAAACGGTCCTGCACATAGGTTCATGAGTAAAACCTAATCCTGCTTTTTGTTTCTCTTTTCTTACACTTACCGGTTTCTCTACTATCATTTTTGAACTTTTTACTTTTTCCAGATCTATTTGAGTAGCCGCATGTGCTATTTTCTCCTGTTCAAGATTCTTTGTCATCTCTTCTAATTGTTTAGAAACAATTTCTAAATCTTTTATTGTTTTGTTCCATGAATTTTGGAGAGATATAATCTTTTGATCTGCAGTTTTATGATCAGATTTAAGTTTGCTATGCATAGATTCTTCTTGTTTTAGCTTCTCACAGATTTTGAATGAGTAATTTCTGTAGTGTTCAACATGTTCATAACATGATTTGGTGCAAAGTTTTTCTCTCACTTCTGATGGGATTTCAGGAAATTTTGGAGCTGTGGTTTCAGTTTTTGAAGTTGAAGAGTCAACCTTTGGTTGATCAGACTGTGCCATTAGAGCTACTTCATCTGTATCCTCCTTAGGATCAGACTTGTCACTCCAGTCATAGTCATCTTCCTCTTCATCACTTTCCACTTTTGGGTCATTGTTTTCTGACCAATCTTCTCTTTGAATTTCTGCAATAAGAGATAAACTTGATGTTAATTCATTTGTAAACTGTTCTGCATATGCACTCCAATCATAACCATCTTTTATGCTGACTACTAGAGCTTTCTTTGTTTCATCAGATGATTTGGTTTCATCTTTAAGTTCAGGCATAGGAAGACTTTGATAAGGCTTTTGAAAAGTCTTCTTAGCTTGTTGAAATCTTTGATTGCTTGAGCTTGATTGAGCATTTCCTCCATTGTTCCTTGGAGCTTTGCATTCTCTTGAGAAGTGTCCATAGCTGTTACAGTTAAAACATCTAGATTTTGACTTGTCAAATCCAACTGTCTTGTTTGCACTTGGCTTGTATTTCTTGTTGACATAAGAATGTTTTTGAGTTCGGTAGGCAATCATCACCATCTGCCAGTTTAAGTCCATCTCTTCAACATCTTCAGGATCCATCTCAAATAAATCCTGGAAAACAAAATCTAGTTGAGTTAAATGGCTACCTTGGTATGCTTGAAAACTGGCCATAAACACAGTGAATGCAGTTTTGGACTCCTCATCCTCTAATAGGATGTTAATTACATCTTTAACTTAGCTAGATTTAGCAGAGTTAGATGATGAAGAAGTCTCTGTTTGAACATTTGATGATTGAGTCTGTGGTTTAGGAGGAGATTGGGAATGAAACTGAGTTGTATAAGCAGGTGCACTGGTAAATGATGAGTCAGTGAAAAATCCTGCTCCAACAAACAGATCTCCCTCTTCTTCAGAACTTTTCTCACTCTTTGCCATGAATGCATTCTCTATTGTGGTTGCAGGAGAAGCAACAAACTGATATTGTGACATTGATGCTGCTCTATCATTGCTTCTTGAGCTTTCATCAATCTCCACTGATTCTATTTTTGCAATAAGAAGATATAGATCCATTGGAAACTTCTCAGTATGCTTTAGTAGGTTTACAGTTTGTTTCCATGATGATGGTAAAGCATTGAGTAGTCTGAGATTTAAATCTTCAAGATCAGGTTTGATACCAGCTGTTGACATCTCTGTTATGAGTTGAACAAATCTGTTCATCATCTGATTTATTGTCTCTCCAGACACATGTTGAAACAATTCTAATTGTCTTTTCAGCTTTTGTTTCTTTAGATTTTGGATCTCTTTGTCTCCTTCACAAATGATCTTTAAGGCTTTGTATAGAGTGTATCCAGTTTGGTATGCATCTAGCCTTGTAAGAACTTCCAAATGTAATCCTTTACACATCAATGAATAGGCTTTAATATCATTCTTAACTCTTTTCAGATCATCTCCTTGAAGATCATCATCTGGATATGATTCTGGAGAATCTTTAGTGTACACAAACCCTATGTCAGGCCCATCAGTAATAATAGGAATGTATGGTCCTTTTTCTATAGATTTCCAAAGATCAGTGTCAATGGAATTAAAATACTGTTTTAGCCTAAGAGACCAGTTTTTAAAATCAGCTCTATATTTAAGTTTTGGAACTCTGTTTTCAGAATCTTCTGATTTCACCATTCTTATATTTTTGTTGTTTTAGATTTTTGAATTAAGAAAATAAATGCAAAAGTTTTTTTTTAGAAATTTTCCTTTTTTTTTAAAAAAAAAAAATTCTAAGTGTCAAGGTAATACGCCTGAACAGTGGTTATACGTCCAAACAGTTGATGCACCTGAATTGAGAAACGTCTAAGGGAATGCCTTAGAAAATTTTCCAAAACGTCCAAGGTTTGTGCGCCTTAACAGTTCTTAAACGCCTGAATAGTTGTCAAGCGCCTAAATAGTTGTCGTGCGCCTAAACACTTGTAATATTTTTTTCAACAAAGGTGATACGTCTGAGATTCTTCTCTTCAACAGTATTCAAACGGCTGACTAAAAAGCATCCACACAGTGTTAAAACGCCTACACAGTGTTAATGCGCCTAACACTTAGACAAATTTTTCCTGTCAATTTCAGCTCATGCGCCACATTCATCATCTTCATATGAATGTAACAAACTCAAATCTTCTGAATTCTTCAAATGTTGATGAATTCAATTGAAACATTCCAATTAAGTGAGTTTTATGCCAATTAACATTCTTCTAACATCAATTTCATTCAATTTCAATAACAAATCACTCAAGTTTGATTTTTTCAATCCAAAAACTTCAAACCCTTTTTTGAACACAAATTCAACAAACTGACTTGAATTTGATGAATTGAACTGCAAATTGTGATTCAGATTATGTTTCTGATTATGAAACACAACTGAAATTCACAAATTTTCAATTGAGTTGTATCTCAATCACAGATTCAGTGAGATTTTTGAGTTTTTAGAGTTCGACAAACTTCAAAAATCAATCACTAACAGCTTTCCAACAACTCTGATACCATTTGATAGGATCAAATGTACCAATCTGTGATAACAATTCAATGAAATTCACACAAAGTAATCAAATCAAAACAAGATATCAACAAAGTTCAAGTTTTCATTAATATCAAGTTCAGACAATTACAAAGTATGAAAGCAGGTTCGAATACAATTCTTAGTTACCTACTACCTGTAAGTCTAAACTATTTATAATGAAAACAAAAAGTAAAGGAACTAACTAATTACACAAATAGTCCCTATACTATTACAAAATATTAAAAGACAACTAAAGACAACATGTTAATCTTTTTAAGAGCACTAACATGTCTTCCTTGCTCCAGAACTCTCTGCCCTTGGTGCCTTGCAGTCCTTGCTTATGTGACCCCTTCCACTTCAATTATAGCACCGTACCACCCCACACTTTCTTGCCACATGACCGGGCCTCCCACACTTGAAGCAGAGATTTGATCCCGACCTACACTCTCCTGTATGTCTATTCCCGCAATTACCACATCTCTTCACCTCCATATGGATGTGCCCACACGTCAGTCATCCACCCTCGCAGCCTTGTTGTTTGGAATGAAACCCTCACTTTCAACCCGCTTTCCTTTCCAATTCTTGTCGCTGCTACCTTCCTCGTTTACTTCAATCACGGTCGTCTCCTTCACCGCCCTAATTACCCCAGTCACCATAAACGGCAGAATCATCTGCATCGCTTGTTGAACTCCCGCAACCACAACCTTTTTCATTGCGGTCCTCAGGTTAGCATTATCATCACCGCCTTCCCGGTGATGGATTTCAGGCTCTTCGAGTGCCATTACAGCAGCCCTTGTCATGCTCCTCGTGACACGCGATCCAGCACCACGTCCACCACAACCTTCACCTGACACAGCCTTCGAAGATCTACCACCGGCCGTCCTCTAGACATACTATAAGAATCAAATACCAACACGGTCATTCAAGAGAATAGCTCAGTTTATGTCAAGTATAGTAAGTCCCTAATTACAGTGGCCAGTTATGATTAGCCACTTACTTTACTCTTCATACCCCAAGCATTACCTATCCTGACTACATCAGTATCTAAATCTACATACAACACATAAACCACATAACATGCGCAAATAATACCGGTTAACATTACAAAGTACCTGATGGCACGCAGCTACTCAGATTGGCATCCTATTCCCTTTTCGTCCCATTTTCAGTTTAAGTTAAGGTTTATTTTGATTTTTTACCCATTTCACTTAAACTTTGGCTCTGATACCTACTTGTAAGGCCCCGTTCCCGGGACGGTTACAGTTGGATTCTCATCACACATAAAACATATATTTTCATCTACTTACATAAAAACATTGCAGTGGAAACATTAAACGTCATTCCATTTCATCATAAAAACTTTGGAAACATATTAAATCGTTATCCAATTACAGAATATTTGTTTCATTACATTACAAAAGCATTAAACAAAAGGATGCCATCCAAAATAAGCTGAGTAGCCGCCCCGTGCCATCCTCAGCAACATACCTGTCAACTGGAAACACATCAAAGTCAGCGTTGCTGAGTGAGTTCTAGTTTTATAATAAAACATACCTTTCTTTCGTTAAAACCATTCTTTACATGCATGCGATCATACATCGTACGTACACATAGATAATATCATTATTATCTTCATCCTTCATTCATACTTTAACTTATGTTCGTCTATACGTTCTTACTTTCATTCATTCGTTAATTATTACATCTTTTCTTTCCATTAAAACCATGAGCTTTACCCTTCAGTTTACTGGTACTGGGCCTAAGCCTATCATAGACCTTCTATAACGGTGCACAGCACCTCATGGCCACCGTACCTAAGGTAAAGTTCAGATCATTACATCTATTACATCATCACGTTCTGGATCAGTGTCAACAGCTATGCCCCAAACAATATGGCTACTGGGCCGAATTTCATAAATGACTTCCACACTGCATAAAGCCTGGTACCAGCACCGGGGTAAGCGACAAAGATCCCAACTATATTCCTCACCCCAACATATGGGTACTATGACATTCTACACCCCTAACGATATGGGTACTACACCCCCATCAATACGGGTACCACACCCCCATCAATATGGGTACCACACCCCCATCAATATGGGTACCACACCCCCATCAATATGGGTACTACACCCCATCAATATGGGTAACTATGACATACTACACCCCCAACGATATGCATAACTCGGGTAACCGATACTTTCTGCGAAAGCGTTACGGAAATGATCTACCTTTCTAATTTTGATCTTGACATGTCGGTGGCACCCCCAACATTATGCATAGCGCGGGTAACAACTATACACTATGCACCACACCGATGGTCAGTCACAAAGACTGGAACTCCTGTGTGCACCCTTAAGGATTAGCTAAACCACACGCGGTTGAGCTTAAGGCATTTAGAGCCGTGCACTTCGGTACACCTCGCTTGCAAGCCTTTCACATTTTCATTCGTTCATTAATGATGCATTCATTCATCATATTCCTCTTTTCATTATCATCCATTTTACTTTACATAATACTTTCATTACATTCATTAACATACATCGCACAACCACGAGAAGATAATCATAAATAATAATAAGGAACATAATAACATACATCATCAATCACACAAGGCAACATCGCACACCTATAACATACATCATGCATCACATACAACATCATACAATTACACAACATCAAACATCACACGAATCACGCGTATCGCATCACACATAACTATAAGGCATCACACGTCAGCATGCATCGCATCATCGTCATCATCAGCTCATCATCATAAATCATTTTACATCATCCATGCCCATCACATCGTCTACAACCCCAAAGATCCGAACCTACGTCTACACTTCCCAAAAATCAGACAATACTAAGGTCATTCGGGCGTATGGACCCTATTTGGTCGCATGGGCTCTCATGCGTATGTGAACACTCAGGCGAATGGACCTCCAGTCGCATAGCCTCCAATCGCATGCTTCCCATGCGAATGAAGCTTACTCGCATGACATCTGGGCGTATGGACCCCAGTCGCATGACCTTCATGCGAATGGCCCTCAGTCGCACACCTTTCGTGCGTATGGACCTCAGTCGCATGACTCACAGGCGTATGGATTCCAGTCGCATGACCTTCAGTCGCATGACCCTCATTCACATTTCATTCAGTCGCATGACCCTCAGTCGTATTTCCTCCAGTCGCATAGCCCTCATACGTATAACCCTCAGTCGCACTACTCATATACGAATGAACCTCAATCGCACTCCTATCGTGCGTATGGACCCAGTCGCATGCCATTCGGTCGCATGGGCCTCCAGTCGCAAAGCCCTAGCTATGCCCAGAATGCAGTTCATCCCGAACTGCAGCCGATGATTTCGGCCTCCAAACTCTTCCAAACCTCTTTTAAGCTCAAATCAACCATTCTAAACCTTAGGGAAGCATACCACGACATCGTACAAGCATGAAATCAAGCCCCAAACGAATCATACACATACACACATGCATAAAAACGGGTTTACACCCAAAACTCGGAAAAAAGGGTTTTCAGATGTGTTCCAGCCCCAAAGTCAGTTGAAAACGTGTAAAAGAGGGGTCCTAGAACTCACACAAACGATCCCGTTGAGTAGAGCTTCGATTTGACCCGCTACACGACGATTTCCATGCTCGAATCCACCCGAACCAAGCTTTTCTTCTTTTTTCTCTTTCTCTTCTCTTCTCTTTGGCCGAAAATGACAAGAATGGGGTGTCTTCCCTCTTTTATACTCTCATTCATCGAAGTTTCTCTCGTTGGCGAGTTTTGTCCCTCGACTTTGGACTCTATTTCTTTTTCTTCTTTCGTCGGCTTCAAAGAAAATTTCCGGGTGTTACAAAAGTCAACAAAAGTCAACGTCACGGTTAAAGTCAACAAAAGTCAAACCCGACAAGTTCGAGACGAAGAACCGAGACGAGACGTTGGAGATTTAGATGACTAGAAGTTTTATTGTAATAAATATATTTTGTGTGAACAAAATATATTTTACTTTGTTTGAGTAATGTTTTAGTCTAGTTATATAGTCTAGGGGGTTATGTGTAAATAGGGAAACTTAGACTAGACTATAAATAGCCTATTGTAATTAGAATTAGGTTAATGGTTGAATGACCATTTTGATTAGGGGGTGTCCACTTTGTACAAATTATATGCAATCAATATAGATCAAATTGGGGTTTTAGTGTGTTTATCATATTTTGATCCATAATCTTCATAATTTGATTCAAGTGTGATTATTCTGGTCTAACAAGAACAGATTCAGGCTTTAGCCCAACTGGTAACTTGCAAAGATCATATATAGCCGAAGTCCTGGGTCCGACCCCGGGCACCCTCAACATTTTTTTATAAGTTTTTTTATTTATTAAATTACAGTTATTAACATTCTTTTTATGAAATTAAATAAAAATTATTTTTGTTAATCAAATTTATCCCTTAAATTAACATATAATTTTTTGTAAGTTTTACACTATATAATCTTATATTTTATTTAAAAATAAATAGTTTTAAAATATAAAAACTATGACAAAAGTTATTTAGAAGTTTATTTCTTTTATTACCTTATAAATAGTCTTTAAATCAAATAAGTTATTTAATAACTTATTTAAATAGTCAATTAATTAATTGATTATTTTGGTCAAGTCTATTTATTAATTATTAAGTTAATTATTTTTTTACACTTTAATACTCAATTGTTATTTATTAATTATTATAAATTGAAAATTATTCAATTTTCTTAATAAATTATTACCATTTCCAACCAATTATTTAACCAAATTAGTTTATCTTATTTAAATCAAAGATATAATTGGTTGTATTATAGCATATAGCTCAATAATTAAAAACTCCAAATTCTTATAATTAACCCTAGAACATACACGGTTAGGTAATTCGTGAAGGAATCGCTGGAGCAATCTAGTTCCTATTTTTGTTATCTAAAGATCATCTTATATCATATACACTTTTGGAGTGAAACATTTTAACCGTATAAATGTACACTTGTAAAACTTCTTGATACTTGTAATGCACGAGCAATTCATTTTTTAAACTTGTCATGGTTATTTGAGATATTTGTGAGCCTTATATGATAGACACCTTGTAGAAACAATAATTAACTATTGCTAGTCTAGCGACGTTGTAGATCTATGGGCTTGACAAGCTTATTTGGTGCTAAAGCCGAGGTTATTGCCAGCTCCTGATGATGTATTCTTGTTCATCATGGGAACCAAATACACTTAACTAATCGTATATCTTATTGTGGCCATCTTTAGTCAAGGTTTGATTGTATCATTATGCTATCAATATTTTTGCATTATTTCTTAACCTATGACTTGGCTTATTAAAAATTGTTCATGAATTGGCTTATTAAAAATTGTTTATATGTATCTATAAATCATGGAAAATCACCACCACCAATTGTTGGCCTTATTTTTAACATGTTTTAAGGAATTCCCAAGCTTAATTGTTGATCTTGAAGATTGGAGACATCTAGGATGGGACCTAGAAATAATAAAGACTTATTATTAATTTGGAATGCTTGAAATTGTTATGTTTTGAGTGTTTGTTTGGGACTTTATGGTTGTAATGTTACAATAATAACATATGCTTAATTATATTTACACTTGATGGTAGTGTTATGTGGCTTTGAACAATCTTAACCCTCACATCTCAATGTTTCTGCCGTTAAGGTTGGGGTGTGACAAATTGGTATCAGAGCCCATAACTATAGGGATTTAGGTTATTAGAAATGGTGACCTAGACTATAGTTAATATAGGAACCCTACATGAAAAATCTTTATGATCTTATAAGCTTATCTATTGCATGCTACATAATGCTACCTATTATAGGAGAGCCTCTTAATGTGCTACTTGATGATGTTTAGTTATAATTGCTCTTTAAGTGGAAAACTTGATTGTTAAGCTTTTCTTTATGTATATCTTCACCCTGCTTATCTTCAAGGAGATGAAATTTCTTAAACTTATTCTCAATGACACGTGGGATCGTACGCATTATATCAAAAGAGTCAAATCTCTAGACTCTATGTCTAATCTCTCATCAAGGTTCTAACTCTATTAGCCTAAGATAAAAATATGTGTGACTCATGAACACCTGTATTCTAGATTTCCTGGAAAAAGGCCTTCAGACTAAGGTAAACATTTCGCATAAATCCCAATCAACTGCGGGACTAGTTATGCTTACTTGGGGATTTTTGGGATGAGTGATAAACTATGGTCAAAATACACAAGCTTCCTAGGGCAAATTGGAGTTAAGTTACATTGACGTGGCAATGTTCCTATTGGTTATGTGTTACCAAATGGAACCATCCCGTATGTGTTTTTATAAGTCTTGAAAAATTATTTTTTTGGTTAACCATCCTTACCTCAAAATTTCCATGTCTAACTTATTCTGTATTAAGAATGTCTCGTCATCATGGAAAACGTGGTAGCTCCGATCGCAAAATGGCCGCTATGATCGCCCGACAAATGGTTGTCGTCCTTCCAACTATGGTCGCTGAACTGAATAACTCTTTGATGGCAAATGCTAGTAACAACACAAATAGCAACAATAGGCAAGGAGAAAATAGTGGAAATTAAGGAAGGAATAACCAACCCTGCACATTCTAGCACTTCAATTCGTGTAAACCCACCCGTTTTAGTGGAAAAGAAGGAGCCACTGGACTTCTTGAGTGGTTTGAGAGCATGGAGAATACTTTCATCAATAGTGAGTGTCCTGAGGCACTCAAGGTTCGTTATGCCATGAGTGTCCTCCAACAAAGAGCACTTACATGGTGGAACATCTAGAAGAGGAACCGAGGTGTTAATGCTGCATTAGCACTGTCATGGGATGAATTTAAGAACATTGCGATGCAAAAGGTTTTCCGGAGGAGTGAGTTACAGAAACTTAAGGAGGAATTCTGGAACTTTAAACAGGATGGTGGGAATCATTTGGCTTACTTAACCAAGCACCATGAGCTGAGTATCCTCTTGCCTCACATGGTTGATACCGTCCCTCGCAATATTGAGAAGTTCATCAAGGGGGTACCACCTCAAATCCAAGATACTGCGGTGGGAAGCAAACCCACAACACTTGAAGAAGCAATTACTATCACCACTCAACTCACGAAGAATCACATTAAGGCATGCACCTAGACTGTTAAAGGTGCTAAAAAGACTAAAAAAGCGGTTCCTGAAACAACCAAGGAAGTTAAGAGTGAACCTTCGTACAACGGCAAGAAGCATAGTTTACATCGGCCCGAAATTTTGTTGTGGCAACATCCAATGGACCCCAGAGGCAACCTGCTCCTGCTACACAAGTTCCTACTTCTAGAGCCTACTCTGGTCTTCAGCTGTTGTGTAACATTTGCAAGTATCATCATGCGGGAATAATCCATGTCGTATTTGCTCACTTTGTGGGAAATATGGTCATTTGGTTGATAAATGTCACGCTGCACCGAACAATGCTGCTCTAGTTGCCAACTGAGCTTGTTACAACTATGGGGAAACCGACCATCTTCACCCACAATGCCCTCGTCTTGCAGGTAACATTCCACAAGCTCAAGGCCGTGCTTTCAACATTAACACAAATCAAGT
This sequence comes from Flaveria ramosissima, assembly GCA_025215565.1. Taxonomy (NCBI): domain Eukaryota; kingdom Viridiplantae; phylum Streptophyta; class Magnoliopsida; order Asterales; family Asteraceae; genus Flaveria; species Flaveria ramosissima. Next base: position 13,697,773 of record CM046032.1, on the reverse strand, counting down.
GCAAGCAAATAACGACGTGGTGAACGGTATGTCATATCAAACCTTAACCTTTATAATCTAAGTTTCTGTTGTTTTATCTGCACCAATAAACATCCTAAACTAAACAAGTATGTTCCTTGTTAATAATTCCTATGCTTATGTCTTGTTTGATTCGGGAGCCGATAAGAGTTTCGTCTCCTTAGAATTTAAACCCATACTTGCGAAGTCACATACGAAGTTAGAAAAGCCATTCATGGTTGAAGTCACCGATGGGAAACCCATCACCGTTGACGTCATTATTCGTGGATGTATCTTGAGTCTTAACGAGCATGATTTTCCTATTGACCTTATTCCCATGATACTCGAAATTTTTGACATCATCATCGGCATGGATTAATTAGCCAAAAACCATGCCGAAATCATCTGTTTTGAGAAATGCATACGATTCCTTTATCTTCGGGGGATACCTTGAAAGTCTTCGGTGAAAAATCCTCTAAAGGACTCAAACTTTTAGGCCCGAAAATGCCTAAGTAAGAATTACATGGCCTTAAGGATGTTCCTATTGTACGGGATTTTCCGGAAGTCAAAGGGAAAGTCGTTAAGGATGTTCCTATTGTACAGGATTTTCCGAAAGTATTTCCCGATGACCTTAGTGGTCTACCTCCCGTGCGTGTAGTTGAGTTTAAGATTGACTTGATTCCGGGAGCGAACCCTGTGGCTAAGTCACCTTATCGACTTGCACCATCGGAAATGCATGATTTAGCCAGTCAACTTCAAGAACTGTGTGATAAGGGCTTTATCCGTCCTAGTTCTTTGCCATGGGATGCACCTGTTCTGTTTGTGAAGAAGAAAGATGGATCGTTTCGTATGTGTATCGATTACCGGGATCTCAATAAACTCACCATCAAGAACCGATACCATCTCCCTTGAATAGATGATCTCTTCAATCAACTTCAAGGAGCTACTCAATTCTCAAACATCGATCTACGTTCTGGTTATAATCAACTACGAGTCCATGATGATGATATTCCGAAAACTGTGTTTCGCACTCGATATGGGCACTATGAGTTTATGGTTATGCCCTTTGGGTTGACAAATGTTCTTGCTGTTTTTATGGACCTCATGAACCGAGTATGCAACCCTTACCTGGACAAAATTTTGATTGTGTTCATAAACGTTATTCTTATTTATTCAAAGACTAAGACCGATCATGAACTTCACTTGCGAAAAGTTCTTGAGCTGTTAGAGAAAAATCAATTGTACACAAAGTTCTTAAAGTGTGAATTCTAGCTTGAGGAGGTCTAATTTCAAGGTCATGTGGTGAGTAGTCAAGGAATTCACGTTGATCCTGCAAAGGTGAAAGCTGTGAAAAATTGGTGTGTCCCAAAAACACCAACCGAAGTCCGTTCATTCCTTGGAATAGCTGGATACTACCGGCGTTTCATTTCCAATTTCTCAAGAATTGCGAAACCGCTTACCTCCCTAACCCAAAAGAATAAACCGTGCGAGCGGGGCCCAAGCAGGATGAGGCTTTCGAGGTGTTAAAACACAAATTATGTAACGCTCCCATCTTAACTCTTCCCGATGGAAATGATGACTTCACCATATATTGCGATGCACCTAGGCAAGGTCGGTTGCGTTCTTATGTAGCGAGGAAATGTCATAGCTTATGAATTAAGACAATTGAAAGTCCATGAGGTGAATTACACGACCCACGATCTTGAACTTGGTGTTGTGGTTTTTGCCTTGAAAATTTGGAGGCATTACCTTTATGGGACAAAATGCATAATCTACACTGATCACAAAAGCCTTCAACATGGTTTCAATCAAAAGGATTTCAATATGAGACAACATCGTTGGGTCGAGTTGATTAGTGACTACAACTGTGACATCCGTTTTCATCCTGGAAAGGCGGATGTCGTAGTTGATGCATTAAGTCGTAAGGTCCATAACAAGATGGTCTCACTTCAAGAAATTCGTGATCGACGACAATGGTTTGATACCCTGGGGAAGTTCGACACAGAGATTCGTTTGGATATCAATGAGACTACTGTGTTGCTTCAAAATTTAAGAATTGAAAATGATATTGAGACTTGCATCATAGAAGCTCAACAAGCTGTTCAAGCGGAAGGGAAAATGGATGAAGAATTGGAGTATAATATTCGAGCCCAACTGGAAACGAAACCCAATGGGTTGTTATATTTCTTTAACCCGATTTGGGTTCCTAACTGTGATAACCTTTGCACCTTCATCATGAACGAAGCTCAACAAACTCGTTATTCTATTCACCCTGGGTCCGATAAGATGTATATGGATATGCATGGAGAATACCGGTGGTCTGGGATGAAGAAAGACATCGCAGCTTATGTAGCCAAATGTCTTGCATGTACAAAGGTTAAGGTAGAGAAACAACATCCCAATGGACTACTTGAGCAACCTGAAAGTCCTATGTGGAAATAGGAACATATATCTATGGATTTCATAACCAAATAACCTCGCACCTCACACCGCCATGATAGTATATGGGTGATCGTTGACCTCTGACCAAATCAGTGCATTTCATACCCATACGTGACACTTACAAAACATCAAAGTTGGCTCGTACATACATCGATGAGATTGTGAGTCTCATGGTGTACCTTTGCACATCATATCCGATCGATATGCTCGTTTCGCTTCGCACTTTTGGTTGTCTATGCAAGAGCTCTTGGGTACTAACCTTTATTTAAGCACAACTTACCAACCTCAAGCGGACTATCAAACTGAGCGAACTATTCAGACTCTTGAGGATTTGCTACGCCTCTGTGTTCTTGATTTTGGTGGTGACTAGGATACGCATTTACCATTAGTGGAATTCTCTTATAATAATAGTTACCACTTGAGCATTAAGATGGTACCCATTGAAGCACTTTACGGTGATGTCGTTCCCCGATCTGTTGGACAGACATTGGTTAAAATTTCATCACTGGCCCTGACTTATACAAGAAATGACCGATAAAGTTTCCACAATTCATAAAAATATTGAAGTAGCTAGAAGTCGACAAAAGAGTTATGCGGATAAAAGACACTAGCCGTTAGAATTCCAAGTCGGGAATATGGTTCTTCTTAAAGTCTCACCATGGAAGGGAGTTGTTCGCATTGGGAGGAAGGGTAAATTAACTCCATGGTTTGTAGGACATTTCAAGATTCGGAAAAGGGTCGGGAAAGTGGCTTATAAGCTAGAACTACCCTGTGATCTTAGAAGGGTTCATCCCGTTTTTCATGTCTCAAATCTGAGAAAATGTTTGGCTGACGAAAGTCTGCATGTCCCTTTGTGTTAGGACCGTGTACGTACGGAGTACTAACTGATTATGCGTGTATACCTAATCAAATAGTGCGGAATCCTATTTGATTAGCGATCCAATCAGTGAGAACGCAGTTCAGATCAATCTAACGATTAAAGTAACGTTATGAACAATTAGAACAAGATCAACTGCGAACTATGAAGTTGGAACAGGCTTTTTGGAGTCTCTGGACGGCTAGGGTACGAATATGTGTCAAAGTTCTTGAAGTGTTACGTTTTTCCACGAATTAAGTGGTATTTATAGGTTAGGGTTTTCAATCGTACGACTGAACCATTAGCATGGTTCAGTCGTGCGACTGAATCATGCGATTGATTCATACGCAAGACTGAAGGTTTAGTCGTGCGACTAAGTCAATCTTATGTCTCAATCGTGCGACTGATCCAGTCTCCTGGTTCAGTCGTGCGACTGGTCCATTAGCATGAAGTATTCATGCGTATGGTCCATTAGCATGGTCCATTTGAATGAAGACTTCATAGGATTAAGTTTGAACACGTTTCTCAATCATTATTGACTAAGAACTATGCACAATAACCTCAAACCTATGTAGTTAGTTCAATATACTTCGTTACACAATAAACAATGAAACATTAAACATTATAAGCATCAATCACATATTGTATTTCATTCAATTCATCAGTTACATATATGTAAGACATGACAGACATTTACATTTAGCTTCTAAACTAGGTACATATGTATCAGCAAACTCCCCCTTGGACCTAGTTTACATTAGTGTCTGACATTCTTCATTAGCTCCTCAAATTTCTTGTACTTCTCTTCTCTAGTAACTCCTGCATGTATCTCGAATGCAAAACAGAGTCGTATAACGTTCTGGAACTAGAGGGCTTGTACTATATCTTGTGAGTCATAGAACAGTGGCCACTTGTATAATGTATAGACATCGTCGACAGACAAGTTGGTTATCCACAAAGGGTCGAACACCAGGATAGTTTCCATTTTGCTCTCTCACTGTAGAACTATGCCCGCTTCACCTGTTCTCCAATCGTAATACCACCATTTGAAGTGTGGAGTGAAGTCCTGTGGCATTTCTTGTAAGGGAATCTTAGACATTGTGCGCGGAGGACTCCACTTCAACACCAACTTAGGCTTTCCAGAAATGGGATCAACTTCAGACCTACGGATATACCTCGTCGGTTGTTGTGGTCTTAAGTTTACCCACCTGCTGTGGTATTTTTTCCTTAGTGCAGGCTCAAACCAGCCTGACATTTTCCTCAGATCAGCATATAACAAATTTAGGCGTGCCAGCTGGTTGAGCTCAAAACCAGGGAGAGTCTTCAGATCGTGTGGGAATCTGAAGTACTCTATACCCTTCTCCCTCTTAACTGCATATACGTTAAGATCCTCAAAATACGCCCACACAATAATCTTGCCCGACACCTTTAGATGTTTCATGACCTTGTATAGCTTGGTGTAGGCATTTGGCTTTTGAGCAGTGCGTTAGGCTTGTATCTCAGCAAAACAAGCCGCCCATTCAGCCTTCTTGATATCAACATCAGCGTCCGAGGCTTGGGGATCACATTGCCCTCTCGGTCAGTGTACTGTGGATAGTACTCAGCTGTGACATCTCAATCTCTATTTCATCTACGTCGTTTAGCTCGTCGTCACTAGTCACATCAAAAGTAGGTGCATCTTTGACAATCTCGTCTGGGTTTAGCCTGAACATCTCTGCAAGTTGCTCGTCAGTCAGATCGTGTATGATTTCTCCTTCTTCGAGAGTATAGCTCACCAACCTTCTGACAATTCCTTGCAAATCAAGAATCATTGTTAATTGAGACTTGATTTGCTGTAGGGGAGCAACATCATACTTATCTTGCTAAGATGTTTGATCTGCTTGATTTATACATATAACACATCACCCATTAGTAATTAGTCAAGACAGTCAAACATTAGATAAAGATATATAAACATTAATTACAGAATTTTAATACAAGATTCAAGTACAAAAGTTTTCAAATACATAAACATCAATGATCATTACTTTTGTCTTTATCAGTCAATTCTTCAACAGCAGGGGTCGAGGATGATGCTCCTTGGTCTTGTGCTTTCTTTGACATCCTTTCTTGACCCTAAGCTGAGGCTGATGCACTTGCATCACCTTCTTCATCGTCATCTCCTCTTTTCTTTCCCCTTGACCCTTCATCATCACTGATATCTTCATCATGAGACTCATCATCTTCACCATCATTATCATCTTCATCATCATCATCTTCATCATCATCATCTCCATCACCTTCTTTAATCTTTAGAGGCTCATCTTTTGGTCCTTTAAGTTTGAGCATGATCGTCTTGTTTTTGGCCTCCAACTCCTCAATCCTCTTTACTGATTGGTCATTTAGCTCCTGAATGTCACACCCCAACCTTGACGGCGCAAACGTCGAGATGTGAGGGTTACGATTGTTCACAGCCACATAACGCTATTAATTAAATCCAAATATATTAATCATAAGATTCAGTTGTAACATTACAAGCAAAAGTTTTAACAACGAATACATCATGTACAAATGCTACAAATAACATGATCATCCATTTTATCTTTAGGTCCAATCCTAGATGTGATAAGCTTCAAAGAGTAGAACACATACTTGAGGTATTCCTGAAACATGTTAAAAATAAAAGGTCAACATAAAAATGTTGGTGAGCATTCCATAGTTTTCAATAAATAAGTATATAAAAGATGGCAATTCAAGTCATAAGTTAGTGAATAAAGTGATTAGGGATGTTATGAACAATGCAACAATCAAACCTCGACAAAGTTTTACAAGTCTCAAACGTTTACAAGATTATACGATCAGCTAAGTGTACTTGGATCAACCAAAGCAGGCTTGTCTTGCCCATAGATCTATGACTTCGCTGGGCTAGCAATAGTTAATGATTGTACATATAACGCCATAACATGGTAACCACAAAAGTTCAACTAACCACAACTTTGCATGATGAATTGCCATAAAGATTACAAGTCTCAAATAAGTTTACAAGTGCAATGATAATAAGTTAACATGTTTCACCCCAAAGTGTGAAAATAAGCAAAAAGGGGTATGGAAATACTCACAAGATGTATATAAGATGATAATAAGAATAAATCGAGGCTCCAATGACTTCTCTTACAAGTTGCCTAAACGTATATGTTCCAAGATTAAGTTCGGTAATAAGATTAATAATGAGACGTGAACTAGGGTTTCAATTGGAATTTGGGGGTTTAAATAGTTAAATAAAATAATGAATCGTTTATGTTTTGGTTCAATAATGCTGGAATCGATCAATTAAATATAAGAATTATAGCGAATGATTCAATAATCAAATTTATTGAATTATCATGATGTGTGAAAAGAAATAATTAATTTATTAATTATTTAAAAATTTGATAAAGGTACTTAATTAAATATATATTTAGATTAATTTAAATCGTTTTATATAGTTTGAACTTCTAAACGATTTATTGTACACAACTTTTAGTATAAGTACCATATATATGTTTCACAGGTTTCAAGAGTTTAAAAAATAGTTTAAGGAATAAATCTTTAAACTAATTACCATATAATATAGTTAAAAGAAAAGATAAATACTAATTATTTAAATGATTATTTAAATAACCATTTAAATAATTATTCATTTAACATATTGATTTATAAAATAAAATCATAATTAACCTATAATTAAAGGTAATGAAATAGCTAGATACAACTTAGTGATCCTAACTATTTAAAGTTTATTTTTTATAAAAAACAATCTAATTATAACATTTGTTATTAATATTTTATATATATAAAAAAAATTGTTAAGGTGTTAAAGAAATAATTTACAGAAAAATTATTAGATAACTATTAAAATAATGAAAGTTTATAAAACTGGTTTTTATAATTTTTTGAAAATTTATATAATTTTTTAAAGGCTGAAAAGCCCTAAAAAAAACAAGTGAGGTTGCCCGGGTTCGAACCCGGGACCTCTGGGTTAGCATGTGTGTGTCTTGCCAGTGAACCAATGGCCTCAGCCGCGTTACAATTTGGAATTTATTTCTTAAAACCAATACTTCAAGAAAACCCCCAAAACCTAAGAACCCTAGTTTCATTTGAATCCAAATTGATCATCCATTCGTCGTTGTTAATCGAATAAACCATAGGGCTTTTACTCCCTATTCTTGAACGAATGTATGCATGTGTTTAATTACCTGGATTTGTGAGAAATCGATAGACAACGAGCACAAGAACGGTCGCGGCTACATTGCAGTTCGTTCAGGTTGCAATCAGTGATGTAAATGAAATTCGTTCTACAGAAAGTCTCGAATAACTCAAACAATGAAATGCCCTTTGCCAATTATGGGTTAGAGGGTTCGAAAAGAGGTCTACGGGTGCAATGCAAGTCGCGACGAAGGGTTTATTGAATTGGTTTGTTTGTGTGCTTTCAGGTGGAATTAAGTGTTGCGAACGTTTAGACTTACTTAGATGATTGTTTAGGTTAGTTCAATTAGGTTATAATTGGGATTAAATGGTTGCAAGGTTATGGCGTTCAATTTCATCGGTTACACGATGATTCATGTTAGTAACCGGTGATTTAAACACAATTAAATCACACATTTAAGTTCGAATCACACACACAAAACGTTTTGGACCAGTTTTGGGCTTCGAAATCGAGTATTTTGGGCGATTTGGAATATGCCGGAGCATTGCCGGAGCTTCGCCGGAATTACCGCCGGATTTACGGGGGTTGAAATGGGGGAGGGGGTTTGGGTTTAAGAGTTTACACAAACGGCCCCTGTAGTTTTGATTTTAATATTTTATGCACAAAACTTTGCATTTAAGGTTTTAAGAATATCAAACTAACCCCCCTAACTTAATTTTATGCTTAAACATTTCAAGTTTAGTAATTCTTTACAAATTGTTATTATTATTATGATTATTAGTTATTATTGTAATTGTTATAATTTGTTATTATTATTATTATTATTATTCTTATTATTATTATTATTATTATTATTATTATTATTATTATTATTATTATTATTATTATTATTATTATTATTATTATTATTATTATTATTATTATTATTATTATTATTATTGTTATTGTCGTCTTAAGTTTTATAATATTAAACAACATTGCAACACAATATTATTATTCACTAAAATTAATTTGTTAATCACCAAATTAATTATTAAGCATAATAAGTCCTCAAAATTTCAAAATTGACATAAAAGGTTCTTACAATAATTAACAAAGTTAACTTCTAAGTTAACAAAATTAAGAGATGTCACACTGAAGCTGGGTGATTTGCTGTGCTTGCTGGATAATCTGTTGTGCTGGACAGCATTGAGCTCCACAAGCTGACTTAGCTGAGCAGCTCTTTCTTCATCAGCAGCTAACAGCTTCAGCACCATGCGGTTTAGTGCAGCCAGCTGTTCCTCTACCCCAATGGAGGGTAGAGTGGGTCCGGTGGTGAAGGTAGTGTGGGATGATGGACCTACTTGGTGGCTAGTGGTGGTAGTGGTGGATGTGGTGAATATGGGTGGTGGTATAGGAGTGGATGGTGAAGGGTTGGCTGTAGTAGTGGTGGTTGGGAGTGTGGTAGTAGTGGTAAGGGGTGTGGTAGTGGTGGTGGTAGTGGCAGTAGTGGTGGTTGTGGCAATGGTAGTGGATGGGGTCAAAGTAAATCTCGGCCTCTTACCCTTTTTGCCATAAGGGTGAGCCATCCTCTTCTTCCTGGGGCCCTTAGAAATAGAGGCTCCCCCGTGGCTGCTGGGCTGGTTCGGGGTGTAAGATGGATCAGCATCAGTAGTAACAGCATCCCCGGACTCACCCTGGTGTCCACCAACCGCCCTGAGCCCTCTCTCAGTGGCTACGACCCGGCTACCCACCGTCTGTACCAGAGGCTCCTCGTCCGACTCCTCCTCCTCATCCATTTGAACATCAGGGTGGATTGGAGCCGGCTCGGGTCCACTCTGACCATCACCTCCTTGACTATCACCGTGGTCATCATCGTCATCTGAGTCATCGTCTGATATCTCAATAGGCTTGACATCAAAATCACTGTCGTTGTGGCGCCACTTCCTGTGTGAAGGCGCCACATAATCAGCATTGGCAAGATGTCCAAACAGTCTCCTCACAAGGGGTTTCACCTACTTTCCCCTGTATACCTTCATCCTCCCTAATGTGGTGTCATCCATCACCTCCAGTGTAACTGCATCATCACTCTCTTTGGGCAGCGAGGGCAGCTTTTGGTCGATAATCAGCTGAAGGAAACGCGGGTACATATAGAAACCTTCCTTTCCCTTGGCTTCTATGTTCTCGACCTAGTAGTTAAAGATCATCCATGAGAAGCTGAATGGATGATTTAGTACCAGAGCCACATAGGCGTTCTGGATCTGATCAGACAGCTCATCAAAGCCTCCCTTCCTCAAGGCTATGCACTTTAGCAGCACATGGGCTAAATACTTGAATTAAGGGCACAGGTTGCTCTTGTTGAGCACACCTGCGTTTATGTCCCCCACATACTTAGCCCGAAGAAAACAACCTCAAACTGTCAGTGGATACAGTCAGGTTGGGCAGTCACTATCATCTCCCAACTCTAACACCCTCCTCAGATCTTCCTCGTTTATCTCAATCTCCTCCCCAAATATGGAACTCCGTATATGATGCGGTTCAGCAGACCTGTCGACTACAGCGCTTTCCCAGAAAGCCTGCTGAACCAATCGATATGGTGTGCATGGGGTAGATATGGCCTTAAAGATTCTTGATCGCCTCAGGAATGTAAGAATACCCACAAAATCAGATGCATTCCGGGAGGTGACGTCCAGATGCGCACAGAGGTTATGCTTTGTGCTCATAGTCCATCTACTCGCCATGTTTCTGTTACACAAGATAAATAAACGTTAGAGTTTGTGTAAGAGAATGACATTTGAATTTAATTGACTTGAATCATTTTGTTTTGTCGTGCGAATGGACAGTGCGACTGAGTCTTAGTCGTGCGATTGAGCTCATTCGTACGATTGAGCCTGCGACTGAGTTCAGTCGTATGCTATACCATGCGATTTAACCAGTCGTGCGACTGAACTCATACGCATGGTTCATTCGTGCGATTGAGCCATTCATCCAGCTCAGTCGTATGATTGATGTTCATCAGTGTGTCCATTCGCATAACTTTGTACGGTACTGTAGAATTGGTTCTTGGTCTATACTTGATGTTAAACATTGTGTATAGACTCTTTAGACTTGCAAGAACCCAAAATGTCACTTTATCTTCTTTATTTTAACCATTATCCATGTTTAGTTGGTCTATTTGATGGTTATTACCTGTTTCTTGATTTTTAATCAATTGGGTCTGTTAGGGTTTGAATACACCGTGCATTTTGTGCGATTTCAATCACTCATTATCTGTAGATGATGAGATTACACGTCAGTAACACAATAGTAGTGAAAAATCAACTCAATCAAATTTTGGCAGAGTATATGTACTTTCGGGCGATTTGGAAACGATTGTAGGGTGAGGAGGATATGCGACCGACTTTAGCCCTATTTATACTGATTTTATTTTCAGTCGGGCGAATGGACCTATTCGCACGCTTCATTCGTGCGACTCGGTCTCAGTCGTGCGACTGGACCAGTCGGTCACATCTATTCGTGTGACTGGGGTTCAGTCGTGCGACTGACTCAGTCGTGCGATTGACTCAGTCGGTTACCTTCATTCGTGCGGTTGGTTCATTCTGGTGATCCAATCGCATGGACTAACCCATGCTTATGGTCCAATCGTACGTCTGATCCATACTTCTGGTTCAGTTGCGCGATTGGGCTTATACGTATTATCCATTCGTGCGACTGGTCCATACTCATGGTCCATTCGTGCGAATGGCTCATACTTATGAGTTTGACCATATGCACTTTCAATCACTTAACATTTTAACTATTGATAAGACGTTATGACCGTTGATCATCTCAGACATGACCTTTTTAATTTGAAAAATTATTTGATCACCTTAGACGTGATCCTCTTAACATAAACCTTACGTGATCACCTCAAACGTGATCCTTTTAAAATTTAAAACCCGATTGGTCACCTCAGACCTGACCCTTTTTAGTGAGTGGTTCACAGAATTCATCCAGATTTATAGTCTGACTTTTACCTACCAAATGACTAAAAATAGAAAAAAAACTTGAAATCAAAAAATAAACAAGACATATTTTTGTATTTTTTTATAAGAGATGGATTGAAATCTTTTATAGTACTTCTAACCGATTTTACTTCCTGGATAGCACAGCTTCGAGTTAATTTGATCATAACTGGAACGATTCAGTATGGAATCATACAGGTATATCAAAATCATTTTGGACATGTTACCAAAACCTTTTGATGCTAGATTCTTGTTTTTATCGAGAGTCATTAGCAAGTTTAGGAAATCATACTAGAGCTATAAGATGCACACGCTGATTTGGACTTTCAAGAATTGTAGCCACGATGATTGTCAGTATACTTTTCCTCTTAAATCCATACACTGATTTTTGACACACATTGGTGATGAATTAAGGTTTAATTATTTCAACAAGCATTTGTGGATCCCACACTTATATGGTAATCAACGTTCCTCAGGAGATTTGTGAGCGGTCTATGGGTATTTTGAAAAGAAGAAACTATTCTAAGAGCTTTCAAAGAGATGCCAAGCCTCAGGTCAGTGCCATCGCACAGCAGAGAGGCGCAACCAACAATGAATTCTAGAATATTTAGGTTATGCTTATGCTCAGGTCAGTGCCATCGCACAACAGAGAGGCACACAACCTATCTTCTTGTGAGAGCATTTTTTTCATTTTTTTTCTTTTTGCACGTAACGCACCAACCACATTTGTTATTAGCTTGATTGCGCGTAACAATTTATTTTCACGTGCTTTGCTCTTTTTATGGTCATCCGCACACACTTGTGGCGTTTATTTGCTCGTCACCCCTTATTGCAACTACGTTGATTGTGTTAACCAGGGATAAGATGGGTACCCACAGCAAGTTGAACAATTTAGTTTGAATTTAAGTCATGAATGAGGTCTACTCATCTATTGTGTTTAATCTACCGACACATCATATAATGAACTTGCAACCTCTAGGTCTACTTTCTCTATGTTACCTTAGTAGCATACTAGTTTTACAATCATTTTTCCTTTTATTTCGCTTAGACTTCTCAGATTTATACTTTGAATTTTGCATCTTAATCATTTAAAACTTTTAAAGTCCCAGACAAAATTTTTTTATGTGTACTATCATTTTCCATAAGCATTGAATCAGAATAACAGATTTGATTTTATTTCTTTTTAGCTAAGCTGCCCTCCTCCCTCGTTTTTTTCATTTTTAAGTAATTAAATAAAACAACTAATTTAATACTACTCTAACCTATTTTTCCCCTAAAATTCTAAAACCGAAAATACTTTTTGAGTTTTTGGATTTTATAGAAAGAGGAAATTAAAATAAGAAAAATAAAAGAAAATAAAAAGGAAACGTTGTCGGACTAAGCATTTTCATCCTCTGTGATCACATCACTTTTCTTTTTCACCCCGTTGACCTCTAACAGATATAAAAATCTTGGTTTATCAAAGGCTTTTGTGTAGAGGTCCGTGCGTATAAAATCCGTATTAATTTTAACCACATCGATTAAATTCTTTTTAAAACAGTCACGTATAAAGTGATATTTAATTCCGATGTGTTTAGTTGTAGGATGTTGGACAAGATTTTTAGCTACGGCTATAAAAGTAGAATTGTCAACAAAGATAGGAGTGTTAGATAATTTCAAACTGTAGTCGCATTTGCTGTTGAATCCAGATGATTTGTGAACAGCAACTTGCAGCAGCAACGTATTCAGCTTCACATGTTGACAGAGCAACGAAGGTCTGCTTCTTACATTTCCAGGTGACTAATCTTCTCCCAAAAAATTGACATCCTACAGATGTTGACTTGTAATTCATTTTGCAGCCGCCATAATCCGAATCGCTATACGCTGTAAGCTCAAAGTCATCCTCATGAGGATACCACAACCTGAGTGTTGGAGTACCCTTCAGATAACGAAATATCCTTTTAAGTCCTATGAGATGGTTGACTTTCGGTTTCGCCTGATATCTGGAACAAAGACACGTCATGTACATGATATTAGGTCGTGAGGCTGTGAGGTACATGAGGGATCCAATCATTCCTCGGTACATGGTGGCATCCACCAGATCACCATTTTTGTCGGGTGCCACGTCGTGGTTTGTAGCTAGTGGAGTCCCCGCTGCCGAACCATTCTTCATATTGAACCGACTTAGGATATCACCTACATACTTGGTCTGATGTAGAAATATTCCCTTTGGTGTCAGATCCACCTGTAATCCGAGAAAGAACTTCATCTCTCCCATGGCACTCATCTCAAATTCAGTTTTCATTACTGCTTCAAATTCTTTACATAGATCTTCGTTTTTGGAACCGAAGATTATGTCATCAACATAAATCTGTACCAGCAGTATGTCACCATCCTTTTCTTTGATGAACAGTGTACAATCAATCACTCCTCCGCGAAAGCCGTGTTTCACAAGATTGAGTGGAAATTTTCTCATACCATGCTCTCGGGGCTTGATGGAGCCCGTAGAGAGCTTTATCAAGCTTGTAAACTCTGTCCCGATGATAGGATCCTCAAATCCTTCGGGTTGACTGACATACACTGTCTCCCGGATTTCACCATGAAGGAATGCACTCTTTACATCTAGTTGATAATCTTTGTCTTCATGTAAGATGCATAGACTAGGAAGATACGGATTGCTTCCATTCTAGCCACAGGTGCAAACACTTTATTATAATCAATGCCTTCGACTTGTCTAAAACCTTGAACGACAAGTCGAGCCTTGTTGCGAGTTATGACCCGTTGGTCATCTTTCTTGCATTTCAAGACCCATTTAGTGCCAATGACTTTAGCGCCGTTTGGTCTGTCTACCAGTGTCCATACTCCTAGCTTCTTGAACTGTAGGAGTTCTTCTTGCATCGCACTTACCCATGCCTCATCGTTTAATGCTTCACTAACATATTTTGGCTCAAATTAAGACACAAAACATCGATATGCGCCGTCGTGAAGATATCCCTTTTCCATGACTGAGGCATAATTAGCTGAGTATAGCTGATTTCTGGTCTGTACCCCTGATCGAACATATCCAATGACATTGTCCAAAGGATGATAAACATTTAACTGGGATCCAGGAGTGGTGGGAACAACTACCTCATTTTCCAGATTGTGTACCATAGCTTCAGTATTTGAAGCTGTTGGAGTATGAGTTTCCGAAGAATCAGAGGCAGCAAGGTTTGATGCTTGTGTACCTGCTGTAGCAGGAACCTGTTCCTCCTGGTTCACCTGTTCAGTCTCCTCTTCTTCATCGTCAGAGGAGGAGTCACTTACCTCAAGTGCTCCCCCTTACGAACTAGAAGACTCACCTTGTGAACCTGATGTTGTCGAGTCTAGTGACAGTGTGTTTAAGACATCGTACATCATCTTGGTCAATAACTCATCATCAGAAGGGGAGAGAAGGATGTTGAAGGACTTAAAGAATCCATCATAATCGAAGAAGAATGCGGGTCCTTTTCCAGCAGGGGGTGGTGTATCTCTGAACGTCGACATTGCACCACACTTCTACTTGACCCGTTGAGTTGTTGTAAACTCTCTTATTCAGTATGTTGTATCCTAGAAAAATTCCTTCTTCAGCCTTTTCACTGAACTTCCCTGACTGATTTTTCTTCAGCAGTGTACATGGTGCGCCAAACGGTTCGAGGTACTCTAGATTAGGTTTACGTCGTTGGAGCACCTCGTATCACATTTTACCATGACGTTTGACCACCAGGACTCGATTTAGGGTGTAACATGCATTAGCTACGGCCTCGTTCCAAAATTGGATAGGTAGTTTTGAGTCAGCTAGCATCATTCTTGCTGTCTCTATCAAGCTCCTGTTCTTTCGCTCAGCTACGCCATTTATTTGTGGAGTGTAGGCAGATGTGAACTGGTGTACAATTCCTTTCTCTTTGCAGAATGCTCTATCCACTGGTTTGGTACCGTTGTCCGAACAGATTTGCCTTACCTTCAGCTTGTAGAGTGACTCCAATGTAGTTACCAGCTTTTTGAATGATTCAAATGTCTCTAATTTGGATTTCAGAAACATCACCCAAGAAAATCTTGAGTAATCATCTGTAACTACATAGCAGTACAAATCGCCGACAATGCTCTTTGTACTGACTGGGCCAAACAGATCCATGTGCAGAAGCTCAAGAGGCAGGTCAATGGAATAAATGTTCTTTGCCTTGTGAAACTTCTTTGTCTGTTTCCCTTTCTTACATGCGACCCAGAAATACGGTATTTGGAAGTTCTTAACATTTACTCCTCACACTAGATCATCCTGGATCAAGTGATTCATTTTCCATGGATTAATGTGTCCCATTCTCCTATGCCATGAGATGGAATCTCTCTCAGTTGCCTTTGACAAGAAGCATTGCACATCATGATCGGTTGGGGAGGCCTTTGATAGGCCCAGATATATAAATCGTTATATCTTGAAGCTGGCATTAAGACTTGGTCCTCCGGGATAACATAATCCTTTTTCAGAACATAGCACTTCTTGTTGTCAAAAACAACCTTGAATCCTTTGTCACAGATCTGGGATACATAAAGCAAGTTATTTTGTAATTATTGAACGTAGTTGACCTTGTCAAACTTGACTTTCTGGTGATGTATCCTCCTTTATTTCTAGCAAATGATAAATGTCCCCCTTTAATTTGTTTGACATTTAAAAGGAGAGACAAGTTCCCGGTCATGTGCCTAGACGCCCCACTATCAACAATCCAGGTATTTGTGATAGCACTATAACGGACACCCTGCATATTAAAAGGAAATGATCTGTTTCTGTGTGGGACCCAAGCGTTAACTGGCTTGGGTGACCCAGAGGAATCACACATCATAAACTCAACCCACTGTCCATTTAAGGGTGAGGGCATATCATTCTTCTTATTATTCTCATTATCAGACAATGGACTTCACTTTTCTTTCCATAAGCCAGATTTGTGTAAGGCCTGTTTGTGATAAACAGACAACTGGCTTACAGTTTGAACTTTAGGTTCATTAATTCTCTTTGGTGGAGTAATATAACTCCTTTTCGAAGAACTTGGTTTTGTTTCATAAAGTTCAATTTTCTTTCTTGGTGTCTGATAATGAGGACACTTAGAAGCGATGTGTCCTCTCTTTCCAAAATTGTAGCATGATCTACCTGCTACATATTGGGGAAATTGTCTCTGTGGGGAAGTGTGTGAGACCGGTGTGACTTTGGTCTGGTTGGGTTTTGACACTTCTTGTTTAGATGTTTTTGCTTCTTGAACAAAATTTATTGTTTGAACGTTTTTAACATCTTTAGCCTTTTGTTTATTTGGACTTTGACGTGAAGAACGCGTTTGGTTAACTGGTTTGGTCAGTTTGGTTTCTGAAAAAGACATGTTTGAAATTGACTTTACACTAACCTTTTTAAATTGTTCTTCCAAATTCACAATAGGCATCTTACCTTTAGACTTCAAAGTAGCCTCCTTCTGTTTAGTGACAGATTCCATCGGTTTACACGTGGAATTTGGATTACTAACCAGAGGAGTGGAAACCACATGATCCTTAATAGGATTGTTATTTACAGGCCTACATTTAGCATTTAACAATATCTCATGTGGTGGTGGAACCACTTTGTAACCCAACCCCTCCCCATTGTTTCGTTCTCTCACTAAGTGTTGAACTATGTGAGAAGAACTGGTCCAACTGTGCAGTTTTTGTTTTAATGAGTTGACTTCGACTTCGAAAAATGCTTTTTCTTTCTTATTTTCTTCCGGGGAGTTTAAATAGAACTTTATGTCATTTGCTTGATTAAAAGCAACAACCTCGGTTTCCCTTAGTTGTTTATTTAAAAGTTCTATTTTCTCTTTATAACTGTGCTCATTTTGTTTTAAAATCCGATTAGCTTCTGTGCAAAGTTGTAAGTCATTTACTAAGCTATCATTGTGATCTTATAACCTAGCAAATTTAAGATCAATACTTTCTCTAAACTTATTACATTCATTACAAGCATGACTTTCAAAAAGTTAGTCTATGGTACTTACCAGTGAAGATTCGGTTGAATCAGCCATCAGCGCAGAGTTTGATTCCTCGGATGCTGAAGATTCTAAACTTGTCGTTCTAAGATCTTCTTCAATCCGGTGATTGACCACATTAGCAGTATCTTCATTTTCTGACATCACTAGTTCCACTACAATGTCACCTTCACTTGCAGTGTCATAATCAAAATCCTCGACATTAGCAATGTTCGATTCACCCGGAGACACAAACTTGAAGGTCTAATCTTGTCCTTCGTCACCTTGAGCAGTCAAGGCCTTTGTATCTTTGCTTGGCGATGCAACTCCACTCATGGGTTTGTCTTGACGGTAGAAAGGCGAGAATGGATTCCCGTTACCTGTTTTCTTGGGCTTCACACATTCACGTTTGAAATGCCCCTTTTCTCCACAGTTAAAACATATAACTTTGGTTTTGTCGAAACCAAAGGTAGTGTCTTTTGTGGCTACCAAGTTTTGTCCTGTTTTTTTCACAAACTTCTTAGCCCTTCGGACAGCACTTGCAAGAGCCCACATAATATCCATCCTTTCTAGTTCATTCTCGTCTACCTGCTTGTAGTCTTCATCAGCCTGATGGCAATTACCAATTTTCCCAGAAATTAGTCCATCATAAGAATGAAAAACCGCTGCTAGCAGGTCCATGTGCTCCTTTGCAACCTCCACAGTAATATTACCCAGATTCTCGGTCTTCAACTTAGCAGCATTGGCTTCAAGCACTATATATTGGGTGCAAGACGACCCTGACGATTCCGATCCTGAAGCAGTGGATTGGGAAGGAGCTGCTGAACTAAACACAAAGGCAGTTTGAAGTGGTGCTCCTGAATGGTTTGGAGTGGTAGTTGAGTTATAAAGTGAAGGATTCTGGTCGTAGGATCCTTTCTGAGACTTGTATTTCATCCTAAGTTCCTCCTCTCTCAACTTCAATATGAATTCATTTATATCCAACCTTGACAGAATATTGTTTTATCTCAGATTAGACACAAACGAGTCCCATTTCTCTGGAAAACCATCTGCAAAACTTGACACCTTATCTTCCATAGACGTTGTAACCCCATGAGTGTGCAGTTCACTCATCAGATGGTAGAACCTGTCAATAACATTATCCAAGCTTTCTTTTCCCATCGAAGAGAAGTTGTCAAACTCCTTCTTTAGAGCCTTTGCCTTCAAAGCTTTCAACGATGCATTCCCATCATACCTTTTCTCCAACGCTTCCCGTAACTTTTTTGCCTGTTTGTTCTCAAAAAACTGATGAAATATATCTTTTGGTATCGACTAAGTCAACAAGGCATACACCTTCTTTTCAGCATTATACTTCACTTTCTGGCCATCAGTCATGCCGCCAAAAGTAAGTTTAACACCATTAGCACCAACCGGAATACTATAACCCATCTCAATAGATTCCCAAAGGTTGGGATCAACTCCATTAAGATAGATCTCGAACCGCTGTTTCCATTGTGGATAGTCATCCAACGTTATAAGCTTAGGCGTTTATTGTGATTTCCAACCTCATTCTCCAGAAGCAGAAGGTTCTGGATGCGTGAGTCTTTCCCGACAGTAAACGCTAAAAACTGATCTTCCATTTATATTAACTTTGAACTTTTGAGAACAACTCTGATTCACTCGTGCGAATGGACAGATGAGGATGAGTCACTCGTGCGAATGAAGGGTGCGACTGGATTCAATCGTGCGATTGGATGCAGTCGTGCGAATGAAGGTTGCGACTGGGATTCAGCCGTATGTATGGAGTGAGCGATTGAAGACAAGCGAATGGAGATGTTCAGTCGTACGAATGGATGAGCGACTGAGTTCAATTGTGCGAATGGGTGTGCGATTGAGTTTAGTTGTGCGATTGAGCCAATCGTGCGACTGAAGGCTGTTGTTTTTGAAAATTCGAAGGTTTTTGACACTTTTACACAAAAACGTGATTTTTTAAGAACCCTAATCTGTCGTATGCCGAAAAACGAAAACTTTGAGACCTGGAGACGTCAAAAATACTGTTTTACTCAAAAAGATTACTCTTTTGAATGAAAAACGTGATTTTTACACCAAGACTAATCGAATCACATGCAAAATCAAGAGCCAAAGCTCTGATATCACTTGTTAGGACCGTGTACGTACGGAGTACTAACTGATTATGCGTGTATACCTAATCTAATAGTGCGGAATCCTATTTGATTGGCGATCCAATCAGTGAGAACGCAGTTCAGATCAATCTAACGATTAATGAAACGTTAAGAACAATTAGAACAAGATCAATTGCGAACAATGAAGTTGGAACAGGCTTTCTGGAGTCTCTGGACGGCTAGGGTATGAACATGTGTCAAAGTTCTTGAAGTGTTACGTTTTTCCACGAATTAAGTGGTATTTATAGGTTAGGGTTTTCAATCGTACACTGAACCATTAGCATGGTTCAGTCGTGCGACTAAATCATGCGATTGATTCATGCGCACGACTGAAGGTTCAGTCGTGCGACTGAGTCAATCTTATGTCTCAATCGTGCGACTGATCCAGTCTCCTGGTTCAGTCGTGCGAGTTCAGTCGTGCGTATGAATCAATCTTATGTCTCAATCGTGCGACTGATCCAGTCTCCTGGTTCAGTCGTGCGACTGGTCCATTAGCATGAAGTATTCATGCGTATGGTCCATTAGCATGGTCCGTTCGCATGAAGACTTCATATGATTAAGTTTGAACACGTTTCTCAATCATTATTGACTAAGAACTATGCACAATAACCTCAAACCAATATAGTTAGTTCAATATACTTTATTACACAATAAACAATGAAACATTAAACATTATAAGCATCAATCACATATTGTATTTCATTCAATTCATCCATTACATATATGTAAGACATGACAGACATTTACATTAAGCTCCTAAACTAGGTACATGTGTATCAACACTTTGGATCACATCCAGATCGACGATTCCTTACAGGTTGTCGAGAAGCCCGTC
The DNA here is from genome assembly GCA_025215565.1 of Flaveria ramosissima. Lineage (NCBI taxonomy): Eukaryota > Viridiplantae > Streptophyta > Magnoliopsida > Asterales > Asteraceae > Flaveria > Flaveria ramosissima. Next base: position 13,677,358 of record CM046032.1, on the reverse strand, counting down.
GAGATCATGGATCGCACCATGAAGAAGACTAGAACCACTACCACCCCAATAGTCAAGGTTCGAGGGAGAATAAACGCGGACCCGAATTTACCTGGGAACGCGAGGACCATATGAAGATTGAAATATCAATATTTGTTTGTTTAATCTTACACTTTAATTTCGGGACGAAATTCCTTAAAGTTGAAAAGACTATGACCTTTCGGGTTTTCATTAACTAAAAGTTATCCTTGTTATCTTCTTGTAAGGACCATTTTTGTCAATAATAAACTATGAGGGTTTATTTGTCCTTATTTTCTTTTATTTACATTAACTTGTTAATTTAAATGTTAATAACTAATATATAGAGTTTGGATATTAATTAAGGGGTTTTAATAATTAACTAAAATGGATAATAAAAATACAAAATTTTTATTTATTTATGAAGTCATAAAGTTCTTATAAAACAACAATTTAATTTTTATATAATTAGATTTTTAAAGTCCAGGGTTTAATTTGTAAATATTGAAATTTAATTAAAAGTTTCTCACATAAAATGTTAATAGGGTAAATTTCAGGGACCAATATGTAACTTCTTTTAAAATCAACCGAAATATTTCCCCACTATTCCGGCCAAACATTTGGTGACCTCCAGCAAAGTAAAAAAAAACCCACGAGTAGTCCGTTTCAACCGAATTAAACCTTCTTCTGTTTTCGCACATATGATTCGAACTCAAGTGTCGTTTCAATTGAATTTATCAAGCGGTTATGTCTGAGCATTCGTAACTCAACCCCATTCAAAGTATTGAAACCGTGTAACTTGAAACCGATCAAATTAAATCTAAATAAGGGAGGGGAAATATCCCAGACGATGCTTTCAGACCCTCTATACCTCTAATTTCATTTATAGAACACACACTCCTCGAAATCGACATCCAACTTCATTCAACCTGCAACTGATTTCTTCGCTACCTTATGAGAATTATTTCTTTCAATTGATTGAGGGTTCTTGTCTCTTATTATCTTTGGAAGCTCTGCATCTGATCAATTGAACCGAAATCATCATTTTTATCTTGAATTGAAATCTGCCTTCTGTTGTGACTACCTCCATCTTGTGTTCCTCAATCCGAGCTTTAATCTGGTAATCAAACACAAACACACACACACACACATTTAGTTTCACGTGGGCAATCAAAGCCCTAAGTTTAATTCAAGTATCTACATCGATTGGATGTTCACTTTGGATTGAATTCGATTTACGGTTTATGTGGAATAGGGGATTTTTCTAATTAATGTTTTTACAAATTTTGGGTGGATCTATAACAGATTCGGGCTTTAGCCCAACTGGTAACTTGCAAAGATCATATACAACCGAGGTCTCGGGTTCGACCCCGAACACCCTCAATATTTTTTTTAAAGTTTTTTTATTTATTAAATTACAGGAATTAACATTATTTTTATGAAATTAAACAAAAATTATTATTGTTGATCAAATTTATCCCATAAATTAACAAATAAATCTTTGTAAGTTTTACACTATATAATCTTATATTTTATTTAAAAACAAATAGTTTAAAAATATAAAAACTATGACAAAAGTTATCTAGAAGTTTATTTCTTTTATTACCTTATAAAATAGTTTTTAAATCAAATAATTTATTTAATAACTTATTTAAATAATCATTTAATCAATGGATTAGTTTGGTCAAGTCTATTTACCTAATTATTAAGTTAATTATTTTTTTACACTTTAATACTCAATTGTTATTTATTAATTATTATAAATTGAAAATTATTCAATTTCCTTAATAAATTATTACCATTTCCAACCAATTATTTAACCAAATTAGTTTATTTTATTTAAATCAATGATATAATTAGTTGCCTTATTTCATATAGCTCAATTATCAAAAACCCCAAATTCTTATAATTAACCCTAGATCTTCGTCGAATAATCTCTTGTACTTAATCGTTTATAACTTAACCTTGGAACATACACGATTAGGTAGTTCGTAAAGGAATCGTTGGAGCAATCTAGTTCTGATTATTGTTATATAAAGATCATCTTATATCATGTGAGTTTTCCATACCCCTTTTTATTTTATTTCACACATTTTGGGGTGAAACATGTTAATCGTATAAATGTACACTTGTAAAACCTCTTGATACTTTTAACGCACCAGCAATTCATTTTTTAAACTTGTCATGGTTATTTGAGATATTTGTGAGCCTTATACGATAGACATCTTGTAGAAATAATCATTAACTATTGCTAGCCTACCGAAGTCATAGATCTATGGGCTTTATAAGCCTATTTGGTGCTAAAGCCGAGGTTATTGCCGGCTCCGGATGACGTATTCTTGTTCATCATGGGGACCAAGTACACTTAGCTAATCGTATATCTTATTGTGGCCTATTTTGTCAAGGTTTGATTGTAACATTATGCTATCTATATTCTTGCATTATTTCTTAACCTATGACATGAATTGGCTTATTAAAAATTGTTTATATGTATGTATAAATCATGGAAACTCACCAACACCAAATGTTGACCTTATTTTTAACATGTTTCAGGGAATGCCCAAGCTTAATTGTTGATCTTGAAGATAGGACACATCTAGGATTGGACCAAGAAATAATAAAGACTTATTTGCAGGACCGATGAAGGATATACACTTACAACACAACAACACAATGAGGAGAGTTGCTTAGAACACTTAACATATCAAATAGGGAACTGGTTAACTTGTTAATGAAAGATGCTAAGAACACAAGTAAATGTGAGACAGAACAAGATTGCAAACAACCCAAGTATTTGGTTTTAAAGAATGTTGTATATTGCTTCTCAAGTTCTATTACAAGTTACAAAGCATCGATAGAAAGTTACAAGTACTTGAGATACTTTATACTACATCCTACAGCCGGCCATACTTTGAAGGCCAGCTGGATACAATTGACTAGACAACTACAAAATCAAATGTAGAGTCAAAAGGAAGATCTGCCTTTTGACTTGTGACTATGACATGCCATAGCTCACATCCTAATATATTACAAAAAGGATAAAAGTACATAAAGTAGAAAGCATGGACTCAAGACCTCAATGTACAGTTGCCAAAAGGATGGACCTTTCACCAACTCATATAAGTTGGTGACTTTAGAGAGTAGCAGCGGAAAGATGGTCCAGCTTTATGGTAAAGTACATCAGATAAAGGCATATCTCTAAAAGTTTTCAGAAGAAATCTGTCTTCACTCTTTGGCTTCAGAAGACTTCACTTTTGGCTTCAGAAGATGTTGGTCTTGGCTTTGCAAGATTTTACACTTAGAATATTTCTAGTGCATGGTGTAAAACTTCTGAAGCATTTCTACTTCTTTTATTTAGTGCATGCTTGCAGAGAGACTTTGGATGTTTTGGTTGCATCAGACTTATAGGAATCCTTACAAACTCCCCCTAGGCTGATGCTACCAAAACATTTAGAAGATCTTCAGATATTTGTAGTCTTCAAGACAATGATGACCATACCCTTCTTCATCAGATGGTCAGGATCACTTAGACTCTCATAATATCTTCTCATCTCAAAGAGATCATGCAGAGCTAAGTTGATTATGTCTTTCCATGTATAGACATTATCAACACCTCGATCTCTGATCACATGCCATCTCTCTGGATTAGTAGTGAAGGTCCAGGATAAGATGGGTGTCTCAGCTGCAAGAGGAGCCATTTGAATTGGAGTTGATTGGGCTGCCTCTTCATTCACTTCCACAGGTTGATCATACTCAGCCTGAGGTGTAGAGGTGGATGATTCAGGCTTCTTCTTCTTAGACTTTGGTTTGGAAGCCATCATCTTCTTCCTCTTAGAAGACTCTAACTGAGAAGGCTGGTCTGTAGCACCTTGTTGATCATCCTTGTCTTTCTCAGTTGGGTGTGCCTCCCTCACAGGTTCAGAAGGAGAGGGATTTTGACCCTGCTGTGGATCAGAAGATGAAGCTTGCTGAGGCTCAGTAGGAGGTCCAGGTTGTGTTGTCTCAGGTTGTTCAACCATAACCTCCACTTCAGGTGGGATTTGACTTGGAGGAGAGTATAAGTCAATCAGCTCTCCACTCTTGATCTTCTGCTTGATTACCTTGATATGCACATCCATTGTGGATAGAGACATAGGGCCAAGTCTCCTTTCGGAGAATCCATACAGCTTCAAGAAGCTCATCATCCTTTGTCTGTTAGCAGACTTCTTCATACTCTTTTGGATGATAGCTCTTGACTTTGCAGCATCTTCCCTCATCTTTCTTTTGGTTGCCTTTTGTTCTTTGAGTACTTGAAGTTCAAGTTGTTTGAGATACTCAAACTCAATGTACTCAAAGGAGAAGGGAAGAAGTGCAAATGCCTGGTAGAGACCTGTGGCACTCAGGTAGTTGATCATGTTTTGCCTATATGTTTCCTTGTCTACTTGATGTTCTTGTGTAGCAGCCACATCCTCTTACACAGGACTTTCCTGAACTCGGGAGAGCGTTAGAGCATGCTTGTATAATCTTTTCTGCCTCTTCTCTTCTTTGAATTGGAGAAGTAATCTTGCATCCTATTCTTTCTTCATCTCTCTTGACACTTCCATGTCAACCAGTTCATTTAATTGCTCTAAGGGGAGAGATATAATCTCATCTATGTCATAGTTCTTGGTCTGTAGGTAAATAATCCTGACTGCCCTCAACTCATCTTCTGAGTGTTTGGTCTGGGGGCAACCCTGATTGCAGCTTGCATAAAGCGTGAAGACCAAGATGAACTTTCTCCCCTTAGCTTCCTCTTCCTCTCTCTCTTCCTTCTCAATCTCCTCAGGAGTCAAAATCCTTTTCCCTTTGTCACCCACAGACCTTTGTGACTCAGGGTGGAGAGAGGTTTGGCCTTCATTGCTTGGTGTAGCATCCAAGCTCTGGCCAGAGAGAGGTTGTGAGATACCTTCACCAGCAGATGTTTCACTGAGGGAATGAATTTCTGAAGTAGTTGTTGGTGTGACAGGGCTCTCAGGCTCTATCATGGGGCCTTCAGCCAAGGTTTTCCCTTTGAAGCTAATCTTAGGGTCTGCCTCAGCATCTAGTTTACCAATGACATTACCTGATTTTCTTTGTCTCCTTCTAAGGCTGAACTCTTCAGTAATTCTATCTTGAATCCTGAGTGCTAACCTGTCAGCTTGTCCTGATTTGCTTGGTTTGACAAGTGGCATGTTGATTAGGTCAAGACCTTATAGTAGTCCAAAGTCTGAAAATTGAACACTTCTTGCTGCCCTTGAACTCTGTGAAGAATGAGGGCTCTTCTATCAGCATCATACCTCCACCCAATAATGTAGTTTGAAGTTCCTTGAGGTGGAGATGACACAGCCCTTGGAATGCCTTCCTCAAAGAGACACCTAATGACAGAGTCTATAATGTCCACATTAATGTGAACTTGAGGAAGTTGCTGAGTATGCATAGTTGTAAGTGAGGATGGTGAATCCTCAATGTCCATACTCCCTGAAGAACTCCTAGGTTCTGTGACGGTAATGATTTTCTCCCCCTTTTTGGTAGCATCACCCTCTTGCATAGGTGAGCTAGAGGTTAGGTCAATCACATTCACAAGTTCTTGTGTTCCTGGTTGAGCTCCTCTTAAAGGTCTCCCAGCTAGTTTTTCCCTGAGATAAGATATCTCAAGTTGCTGATCATTGACCCTATTATGCAGGGTAGTCACCTGAGATTCAAGGTGACTAACCTTAGAGACTAAATAGGAGCATGTTTTTAACAGTTTTTGCACCTTTAGTCTTAGATTCCCCTCTTCTTCATCAGAAGAATCATTGAGGGATGAGATGATTGGACCAAAGTCCTCTCTCTCACCACCAGCCTCAGGTTCTTGGCTGCTAGATTTCCTCTGCATATTGACATTCTCAGTTGAGGTGTCAATGGACTGAGTTGCCATGGTTGAGGTCTTAATGATGTAATCACTTGCAGAAGTGAGAGCCTCTTCCATATGGATATCCTGAACAGGTTCAGAAGTATCCACCTCAGTTATAGGTGACTGATGTGGGCTAGACAAATAAGACTCAGGAGTACTCATCTCTCTTTCAGTAGGGGAAGAGTAGAGAGACTCATGGTACCCACTGAAACCTATGTCTTCATTAGTATAGAATGAGAGGTTGGAATGGGTTGATTTAAGTCTAAAGGCTGGGGATGGTTACTGTCTCCTGAAGGTTGTTCAGTTGAGTGTTGAGACTCAGAGTGAAGGCTTAAGGCAGTTGGGCTTGTGAGCTCAACAAGGTGAGCATGAGGAACCTAAGCCCTGATTGTTGAAGAGATGGCAGTGGTTTGCTCCTCAAGGGAAGTGGGAGCTCTAGTGTCCACTTTCTCCTGTGTGGGTGAGTATATGGGGGTCTGCACAGACTCAATAGCTTGAGCAGGGGTACGTTTGGATTTTCTTTAGTAGGTGAGGGTGACTTGGGGCCTTTTTGGTGGTTGGGAGGTAGAAGGTGTGGGTTCAACACTAACTTGTGTTGCTAGGTTGTCACCTTGAGCAATGAGCTCTAACATTTTTGTGACAAGGGCTGTTTCTACCCTTGAGAAGCCTACAGTTGGCTTCTTCATAATTTTAAATATGTCGGGCTTCATCTGTCCCAATTTAAGAATATTATCTCTTTCCCTCAACTGTGAGCCCAGTTCACAGTTGAGAATGTGTTGAACATATCTAGGAAACATATAATACTCTAAGTAGTCCAAGTTAGCAAGCAAATTTGTATAAACAAATTGAGTGTATCTGAACTTGACCCCTTGAACCATTCCATGTACTAGGAAGGAGAGATCCTCAGGTATCTGGTCCCGCCCTCCATGCTTGTTTGACAAGATATGGATAACCACATGAAGCAGGTACTTCCTCTGGGATGAGACCTTCCCTTTCCTGAAGCTCTTTACAGAGAAATCTCCCTCATAGCCTATCTGCACAAAGGAATGATTTACAGCTTCCTTTGGGAAGGACAACTCACCTTCTTCATCATTCAGCTACAAGTGAGTGTTTATGATGGCCGGAGTGATGAAGATTGTCCTCCCTTGCACTTTGGCAGACAGTGCCTTCTCCCCATCCATAATGACCTCTTGGCAGGTCTTCTAAAATTCAAGCAGATGATCCTCATAGAGAGTAGGATCAATGGTTAGGGAGGTGAAGTAGTTTGATAGAGCTAAGAAACAGCAAATCTTTAAGAAACTTTCATCTTTCTCAGAGCTTAACAGAGCAACTTGGTTATGTTGCCTGTGAAGTTGCATGGAGAAATCTGGGTTGTTTCTGAGGTTTAGGTTGGCCATTTTAGAAGCTTAAGGATGAAGAAAGATGAAGAACAAAATGCGGTTTGGGAAAATTTAGGTTTAAGGAATAGTGTAATTGAGGAAGATAGAGAAAGAGGGGGGAACCGTTAGGCAGTTATGTGAAAAGGATTTGAGACAAAGTTAATGAAGAGGATAAACTTTGAAATCTGGATGTCGGTCCCACCTCTGAAAAGTAGTTTACTTTGGCCCAAAAAGTAGTTTTCTTGGAAGTCGAGACATCTTCCGAAGGTTATTTGCTTCGGAAGTTCTGAAGAAAAAGCTTCCAAAGGCAAATTGGCTTCGGAAGATATTTCAAAGGTTTTTGAGAATTTTGCTTCAGAAGAGAATTTACACTCAGAGATTTTTATTCTAAGAAGAATAAATACTTCCAAAGGTAAATTGCTTTTGGAAGAAATTTGTTCTTTGAAAACATACAAAGTACTTAAGTTGATTTTAAGCTTCAGAAGATATTTCAGAAATTTCTTCCGAAGGTAAAATCACTGAAGCAATTATTTGTTTACTAAGACATAAACTTCTTCCGAAGGTCATTTTGAATCTTCCGAAGAGATCAAGATTTTCAAAAATCTAAGAAAAAGTCTTTTGGAAAGATTTTTTTCCAAAATAAAATAATGGCTTATGAAGGTGATATAATAGACAACTTAGAACACACAGGTTTTATAAATAAATATGATTAAGTTTTAAGAAAAGCTATTCAAAGTTAATCATCCTAATAGCTGATACAAGATATTTAAATCTCTGCTCATCAAAAGCATTGGTGAACAGATCAGCATATTGTTCATTTGTGTTAACTTTGACTAGTTTGATTAATCCCTTTTCAAAGTTATCTGTAATCAAATGATACCTGATATTAATATGCTTTGTCCTTGAGTGCTACACAGGGTTCTCTGTGATGGAGATAGCACTATTTTTGTCTAGCATCTGATTTTGAATCCAAACCACTGAGCACAGCAACTTGCAGCAGCAATGTATTCAGCCTCAGCAGTTGATGCACAGACACAGGAGTGTTTCTTGCATTGCCAAGAGACTACTCTTCCACCAAGAAATTGACATCCCCTTGATGTAGACTTTGTAGTCATGTTGCAACCACCATAGTCACTATCCGTCTTAAAATTCTTTTGACAGTGACCAGGTGTGACATTTTGAGGTTGGCTTGATATCTTGCACAAATGCATGTAGCAAACATGATATCTAGCCTGCTAGCTGTGAGGTACATAAGAGACCCAATCATTGCCCTATAGAGATGTTCATCAACACACTCCACCTCAAGATCAGGTCCAAGGGAGTGATTTCTGGCTATGGGTGTCTTAGGAACTTTACAATCAGTCATGTTAAACCTTTTAAGTATGTCCTGTACATACTTTGACTGACTTATGAAGATGCCATTGTCAACTTGCTTCACTTGAATTCCTAGAAAGAAATTGAGTTCCCCCATGGCACTCATTTCAAACCTGTCCTTCATCAGCTTCTTAAAGTCTTTGTAGAGCTTTGGATTAGTTGACCCAAAGATAAGGTCATCTACATATACTTGAACTAGCATTATGTCATTTCTTGTTCCTTTGATTAAGAGAGTTCCATCTATAGTACCTTTTTTGTAGTCATGTTGACAGAGATACTGAGATAGAGTCTCATACCACTTTCTTGGTGCTTGGTGCACCCCATAAAGAGGTTTATCAAGCCTGCAGACATAATCAGGATGATCAGGATCTGCAAACCCAGGTGGTTGTCTGACATACACCTCTTCATCAATCACCCCATAAAGAAAAGCACACTTGACATCAAGTTGGTAGACCTTGAAATTCTTGGATGCAGCAAAAGCTAGGAATATTCTAACAGCTTCAAGTCTTGCCACAGGAGCAAAAACATCTGTATAGTCAATTCCTTCTTCTTGAGTATATCCTTGAACAACTAGTCTTGCCTTGTTTTTGATGACAAGTCCTCTATCATCCTTCTTGTTCCTAAAAACCCATTTGGTTTCTATGGTAGTCTTCCCTTGAGGAAGAGGACATAGGTTCCAAGCCTTTTGCCTTTTGAATTGAAGCAACTCCTCTTGCATAGCTTCAACCCAACTTCCGTCCTTTAGAGCCTCATCAATTTTATTTGGCTCTATCTGGGACAAAAAACAAGAGTGAAGACAAACTTTTGCTTCATGGGTTTGTCCTCTTGTTCTCACCCCTGAATCAACATCTCCAATGATGTTTGTGGTAGGATGAGACTTGTGGATCCTTAGCCGAGGGATCATACAAGTTGCTTAGACAGATCTAGATTTGAAAATTTTTGATCTGGCAAAGAGGATTCATCCTCCACATCAGCACACTTATCAAGATTGACTTGATCCAATGAGTGTGTGACATCATTGATGTTGTCTTCAATGTAGTGGTTATTAGCATCAAGAAATTCTTGATCACTTTCACCACCACCATTTTCTCCAACATTTGAAGCTCCTTCTTTTGAGTTTTTTGCCTCTAAGCTGGAATTTGAAGGCATCCCAGAACCATCAGCAGGATTTGTCATTGATGTGCTGGTAGAAGCTTCATTTGCAGGAATAGTTACCACTGGAGCTGAAGATGTGTAACTTAAAGGTCTTCTGAGCTCAAATCTTGGGTCAGGATCACTTGTTGGTAATATATTTGTAGATCCTGAAACATTCTCACAAGATTTGTTAAAACAGTTGGTAACTAAATCAATATCAAATAGCCAATTCGGACAAGAACCTTTTACACTGGGAGTGTGCTAATTGAAAGTCACATTGGCTGACTCCTCAACTACTCTAGTCCTAAGATTGTATACTCTATAAGCTTTAGGTTGAGAAGAGTATCCAATAAAGTGTCTATTATCTGATTTCTCAGCAAACTTGGCAATTTGATCCTTGGTATTCAAAATGGAGCAAGGACATCCAAATGACCTGAGAAAACCAATGAAAGGTTTTCTCTTGTGCCAAAGTTCATAAGGAGTCTTACCATGTGTCTTAACCACTAAAACTCTATTTTGCACATAGCAAGTAGTGTTCACTGCCTCTGCCCAGATGGTGATGGGCTGTTTAGAGTCACACAACATAGTTCTTGCAGCTTCAATTAGTGTCCCGTTTCTCCTCTTAGCAACACCATTTTGCTGAGGAGTCCTGGGAGCACTATATTGTCTTGTAATACCTTTTTCATCACAAAATGTATCAAGAATTTGATTCTTGAATTCAGTTCCTTGATCACATCTTATGGTTTTGACCATGTCATCACATTGATTCTCAATCTTTAAGATGAAATTCTTCAGAATCTCAAGAGTCTCATCCTTAGTTCTAAGAAAGAAGACCCAAGTGAATCTTGTAAAATCATCTGTGATCACCAAACAATAAGAGTTCCTTCCTAGACTCATTACGCTGGTGGGGCCAAAGAGATCCATATGTAATAAGTGTAAGGGATTAATGATGGAGTTTCTTTCCTTTGGCTTGTGAGATACCTTGTGTTGCTTCCCTTTTAGGCATGCAACAAAGTGGTCATCACTTGTAAACTCTTTCTTTGGTATTCCAGTTACCAAATAATTTTTAATTAATTTATTCATGTTTTTAAAGTTTACATGGCACATTCTTTTATGCCATAGGTGTTGGACCAAAAGAACCAATTAGCCGGATCAGAAAAACCTTTAAGTCCCACAGACGTCACAACAACCGCTGAAGTCCACAACAGCTGAAGACAACAACTGATTACAATGTCTGAAGACAAGTGCTGAAGACAAAGTCTGAAGACACAAGTGCTGAAGACAAAGTGAAGACAAGTGCTGAAGACAAAGTCTGAAGACACAAGTGCTGAAGACAAAGTCTAAAGACACAAGTACTGAAGACCAAGTATCAGACGTTGTCATAACAGCTGAAGAGGACTTCTTCAGTAGTTGTAACGGTTTACTTTCAGTAGTTTTATGTTTTCAGTAGTTTTGTAAAACGACTGAAGAGCTTGTTCTTCAGTCGTTGTAGTTTCAGTAGTTTCCTATCAGTAGTTTTATATTTTGTACTTAGCACTCTGATATGTTCTCAGTAGTTGTGAACATTTCAGTAGTTTGTTAAGTGTTAGTTATTTTTGTAATAGATCTGCCAGTTGTCACTATCCCGTGATAACAGCAGTGATTGCACTCTATATAAGGAGTGTCAACCTTATTGTAATGGGGGAATGATTGAGCAGAAATATTTGTTATAATTGAAACATTCCTTGTCACAGAAATATATTCTCTCGTATTTGTTTTTAATGCATACGAATATCAAATTCTTGCTACAATTTGTCTAATTCTTGATCTTATTCCGCTGCGTTACACTCTAATCCATCGAACTTGTGATCACTGATCCTGTCAAATGGTATCAGAGCAGGTTTATCATTGATCGATCTAATAATTGATCATTGAAACTGCTATTCAAGATCCAAGTTTGATTGAATTAGCATTTTTGCAAGAAACGGTTATAGAGATTGAATTTTCTATGTTTTTGTTCATTCATCCTGAGATTTATTCTTGGTTTTCATTGAGTCTGTTGTGGTTTGTGTAAAATCTTTTAAAAGCTTGAATTAAATTGTTTTTGGACATAAAATGACTACTCCTTCCAATGATCCTCAAAATACTGGTTCCTCAACCAAGCCTCCAATGCTGGTTAGGAATGAGTATAACATATGGCAACGACGTATGCTCCATCACCTGTCTGTTAACAGCTCAGGTTGTTGGACATCAGTGGTACATGGTCCACACAAGCCTATGGTGAATAACCCGGAAACCAATCAAATGGTTTCGAAGAGGAGGGATCAATAATCAGATGAGGTTAAGAAATTGTTTGAGATTGATGCAAAAGCCCATGGAATTCTGGCCATGGCACTTCCCAGTGAAATCTATTCTGGGCTAATGTATTATGAATCTGCCCATGACCTCTGGAATTCCTTGAAAGAACAATTTGGAGGAACAGATGAGGTCTTGGCAAATAATAGAGAGATCCTTGCCCAACAATATGAGACATTCTCTCATAGGAAGGGTGAGACACTGACTCAACAGTTTGAGCGGTTCTCTTGTTTGATCTCTGAATTAAAAATGGTTAAACATGAGTACACCAATATCCAGATGAATAACAGATTTCTCAGATCACTGCCTGAGAGATGGGACACATATACTATTGTCCTACGCTCCAGTGCAAATTTGGACAAACTATCTCTCACCCAACTTCATGGGAAATTACTCACATTTGAGAGAGAGATAGAACAGAAACGAAAACTGTCTTCATCTGGTAAGCTCACTGAAGACTTTGTACCAGGCAACACTGCCTTGGTTAGTCATGAGTCAGAATATGCTTCATCTGAATGCCAGTATGATGAGCATATTGATTTCTCTTCAAACATTTCTGATTCTGCATTTGTGAGTGTTGATAGTCAGTTTACTGGGTGTAATAATGACAATCTATGCTTCATCATGGATGATCTCAAGGGGATTGCTGATGATGACTTAGAAGAGATGGATATTTTGAGCCAAATGGCCTTGATAAATATCAGATCTCAGAAGTTCTACAAAAGAACTGGAAGAAAGTTCCCAGGACTTTCTGGCAAAACCAAAGTTGGTTTTGACAAAAGTAAGTTGAGGTGTCACAAATGCCAAAGGCTTGGACACTTTGCTAGAGAATGTAGATCATCTGGATCTAATTCCTATGCACCTTTTGTGACTTTCCCTGGCAATAGTCAACAAAACAGAGGGCAACATCCTGTCAATTCTAGTCATCATTCTCAATCACAATCTCCTGCATATTTTGTTCCTCAGGGTTAAACGCCATACCCTTACCCTTGTTATTACATGCCACAAACCAGTCAAGTTCAAGCTCCTATGGTACCACAACCTCATGCACTACCAGAACCTCAACCATCTCATCAACCTCCTCAACCTCAACAACACAGCTTCTTCACCCCTGGAGTTGTTGACTGGAGCAGTTTGCCAGATGACATGTCTGGTCATGAACAACTGTTCACAGGTGCTGATCAACATGGTGGTGACAATCCTTTTGGGAATCTGGCACTTATGGCTCTGGAGTCTACTGAGGGTTCCTGCTCAAATGCATCATCTTCACAGGTAACTCAGGTATCTTCAGAGGCTAAAGCCAAGTTATGTTCTGAATCATGCATAGTTGCCTTTGTCTCTATTAGAGAGGCAAATGTAGCATTAATAAATCAAAAACTTGAGTTTGGGAAAACCATTTCCAAAAGAAAAGCTGAGTATGAGTCTGCTCTTAATAGTAAAAGTGATGAGATTTATAAGCTTAAATGCCAATTAAATGATGAAAAGGCCAAGCTAGAGGTTATTCTGGAAGACCAGAGAAGTCTCAAAGAAACCCTTGCAGTCACCCAAGTAGAATGTGATCGATGGGTACAATCATGCAAAGGTTTTGAAATGCTTCTTAGTAAGCAATCTGCTTCCAATGTGAAGTTTGGCATTGGTTATAATCACACTGCTCCTCCTACAGGTTTTGCTTCAAGAGCAGAAGTGAAATCTGATGGAGAAAGTAATAACCAATCCACCTCATCATGTGATTCGCTTTTTGATAGAGCATCATCAAAAGTAGAAGTCAGCACTAAGCCTTCTCAGAACCAATCAGCTGATGTTGATGGTTCCATTGCTGACACTCACATGATCAAAGAGTTGATCAACTCAGGAGTTATTTCTAGAAGTCCTGAAAGGACTGGAGAGCAAGATTTAACACCTGAAGTTCAAACTCCAACTACTGTCAGCACTGAAGAGAAGAAAACTGTCAGTAGAAAGAGTTTGAAGACTACTAAAGAGGAAGTCAAGAAAGCAAATAATGCTTCCAAAGTACTGAAGAGCAAGTCTTCAGTAGTTTCATTCTCTTTAGTTGATGATCAACATAAGATGAAGAAGAAACCATGTGAAGTATGTGGTTTGATTAATCATCTTACAGATGATTGTTGGTACAAAAGAGGATCCAAACTCAAACATAAAGAGGAAATTAGAGAGAAAATGGTTAAAATGAAAACTGAGTTTGAAGCCACATTTGTACCAGCAACATCAAATCCTGTAACCCTTAAGTCCAAAAAGAAATCCAAAAAGGAAGGGGTTAAACAGGTAACAGCTGAGATTGCTCAAAAGAAGAAGGTGCAACATAGGAACTTATCAAACTCCAATGCCAATGTGTCTGAAGAGCTGAAAGCTTTATCACAAAATCAGACACAGCTGGTTATGATGGTTCAACATCTATTGGGAAGAGTTAACCAATTAGATGTTCCTATGTTGAAACCACAGAAAAGGAGGTCCAAGCCAAAGGATTCCTCTTCTTCACCATCTTCTTCCTCTCAGGCTGTTGTTTCCAACAAACCTGTTAGTTTACCATCTGTTGATGTGAACAGGCCCAAAACCAAAAAGGTTTGGGTCTCAAAATCTAACTAATTTGTTTTGTTTTGCAGGGTTCTTCAACATGCCACAGAGGCATCTGGTATGTAGACAGTGGAGGATCCATGCATATGACAGGAAACAGATCACTTCTTAATGACTACTCTCAAGGAAGGAAGGGGTTTGTGTCATTTGGCAATGATGCAAAGGGTTATATCATCGGCAAAGGCTTTGTTTCCAATGGGGAAATAAAGTTTGATGATGTTAACCATGTGGAAAATCTCAAGTACAATCTCTTGAGTGTCAGTCAAATGTGTGACAAAGGCCATGTTGCTCTTTTCACCAGTCAGAACTGTCGGATTCTGTCATCCAAAGTTCTAAGTTTGATTGATAAGGTGTTGGATGAATACACTCTCCTAAAGGCCAACAGGACAGGAAGAGTGTATGCCTTAGATCTTTCCAAGAAAATAGATCTCAAAGGCCATCCTTGCCTATTTTCCAAGGCTTCTTCTCAAGAATCTACTCTATGGCATAGAAGGCTGGGTCATGTTAATCTCAAAAACATAAATCAGCTGATAAACCATGGTTTAGTAAGGGGACTGCCTATGAAGGAGTTCAAATGTGAAGATAACTGCACTGCGTGTTTAAAAGGAAAACAGCACAAAGCTTCATTTCCCTCCATAGAAGAACCTAAGTCCACTGCCTGCTTACAGCTTCTTCACATGGATCTCTTTGGTCCTGTGAGAGTGATGAGTATGGCTAAGAAGAAATACTGTCTGGTAATTGTGGATGATTACTCCAGATTTGTATGGACTTTCTTCTTGCATTCAAAGGATGAGGCAGCTCAGAAGATTATCAACTTTGTGTTGTATGTTGAGAAGCAGTATTCCCTCTCAGTCAAGTGTATTAGAAGTGATAATGGAACAGAATTTAGAAACAATACACTTGATGAGTTCTACCTCTCAAAGGGAATCAAGAGGCATTTTAGCATTCCAAGAACTCCTGAACAAAATGGAGTAGTGGAGAGAAAGAACAGGACCCTTATTGAAGCTGCAAGGTCCATGTTGGCTGATTCTGGACTGCCAATGACTTTTTGGGCTGAAGCTGTCAATACAGCTTGCTATGTACAGAATAGAGCTCTAGTAAATCAGAGGTTGATGAAGACTCCATATGAAGTTCTTCATCATTTGGCCCTCTAATTTCATTCTTCAAAGCCTTTGGGTGTCCTTGTTTCATTCTCAACACACGGGATCAACTCCAAAAATTTGATCCTAAGGTGGATGCAGGGTACTTTGTTGGTTATTCATCAACTTGCAAAGCATACAGAGTCTTCAACTGTAGAACAAAGATGGTTGAAGAGACTCTACATGTTAAGTTTAATGAATCTCCAAAGGACAAGATTCCACAAAGCCCTGTGGAGATATTTGATTTGGACATACTGCAATATGTTCCTTATCAAACTCCTGCTGTTGCTCCTGTCAACAGCTCACCACCTGGTGGTACTGCTGGTGCTGATGATGATGATGATAGCAGTACTCACCTCTTCAAGTTTAGTGATCAACTGCCTGATTCAGCTAGACCTGATGTTCCTGTAGCTCCAGCAGCACAATCCACAACAAATGCTGATGAGATTTCTACAACTTCAACTTCCTTTGAATTACCATCTATTGATTGGTTTCAAGGAAATGCTTCACCATCACCATCTGTTGCTGCTGAGCCTGCTACAAACACTTGCACTGATCTCATTGTGTACCAAGATCTGAAGAATCACCCTATGTCTCAAATCATTGGTGATATCACTGCTGGAGTATCAACAAGAAGTCAATTGTCAAATTTCTGCTTCTATGCTCTCTTCATCAGTCAGCAAGAGCCAAAGAATTATCACATTGCTTTAAAGGACAATGGATGGGTTGATGCCATGCAGCTTGAGCTTCTTCAGTTCCAGAAACAGCAAGTGTGGGAACTGGTTCCTATACCTCCAGGTAAGTGTGCAATAGGCACTAAATGGGTGTTTAGGAACAAAACTGATGAAAATGGGCTTATTGTTAAGAACAAGGCCAGACTGGTTGTTCAGGGGTTTGCACAAGAAGAAGGTATTGATTATGATGAAACCTTTGCCCTTGTGGCCAGACTGGAAGCAATTCGATTGTTTTTAGCTTATGCTGCTTATCAAAATCTTAAAGTTTTTCAAATGGATGTCAAAAGTACATTTTTGTATGGGAAAATTAAAGAAGAGGTTTATGTATGTCAACCACCAGGTTTTGAGGACAATAAACATCCTAGTTGGGTGTATAAGCTTGATAAGGCTCTTTATGGGTTGAAACAAGCTCCTAGAGCCTGGTATGAGACATTATCAAACTTTCTTCTGGAAAATAATTTCACTAGAGGCTCCATAGATAAGACTTTATTCATTAAGAAAGCTGGGCAGCATAATCTACTTGTTCAAATTTATGTAGATGATATTATTTTTGCATCCTCTGATCCACAGTTGTGTGATGCCTTTACAAAGTTGATGCAACAGAAGTTTGAAATGAGTGCCATGGGAGAATTACAGTTTTTTCTGGGTTTGCAAATCAAACAAAAGGCTGATGGAATTTTCATTCATCAGTCCAAATACACAAAAGATCTTTTGGAAAAATTGATTTAAAAAACTGTAAGCCCTGTTCTACTCCCATGTGCAACACCACACAACTGGATACAGATCAGAAAGGTAAAGTGGTTGATGAAACACTTTACAGATGTATGATTGGGTCCTTAATGTACTTAACAGCTTCTAGACCAGATATTATGTTTGCTACATGTGTTTGTGCTAGATTTCAGGCTGCACCTAAGGAGTCTCATTTGATTGCAGTCAAGAGGATCTTTAGATATCTGCAAGGCACTCCATCTCTAGGTTTATGGTATTCTACTAGACATTCAGGTAAATTAGTTGCTTTTTCTGACAGTGACTATGCAGGGTGTAAGTTGACCAGGAAATCAACTTCTTGTGGATGTCAATTCCTAGGCAACTGTTTGATTTCTTGGCAGAGTAAGAAACAAACCTCAGTTGCTACATCAACTGCTGAAGCCGAGTACATTGCTGCTGCAAGCTATACATCTCAGGTACTCTGGCTTCAAAACCAATTATTGGATTATGGCATAACAGAGACTAAGACTCCATTGTTAATGGACAGCTCTTCAGCTCTTTGTATTGTCAAGAATCCTGTCCAGCACTCTAGGACTAAACATATTGAAATCAGACACCATTTTATTAGAGATTGTTTTGAAAAAGGTCTGATTGATCCAAAATTTGTTCCTAGTGCTGATGAGCTTGCAGACATTTTTACTAAGCCTTTGGATAGTTCAACTTTCCACAACCTGGTGTTAAGGCTTGGTATGCTGCAGCTAGAATAAGTGACAACTACTGGTTATCCAAAGGGCACAACAGATCTATCATTTGCCCACCATGGATACCAAGGTAACCTGAGTGCATCTACCATATTGAAGAAACATTTCCAGGATGCCGAACGTCTCATCTTTCATATGGTAAATGTCTGCCTTGCCCCCAAGACTTCATCATGGGAGCAAATGTCCACAAGGTGGCAACAGGTAATGTACTCCATCCTTGAGCAACAATCTTTAAATTTTTCTGAAATACTATTTTTAGAGCTCAAGGATATGGCCCAAAAACAACTTGCTAACCGTTGGATATTATATCCTCGGTTCATAATGGCCATAATTGAAAACCAGCTTCAAGCTGAGGGACTTGTTGGCCTGGGAGTCCCTGCTATGGCTGTATTGCCTGAAGTATACTCCCGGCACAACTCTGACCAATCTCTAAAAATGGCTGCCAAGCTGCGCAAACCCACGCAGCTGGAACCCACAGCCACCACCACCAGATCCAGAGTCCCCACCAAACCAAAAACCAAATGCCCCAAAACAGCTATTCAGGGAGATGAGTCCCCTGAAGATGCTCCTGTACCACCAAGGCAGGATATACTTGCTGGTGTAAACCCCCCAGCAGTATCAGAGACTCTACCAGCCACAGCCGCTCAGGATTCCTCTCAAAAGGAGCCTGCAACAACCAAAGAAGGGGTACCCACTAATCTGGAATCTTCCTCATTTGAGGAGATTACCATTGAAGAGCATCATTCTCCCCAGGTGCATAATGATTTTACCCCATCTCCCCATGCAAATGCCCCCCAAAGTCCAACCATTATCATTGCAAACGTGCTGACTCAGCTGCATGCCTCTCCTCCTCCCCACCAAACACCAACAAAGGGGACAACCACAGCCATTGAGGAAGAGGATCAACATGCTTCTGACAACCCACAGCACCGGGGTTTAAATGTTCTGTCTCCTGGTGTGGATATGGAGATCAGAATATCTGGTGAGGCTGCCACCTCTTCTGAATCAGCACATGATCCGACTGAGGCTGGTAACATTACTAAGACCTCACCAGAGGCAACAGCTGATGAAGGACATCGTCCTGAGGCTGGAAGTCTCCAGTTCCAAGAAAAAGGGGCACATGCTAAAACTGGTCTACACCTAGTGCATGTACATCCTGCTACAAGCAGGAGGTCAGGTGATTCAGCATCTGCTGATGATGACCTGGGCTTCTTTTATGATGTTCTGGCCCAGAACACAATTCTTGAGGAAGAAGTCCGTAGACTACAAAGACTACTTGACCAATTCTCTCAAGAAGCAAGTCCATCTGCCAACAACATAAACCCACAGATGGCACCTTCACCTGAAGGTCTCCCAC
Organism: Flaveria ramosissima; assembly: GCA_025215565.1. Taxonomy (NCBI): domain Eukaryota; kingdom Viridiplantae; phylum Streptophyta; class Magnoliopsida; order Asterales; family Asteraceae; genus Flaveria; species Flaveria ramosissima. Next base: position 13,657,962 of record CM046032.1, on the reverse strand, counting down.
ACACTCAGCCACTCAAAACTTCCAAGCCACCAGCCTCTATTTCTAGCACTACTTCTCAGGGACAGAACCCCTCTGAGCAAACAGCTGCTATCTTTCAGCAATCCCTACCTCTCATCACCCCAATGGTCACAGACATTGTGATCAAAAGCATGGATGAGAGGCTTCCCTCAATCATACAACCCCTGGTGGAGGAGACTGTGAGCACAAGGCTTTTTGCTACTCAAACCCTTGCAACCAATGCAACCAAAAAGGGGGAGAGTCAGTTAGGGAAAGCAAAGAGGAAGAGCATACTGAAAGAAAAGGAGACTGAGAAGGAAGAGGAGTTTGTGAAGGAGACTGAGAAGGAAGAGGAGTTTGTGAAAGGAGCCGACATTGATCAAGTGGGTGAAAGTCACAAAGACTTTCATATCACATATAAGAAGAGAAGGTTGAAGGAAAAGAAAAAGAACTCCAACTCGATGAGATGATCAAAATGGCGGATGCTACACATAGTAAATCAATGGACTCCATTATTGATCAACTGTATAGACAAGGGTTCGATACTGCACAGCTTGACTCAGAGATTAGGAGACTTGAAGTTGAAGAAATTAACTCAAGATGGGCAAGTTATGATGCATTAGAAAGAGAAAGACTAGAGATCATGATCAGATTCATTGCAAAGTACCTTGGGAGATCATTGATCGAGATTAAGTCATGGACCAGGGACAGTATCTTGGCAATAACCACCAAGATCTGTACGTCTGAAGCATACACTAAGGGATTGGTGATTGAAGCACTAAATGAGGCAGGTGCTGGGAATAGAAAGGAACTAGCAAAACACTCAAAAGCCTCACTCACTACAAGAATGCTAGTTCAACCTGCAAAACTTCCCACTTCAAAATCACCACTACCACAAACCACTAAACCAACTTCTTTACCCTCAAAACCAACAGCTGATGATGCACCCAAGAAGAAGAAGAGAAGGATGTTGAGGCTAGAAGAAGAAGAAGAAGAGGATGATGAGGAAGAAGATAGGCTGCCTCTTTCCGCAGTCCTAACTTTGCCTAAAGCCAAACCTATGCCCATCGCTCCCACCTCACAGATGGAAACTGTGAGAGTAAAGATAGAAGAAGAACAGCAGCAAAGGCTTCATGATGATGAGATGCTGAAAAGCATAGACAAAACTTATGCTGCTTCTTCATCAATAATCAGTATGAAGAAAGAAGCTCTGAGATTGTACACCCTTGCTAACACATTTCAATATCAAAAGGAAAAGGTGAGAATATGGCCTGATCCTAGGGTGGCTCATAGAATTGTGAAGAAAGACATTCCTGCAAGATACAAGGGCCAAGTAAAAAGGATCGTAGATGAAGAGATCACAGTGGTCCTGGTAGTATCACCCTGGGAAATTGTAGAAGATTTCAAGAAGGCCTATGAGACTAAACAGCCACCCCAAAAGATGTTAGAGAACAGAGTAATTAAAAAGGGGTTAGTCTACAAGAAGCTTGAGAACTTCAAACAAAATGAGCTCAGTCTGTTACTTGAAGGTACTCACCCAGATGAGTTTGCATACAGACAGATTACAACAGTTGAGCTCAAAAATGGCAAACAGGCTAAGTACATTTCAGAGCTGTATGGGCGTGAAGGATTGTTTGATGGTGAAGCTGAAAATCTTACCATGGAAGAACAAATTATGTTTCTTAGAGCATACACCAGAGAATCCTACAGGCTTATACATGGGAAGTGAGTCTCATGGATGGGGGAACAGCTCAGTGTCCAATTCCCCAATACAGAGCTCCCATCCATACATTGCCAACCAAATCATCAGAGACTCATTCCCAGGCCAGTGCTTATAATGGGTCATCTTCTCAACTGGTCAAGAAGGAAAAAGACCAACCATTCTGCCAATAATAAGTGGGACCTCAATAAAGTTAAAGGTTTTGGCTGCATTGGTTCAGGGGGAGTTTGTTGGACCAAAAGAACCAATGAGCCGGATCAGAAAAACCTTTAAGTCCCACAGACGTCACAACAACCGCTGAAGTCCACAACAGCTGAAGACAACAACTGATTACAAAGTCTGAAGACAAATGCTGAAGACAAAGTCTGAAGACACAAGTGCTGAAGACAAAGTGAAGACAAGTGCTGAAGACAAAGTCTGAAGACACAAGTGCTGAAGACAAAGTCTGAAGACACAAGTACTGAAGACCAAGTATCAGACGTTGTCATAACAGCTGAAGAGGACTTCTTTAGTAGTTGTGATGGTTTACTTTCAGTAGTTTTATGTTTTCAGTAGTTTTGTAAATTGACTGAAGAGCTTGTTCTTCAGTCGTTGTAGTTTCAGTAGTTTCCTATCAGTAGTTTTATATTTTGTACTTAGCACTCTGATATGTTCTTAGTAGTTGTGAACATTTCAGTAGTTTGTTAAGTGTTAGTTATTTTTGTAATAGATCTGCCAGTTGTCACTATCCCGTGATAACAGCAGTGATTGCACTCTATATAAGGAGTGTCAACCTTATTGTAATGGGGGAATGATTGAGCAGAAATATTTGTTATAATTGAAACATTCCTTGTCACAGAAATATATTCTCTCATATTTGTTTTTAATGCATACGAATATCAAATTCTTGCTACAATTTGTCTAATTCTTGATCTTATTCCGCTGCGTTACACTCTAATCCATCGAACTTGTGATCACTGATCCTGTCAATAGGAGAGATTCATCATTATTTGCTTTAGATAGAAAACATGAAACTTCTCCTGAGGGAGATATTTCTTGCAAGTCCATCTTGTACATGTTCCCCTTCCTAGGGTCTCCAAGCAAGATGTGCTCATGAGGAATGACCACCCCAGGCCTGAGAACAATGCACTCATGCTCAGTAAAGAGCATGTTATGACTCTGATCACAAAATTGGGATACACTCAGAAGATTGTACCCAAGCTCCTTGACAAAGTTTACCTTCTCAATGCTGAGCTTACCATTTGTGACCTTGCCCCTTCCAGTAATGTAACCTCCTGCATCTCCTCCAAAAGCAACTGGTCCTCCATCAATTCTTTCAAACTTTTGGAGTAGTGACCTATTGCCTGTCATGTGCCTGGAACAACCACTATCAATGATCCATACATTTCTGTTTGTCTTGAGCTGTCCCTGCACAAAAGAGATGAATAGTTATATTTGGAAACCCAAGCCTTATTGGTCTTGGGCTCATCAAAAGAAGTTGAAGACAATGCAACAGTAATTGATCCTATAGTCATGCTTGAAGGATCATTTGCTGATGTTGATGAACAACTTTCAGCCACTTGGTCTTTCTTTGACTTCCACACCACCTTTGGAAGCTTAGACTTGACCTTCAATACTTCGGAACATTTGATGACTTTGGAAGTTTTGATGACTAGCCCTTCGGAAGATCTTGCTTTTACTTCAACAGGCTTCAGTGCTTCGGAAGTATTCCTTTCTTTCGAGACCAAATTTTCTTCTTAAGGCAAGTTTCCACTTGTCTTCTTCTTCATTATGGAGCTTTCGAAGGAAACAGATTTTCCTTCCGAAGCATGCTTCTTCTTCTCCAAACTCTTATAAGTTTCTTTCTTGGTCATGAGGAGTACTCCCACACATAACACGGTCCATTTTCTTCCTTCTTGGAGTTCTTCTTTGTGAACTAGGCTGAACTTGATCACTTTCCTTCTCCATCTTCATCTTTGCAGATGCTATGGCAATTCTTGTGGGGTTAGAACTACCTTTGGAGCTGGATGGTTCAGGTTGTATAGCAGCAATGTGTTGATGCATGTATGTCCCTAGATCATGAGCTGTAATGTAATAAATCTTGTCTGTCTGATTATAATGTAATTGTATCAATTAATGAAATGATATGAATTGGTTGTTACTTGTGATGTTTAATATTTCATTAATAAGTTGTGATTAAATTGATTGGGTTTATGAATGTTTGAATGATTGCACATTATGTTATATTAATTAAAACATTCAAACTTAACTTAATGAAGTTCTCATGCGAATGGCCCATGCGAATGGACCACACGCATGAATAACTTCATACGATTGACTCAATCGCACGATTGAAACAGGAGACTGGATCAGTCGTATGATTGACACATAAGATTGACTCAATCGCACGACTGAACACTCAGTCGTGCGGATGAATCAACCGCATGGTTCAATCGCACGACTGAACCATACTTATGGCCCAGTCGCACGATTGAACAATACTAACCTATAAATAGACCCAATTCGTGGGAAAACGTAAGCATTCATCCCATTACGATTCCAGACGTACCCTAGCCGTCCAGAAGCCTCCCAAATCGTTCTCCAAGTTCACAGAACACATCAGATCGGTTCCTAATGATTTCTGAATTTGATTTCAATTCTTGATTGATTCATCGTGTGTTCTCACTGATTGGATCGCCAATCAAATAGGATTCCGCACTATTTGAGTTGGTTTAACACGCAATCACTAGGTATTTCGTTCAAATACCAGGTCCTAACAAGTGGTATCAGAGCATTGGCTCTTGATTTCGTGTTGATTCAATCAAGATTGCATAAAAGTTTGTGTTTTTGCACGAAAAACGCGATCTTTGGCATCAAAAGTGATCTTGGACGTTCCCTGCTCATCGAAGTTCAGTTTCTACGGACCTAGGCGATTAGGACTTGTGAAATTTCGAATTTTTACGGCTGAAACCCGTCAAACCTAGAAATTTTCGCAAAACAGCAGCTTCAGTCGCACGAGTGACCCATTCGCACGACTGGACTCCATTCGCATTGCTCATTCGCACGATTGGACCTAGTCGCACCTTCATTCGGCCGACTGAACAGTTCGTTCGCATAGCTCATACGCACCAGATTCATTCGCACGACTGAACCATTCGCCCTGTTCAGTCGCACGGTTGAACCAATCGCAGAGTTCATACGCACGATTAGACCATTCGCATCCTTCAGTCGCATCAGTTAAAGTTTATTTGATTAGATACTAAGTTTATTAGCCATGGAAGATCAGATGTCAGCCTTTACTGCTGGGAAGGACTCAAGGATTCAGAACCTGCTGTTGCTTGAGAGTGAGGTGGGTAATCACAATAAACCACCAAAGCTCTTGACTTTAGATGAGTTTCCCCACTGGAAACAACGTTTTGAGATCTACCTCAATGGAGTAGATCCTAATCTGTGGGAAGCTATAGAGGTCGGTTATAGTACACCGGTGGGAGCAGATGGAGTTAAGTTAACGTTAAGTGGGATGACCGACGCACAGAAAGTAAAGTACAATGCAGAGAAAAGGGTTTATGCATTGATCACTCAGTCTATCCCCAAAGACATATTCCACCAGTACTCAGAGAACAAGCAGTCCAAGAAACTGTGGGATGAGCTAGAGAAGAGATATGATGGGAATGCATCATTAAAGGCAATCAAGGCAAAGGAGTTAAAGAAGGAATTCGATAACTTCTCATCGATTGGTAACGAGAGTTTAGATGAAGTCATAGACAGATTCTACCACTTGATGAGCGAGTTGCATACACATGGAGTGGAAACGACTATGGAAGAGAAAGTAAGCAACTTCGCAGACGGATTGCCTGATAAGTGGGCTTCATTCGTGTCGAACCTTAGACAGAATGAAATGCTTATAAAGTTGGATATAAATGACTTCATTCTCAAGTTGCGTGAAGAAGCTCTTAGGATGAAGTATAGAGCTCAGAAGTCTGCGTACACACAAAATCCAGCTTTATACAACGCCACGCCTCAAGCTAAGACATCTGGAGCACCTCTCCAGACAGCATTTGTGTCTAGCTCGTCAGGTCCTTCACATGCTTCTCCTTCTGGATCAGACACGTCAGGGTCATCTTGTACCCACTATATTGGATCAGAAGCAAGTGCTACCAAATTGAAGACCGAGAACCTCGGTAATGTGACCGTAGAAGTAGCACGAGAGCATATGGATCTTCTAGCCGCAGTAGTTCATTCATATGATGGACTTGTTGCTGGGAAGATTGGAAACTGCCATCTGGCAGATGAAGGACTACGAGCAGGTAGATGAAATGGAGCTTGAAAGAATGGATATAATGTGGGCCTTAGCTAGCGCTGTCCGAAGGGCGAAGAAGTTTGTTAAAAAGACAGGACAGAATTTGATAGCTACTAAGGACACCACATTTGGCTTTGACAAGAGCAAAGTGACCTGCTTCAACTGTGGAGAGAAGGGGCACTTCAAGAGAGAATGTGTCAAGCCAAAGAAGACGGGTAATGGGAACCCGTTCTCATCTTTACTCGCCAAGACAAGCAAGCTTCCAGTTCTACTTCATCAAACAAGGACCCAAAAGCCTTGACTGCTCATGATGATGAAGGACAGGATTGGAGTTTTAGGTTTGTCTCACCAGAATCTAACATTGCCAGTGTTGAAGATATTGATGATGATTCTGCGAGTGAAGGTGATCTAGCAGTTGAGATAGCGATGTCACACAGTGAAGAAACAACTGCAGCTGAGGTCAGTTACAAGCCAAAGGAGGAGACTTCCACGTCAGAAACAGAAAAGTCAGAATCACCAGAACCAGAGACGTCTGATGCTGCGTTGATGGCTAACTCTTCTGAAACAACACAGGTAAGTACAACTGACCAAATGTTTAATAATCATGCTTGTTCTAACTGTGATATGTTTAGGAATAGCATTGATGAAAAATTTGCTAGGTTATTAGATCACAATGATAACTTAGTAAAAGATTTACAACTATGCACTGAGGCTAATAGAGTTCTAAAACAAAATGAGCATAGTTATAAAGAAAAGATAGACCTATTGACTAAACAACTTAGGGAAACCGAAGTAGTTGCCTTTAACCAAGCAAATGACATTAGGTACTATCTAAACTCCCTAGAGGACACTAAGAAGCAAAAGGCAGTTCTAGAAGTAGAAGTTAACTCCTTAAAACAGAAACTGCATAGTTGGACTAGTTCTTCACACATAGTTCAACACTTAGTGAGAGAAAGGAATAACGGGGAGGGATTAGGCTACAAAGTGGTTCCACCACCACCTGAGACCTTGATGAACACCAAGTCTAAACCAGTAAACAACAACCCCATCAAGGATCATGTGGTGACCACTCCTCTTGTTACTGATCCAGACACATCATGTTCATCTACTGAATCTGGACAGAAACAAAAGGAGGCCACTTCAAAGGCAAAGGGTAAATTGCCTTGTGTTAATCTGGAAAATGAATTTGAAAAAGTTAACTTAAAGTCAGGGTCAAACAGAGTCAAATCAGAACCTAAAAGGACTTCAAACGTTAATTTTTCACATGCTACAAGTCAAAAACCAGTTAACCAAAAAGTGGAACACGTTAAACAGGTTAAAACAGTTAAATTTGTTAAACCAGAGAAAACATCAAACATGCAAGAGTCAAAACCTAAAGTGATTGATGTTACTAAAGTGTCACGCATTTCTCCACAAAGAAAGTCTACTCATAAAGTTGATAGCAGATTATGCTACAACTGTGGAGAATGTGGACACATTGCTTCCTATTGTCCTTTCTATCAGACACCTAGGAAGAAGATTGATCTTCAGGACTCTAGACCTAGGTCTTCTAAGAGGAGTTCTCTAACTCCACCTAGAAGATCTAGTGAACCTAAAGTCCAACCTGTAAGCCAGACGACTGTTTATCATAAACAGGCATTGCACAAATCTGGCTTATGGAAAGAGAAGTCATCCTGTGTGTCTGATACTGATGACAAGAAGGAATCTGAGCTACCCTCACCCTCTAAAGGTCAATGGGTAGAGTTTATGATGTGTGATGCCTCTGGGAAACCCAAGACAGTAAAGGCTTGGGTTCCTAACCTAAACTAATACATTTACTTGATATGTGCAGGGTGTTCGGTATAGCGCTGAGACTAACACGTGGATTATAGACAGCGGAGCATCCAGGCACATGACAGGAAATAGAGCCCTTTTATCAAACGTCAAACAAATAAAAGGAGGGCATGTTTCCTTTGCAGGAAACAAGGGAGGATACATCACAGCACAGGGAGAAGTGGGAAATCAGAAAGTTAAGTTTGATAAGGTGAACTACGTTCAACAACTTCAGAATAACTTACTTTCTGTTTCCCAAATCTGCGATAAAGGATTTAAAGTCATCTTCGACAACAAGAAGTGTTACGTGCTGAAGAAAGACTACATGATCCCAGAGGACCAAGTTCTGATGACTGCTTCAAGATATAAGGACCTTTATGTCTTGGATCTGTCAACAGCTGCTCCAACGGATCATGAGGTTCAGTGCTTTCTATCTAAAGCTACTGAGAAGGACTCAATCTCCTGGCATAGGAGAATGGGACACATTAGTCAAAGGAAGATGAATCATTGATTCAGAAGGATTTAGTGAGAGGAGTAAATGTCAAGAACTTCCAACTTCCTGACTTTTGTGTAGCTTGCAAGAAAGGCAAACAGACAAAGAAGTCTCATAAGGAAAAGAAAGTTCATTCAATAGAACTTCCTCTTGAACTTCTTCACATGGATCTGTTTGGTCCAGTCAGTACAAGGAGCATTGCAGGCGATTTGTACTGTTTTGTGGTCACTGATGACTACTCAAGGTTCACTTGGGTAATGTTTCTGAAATCCAAATCAGAAACATTTGAGTCATTCAAGGAATTAGTCACCACTCTGGAATCTCTCTACAAGCTAAAAGTTAGACAAGTACGCTCAGACAACGGGACAGAATTCAAGAATCAATGGATGGAGGCATACTGCAAGGAAAAGGGAATTGTTCATCAATTCACTTCAGCCTACACGCCTCAGATGAATGGTGTTGCTGAGAGGAAAAATAGAAGCTTGATAGAGACTGCACGGACTATGCTGGCTGACTCGAAACTGCCTATCCAATTCTGGAATGAGGCAGTAGCAAATGCATGTTATACACTGAATCGAGTCCTAATAGTCAAGCGCCACGGAAAGACATGTTATGAGCTACTACAAAGACGCAAACCGAATTTGGAGTATCTTGAACCTTTTGGCGCGCCGTGTACACTTCTGAAGAAGACACAAGAAGGAAAATTCAGCGAGAAGGCAGATGAAGGAATCTTTCTAGGATACAACATACCGAATAAGCGAGTTTACAATAACTCAACGGGTCTTGTAGAAGTGTGGTGTAATGTCGACGTTCAGAGATATACCACGCCACCTACAGGCAAAGGACCTGCCTACTTCTTCGATTATGATGGATTCTTCAAATCCTTCAACATACCTCTCTCTCCCTCGGATGATGAGTTAGCTACTAGGATGATGTATGATATTCTGAATACACCATCTAGCACACAGGGAGAATCATCTACTCAGTCAGGGGGAGTAGTCGATGAAAGTGACTCCTCTCTGAAGATGAAACTGAAGCAGATGACCAGAACAGTCAGGAGGAACAGGTTCCAGTTCCTGAAAGTCCACAAGCATCTACGAGTGATGCACCTTCGACTTCAGAACCTCAAACTCCAACTACCTCAGATGCAGAACCAAATGTTCATAATCTTGGCTCTGAGGTAGCTGTTCCTACTACTCCAGGATCACGACTAAACGTCTATCATCCACTTGACAATGTTATTGGGGATGTCAGATCAGGAGTACAAACCCGAAATCAGTTATACTCAGCTGATTACGCCTCGGTTATGGAGAAAGGATACATTCATGATGGTGCTTATCGATGTTTTGTCTCGCAGGTTGAGCCAAAATATGTCAGTGAGGCACTAAATGATGAGGCGTGGGTGAGTGCCATGCAAGAAGAACTTCTGCAGTTTAAGAAGTTAGGTGTATGGACTCTGGTTGATAGACCTAAAGGTGCTAAAGTCATTGGCACTAAATGGGTACTAAAATGCAAGAAGGATGACCAAGGGGTCATTATCAGGAACAAAGCTCGACTGGTGGTTCAAGGTTTTCGCCAAGTCGAGGGAATTGACTATAATGAGGTGTTTGCACCCGTGGCAAGGATGGAAGCTATTCGTATCTTCCTTGCCTATGCATCGTACATGAAGATCAAAGTCTACCAATTAGATGTAAAGAGTGCATTCCTTCATGGGGAAATCAGGGAAACAGTCTATGTAAGTCAACCCGAGGGTTTTGAGGATCCTTATCATCGGGATAGAGTTTACAAGCTCGACAAAGCTTTATATGGGCTTCATCAAGCTCCTCGAGCTTGGTATGAGAAACTCTCAACTCATCTTGTGAAACACGGCTTTCGCAGGGGAGTAATTGACTGTACACTGTTTATTAAAGAAAAGGATGGCGACCTACTGCTTGTACAGATATATGTTGATGACATAATCTTCGGGTCAAAGAACGAAGAGTTATGTAAAGAGTTTGAAGCAGTAATGAAGAAAGAGTTTGAGATGAGTGCTATGGGGGAGATGAAGTTCTTTCTCGGGTTACAGGTGGATCAAACACCTAATGGAATCTTTCTACATCAGACCAAGTATGTAGGAGACATTCTCAGTCGCTTTGACATGGAGAATGCTTCTGCTGCTGGGACTCCACTTGCTACAATCATGATATAGCACCTGATGAGAATGGAGATCTAGTAGATGCCACTATGTACCGAGGAATGATCGGATCCCTCATGTATCTCACTGCCTCAAGACCTGATATTATGTATGCTACATGTCTATGTTCAAGATATCAGGCTAAACCAAAGGTCAACCATCTGATCGGGGTCAAGAGGATTTTTCGTTATCTGAAGGGTACACCCACACTTGGATTGTGGTATCCTCATGATGATGACTTTGAGCTTACCGCGTATAGTGACTCGGATTACGGGGGCTGCAAGATGAACTACAAGTCTACATCAGCAGGGTGTCAATTCTTTGGGAGAAGATTAGTTACCTGGCAGTGTAAGAAGCAGACATCGGTTGCATTGTCAACCTGTGAAGCCGAATATGTTGCTGCTGCAAGTTGCTGTTCACAAATCATCTGGATTCAACAGCAAATGCGGGATTACGGTTTAAAATTCTCATCTACTCCTATTTTTGTTGATAACTCTGCTGCAATTGCAGTAACTAAAAATCCGGTCCAACATCCTAAGACCAAACACATCGGTATTAAATACCATTTCATAAGAGATTGCTTTGAAAAGAACTTAATTGATGTGGTTAAAATTAATACTGATTTTCAACGCGCTGACCTCTATACTAAAGCCTTTGATAAACCACGTTTTCAATATTTATTAGAGGTCAACGGCGTTAAAAAGAAAAGTGAGGTAATTCCTGATGATGACAATGTGTAGTCCGATGTAGTTAGTTAAATTTATTTTATTTCATTTGATTTGTCTAATTGATTTTAATTTTATTTAAACTCATGTTATTTTGCTGTTTATTAAAATCCTAAAATAATTAAACCATAAATGATTTCAGTATTTTAGGGGGAGAATATGTCAGCAAGTTAACATTAAAAAAAAAAAAAAAAAAAGAGGGAGAAGGAGTAACTAGTGAAATAAGGTAGATTGTGTCTGTGATACCGATTCAATACCTTTGGAAAATGATAGTACACAGGAACAAATCAAGAGGGACTTTAAAACTTAAGTTTTAGAAAGATGCAAAAGTTCAAAGTATAAATCTGTGTAATCTAAGCAATACAAAAAGGGAAGATGATAGAAAACTGGCAACTCCTAAGGTGACACAAAGAAAGTAGACTTAGAGGCTGCTAGACCATATATGATATGTTGGTAGATTCAACACAATAGACAAATAGACCTGATTGGTGATCTCAAGATCAAACTAAGTTGTTCAACTGACTGTGGGCTTCCATCTTATCACTGGTTAACACAATCAACAATATTCCAATAAGGGGTAATGAGCAATTAAACGCCACAAATGTGTGCGGATGACCATAATTAGAGCAAAGCAAGAAAAAAATTGAAAGACAAATGCAATAAAGCTAATGACTTGTTGTTGGTGCATTTTGTGCAAAATAAAATAAGCTGCTCTAACAAGGAGATAGGTTGTGTGCCTCTCTGCTGTGCGATGGCACTGACCTGAGGATAAGCATAACCTAGATATTCTAGAATTCATTGTTGTTTGCCGCCTCTCTGCTGTGCGATGGCACTGACCTGAGGACAGGCTTCTCTTTGAAAGATCTAAGAATAGTCTCTTCTTGTAATAATACCCGTAGACCGCTCAAAAGCTCCTGAGGAATGTTGATTACCATATAAGTGTGGGATCCACAAATGTCAGTTGAAATAATTAAACCTAAATAAGTCACCAGTCTGTGTCAAAAGTCTGTGTATGGATTTCAGTGGACAAACATACTGACAATCATTGTGGCTACATTCTCAAAGGTTCAAATCAATGTGAAAATCTAAGAGTTTCAGTATGATTTCCTTATGTTGCTAACGACTCTGGATGAACACCGAGAACTTGAGCATCAAAAGGTTTAATAACTAGTCCCAAATGATTTGAATTGCCTGTATGATTCCAAAATTCGAATTGGTCCAGATATGATCAATCTAAGTTGAAGCTATCTATTCCCGAACCAAATCCCGTAGATATCAATCTCTGGATTTATCTCTCACAAAAAGCCAAAAATATGTCTGTTTATGTAATTAGTTTAAAGTCTTAAATTAGTTAGTCGTTTTAAGTTTTAATTTGAGTCAAGTGTCGGGCTACATCAGGAAAATCAGAAGGAATCAACTCACTAAAAGGGTCATGTCTGAGATGACCATATGTGCTTTGAAAGATTAAATTAGTCACGTCTGAGGTGACAAAGTATTTTTAAAAGGGTCACGTCTGAGGTGACCAAAGTGGTTAAAAGGATCACGTCTGAGGTGATCAAAGTGTTTTCAAGATAAAAGGATCATGTCTGAGATGATCAAAGGCTCATAATGTTAATTTAATTAATCAAAAATAGTTCAAATGTAAATTGGTAAAAATGGCAGAAAATTAACTAAGTATGACCCATTCGCACGAATGGACCATACGTATGGGCTAACCATACGAATGAAGTCCATTCGCACGAATGAACTATGAGTATGGACCATCCAACCGAATGGACCATACGATTAGTCCAGTCGGAGGATTAAGTGCGAACGAGTGAGTCAGTCGCACGACTGAACTTCAGTCGGACGACTGGAGAAGGGCGACTGATCCAATCGCACGACTGAGTCCCACTCGCACGACTGAAAGGTGCGTATGAACTCAGTCGCACGATTGGAACTAGGGTTAGTATAAATAGAAGAGGAGTCGGTCGCAGACACTCATCACCCTCAAAGAAACCCTAATTCGCACGACTAAAGTCACTCTGCCAAAATTTCGTTTGATCTCCTTAAAACCTTCGTTTCTTGCATACTGATCATTTACTTCGACTCTACAGGTAATTTGTGACAAAGAAACATCAACACATCGTTCAAATTGACTCTGAATCGGGATAATCAGACCCGATAGAAAACTACGACCTGTGTGACAAAAAGACCTAACTAAATGACTCAAATTAATGAAATTAAAGATGTTAGGTGTTACACAAATGGGTTGCGAGTCTAATAAACCAAAACACGAAGTCTAAAACTCAAAGTTGGTGAAAAAGCAAATTTGAATTGACCGGACAGGAGGTCATACGACTGGACAAGCGGATGAACTTCAGTCGCACGACTGAAGGGAGCGATTCACTTAACCGCACGACTGAACCATGCGAATGAGACTCAGTCGCACGACTGGTGTAACCGCATAAGAGTACATGCGCATGAGTCCAGTCGCACACTCAGTCGTGCGCATGAGGTCATTCGCACGTCTGAAGTTCAATCGCACGACTCAGTCGCACGACTGTCTTCAGTCGTACAACCTCAATCGCATGAAAGAGAGTTTTTATTCAAAGTCTAAGTGTTTCATTATACCCTTAGCCAACGGAACTAATGTTTATATTATTATGTGTTACAGATGGCGAGTCGATGGAACATGAGCACCAAGCACAACATATGTGCTCACCTGGATTTGACATCCAGGAACGCAGCTGACTTCACAGGCATTATTACATTTCTGCTGAGATCCAGGATCGCTCATGCTATATCTACTCCATGTACACCATACAGATCAGTGCAGCAGGCCTTCTGGGAAGGCGCGTCTGTTGATAGATCCACTAAGCCTCATTGCATCAGGAGTTCGATTTTTGGTGAGGCTATCACTATATCAGAGGAGGATCTGAGGATTGTACTACAGTTTGGGGATGATGCTGATTGTCCTACTCGTCTACACCCCCTCACTGTTAGAGGATGTTTCATGAGAGCCAAGTACTCTGGGGACATCAATGCTGGGGTACTCAACAAGAGTAACCTCTGTCCCCAGTTTAAGTACCTTGCGCACGTGCTGCTAAAGTGTATAGCTTCCAGGAAGGGAGGTTTTGATGAGCTCTCCGACCAGATCCAGAACGCGTATGCTGCGTTGGTGCTGAACCACCCGTTCAGCTTCTCCAAGATGATATTCACCTACCTGGTGGAGAACATCGAGGGGAAAGGGAAGGAAGGCTTCTGTATGTACCCCAGATTTATACAGATGATCATTGACCAGAAGCTTCCCTCCCTGCCAAAGGAGAAGGAGGATGCTGTTGTTCTTGAGGTTATGGACGACACTACACTCGGCCGGATGAAGGTATACAGGGGGAAGCAGGTGAAGCCCCCTGTTAGGAGGCTGTTTGGGCATCTGGCCCGTGCTGATTATGTGGCGCCAGCCAAGAGAAAGTGGCGCCACGATGACAGTGATTCGGATGTTGAGCACATTGCTATACCAGAGACTGACTCTGATGATGATGATAGCGGCGACGCCGGGGATGATATGCCTGCTCCATCTAGAGGCACTGATTCAGACGTTATTCCCCCGGGGTCAGCCACTGCCGGAGAGGTCTCTGAGATGGCCGGTTTCCATCAAGAGTTTGTGGCTGGTGATCTAGAGGAGGAGGAGTCAGATGAGGAGCCCCTCACCAGGACTGTGGGAAGTAAAGTTGTTCCCACAGACCACGGGCTTAGGGTGGTTGGTGAACACCCTCGGGACTCCTCAGAGAGAGAGACTGACCCGAACTATGTTCCGGGCTCAGTGGGCAGAGCTGCAGGGGGAGCATCCACTTCCACCGGGACTAGGAGGAAGCGGATGGCTCAACCCCATGGTTTGAAGAAGAAGAAGCGTCGCCTGACCTTCGTCACTACTGCTGCCACTACTTCCGCCACCACAGCTACCACTACCACCACCACTGACATACCACCCATCACCACAGCCACCACATCCACTACTCCCACTACCACATCCACCACCTTACCTACCACCACTGTATCCTTCCCATCCACCACCAGACCATTCACTCCTACATCACCAACATCAGCCCACCGACCCATATTCACCACTGCCACTGCCACCACCACCACACATCATGCTGGACCTTCAGCCCAGCCTTCACATGCTTATGGATTCACTCTACCTCACATCGGGGTAGAGGAGCAGCTCTCAGCGCTTAACCGTATGGTGATGCGTCTGCTGGCTGCAGATGAGGAGAAGGCGGCGCAGATCCGCCAGCTGACCGACCTGACTGCTGCCCAGTCTCAGCAAATGGCAGAGCAGGCTCGGGTGATCGACCAGCAGAGAGTCGAGGTGTCCCAACTCCAGGACCTGCAGGCTCAGTCCGTCAAACGTATAGAGGAGTTGGAGACGACCAACAAGACTATTATGCTGAGGCTAAAGGGGTCGAAGGATGAGCCCCTGAAGCTAAAGGAAGGTGACGGGGATGATGGAGATGGTGATGATGAAGAAGATGATGATGATGAGGAAGATAATGATGATGAGGAGACTGAAGAAGACAGGACAGAAGGACGTGATGATGATGACGAAGCAGAAGGAGGGGATGCGGCTGCATCGACCTCTGCTTCTACAAGAGCGGAGATCTAAGCATCGACAGGACCAGTCATCCACTACTTCTGCACCTCCGAGCGACACGCCCCAGATTCAAGACAAAAGTACTGATTAGATGTCTTATGTATTTATTTATTTTGTACTTGAATCATGTTATGAAAAACAAGTGTGTTAAATGTTTATATATATTAAGTTAATATAAGTCTGTTTGATTAATTACTAATGGTTTATGTGTTGAATGTTTATATCAAACAGATCCAAACTTTCAAAGGGATGAGTTTGACTTTGCTCCCCTTCAAATGGTCAAGACTCAATTAACCATGATTCTTGACCTACAAGGGATAGTGAGACGGTCTGTGAGTTATACCCCTGAAGAAGGGGAAATAATTCATGACCTGTCTGATGAGCAACTGGCAGAGATGTTCAGACTCAATCCCGATGAAATAGTCAAGGACGCTCCAACAGTTGATTCAACCAGTGATGAGGAACTTAATGACATTGATGAAGTTGAGGTTGAAGACATTACTGCAGAAGAGTACCCTCAGTATGCTGACGCCGAGGGAAATGTAGTGCCCAATCTGGGTGAATCCCTAGTCAGTGATACTTTTGAGGTACTAGACAAGATGGAGCAGGAAACGGAAAAGACTGAAGGAACAGCCCAAGCCTCCAATGCAGACGTAGATATTCGCAAGGCTGAGTGGGCTGCCTGTTTTGAAGAAGTAAGAGCCCAGCGTGCTGCACCAAAGAGAGATGCCTACACCAAACTCTACAGAGTCAAGAAACACCATAAGGTGTCAGGCAGGATTATCTCATGGGCTTATTTTGATGACCTTAACGCGTATGCAGTTAAGAGGGAGCGGGGCATAGAGTACTTCAGGTTTCCACATGATCTGAAGACTCTACCTGGTTTTGAGCTCAACCAGCTGGCTAAACTAAAGCTGCTGTATGCTGACCCAAGAAAGATGTCAGGCTGGTTTGAGGCTGCCCTGAAGAAGGAGTACCACACCCGATGGGTTAACTTCAGACCACAACAGCCTACGAGGTATATAAGAAGGTCTGAGGTTGATGCCATTACGGGCAAACCAAAGATTGTGCTGAAGTGGAGTCCTCCGCGCACTATGTCAAGAATCCCTCTCAGGGAAATGCCACAGGACTTCACTCCAAACTTCAAATGGTGGTACTATGATTGGAGAACCGCTGAAGCTGTCATAGTGTTGAATAAAGAGGGCCAAATGGATACTATCAGGGTATTTGACCCAATGTGGTTAACCAACTTGTCTGCTAATGATGTCTACACATTATACAAGTGGCCACTGTTCTATGACACACAAGACATTGTACAAGCCCTCCAGTTCCAAAATGTTATACGACTTTGCTTTGCGTTCGAGATACACGCAGGAGTCACTAAAGAGGAGAAGTACAAAAAGTATAAGGAGGTGATGCAGAAGACAAGAGATTAGATAGATCTAGGTCCAAGGGGGAGTTTGTTGATGCATGTATGTCCCTAGATCATGAGCTGTAATGTAATAAATCTTGTCTGTCTGATTATAATGTAATTGTATCAATTAATGAAATGATATGAATTGGTTGTTACTTGTGATGTTTAATATTTCATTAATAAGTTGTGATTAAATTGATTGGGATTATGAATGTTTGAATGATTGCACATTATGTTATATTAATTAAAACATTCAAACTTAACTTAATGAAGTTCTCATGCGAATGGCCCATGCGAATGGACCACACGCATGAATAACTTCATACGATTGACTCAATCGCACGATTGAAACAGGAGACTGGATCAGTCGTATGATTGACACATAAGATTGACTCAATCGCACGACTGAACACTCAGTCGTGCGGATGAATCGACCGCATGGTTCAATCGCACGACTGAACCATACTTATGGCCCAATCGCACGATTGAACAATACTAACCTATAAATAGACCCAATTCGTGGGAAAACGTAAGCATTCATCCCATTACGATTCCAGACGTACCCTAGCCGTCCAGAAGCCTCCCAAATCGTTCTCCAAGTTCACAGAACACATCAGATCGGTTCCTAATCGATTTCTGAATTTGATTTCAATTCTTGATTGATTCATCGTGTGTTCTCACTGATTGGATCGCCAATCAAATAGGATTCCGCACTATTTGAGTTGGTTTAACACGCAATCACTAGGTATTTCGTTCAAATACCAGGTCCTAACACAATGCACAACTGATCAACCTTCTTCTTGATGATGGGATGATTTGGACATGAACTTGAACTCTTATTGATGGAGTTCAAGTTTGTATCTTCAGCCTTTACCACTTCAAATCCTGCAGAGAAGAAGACTTGTTTTTGTGCAGAATTGAAGGTGGCCTTGATCTCTTGAGCCTTTTTTGACTTTCTTTTGGCCTTCCTGATCAAGTTCTTTCTTCTTGACTTGGTCATCCCAACAGCTTTGCTCTCCTTAGAGGGATGGTGACCCTTCTTAGAATGCTCTTCTTCACTCTTCTCATAGCCATTCTCCACCATCTCCTCTTCATCCTCTTCAGTCAAAGGATCTATGAGGGGAACTTCATCTTCACAAGTTCCAAACCTTGGAGATCTTATAGACAAGATTGTGTGTGGAGGAGCTATCTCACAAGATCCTAGTCCCTACTTATTTTGATAACAAACTTTTGCATGCAAGGATGAAGATATTATGTTCTTGACGGTCTCTTCTTCAAGAACACATTTTTTGCCTTGGCTTTGCTCATCACAAGCTCAGCCTGGCATTCAGTTAATTTAGTAATGAGATCTTTGA
The DNA here is from genome assembly GCA_025215565.1 of Flaveria ramosissima. Classification (NCBI taxonomy): domain Eukaryota; kingdom Viridiplantae; phylum Streptophyta; class Magnoliopsida; order Asterales; family Asteraceae; genus Flaveria; species Flaveria ramosissima. Next base: position 13,639,358 of record CM046032.1, on the reverse strand, counting down.
TCTGAGTCTTGTAGTTTGTATGCTCATGTTTAAGAGTTGAAATGGTTTTCTCTATGTCCTCTATCTTTAGTTTATAATCATTTTCAGGTCTTTTAAAATAAGCTTTTAAAATATTTAAGGACTCAAGGTCAGATCTCATTTCTAAATTATAGGACCTGTATCTATTGACTTCAGCAATGCATTCAGGAGTACAAAGATGTTCCAATACCTTGGCTTCATCGTGGTCTGCCATGAGTGCTTGGTTTGGAGATGTATCTTCAACTTGAAAGCTCCAGTCAAAGCCTCCTTCTTCAACAGTAACTGCAGCTTGCTGTTTTGGCTTCTCATTCTGGGGGGCTTTCTCAGTGTAGTTAGGTCTGGTTTGTGCTTGGCCACCATTTGTCCTTGGTGCCTTACACTCTCTTGCAAAGTGTCCCATCTGGTTACAGTTGTAACACTTTACTTTGCTTTTGTCGTACCCAAACATTCCATTGGCTGCATTGCTTGGAAACTTTCTCCCTGACCTCTTGTAGAACTTCTTGGCTCTGTGAGTGAGAAGAGCCATTTGCTGGACTATCTCCATGTACTCCAGATCATCTGGATGGATACAGTCCAAATCTTCAAGAGTGAAGAGAAAGTTGCCTGAAGTTTCATCAGCAGAGACAAAAGCATGAGAAGAACTTGTCTCTTGAAAGGACTTCCTTGAGTGTAGCTTTCCCTTGGAGTCTCTTGGAAGGTGATGAAAGGGCCCTTTTATGAGTTATCAGGGAAGCATATAAGATGATGCTGTGGTTCAATGCTTTCCCTTTCAACCACATGGAGGGTTAAACTCAGTTGATTGCTGGAGTTATCAGATGAGTTTTGCATGTTCATCTCCATCTGGTATTCACTAAGAATACCATACAACTCTGTGAGAGTAAGAGTCTTAAGGTTCTCAGTCCTCTTGATAACAACATAATAATGTGTCCATTGTCTAGGAAGAGAGGTCATAAACTTCCTTACAATGTCCCTGTTCTCAAGAGTTACTCCAACATCCATTAGAGTATCCACAATCTCAACGTACCTGAAGTATTGTTGAGTCATGGTTTCACCTGCCCTGAAGGTGAAGTTTTCAAACTGCTGCTTCAGGAGATCCTTTTGTTGAAATCTGCCTTCTGTTGTGACTACCTCCATCTTGTGTTCCTCAATCCGAGCTTTAATCTAGTAATCAAACACAAACACACACACACACACACAGTTAGTTTCACATGGGCAATCAAAGCCCTAAGTTTAATTCAAGTATCTACATCGATTGGATGTTCACTTTGGATTGAATTCGATTTACGGTTTATGTGGAATAGGAGATTTTTCTAATTAATGTTTTTAAAAATTTTGGGTGGATCTATAAGAGATTCGGGCTTTAGCCCAACTGGTAACTTGCAAAGATCATATACAACCGAGGTCTCGGGTTCGACCCCGAACACCCTCAATATTTTTTTAAAAGTTTTTTTATTTATTAAATTACAGGAATTAACATTATTTTTATGAAATTAAACAAAAATTATTATTGTTGATCAAATTTATCCCATAAATTAACAAATAAATCTTTGTAAGTTTTACACTATAAAATCTTATATTTTATTTAAAAACAAATAGTTTAAAAATATAAAAACTATGACAAAAGTTATCTAGAAGTTTATTTCTTTTATTACCTTATAAAATAGTTTTTAAATCAAATAATTTATTTAATAACTTATTTAAATAATCATTTAATCAATGGATTATTTTGGTCAAGTCTATTTACCTAATTATTAAGTTAATTATTTTTTTACACTTTAATACTCAATTGTTATTTATTAATTATTATAAATTGAAAATTATTCAATTTCCTAATAAATTATTACCATTTCCAACCAGTTATTTAACCAAATTAGTTTATTTTATTTAAATCAATGATATAATTAGTTGCCTTATTTCATATAGCTCAATTATCAAAAACCCCAAATTCTTATAATTAACCCTAGATCTTCGTCGAATAATCTCTTGTACTTAATCGTTTATAACTTAACCTTGGAACATACACGATTAGGTAGTTCGTAAAGGAATCGTTGGAGCAATCTAGTTCTGATTATTGTTATATAAAGATCATCTTATATCATGTGAGTTTTCCATACCCCTTTTTATTTTATTTCACACATTTTGGGGTGAAACATGTTAATCGTATAAATGTACACTTGTAAAACCTCTTGATACTTTTAATGCACCAGCAATTCATTTTTTAAACTTGTCATGGTTATTTGAGATATTTGTGAGCCTTATACGATAGACATCTTGTAGAAATAATCATTAACTATTGCTAGCCTACCGAAGTCATAGATCTATGGGCTTTATAAGCCTATTTGGTGCTAAAGCCAAGGTTATTGCCGGCTCCGGATGACGTATTCTTGTTCATCATGGGGACCAAGTACACTTAGCTAATCGTATATCTTATTGTGGCCTATTTTGTCAAGGTTTGATTGTATCATTATGCTATCTATATTCTTGCATTATTTCTTAACCTATGACATGAATTGGCTTATTAAAAATTGTTTATATGTATGTATAAATCATGGAAACTCACCAACACCAAATGTTGACCTTATTTTTAACATGTTTCAGGGAATGCCCAAGCTTAATTGTTGATCTTGAAGATAGGACACATCTAGGATTGGACCTAGAAATAATAAAGACTTATTTGCAGGACCGATGAAGGATATGCACTTACAACACAACAACACAATGAGGAGAGTTGCTTAGAACACTTAACATATCAAATAGGGAACTGGTTAACTTGTTAATGAAAGATGCTAAGAACACAAGTAAATGTGAGACAGAACAAGATTGCAAACAACACAAGTATTTGGTTTTCAAGAATGCTGTATATTGCTTCTCAAGTTCTATTACAAGTTACAAAGCATCGATAGAAAGTTACAAGTACTTGAGATACTTTATACTACATCCTACAGCCGGCCATACTTTGAAGGCCAGCTGGATACAATTGACTAGACAACTACAAAATCAAATGTAGAGTCAAAAGGAAGATCTGCCTTTTGACTTGTGACTATGACATGCCATAGCTCACATCCTAATATATTACAAAAAGGATAAAAGTACATAAAGTAGAAAGCATGGACTCAAGACCTCAATGTACAGTTGCCAAAAGGATGGACCTTTCACCAACTCATGTAAGTTGGTGACTTTAGAGAGTAGCAGCGGAGAGATGGTCCAGCTTTATGGTAAAGTACATCAGCTAAAGGAATATCTCTAAAAGTCTTCAGAAGAAATCTGTCTTCACTCTTTGGCTTCAGAAGACTTCACTTTTGGCTTCAGAAGATGTTGGTCTTGGCTTTGGAAGATTTTACACTTAGAATATTTCTAGTGCATGGTGTAAAACTTCTGAAGCATTTCTACTTCTTTTATTTAGTGCATGCTTGTAGAGAGACTTTGGATGTTTTGGTTGCATCGGACTTATAGGAATCCTTACAAACTCCCCCTAGGCTGATGCTACCAAAACATTTAGAAGATCTTCAGATATTTGTAGTCTTCAAGACAATGATGACCATACCCTTCTTCATCAGATGGTCAGGATCACTTAGACTCTCATAATATCTTCTCATCTCAAAGAGATCATGCAGAGCTAAGTTGATTATGTCTTTCCATGTATAGACATTCTCAACACCTCGATCTCTGATCACATGCCATCTCTCTGGATTAGTAGTGAAGGTTCAGGATAAGATGGGTGTCTCAGCTGCAAGAGGAGCCATTTGAATTGGAGTTGATTGGGCTGCCTCTTCATTCACTTCCTCAGGTTGATCATACTCAGCCTGAGGTGTAGAGGTGGATGATTCAGGCTTCTTCTTCTTAGACTTTGGTTTGGAAGCCATCATCTTCTTCCTCTTAGAAGACTCTAACTGAGAAGGCTGGTCTGTAGCACCTTGTTGATCATCCTTGTCTTTCTCATTTGGTGTGCCTCCCTCACAGGTTCAGAAGGAGAGGGATTTTGACCCTGCTGTGGATCAGAAGATGAAGCTTACTGAGGCTCAGTAGGAGGTCCAGGTTGTGTTGTCTCAGGTTGTTCAACCATAACCTCCACTTCAGGTGGGATTTGACTTGGAGGAGAGTATAAGTCAATCAGCTCTCCACTCTTGATCTTCTGCTTGATTACCTTGATATGCACATCCATTGTGGATAGAGACATAGGGCCAAGTCTCCTTTCGGAGAATCCATACAGCTTCAAGAAGCTCATCATCCTTTGTCTGTTAGCAGACTTCTTCATACTCTTTTGGATGATAGCTCTTGACTTTGCAGCATCTTCCATCATCTTTCTTTTGGTTGCCTTTTGTTCTTTGAGTACTTGAAGTTCAAGTTGTTTGAGATACTCAAACTCAATGTACTCAAAGGACAAGGGAAGAAGTGCAGATGCCTGGTAGAGACCTGTGGCACTCAGGTAGTTGATCATGTTTTGCCTATATGTTTCCTTGTCTACTTGATGTTCTTGTGTAGCAGCCACATCCTCTTGCACAGGACTTTCCTGAACTGGGGAGAGAGTTGGAGCATGCTTGTATAATCTTTTCTATCTCTTCTCCTCTTTGAATTAGAGAAGTAATCTTGCATCCTATTCTTCCTTCATCTCTCTTGACACTTCCATGTCAACCAGTTCATTTAATTGCTCTAAGGGGAGAGATATAATCTCATCTATGTCATAGTTCTTGGTCTGTAGGTAAATAATCCTGACTGCCCTCAACTCATCTTCTGAGTGTTTGGTCTGGGGGCAACCCTGATTGCAGCTTGCATAAAGCGTGAAGACCAAGATGAACTTTCTCCCCTTAGCTTCCTCTTCCTCTCTCTCTCTTCCTTCTCAATCTCCTCAGGAGTCAAAATCCTTTTCCCTTTGTCACCCACAGACCTTTGTGACTCAGGGTGGAGAGAGGTTTGGCCTTCATTGCTTGGTGTAGCATCCAAGCTCTGGCCAGAGAGAGGTTGTGAGATACCTTCACCAGCAGATGTTTCACTGAGGGAATGAATTTCTGAAGTAGTTGTTGGTGTGACAGGGCTCTCAGGCTCTATCACGGGGCCTTCAGCCAAGGTTTTCCCTTTGAAGCTAATCTTAGGGTCTGCCTCAGCATCTAGTTTACCAATGACATTACCTTATTTCCTTTGTCTCCTTCTAAGGCTGAACTCTTTAGTAATTCTATCTTGAATCCTGAGTGCTAACCTGTCAGCTTGTCCTGATTTGCTTGGTTTGACAAGTGGCATGTTGATTAGGTCAAGACCTTATAGTAGTCCAAAGTCTGAAAATTGAACACTTCTTGCTGCCCTTGAACTCTGTGAAGAATGAGGGCTCTTCTATCAGCATCATACCTCCACCCAATAATGTAGTTTGAAGTTCCTTGAGGTGGAGATGACACAGCCCTTGGAATGCCTTCCTCAAAGAGACACCTAATGACAGAGTCTATAATGTCCACATTAATGTGAACTTGAGGAAGTTGCTGAGTATGCATAGTTGCAAGTGAGGATGGTGAATCCTCAATGTCCATACTCCCTGAAGAACTCCTAGGTTCTGTGACGGTAATGATTTTCTCCCCCTTTTTGGTAGCATCACCCTCTTGCATAGGTGAGCTAGAGGTTAGGTCAATCACATTCACAAGTTCTTGTGTTCCTGGTTGAGCTCCTCTTAAAGGTCTCCCTGCCAGTTTTTCCCTGAGATAAGATATCTCAAGTTGCTGATCATTGACCCTATTATGCAGGGTAGTCACCTGAGATTCAAGATGACTAACCTTAGAGACTAAATAGGAGCATGTTTTTAACAGTTTTTGCACCTTTAGTCTCAGATTCCCCTCTTCTTCATCAGAAGAATCATTGAGGGATGAGATGATTGGACCAAAGTCCTCTCTCTCACCACCAGCCTCAGGTTCTTGGCTGCTAGATTTCCTCTGCATATTGACATTCTCAGTTGAGGTGTCAATGGACTGAGTTGCCATGGTTGAGGTCTTAATGATGTAATCACTTGCAGAAATGAGAGCCTCTTCCATATGGATATCCTGAACAGGTTCAGAAGTATCCACCTCAGTTATAGGTGACTGATGTGGGCTAGACAAATAAGACTCAGGAGTACTCATCTCTCTTTGAGTAGGGGAAGAGTAGAGAGACTCATGGTACCCACTGAAACCTATGTCTTCATTAGTATAGAATGAGAGGTTGGAATGGGTTGATTTAAGTCTAAAGGCTGGGGATGGTTACTGTCACCTGAAGGTTGTTCAGTTGAGTGTTGAGACTCAGAGTGAAGGCTTAAGGCAGTTGGGCTTGTGAGCTCAACAAGGTGAGCATGAGGAACCTAAGCCCTGATTGTTGAAGAGATGGCAGTGGTTTCCTCCTCAAGGGAATTGGGAGCTCTAGTGTCCACTTCCTCCTGTGTGGGTGAGTATATGGGGGTCTGCACAGACTCAATAGCTTGAGCAGGGGTTCGTTTGGATTTTCTTTAGTAGGTGAGGGTGACTTGGGGCCTTTTTGGTGGTTGGGAGGTAGAAGGTGTGGGTTCAACACTAACTTGTGTTGCTAGGTTGTCACCTTGAGCAATGAGCTCTAACATTTTTGGGACAAGGGCTGTTTCTACCCTTGAGAAGCCTACAATTGGCTTCTTCATAATTTTAAATGTCGGGCTTCATCTTTCCCAATTTAAGAATATTATCTCTTTCCCTCAACTGTGAGCCCAGTTCACAGTTGAGAATGTGTTGAACATATCTAGGAAACATATAATACTCTAAGTAGTCCAAGTTTGCAAGCAAATTTGTATAAACAAATTGAGTGTATCTGAACTTGACCCCTTGAACCATTCCATGTACTAGGAAGGAGAGATCCTCAGGTATCTGGTCCCGCCCTCCATGCTTGTTTGACAAGATATGGATAACCACATGAAGCAGGTATTTCCTCTGGGATGAGACCTTCCCTTTCCTGAAGGTCTTTACAGAGAAATCTCCCTCATAGCCTATCTGCACAAAGGAATGATTTACAGCTTCCTTTGGGAAGGACAACTCACCTTCTTCATCATTCAGCTACAAGTGAGTGTTTATGATGGCCGGAGTGATGAAGATTGTCCTCCCTTGCACTTTGGCAGACAGTGCCTTCTCCCCATCCATAATGACCTCTTGGCAGGTCTTCTAAAATTCAAGCAGATGATCCTCATAGAGAGTAGGATCAATGGTTAGGGAGGTGAAGTAGTTTGATAGAGCTAAGAAACGGCAAATCTCTAAGAAACTTTCATCTTTCTCAGAGCTTAACAGAGCAACTTGGTTATGTTGCCTGTGAAGTTGCATGGAGAAATCTGGGTTGTTTCTGAGGTTTAGGTTGGCCATTTTAGAAGCTTAAGGATGAAGAAAGATAAAGAACAAAAGGCGGTTTGGGAAATAGGTTTAAGGAATAATGTAATTGAGGAAGATAGAGAAAGAGGGGGGAACCGTTAGGCAGTTATGTGAAAAGGATTTAAGACAAAGTTAATGAAGAGGATAAACTTTGAAATCTGGATGTCGGTCCCACCTCTGAAAAGTAGTTTACTTTGGCCCAAAAAGTAGTTTTCTTGGAAGTCGTGACATCTTCCGAAGGTTATTTGCTTCGGAAGTTCTGAAGAAAAAGCTTCCGAAGGCAAATTGGCTTCGGAAGATATTTCCAAGGTTTTTGAGAATTTTGCTTCAGAAGAGAATTTACACTCAGAGATTTTTATTCTAAGAAGAATAAATACTTCCAAAGGTAAATTGCTTTTGGAAGAAACTTGTTCTTTGAAAACATACAAAGTACTTAAGTTGATTTTAAGCTTCAGAAGATATTTTAGAAATTTCTTCCGAAGGTAAAATCACTGAAGCAATTATTTGTTTACTAAGACATAAACTTCTTCCGAAGGTCTTTTTGAATCTTCCGAAGAGATCAAGATTTTCAAAAATCTAAGAAAAAGTCTTTTGGAAAGATTTTCTTCAAAAGAAAATAATGGCTGATGAAGGTGATATAATAGACAACTTAGAACACATAGGTTTTATAAATAAATATGATTAAGTTTTAAGAAAAGCTATTCAAAGTTAATCATCCCAATAGCTGATACAAGATATTTAAATCTCTGCTCATCAAAAGCATTGGTGAACAGATCAGCATATTGTTCATTTGTGTTAACTTTGACTAGTTTGATTAATCCCTTTTCAAAGTTATCTGTAATCAAATGATACCTGATATTAATATGCTTTGTCCTTGAGTGCTACACAGGGTTCTCTGTGATGGAGATAGCACTATTTTTGTCCAGCATCTGATTTTGAATCCAAACCACTGAGCACAACAACTTGCAGCAGCAATGTATTCAGCCTCAGCAGTTGATGCAGACACACAGGAGTGTTTCTTGCATTGCCAAGAGACTACTCTTCCACCAAGAAATTGACATCCCCTTGATGTAGACTTTGTAGTCATGTTGCAACCACCATAGTCACTATCCGTATAAGCATACAGATTAAAGTCAGAATTCTTTGGATACCAAAGGCCAAGTGATGGAGCTCCTTTGAGATATCTTAAAATTCTTTTGACAGTGACCAGGTGTGACATTTTGAGGTTGGCTTGATATCTTGCACAAATGCATGTAGCAAACATGATATCTAGCCTGCTAGCTGTGAGGTACATAAGAGACCCAATCATTGCCCTATAGAGATGTTCATCAACACACTCCACCTCAAGATCAGGTCCAAGGGAGTGATTTCTGGCTATGGGTGTCTTAGCAACCTTACAATCAGTCATGTTAAACCTTTTAAGTATGTCCTGTACATACTTTGACTGACTTATGAAGATGCCATTGTCAACTTGCTTCACTTGAATTCCTAGAAAGAAATTGAGTTCCCCCATGGCACTCATTTCAAACCTGTCCTTCATCAGCTTCTCAAAGTCTTTGTAGAGCTTTGGATTAGTTGACCCAAAGATAAGGTCATCTACATATACTTGAACTAGCATTATGTCATTTCTTGTTCCTTTGATGAAGAGAGTTCCATCTATAGTACCTTTTTTGTAGCCATGTTGACAGAGATACTGAGATAGAGTCTCATACCACTTTCTTGGTGCTTGGTGCAGCCCATAAAGAGGTTTATCAAGCCTGCAGACATAATCAGAATGATCAGGATCTGCAAACCCAGGTGGTTGTCTGACATACACCTCTTCATCAATCACCCCATAAAGAAAAGCACACTTGACATCAAGTTGGTAGACCTTGAAATTCTTGGATGCAGCAAAAGCTAGGAATATTCTAACAGCTTCAAGTCTTGCCACAGGAGCAAAAACATCTGTATAGTCAATTCCTTCTTCTTGAGTATATCCTTGAACAACTAGTCTTGCCTTGTTTTTGATGACAAGTCCTCTATCATCCTTCTTGTTCCTAAAAACCTATTTGGTTTCTATGGTAGTCTTCCCTTGAGGAAGAGGACATAGGTTCCAAGCCTTTTGCCTTTTGAATTGAAGCAACTCCTCTTGCATAGCTTCAACCCAACTTCCGTCCTTTAGAGCCTCATCAATTTTATTTGGCTCTATCTGGGACAAAAAACAAGAGTGAAGACAAACTTTTGCTTCATGGGTTTGTCCTCTTGTTCTCACCCCTGAATCAACATCTCCAATGATGTTTGTGGTAGGATGAGACTTGTGGATCCTTAGCCGAGGGATCATAGCAAGTTGCTTAGACAGATCTAGATTTGAAAATTTTTGATCTGGCAAAGAGGATTCATCCTCCACATCAGCACACTTATCAAGATTGACTTGATCCAATGAGTGTGTGACATCATTGATGGTGTCTTCAATGTAGTGGTTATTAGCATCAAGAAATTCTTGATCACTTTCACCACCACCATTTTCTCCAACATTTGAAGCTCCTTCTTTTGAGTTTTTTGCCTCTAAGCTGGAATTTGAAGGCATCCCAGAAGCATCAGCAGGATTTGTCATTGATGTGCTGGTAGAAGCTTCATTTGCAGGAATAGTTACCACTGGAGCTGAAGATGTGTAACTTAAAGGTCTTCTGAGCTCAAATCTTGGGTCAGGATCACTTGTTGGTAATATATTTGTAGATCCTGAAACATTCTCACAAGATTTGTTAAAACAGTTAGTAACTAAATCAAGATCAAATAGCCAATTCGGACAAGAACCTTTTACACTGGGAGTGTGCTAATTGAAAGTCACATTGGCTGACTCCTCAACTACTCTAGTTCTAAGATTGTATACTCTATAAGCTTTAGCTTGAGAAGAGTATCCAATAATGTGTCTATTATCTGATTTCTCAGCAAACTTGGCAATTTGATCCTTGGTATTCAAAATGGAGCAAGGACATCCAAATGACCTGAGAAAACCAATGAAAGGTTTTATCTTGTGCCAAAGTTCATAAGGAGTCTTACCATGTGTCTTAACCACTAAAACTCTATTTTGCACATAGCAAGTAGTGTTCACTGCCTCTGCCCAGATGGTGATGGGCTGTTTAGAGTCACACAACATAGTTCTTGCAGCTTCAATTAGTGTCCCGTTTCTCCTCTTAGCAACACCATTTTGCTGAGGAGTCCTGGGAGCACTATATTGTCTTGTAATACCTTTTTCATCACAAAATGTATCAAGGATTTGATTCTTGAATTCAGTTCCTTGATCACATCTTATGGTTTTGACCTTGTGATCACATTGATTCTCAATCTTTAAGATGAAATTCTTCAGAATCTCAAGAGTCTCATCCTTAGTTCTAAGAAAGAAGACCCAAGTGAATCTTGTAAAATCATCTGTGATCACCAAACAATAAGAGTTCCTTCCTAGACTCATTACGCTGGTGGGGCCAAAGAGATCCATATGTAATAAGTGTAAGGGATTAATGAGGGAGTTTCTTTCCTTTGGCTTGTGAGATACCTTGTGTTGCTTCCCTTTTAGGCATGCAACAAAGTGGTCATCACTTGTAAACTCTTTCTTTGGTATTCCAATTACCAAATAATTTTTAATTAATTTATTCATGTTTTTAAAGTTTACATGGCACATTCTTTTATGCCATAGGAGAGATTCATCATTATTTGCTTTAGATAGAAAACATGAAACTTCTCCTGAGGGAGATATTTCTTGCAAGTCCATCTTGTACATGCTCCCTTTCCTAGGGTCTCCAAGCAAGATGTGCTCATGAGGAATGACCACCCCAGGCCTGAGAATAATGCACTCATGCTCAGTAAAGAGCATGTATGACTCTGATCACAAAATTGGGATACACTCAGAAGATTGTACCCAAGCTCCTTGACAAAGTTTACCTTCTCAATGCTGAGCTTACCATTTGTGACCTTGCCCCTTCCAGTAATGTAACCTCCTGCATCTCCTCCAAAAGCAACTGGTCCTCCATCAATTCTTTCAAACTTTTGGAGTAGTGACCTATTGCCTGTCATGTGCCTGGAACAACCACTATCAATGATCCATACATTTCTGTTTGTCTTGAGCTGTCCCTGCACAAAAGAGATGAATAGTTACATTTGGAAACCCAAGCCTCATTGGTCTTGGGCTCATCAAAAGAAGTTGAAGACAATGCAACAGTAATTGATCCTATAGTCATGCTTGAAGGATCATTTGCTGATGTTGATGAACAACTTTCAGCCACTTGGTCTTTCTTTGACTTCCACACCACCTTTGGAAGCTTAGACTTGACCTTCAATACTTCGGAACTTTTGATGACTTTGGAAGTTTTGATGACTAGCCCTTCGGAAGATCTTGCTTTTACTTCAACAGGCTTCAGTGCTTCGGAAGTATTCCTTTCTTTCGAGACCAAATTTTCTTCTTAAGGCAAGTTTCCACTTGTCTTCTTCTTCATTATGGAGCTTTCGAAGGAAACATATTTTCCTTCCGAAGCATGCTTCTTCTTCTCCAAACTCTTATAAGTTTCTTTCTTGGTCATGAGGAGTACTCCCACACATAACACAGTCCATTTTCTTCCTTCTTGGAGTTCTTCTTTGTGAACTAGGCTGAACTTGATCACTTTCCTTCTCCATCTTCATCTTTGCAGATGCTATGGCAATTCTTGTGGGGTTAGAACTACCTTTGGAGCTGGATGGTTCAGGTTGTATAGCAGGAATGCACAACTGATCAACCTTCTTCTTGATGATGGGATGATTTGGACATGAACTTGAACTCTTATTGATGGAGTTCAAGTTTGTATCTTCAGCCTTTACCACTTCAAATCCTGCAGAGAAGAAGACTTGTTTTTGTGTAGAATTGAAGGTGGCCTTGATCTCTTGAGCCTTTTTGGACTTTCTTTTGGCCTTCCTGATCAAGTTCTTTCTTCTTGACTTGGTCATCCCAACAGCTTTGCTCTCCTTAGAGGGATGGTGACCCTTCTTAGAATGCTCTTCTTCACTCTTCTCACAGCCATTCTCCACCATCTCCTCTTCATCCTCTTCAGTCAAAGGATCTATGAGGGGAACCTCATCTTCACAAGTTCCAAACCTTGGAGATCTTATAGACAAGATTGTGTGTGGAGGAGCTATCTCACAAGATCCTAGTCCCTACTTATTTTGATAACAAACTTTTGCATGCAAGGATGAAGATATTATGTTCTTGAAGGTCTCTTCTTCAAGAACACATTTTTTGTCTTGGCTTTGCTGATCACAAGCTCAGCCTGGCATTCAGTTAATTTAGTAATGAGATCTTTGATCTGAGTCTTGTAGTTTGTATGCTCATGTTTAAGAGTTGAAATGGTTTTCTCTATGTCCTCTATCTTTAGTTTATAATCATTTTCAGCTCTTTTAAAATAAGCTTTTAAAATATTTAAGGACTCAAGGTCAGATCTCATTTCTAAATTATAGGACCTGTATCTATTGACTTTAGCAATGCATTCAGGAGTACAAAGATGTTCCAATACCTTGGCTTCATCGTGGTCTGCCATGAGTGCTTGGTTTGGAGATGCATCTTCTACTTGAAAGCTCCAGTCAAAGCCTCCTTCTTCAACAGTAACTGCAGCTTGCTGCTTTGGCTTCTCATTCTGGGGGGCTTTCTCAGTGTAGTTAGGTCTGGTTTGTGCTTGGCCACCATTTGTCCTTGGTGCCTTACACTCTCTTGCAAAGTGTCCCATCTGGTTACAGTTGTAACACTTTACTTTGCTTTTGTCGTACCCAAACTTTCCATTGGCTGCATTGCTTGGAAACTTTCTCCCTGACCTCTTGTAGAACTTCTTGGCTCTGTGAGTGAGAAGAGCCATTTGCTGGACTATCTCCATGTACTCCAGATCATCTGGATGGATACAGTCCAAATCTTCAAGAGTGAAGAGAAAGTTGCCTGAAGTTTCATCAGCAGAGACAAAAGCATGAGAAGAACTTGTCTCTTGGAAAGGACTTCCTTGAGTGTAGCTTTCCCTTGGAGTCTCTTGGAAGGTGATGAAAGGGCCCTTTTATGAGTTGTCAGGGAAGCATGTAAGATGATGCTGTGGTTCAATGCTTTCCCTTTCAACCACATGGAGGGCTGAACTCAGTTGATTGCTGGAGTTATCAGATGAGTTTTGCATGTTCATCTCCATCTGGTATCCACTAAGAATACCATACAACTTTGTGAGAGTAAGAGTCTTAAGGTTCTCAGTCCTCTTGATAACAACATAATAATGTGTCCATTGTCTAGGAAGAGAGGTCATAAACTTCCTTACAATGTCCATGTTCTCAAGAGTTACTCCAACATCCATTAGAGTATCCACAATCTCAACAAACCTGAAGTATTGTTGAGTCATGGTTTCACCTGCCTTGAAGGTGAAGTTTTCAAACTGCTGCTTCAGGATATCCTTTTTGTTCTCTTTTGCTTCAGTAGACCCCTCATACATCAGCTTCAGTGCTTCCCATGGTTGCTTGGCAGTTTTGCACTTCTCGAAGCCTCTGTAGATGGAGTTTGGAAGAGCAGTTTGAAGGGCTGTCATGGCTTTCTGATCAATCTCTATTCTCTTTCTATCTGCTTCAGAGTAATCAGCCACAGCCTTAGGAATCATACCACCGGTAGTAGAAGTGGTGCTTGGTATGTAAGGTCCTTCAACAACAGAGTCCCACATCCTGGAGTCTTGAGACTTGATGAAGCCTTCCATTCTTTGACACCAAGTATAAAAGTCTTCAAGAGTGATCAGTGGAGACTTTTTCATAGTTCCAGTTTCCATATCAGCTTTGGTTATAACTGCCATTTGAGTTGTTAAGTATTTTGTGTGTGTGAGGGATCTTAAGATGCAGAGATCTTATATCAAGAGCCTGAAAAGCTCTGATACCAAATGCAGGACCAGTGAAGGGTATGCACTTACAACACAATAACACAATGAGGAGAGTTGCTTGGAACACTTAACAGATCAAATAGGGAACTGGTTAACATGTTAATGAAAGATGCTAAGAACACAACTAAATGTGAGACAGAACAAGATTGCAAACAACACAAGTATTTGGTTTTCAAGAATGCTATATATTGCTTCTCAAGTTCTATTACAAGTTACAAAGCATCGATAGAAAGTTACAAGTACTTGAGTTACTTTATACTGCATCCTACAACTAGCCATACTACAAAATCAAATGTACAGTCAAAAGGCAGATCTGCCTATTGACTTGTGACTATGACATGCCATAGCTCACATCCTAATATATTACCAAAAAGATAAAAGTACATAAAGTAGAAGCATGGACTCAAGACCTCAATGTATAGTTACCAAAAGCAGGGACCTTTCACCAACTCATGTAAGTTGGTGACTTTACAGAGTAGTAGCGGAAAGGTGGTCCAACTTTATGGTATAGTACATCAGATAAAGGCATATCTATAAAAGTCCTCGGAAGAAATCTATCTTCACTCTTTGGCTTCGGAAGACTTTGTCTTTAAAGCTTCGGAAGACTTCACTTTTGGCTTCGGAGGATGTTGGTCTTGGCTTCGGAAGATTTTACACTTAGAATATTTTTAGTGCATGGTGTAAAACTTCCAAAGCATTTCTACTTCTGTTCTTTAGTGCATGCTTGCAGAGAGACTTTGGATGTTTTGGCTGCATCAGACTTATAGGATTCCTTATATTATTATTAATTTGGAATGCTTGAACTTGTTGTTATGTTTTGAAAGTTTATTTGGGACTTTATGGTTGTAATGTTACAATAATAACCCATGCTTAATTATATTTACACTTGATGGTATTGTAATGTGGCTTTGAACAATCTTAACACTCACATGTTAGCGTTTCTGCCGTTAAGGTTGGGGTGTGACAGTCCAGCCGGTAACAACCAATGAGATGGAAATCCTGACATAGCCGCTATTATTGCCCAACAATGTAACATCCGCTATTTTTTTTTCAAGTTAAAACCAATCTTTAAGTTCTACTATAAAATTATAATAATAATTACAATAGACTAGATGCATTAAAATTTGCAATTTATATTGTGAATTATACATTTGTTAATTTCTAAATAATTTGTAATAATTTATGATTTATAAATTTTTTTTCATAAAGATATAAGGTGAATAATCATTTTACAATTAATAATTAAATGGAAAAGTCTTATTTTAATTTATAATGTTATAAAATAAATTTTAATAAACTTATAAAGCTTTATTAGTAATCATGGATTTAAATTATTTAGTAAAAATAAATAATTAAATTATAAAGTTTACAAGTGTTATGAAAGCTAAAAAATTATTAAATCAATAAATAATCTAAGCTATTATTTGAATTTATTTTTATAAGTCAAGGGTTTAATATGTAATTTCTAAAACTTAATATAAAAGCTTCTAGCATAAAATAGCAATAATAGATATTACAGGGACCTAAGTGTAATTATTTTAAAATTTCAAACCCACCGTCGCCCTATTCCCGTTTTTCCGGCCACCATCTCTGGCCATAGCTCCGACGACATTCTTTACTCTTAAACGCTTAATTAAAACGCGATTAAACCAAATCTTAACTATTGTATGCGGTTTCGAACTTAAAACCATGTTTAATTGCGTTTATTCGACCATTAACGCAAGAAACCAAAACTGAAAGCGTCAATTCAAAACCTTAACTCGAAAATCTTGTAACTGTTCAAATTACATCTGCGTGATTGATGGGAAACGTTCTAATCGATCCATTAAACCTTTATGTCTCACCAATTTCTCATATAATGCACCTCCAACTGATTTCAATCACCATCGGTCAACAATCGTATCTGTGACCTGCAACTTGACGGTGATCAATGTTCGAAGCTCTATTAAATCAAATTGACAGAGGGCTTTTGCTTGTCATTGTTCTTTGAATCTACCTGCAAAGTTAATTTGATTATCGTCAATGTTTGTATATTGAATAAAATTCAACGTAGTCGCGACTACCTTTGTTCTTGTTCTACCTGTTTGGGCATCTATCCAGGTAATTAAAACCACACTCACATTAGGTTTCATTCTAGGATCAAAAGCCCCAAGTTTGATTTCATTAACAATCACGAATTGGAGTTCAATTGGAATCAAATCGAAGTTAGGGTTCTTGAGGTTTGGGGAATTTAAGTAATCAGTTTTTTAAACATTATAAAAGAGATTTTAACAAGACTTGGCCTTATAGCCCATTGGTAAAACGCATTGATCATACACATGGGGTCCCGGGTTCGAACCCGGGAACCCTCAAGTTATTTTTTTATTATTAGTTTTTTTATTCATTTTAAACTTTATAAATTCTTAATATATTAGTTAATCAAAATAAAATTATTATTGTTAATTACAATTATTCTAGAAGTTACTAGCTTGATTTCTACAATTTTTTTAATAAAATAATACTTTAATTTCATGGTTTCAAATTTATAAAAAAAAACTATGACAAGAGTTATTTAAAAGTTTGTCTTTTATGGTTTTCTTTAAATCAAATGAGTTATAACTTCTTTAAATAATTGATTATTTAATTTTGATCAAATCAATAATTGATTATCAAAATTAATTTCAAATGTTTTAAAAACTTATGATTTTTTTAATTTAATTACTTTAAAGAATAACAAGGATTATAAAAAAATATTATTAATTATTTAATGTAAATTAAATATTATAAACCTATCATAGTTCAAATGTAGATTATTTTAAAATATTATAAATCTATACGATAAGTACATTATTATTTAAATAATCATTTAAATAATTAGTTATTCATCTATTCATTTAACCATGTTATATCATAATTAGTGTATAAATTTATTCCTTACATTATTACTTAAATTCTTGAAATATTTAAGATGATATAGTTTACTATTATTCTTTATTTAAGACTTTGATATTATAAGACCCTTATAAGAAATCAATATAAAATTATTTTAAATAATTTTGCAAGTCATTCAATTATCTTTACCAAAGGTTAGATAGATAATTATTAAATTAATTATTCTTTTCACACATCATAGTTAATGTTATTAATTTATTGAATTGTTTTTATCATTCTTTATCATTTTCAATCTTAATTGATCTATACCATTTTTATTGAACCAAAATATAATCGATGCTAATCGACCCAATTATTAAAACCCCCAAGTTCCAATTGAAACCCCAATTCGTATTTAGTCGTTAATCTTATCATCATTCTAACTCCAAGACACCAAATCTTAGCTCGAATCGTGAAGAAATTGTTGGAATCATCTTATCTTCTTATTATTATCTGAAGTGCAACTTATAGCACGTGAGTATTTCTATACCCCTTTTTCATATTTTCACACTTTGGGGTGAAACATGTTATCTTATAATCGTTGCACTTGTAAAACGTTTGATTCTTGTAAACTTATGGCAATTCACTTGTATGTTGTGGTTAGTTGATCTTAGTAATTACCATGTAATGTCGATTATATGTACAAACATTAACTATTGCTAGCCTAGTGACGTCATAGATCTATGGGCCTGATAAGTCTGCTTGGTTGATCCAAGTACACTTAGCTAATCGTATAAACTTGTAAACATTTGAGACTTGTAAAACTATGTCAAGGTTTGATTGTGCGTTCTTTCTTACATCCCTAGTTACTTCGTTCTCTAATTTACAACATGAATTGCCATCTTTTATATACTTATGTATTGAAAACTATAAAAATCTCATCAACTTTCAAAGTTGACCCATTATTTTTAACATGTTTCAGGTTTGATACTTGTGGATTATCTTCGTGCTCATATAGGACTTGGACTTAGATAAATTAAACCTTTTATGTTGTTTTATATTTTTTTGTGTATTGTAATTACTTAATTGACTTGTATTGTTCAATGAGAAATGATAATTAATACTATTACAACTTATTTAATTCCATGTGCTATGAGCAATCGTCTCCCATTCGTCCGCCCCGATGATTCCGTCATCGGTCGGGGTGTGACAGATTGGTATCAGAGCCATGGTTATAGGGATTTAGGTTATTAGAAATGGAATGACCTAGACTATAACTAAGTACCTTTACACATGAGTCCTCTCATGTATTTTATTTTCTTAGATAGGATTATATGTGCCTTATGTGTTTATACTTGATTATGTGATTATATGCCTTATGTGTTTATGCTTATACCTTGAATCTTATCAATGCACACACGAACCATTATATTCTAAGGCATTATGTGCCTAAATCAAATGGTTTTTAAAACGATCTTTGAATCTTTATTCGTGGTTTTCAAGTCTCGTCAAAGTCTATGTCCTACAACTTGAAACATGTAAGCTGGAAGAGTGGGATGCCTGTATCTCGAGGTGTTCTGTCTAGGAAAGGTATTCATATGAATCCAAATCAACCGATGGATCCGTTTACCTTACCTGGGGTCCCTTGGGGTGAGTGTCCGCTTATAGGTACGCATGTCTTCATTAAGGTTGTAGTTGACCTAACACTTTGATAAGTCAACATAATGTTTTTTGGTTTGTAAACCGAACGTTACACTCGAAACATCTTGTTATTTTGACTCGTTTCTTCATTGATTTTTGTTTCCCTTGAATCTTAAACTCATTATCCCAAATCTCTTAACGACCCTTAATAATCTTTCTGAATGTCTTCCCCTCAAAACCGCACTTACCCTGAAAACCTATTACAACGATGCTCTCATTTTAAATTGAGTCCTTAATCTTAACAAAAATGATCCTTATATCAACGTTAAACTAATGAAACTTTGAAAACCTCAACGAAATAGTAAACAAGAGTTGATCATTTAAGAACCCCGTTAAAGTTATTTGCTTGAGAAGCTCTTATGAAATCCATATTCCATCCGAAAGCATCCTAAACTTATCTCCGAGTCTCGTGTCACACTAATACTTAGTGTTTCCCGCGTGACAAAACCTTCCCGAATGTCTTGAACCATTTAAGATACAAACGTTTATCAATTAAACATTCTAGATTAATAATCTTGTACCCTTTGCCAAGGAACACATGAAATCGTGAATTAAGAAACTTAACAAACTTAAGTCTATCAAAATGTCATAACTAAACATGCTGAGTTTAAACGCTTTCAAGAGTTTACGTGCAAATGTGAAATCGAATCCAAGTCTCCTTATGTTCTTGAAATTAGTCCTCTAGTGAATAAAATTTCTGGACGAAATTTCTTAAAGTAGGGGAGACTGTAACATCCGCTATTTTTTTCAAGTTAAAACCCAATCTTTAAGTTCTACTATAAAATTTTAATAATAATTACAATAGACCAAATGCATTAAAATTTGCAATTTATATTGTGAATTATATATTTCTTAATTTCTAAATAATTTGTAATAATTTATGATTTATAAACAATTTTTTTCATAAAGGTATAAGGTGAATAATCATTTTAAAATAAATAATTAAATGGAAAAACCTAATTATAATTTATAAAGTTATAAAATAAAATTTTAATAAACTAATAAAGCTCTATTAGTAATCATGGATTTAAATTATTTAGTAAAAATAAATAATTAAATTATAAAGTTTACAAGTGTTCTGAAAGCTAAAAAATTAATAAATCAATAACTAATCTAAGCTATTATTTGAAGTTTTTTTTATAAGTCAAGGGTTTAAAATGTAATTTCTGAAACTTAATATAAAAGCTACTAGCATAAAATAGCAATAATAGATATTACAGGGACCTAAGTGTAATTATTATAAAATTTCAAACCCACCGTCGCCCCATTTCCGTTTATCCGGCCACCATCTCCGGTCATAGCTCCAGCGACATTCTTTACTCTTAAACGCTTAATTAACACGCGATTGAACCAAATCTTAACTATCGTATGTCGGTTTCGAATTTAAAACCATGTTTAATTGCATTTATTCGACCATTAACGCAAGAAACCAAAACCGAAAGCGTCAATTCAAAACCTTAACTTGATAATCTTGTAGCTGTTCAAATTACATCTGTGTGATTGAGGGAAAACGTTCTAATCGATCCATTCAACCTTTATGTCTCACCAATTTCACATATAATGCACCTCCAACTGATTTCAATCATAATCGGTCAGCAATCGTATCTGTGACCTGAAGCTCTATTAAACCAAATTGACATAGGGCTTTTGCTTGTCATTGTTCTTTGAATCTACCTGCAAAGTTAATTTGATTATCGTCAATGTTTGTATATTGAATCGAATTCAACGTAGTCGCGACTACCTTTGTTCTTGTTCTACCCGTTTGGGCATCTATCCAGGTAAATACAACCACACTCACATTAGGTTTCATTCTGGGATCAAAAGCCCCAAGTTTGATTGCATTAACAATCACGAATTGGAGTTCAATTGGAATCAAATCGAAGTTAGGGTATTGAGGTTTGGGGAATTTAAGTAATTAATTTTTTAAACATTATAAAAGAGATTTTAACAAGACTTGGCCTTATAGCCCATTGGTAAAACGCATTGATCATACACATGGGGTCCCGGGTTCGCACCCGGTAACCCCCAAGTTATTTTTTTATTATTAGTTTTTTTTATTCATTTTAACTTTATAAATTCTTAATATATTACTTAATCAAAATAAAATTATTATTGATAATTACAATTATTCTAGAAGTTACTAACTTGATTTCTAAATTTTTTTTAATAAAATAATACTTTAATTTAATGGTTTCAATTTTATAAAAAAAACTATGACAAGAGTTATTTAAAAGTTTGTCTTTTATGGGTTTCTTTAAATCAGATGAGTTATAACTTTTTTAAATAATTGATTATTTAATTTTGATCAAATCAATAATTGATTATCAAAATTAATTTTAAAGGTTTTAAAAACTTATGATTTTGAATTTAAATACTTTAAAGAATAACAAGGATTATAAAAAATATTATTAATTATTTTATGTAAATTAATATTATAAACCTATCATTGTTCAAATGTAGATTATTTTGAAATATTATAAATCTATATGAGAAGTAAATAATTATTTAAATAATCATTTGAATAATTAGCTATTCATCTATTCATTTAACCATGTTATATCATAATTAGTTTATAAATTTATTCCTTACACTATTACTTAAATTCTTGAAATATATAAGATGATATAGTTTACTATTAGTTTTTATTTAAGACTTTGATATTATAAGACCCTTATAAGAAATCAATATAAAATGATTTTAAATAATTTTGCAAGTCATTTAATTATATTTACCAAAGGTTAGATAGATAATTATTAAATTAATTATTCTTTTCACACATCATAGTTAATGTTATTAATTTATTGAATCATTTTTATCGTTCTTTATCATTTTCAATCTTAACTAATCTATACCATTTTTATTGAACCAAAATATAATCGATTCTAATTGACCCAATTATTAAAACCCCCAAATTCCAATCGAAACCCCAATTCGTATTTAGTCGTTAATCTTATCATCATTCCAACTCCAAGACACCAAATCTTAGGTCGAATCGTGAAGAAATCGTTGGAATCATCTTATCTTCTTCTTATTATTATCTAGAGTGCAACTTATAGCATGTGAGTATTTCTATACCCCTTTTTCATATTTTCACACTTTGGGGTGAAACATGTTATCTTATAATCGTTTCACTTGTAAAACGTTTGATTCTTGTAAACTTATGGCAATTCACTTGTATGTTGTGGTTAGTTGATCTTAGTAATTACCATGTAATGTCGATTATATGTACAATCATTAACTATTGCTAGCCTGGCGACGTCATAGATCTATGGGCCTGACAAGCCTGCTTGGTTGATCCAAGTACACTTAGCTAATCGTATATACTTGTAAACGTTTGAGACTTGTAAAAATATGTCATGGTTTGATTCTGCATTCTGTCTTACATCCCTAGTTACTTTGTTCTCTAACTTACAACATGAATTGCCATCTTTTATATACTTATGTATTGAAAACTATGGAAATCTTACCAACTTTCAAAGTTGACCCTTAATTTTTAACATGTTTTAGGTTTGATACTTGTGGATTATCATTGTGCTCATATAGGACTTGGTCTTAGATAAATTAAACCTTTTATGTTGTTGTATATTTTTTTGTGTATTGTAATTACTTAATTGACTTGTATTGTTCAATGAGAAATGATAATTAATACTATTACAACTTATTTAATTCCATGTGCTATGAGTAATCGTCTCCCATTCGTCCGTCCCGATGATTCCGCCGTCGGTCGGGGTGTGACAAACAACTAGCTGAATTAATCCCTACTATTGTTATGCAAGTGAGTAACAATATATTATTAAATGGAGGCAGTATGGGCTGAGGAAACGAGAATGGTAATGGGAATGAAGAGAACCACGGTGATCATGGAGGTGAAGAAGGAGCGAATGAAGATGATGTGTTAACATGTGCTAGGAATGAGGGTAATGAATATGTTGCTGGAAATGGTATTGGGGGTAGGGTTGGTTGCACTTACAAGGAGTTCATGACTTGTAAACCGAAGGAGTTTGATGGAAAAGGTGGAGCCATTGCTTTGACCCATTGGATTGAGAAGATGGTATCTGTGATGGACATCAACAATTATGCTGAAAATCAAAAAGTGAAGTATGCTACCTGTTGGGGAAAGCGATAACATGGTGGAACACCCAAGTTCAGGCTCGAGGTAGGGAGGCAGCAATGGCCATGACTTAGGTAGAATATAAAGCTTTGGCAACTGAAGAGTACTGTTCTATGAACGATATGCAGAAATTTGAAGACGAATTCTGGAACCATTCAATGGTAGGGTCGGGTCATGCTGCTTATACCGACCGATTTCATGAATTGGCAAGGTTGGTGCCACACCTAGTGACACCAGAATCAAAGCGGATTGAGCGTTACATCTGGGGTTTTGCAGGACCGGTGAAGGGTATGCACTTACAACACAACAACACAAAGAAGAGAGTCGCTTAGAACACTTAACATATCAAATAGGGAACTGGTTAACTTGTTAATGAAAGATGCTAAGAACACAAGTAAAAGTGAGACAGAACAAGATTGCAAACAACACAAGTATTTGGTTTTCAAGAATTTTGTATATTGCTTCTCAAATTCTATTACAAGTTACAAAGCATCGATGGAAAGTTACAAGTACTTGAGATACTTTATACTACATCCTACAGCCGGCCATACAAGCCAGCTGGATACAATTGACTAGACAACGACAAAATCAAATGTAAAGTCAAAAGGCATATATGAATTTTGACATGTGACTATGACATGCCATAGCTCACATCCTAATATATTACAACAAGGATAAAAGTACATAAAGTAGAAAGCATGGACTCAAGACCTCAATGTACAGTTACCAAAAGCATGGACCTTTCACCAACTCATGTAAGTTGGTGACTTTACAGAGTGGCAGCGGAAAGGTGGTCCAGCTTTATGGTAAAGTACATCAGATAAAGGCATATCTCTAAAAGTCTTCGGAAGAAATCTGTCTTCACTCTTTGGCTTCGGAAGACTTTGTCTTTGAAGCTTCGAAAGACTTCACTTTTGGCTTCGGAAGATGTTGGTCTTGGCTTCGGAAGATTTTACACTTAGAATATTTCTAGTGCATGGTGTAAAACTACAGAAGCATTTCTACTTCTGTTCTTTAGTGCATGCTTGCAGAGAGATTTTGGATGTTTTGGCTGCATCAGACTTATAGGAATCCTTACAAACACCCCCTAGGCTGATGCTACCAAAACACTTAGAAGATCTTCAGATGTTTGTAGTCTTCAGCACAATGATGACCATACCCTTCTTCATTAGATGGTAAGGATCATTCAGACTCTCATAATATCTTGTCATCTCTAAGAGATCAAGCAAATGTAAGTTGATTATGTCTTACCATGTATCGACATTCTCAACACCTTGATCTCTGATCACATGCCATATTTTTGGATTAGTAGTGAAGGTCCCGGATAAGATGGGTGTCTCAGCTGCAAGAGGAGCCACTTGAATTGGGGTTGATTGGGCTGCCTGTTCATGCACTTCCTCAGGTTGATCTGACTCTGCCTGAGGTGTAGAGGTGGATGATCCAGGCTTCCTCTTCTTAGACTTTGGTTTAGAAGCCATCCTCTTCTTCCTCTTATAAGACTTTAACTGAGAAGACTGGTCTGTAGCACCTTGTTGATCATCCTTTTCTTTCTCAGTTGGGTGTTCCTCCCTCATAGGTTCAGAAGGAAAGGGAGTTTGACCCTGCTGTGGATCAGAAGATGAAGCTTCCTGAGGCTCAGCAGGAGGTCTAGGTTGTGTGTCGTAGGTTGTTAAACCCTAACCTCCACTTTAGGTGGGATATGACTTGGAGGAGAGTATAAGTCAATCAGCTCTCCACTCTTGATCTTCTGCTTGATTACCTTGATATGCTCATCCATTGTGGATAGAGACATAGGGCCAAGTCTCCTTCTAGAGAATCTATACAGCTTCAAGAAGCTCATCATCCTTTGTCTGTCAGTAGATTTCTTCATACTCTTTTGGATGATAGCTCTTGACTTTGGAGCATCTTCCCTCATCTTTCTTTTTGTTGCCTTTTGTTCTTTGAGCACTTGAAGTTCAAGCTGTTTGAGATACTCAAACTCAATGTACTCAAAGGACAAGGGAAGAAGTGCAGATGCATGGTAGAGACCTGTGGCACGTAGGTAGTTGATCATGTTTTCCTATGTTTCCTTGTCTCCTGAGGTTCTTGTGTAGCAGCCACATCCTCTTACACAGGACTTTCCTGAACTCGGGAGAGCGTTAGAGCATGCTTGTATAATCTTTTCTGCCTCTTCTCTTCTTTGAATTGGAGAAGTAATCTTGCATCTTCTTTTTCCTTCATCTCTCTTGACACTTCCATGTCAGCCAGTTCCTTTAATTGCTCTAAGGGGAGAGATATAATCTCATCTATGTCATAGTTCCTGGTCTGCAGGTAAGTAATCCTGACTGCTCTTAACTCATCTTCTTGAGTGTTTGGTCTGGGGTAACCCTGATTGCAACTTGCATAAAGCCTGAAGACCCAGAGGAACTTTCTCCCCTTAGCTTCCTCTTCCTCTCTCTCTCTCCTCCTCAATCTCCACAGGAGTCAAAATGCTTTTCTCTTTGTCACCCACAGACCTTTTGACTCAGGTGAATAAAGGTTTGGCCTTCATTGCTTGGTGTAGCATCCAAGCTCTGGCCAGAGAGAGGTTGTCTGACACCTTCACCAGCAGGTGTTTCATCGAGGGAATGATTTTCTAAAGCAGTTGTTGGTGTGACAGGGCTCTCAGGCTCTATCACTGGGCCTTCAGCCAAGGTTTTCCCTTTGAAGCTAATCTCAGGGTCTGCCTCAACATCCAGTTGACCAATGACATTACCTGATTGCCTTTGTCTCCTTCTAAGCCTGAACTCTTCAGTAATTCTTTCTTGAATCCTGAGTGCTGACCTGTCAGCTTGTCTTGATTTGCTTGGGTTGACAAGTGGCATGTTGATCAGGTCAAGACCTTCATAGTAGTCCAAACTCTGAAAATTTAACACTTCTTGCTGCCTTTGAACTCTGTGAAGAATGAGGGCTCTTCTATCAGCATCATACCTCCACTTAATAATGTAGTTTGAAGTTCCTTGAGGTGGAGATGACACAGCCCTTGGATTGCCTTCCTCAAAGAGACTCCTAATGACAGAGTCTATTATGTGCACATTAATGTGAACTTGAGGAAGTTGCTGAGTATGCACAGTTACAAGTGAGGATGGTGAATCCTTAATGTCCATACTCCCTGAAGAACTCCCAGGTTCTGTGACTGTAATGACTTTCTTCCCCTTTTTGGTAGCATCACCCTCTTGCATAGGTGAGCTAGAGGTTAGGTCAATCACATTCACAGGTTCTTGTGTTCCTGGTTGAGCTCTTCTTAAAGGTCTCCCAACTAGTTTTTCCCTGAGATAAGATATCTCAAGTTGCTGATCATTAACCCTATTATACAGGGTAGTCATCTGAGATTCAAGGTGACTAACCTTAGAGACTAAATAGGAGCATGTTTTTGACAGTTTTTCCATCTTTAGTCTTAGATTCCCCTTTTCTTTATCAGAAGAATCATTGGGGGATAAGATGATTGGACCAAAGTCCTCTCTCTCACCACCAGCCTCAGGTTCTTGGCTGCTGGATTTCCTCTGCACATTGACATCCTCAGTTGAGGTGTCAATGGGCTGAGTTGCCATGGTTGAGGTCTTAATGATGTAATCACTTGCAGAAGTGAGAGCCTCTTCCAAATGGATATCCTGAACAGGTTCAGAAGTATCCACCTCAGTTATGGGTGACTGATGTGGGCTAGACAAAGGAGACTCAAGAGTACTCATCTCTCATTGAGT
Organism: Flaveria ramosissima; assembly: GCA_025215565.1. Lineage (NCBI taxonomy): Eukaryota > Viridiplantae > Streptophyta > Magnoliopsida > Asterales > Asteraceae > Flaveria > Flaveria ramosissima. The sequence goes on along the minus strand of CM046032.1, from coordinate 13,612,729 downwards.
AGGGGAAGAGTAGAGAGACTCATTGTACCCACAGAAACCAGTCTTCATCAGTATAGAATGAGAGGTTGGGAATGGGTTGATTTAAGTTTAATGGCTGGGGATGGTAACTGTCCCCTGAAGGTTGTTCACTTGAGTGCTGAGACTCAGAGTGAGGGCTTAAGGCATTTGGGCTTGTGAGCTCATCAGGGTGAGCATGAGGATCCTCAGCCCTGATTGTTGAAGAGATGGGAGTGGTTTGCTCCTAAGGGGAAGTGGGAGCTCCAGTTTCCACTTCCTTCTGTATGGGTGAGTATATGGGGGCCTGCACAGACTCAATAGCTTGAGCAGGGGTTCGTTTGGATTTTCTTTGGTAGGTGAGAGTGACTTGGGGCCTTTTTGGTGGTTGAGAGGTAGAAGGTGTGGGTTCAACACTAGCTTGTGTTGCTAGGTTGTCACCTTGAGCAATGAGCTCTTACATTTTTGGGACTAGGGCTGTTTCTACCCCTGAGAAGCCTACAGTGGGTTTCTTCATAACTTTAAAGATGTCGGGCTTCATCTATCCCAATTTATGAATATTATCTTCTTCCCCAATTGTGAGCCCAGTTCACAGTTGAGAATGTGTTGAACATATCTAGGAAACATATAATACTCTAAGGAGTCCAAGTTAGCAAACAAATTTGTATAAACAAATTGAGAGTACCTGAATTTGACTCCTTGAACCATTCCATGTACTATGAAGGAGAAATCCTCAGAAATCTGGTCCCACCCTTCGTGCTTGTTTGACAAGCTGTGGATAACCACATGAAGCAGGTATTTCAACTGGGATGAGACCTTCTCTTTCCTGAATGTCTTTACAGAGAAATCTTCCTCATAGCCCATCTGCTCAAAGGAATGATTTACAGCTTCCTTTGCGAAGAACAACTCACCTCCTTCATCATTTAGCTGCGAATGAGTGTTTATGATGGCCGGAGTGATGAAGATTGTCCTCCCTTGCACTGTGGAAGACAGTGCCTTCTCCCCATCAATAATGACCTCTTGGCAGGTCTTCCAAAATTCAAGCAGATGATCTTCATAGAGAGTAGGATCAATGGTTAGGGAGGTGGAGTAGTTTGATAGAGCTAAGAAACGGCAAATCTCTGAGAAACTTTCATCTTTCTCAGAGCTTAACAGAGCAACTTGGTTATGTTGCCTGTGAAGTTGCATGGAGAAATCTGGGTTGTTTCTGAGGTTTAGGTTGGCCATTGTTGAAGCTTAAGGATTAAGAAAGATGAAGAACAAAAGGCGGTTTGGGAGAATTTAGGTTTAAGGAATAGTGTAATTGAGGAAGATAGTGAAAGAGGGGGGAACCGTTGGGCATTTATGTGAAAAGGATTTGAGACAAAGTTAACGAAAGAGGATAAACTTTGAAATCCGGATGTCGGTCCCACCTCTGAAAGGTAGTTTACTTTTGCCCAAAAAGTAGTTTCTTGGAAGTCGAGACATCTTCCGAAGGTTATTTGCTTCGGAAGATCTAAAGAAAAAGCTTCCGAAGGTGATATAATAGACAACTTAGGACACACAGGTTTTTAGAAATAAATATGATTAAGTTTTAAGAAAAGCTATTCAAAGTTAACCATCCCAATAGCTGATACAAGATATTTAAATCTCTGCTCATCAAAAGCTTTGGCGAACAGATCAGCATATTGTTCATTTGTGTTAACTTTGACTAGTTTGATTAATCCCTTTTCAAAGTTATCTCTAATCAAATTCTCCCAAACTGCCTTTTGCTCTTCATCTTTCTTCATCCTTAAGCTTCTAAAATGGCCAACCTAATCATCACAAAAACCAAGATTTCTCCATGCAACTTCATAGGCAACATAACCAAGTTGCTTTGTTAAGCTCTGAGAAAGATGAAAGTTTCTCAGAGATTTGCCGTTTCTTAGCTCTATCAAAATACCCCACCTCCCTAACCATTGATCCTACTCTCTATGAGGATCATCTGTTTGAATTTTGGAAGACCTGCCAAGAGGTCATTATGGATGGGGAGAAGGCACTGTCTGCCACAGTGCAAGGGAGGACAATCTTCATCACTCCGGCCATCATTAACACCCATTTGCAGCTGGATGATGAAGAAGGTGAGTTGTCCTTCCCAAAGGAGGCTGTAAATTATTCCTTTGAGCAGATGGGCTATGAGAGAGATTTCTATGTAAAGACCTTCAGGAAAGGGAAGGTCTCATCCCAATGGAAATACCTGCTTCATGTGGTTATCCATAGCTTGTCAAACAAGCATGGAGGGTGGGACCAGATTCCTGAGGATCTCTCCTTCATAGTACATGGAATGGTTCAAGGGGTCAAGTTCAGGTACTCTCAATTTGTCTATACAAACTAGCTTGCTAACTTGGACTCCTTAGAGTATCATATGTTTCCTAGATATGTTCAACACATTCTCAACTGTGAACTAGGCTCACAGTTGAGGGAAACAGATAATATTCTTAAATTGGGACAGATGAAGCCCATCATCTTTAAAATTGTGAAGAAGCCAACTGTAGGCTTCTCAGGGGTAGAAACAGCCCTAGTCCCAAAAATGTTAGATCTCATTGCTCAAGGTGACAACCTAGCAACACAAGCGAGTGTTGAACCCACATCTTCTACCTCTCAACCACCAAAAAGGACCCAAGTCACCCTCACCTACCAAAGAAAATCCAAACGAACCCCTACTCAAGCTATTGAGTCTGTGCAGGCCCTTATATACTCACCCATACAGGAGGAAGTGGACACTAGAGCTCTCACTTCCCCTGCAGAGAAAACTACTCCCATCTCTTCAACAATCAGGACTGAGGTTCCTCATGCTAACCCTGATGAGCTCACAAGCCTAACTGCCTTAAGCCTTCACTCTGAGTCTCAACACTCAAGTGAACAACCTTTAGGGGATAGTTATCATCCCCAGCCATTAGACTTAAATCAACCCATTCCCAACCTCTCATTTTATACTGATGAAGACTTAGGTTTTAGTGGGTACCATGAGTCTCTCTACTCCTCCCCTACCCATAGAGAGATGAGTACTCCTGAGCCTCCTTTGTCTAGCGCACATCACTCACCCATAACTGAGATGGATACTTCTGAACCTGTTCAGGATATCCATATGGAAGAGGCTCTCACTTCTGAAAGTGATTACATCATTAAGACCTCAACCATGGCAACTCAGCCCATTGACACCTTAATTGAGAATGTCAATATGCAGAGGAAATCTAGCAGCCAAGAACCTAAGGTTGGTGGTGAGAGAGAGGACTTTGGTCCAATCATCTCATCCCCCAATGATTCTTCTGATGAAGAAGAGGGGAATCTGAGACTAAAGGTGCAAAAACTATCAAAAACATGCTCCTATTTAGTCTCTAAGGTTAGTCACCTTGAATCTCAAGTGACTACCTTGCATAATAGGGTCAATGATCAGCAACTTGAGATATCTTATCTCAGGGAAAAACTAGCTGGGAGACCTTTAAGAAGAGCTCAACCAGGAACACAAGAACCTATGAATGTGATTGACCTAACCTCTAGCTCACCTATGCAAGAGGGTGATGCTACCAAAAAGGAGGAGAAAATCATTACAGTCACAGAACCTGGGAGTTCTTCAGGAAGTATGGACATTAAGGATTCACCATCCTCACTTGCAAATGTGCATACTCAGCAACTTCCTCAAGTTCAAATTAATGTGGATATAATTGACACTATTATTAGGAGTCTCTTTAAGGAAGGCATTCCAAGGGCTATGTCATCTCCACCTCAAGGAACTTCAAACAACATTATTGGGTGAAGGTATGATGCTGATAGAAGAGCCCTCATTCTTCATAGAGTTCAAGGGCATCAAGAAGTGTTCAATTTTTAGACTTTGGACTACTATGAAGGTCTTGACCTGATCAACATGCCACTTGTCAACCCAAGCAAATCAAGACAAGCTGACAGGTTAGCACTCAGGATTCAAGACATAATTACTAAAGAGTTCAGCCTTAGAAGGAGACAAAGGCAATCAGGTAATGTCATTGGTCAACTGGATGCTGAGACAGACCCTGAGATTAGATTCAAAGGGAAAACCTTAGCTGAAGGCCCAGTGATAGAGCCTGAGAGCCCTGTCACACCAACAACTGCTTCAGAAATTCATTCTCTCAGTGAAACACCTGCTGGTGAAGGTGTCTCACAGCCTCTCTCTGGCCAGAGCTTGGATGCTACACCAAGCAATGAAGGCCAAACCTCTATCCACCCTCAATCACAAAGGTCTGTGGGTGACAAAGGGAAAAGGATTTTGACTCCTGAGGAGATTGAGGAGGAGGAGAGAGAGGAAGAGGAAGCTAAGGGGAGAAAGTTCCTCTAGGTCTTCAGGATTTATGCAAGTTGCAATCAGGGCTGCCCCCAGACCAAACACTCAAGAAGATGAGTTGAGGGCAGTCAGGATTACTTACCTGCAGACCAGGAACTATGACATAGATGAGATTATATCTCTCCCCTTAGAGCAATTAAATAAAACTGGTTGACATGGAAGTGTCAAGAGAGATGAAGGAAAAAGAGGATGCAAGATTACTTCTCCAATTCAAAGAAGAGAAGAGACAGAAAATATTATACAAGCATGCTCCAACTCTCTCCCCAGTTCGGGAAAGTCTTGTGCAAGAGGATGAGGCTGCTACATAAGAACCTCAGGTAGACAAGGAAACAGATAGGCAGAACATGATAAACTACCTTAGTGCCACAGGTCTCTACAAGGCATCTGCACTTCTTCCCCTGTCCTCTGAGTACATTGAGTTTGAGTATCTCAAACAGCTTGAACTTCAAGTGCTCAAAGAACAAAAGGCAACAAAGAGAAAGATGAGGAAAGATGCTGCAAAGTCAAGAGCTATCATCCAAAAGAGTATGAAAAAGTCTCCTGACAGACAAAGGATGATGAGCTTCTTGAAGCTGTATGGATTCTCTGGAAGGAGACTTGGCCCTATGTCTCTATCCACAATGGATAAGCATATCAGGGTAATCAAGCAGAAGATCAAGAGTGGAGAGCTGATTGACTTATACTCTCCTCCAAGTCAAATCCTACCTGAAGTGGAGGTTAAGGTTGAACAACCTGAGACAACACAACCTGGACCTCCTGTTGAGCTTCAGCAAGCTTCATCTTCTGATCCACAGCAGGTTCAAACTCCCTTTCCTTCTGAACCTGTGAAGGAGGAACACCCAACTAAGAAAGACAAGGATGATCAACAAGGTGTTGCAGACCAGTCTTCTCAGTTAAAGTCTTCTAAGAGGAAGAAGAGGATGGCTTCTAAACAAAAGTCTAAGAAGAAGAAGCCTGAATCATCCACCTCTACACCTCAAGATGAGTTAGATCAACCTAAGGAAGTGCATGAAGAGGCAGCCCAATCAACTCTAATTCAAGTGGCTCATCTTGCAGCTGAGACACCCATCTTATCCTGGACCTTCACTACTAATCTAGAAAGATGGCATGTGATCAGAGATCAAGGTGTTGAGAATGTCTATACACGGCAAGACATAATCAACTTACCTCTGCATGATCTCTTTGAGATGAGAAGATATTATGAGAGTCTGAATGATCATGACCTTCTAATGAAGAAGGGTATGGTCATCATTGTACTGAAGACTACAAACATCTGAATATCTTCTAAATATTTTGGTAGTATCAGCCTAGGGGGAGTTTGTAAGGACTCCTATAAGTCTGATGCAGCCAAAACATCCAAAGTCTCTCTGCGAGCATGCACTAAAGAACTGAAGTAGAAATGCTTCGGAAGTTTTACACCATGCACTAGAAAGATTCTACGTGTAAAATCTTCCAAAGTCAAGACCAATATCTTCCGAAGCCAAAAGTGAAGTCTTCCGAAGCTTCAAAGACAAAGTCTTTCGAAGCCAAAGAGTGGAGACAGATTTCTTCCGAAGACTTTTAGAGATATGCCTTTATCTGATGTACTTTACCATAAAGCTGGACCACCTTTCCGCTACGACTCTTTAAAGTCACCAACTTACATGAATTGGTGAAAGGTCCATGCTTTTGTTAAACTGTACATTGAGGTCTTGAGTCCATGCTTTCTACTTTATGTACTTTTATCCTTTTTGTAATATATTAGGATGTGAGCTATGGCATGTCATAGTCACAAGTCAAAAGGCAGATATGCCTTTTTACTCTAGATTTGATTTTGTAGTTCTCTAGTCAATTGTATCCAGCTGGCCTTAAAAGTATGGCTGGTTGTAAGATGTAGTATAAAGTATCTCAAGTACTTGTAACTTTCCATTGATGCTTTGTAACTTGTTTCAGAAGCAATATACAACATTCTTGAAAACCAAATACTTGTGTTGTTTGCAATCTTATTCTGTCTCACTTTTACTTGTGTTCTTAGCATCTTTCATTAACAAGTTAACCAGTTCCCTATTTGATCTGTTTAGTGTTCTAAGCAATTCTCCTCATTGTGTTGTAAGTGCATACCCTTAACCGGTCCTGCATGTAGCAAACATGATATCTGGCCTGCTAGCTGTGAGGTACATAAGAGACCTAATCATTGCCCTATAAAGATGTTCATCAACACATTCTCCCTCAAGATCAGGTCCAAGGGAGTGATTTCTAGCTATGGGTGTCTTAGCAACTTTACAATCACTCATGTAAAACCTTTTAAGTATGTCCTGTACATACTTTGACTGACTTATGAAGATGCCATTGTCAACTTGCTTCACTTGAATTCCTAGAAAGAAATTGAGTTCCCCTATGGCACTCATTTCAAACCTGTCCTTCATTAGATTCTCAAAGTCTTTGCATAGCTTTGGATTAGTTGACCCAAAGATAATGTCATCCACATATACTTGAACTAGCATTATGTCATTTCATGTTCCTTTGATGAAGAGAGTTCCATCTATAGTACCTCTTTTGTAGCCATGTTAACAAAGATACTGAGATAGAGTCTCATACCACTTTCTTGGTGCTTGGTGCAGCCCATAGAGAGCTTTGTCAAGCTTGCAGACATAATCAGGATGATCAGGATCTGCAAACCCAGGTTGTTGTCTAACATACACATCTTCATCAATCACCCCATAAAGAAAAGCACACTTGACATCAAGTTAGTAGACCTTGAAATTCTTGGATGCAGCAAAAGCGAGGAATATTCTAACAGCTTCAAGTCTTGCCACAGGAGCAAAACCATCTGTATAGTTAATTCCTTCTTCATGAGTATATCCTTGAACCACTAGTCTTGCCTTGTTTTTGATGACAAGTCCTCTATCATCCTTCTTGTTCCTAAAAACCCACTTGGTTCCTATGGTAGTCTTCCCTTGAGGGAGAGGACATAGGTTCCAAACCTTTTGCCTTTTGAATTGAAGCAGCTGCTCTTGCATAACTTCCATCCTTTAGAGCCTCATCAATTTTCTTTGGCTCTATATGGGACAAGAAACAAGAGTGAAGACAAACATTTGCTTCATGGGTTTGTCCTCTTGTTCTCACCCCTGAATCAACCTCTCCAATGATGTTTACGGTAGGATGAGACTTGTGGATCCTTAGCTGGGGATCACAACAAGTTGCTTAGATAGATCTAGAATTGAAAAATTTTGATCTGGCAAAGAAGATTCACCATCCACATCACCAAACTTATCAAGATTGACTTGATCCAATGAGTGTGTGACATCATTGATGTTGTCTTCAATGCAGTGGTTATCAACATCAAGAAATTCTTGATCATTTTCACCACCACCATTTCTCCAACATTTGAACTCCTTCTTCTGAGTTTGTGCCTCTAAGCCGGAATTTGAAGGCACCCCAAAAGCATCAACAGGATTTGTCATTGATGTGCTGGTAGAAGCTTCATTTGTAGGAATGGTTACACTAGAGCTGAAGATGAGTAACCTGAAGGTCTTCTGAGCTCAAATCTTGGGTCAGGATCACCTGTTGGTAATATATCTGTAGATCCTGAAACATTCTCACAAGATTTGTTTAAACAGTTGGTAATTAAATCAAGATCAAATAGCCAATCCTGACCAGAACCTTTCATACTGTGAGTGTGCTCATTGAAAGTCACATTGGCTGACTCCTCAACTACTCTAGTTCTGAGATTGTATACTCTATAAGCTTTAGCTTGAGAAGAGTATCCAATAAAGTGTCCATCATTTGATTTCTCAACAAACTTGGCAATTTGATCCTTGGTATTCAAGATGGTGCAAGGACATGCAAATGACCTGAGAAAACCAATGAAGGGTTATCTCTTGTGCCAAAGTTCATAAGGAGTCTTAACATGTGTCTTAACCACTAAAACTCTGTTTTGCAAATAGCAAGCAGTGTTCACTGCCTTTGCCCAGAAGGTGATGGGCAATTTAGAGTCAGACAACATAGTTCTTGCAGCTTCAATTAGTGTCTTGTTTCTCCTCTCAGCAACACCATTTTCCCGAGGAGTCCTGGGAGCACTATATTATCTTGTAATACCTTTTTCATCACAAAATGTATCAAGGATTTGATTCTTGAGTTCAGTTCCTTGATCATATCTTATGGTTTTGACCTTGTGATCATATTGATTCTCAATCTTTAAGATGAAATTCTTAAGAATCTCAGGAGTCTCATCCTTAATTCTAAGAAAGAAGACCCAAGTGAATCTTGTAAAATCATCTGTGATCACCAATCAATAAGAGGTCCTTCCTAGACTCATTACACTGGTGGGGCCAAAGAGATCCATGTAATAAGTGTAGGGGATTAATGATGGAGTTTCTTTCCTTTGGCTTGTGAGATACCTTGTGTTGCTTCCCTTTTAGGCATGCAACACAGTGGTCATCACTTGTAAACTATTTCTTTGGTATTCCAGTTACCAAATCATTCTTAATTAATTTATTCATGTTTTTAAAGTTTACATGGCACATTCTTTTATGCCAGACAAAAGATTCATCAGTATTTGCTTTAGATAGAAAGCATGAAACTTCTCCTGAGGGAGATGTTTCTTGCAAGTCCATCTTCTACATATTCTCTTTCCTGGGGCTCTGAGCAAGATGTGCTCATGAGGAATGACCACCCCGGGCCTGAAAACAATGCACTCATGCTCAGTAAAGAGCATATTATGACTCTGATCACAAAATTAGGATACACTCAGAAGATTGTACCCAAGCTCCTTGACAAAGTTTACCTTCTCAATGCTGAGCTTACCATTTGTGACCTTGCCCCTTCCAGTAATGTAACCTCCTGCATCTCCTCCAAAAGCAACTGGTCCTCCATCAATTCTTTCAAACTTTTGGAGTAGTGACCTATTGCCTGTCATGTGTCTAGAACAACCACTATCAATGATCCATACATTTCTGTTTGTCTTGAGTTGTTCCTGCACAAAAGAGATGATTAGTCACATTTGGAAATCCAAGCCTCATTGGTCTTGGGCTCATCAAAAGAAGTTGAAGACAATGCAACAGTAATTGATCCTTTGCTGATGTTGATGAAGAACTTTCAGCCACTTGGTCTTTCTTTGACTTCCATACCACCTTCGGAATCTTAGACTTGACCTTCAATACTTCAGAAGTTTTGATGACTGGCCCTTCGGAAGATCTTGCTTTTACTGCAGCAGGCTTCAGAGCTTCGGAAATATTCCTTTCTTCCGAGACCAAATTTTCTTCCGAAGGCAAGTTTCCACTTGTCTTCTTCTTCATTTTGAAGCTTCCAAAGGACACGATTTTCCTTCTGAAGCTTGCTTCTATTTCTCCAAACTCTTAGAAGTTTCTTTCTTGGTCATGTGGAGAGTACTCCTTGGATTGTAGATACAATCCTTAACAAGATGAGAAGTACTCCCACACATAACACCACAGTCCATTTTCTTCCTTCTAGGAGTTCTTCTTTGTGAACAAGGCTGAACTTGATCACTTTCCTTTTCCATCTTCATCTTTGTAGATGCTGTGGCAATTCTTGTGGGGTTAGAACTACCTTTGGAGTTGGATGGTTTAGGTTGTACAACAGCAATGCACAACTGATCAGCCTTCTTCTTGATGTTGGGATGATTTGGACATGAACTAGAACTCTTGTTGATGGAGTTCAAGTTTGTGTCTTCAGCCTTTACTACTTTAAATCCTGCAGAGATGAAGACTTGTTTCTATGCAGAACTGATGGTAGCCTTGATCTCTTGAGCCTTTTTGGACTTTCTTTTGGCCTTCCTGATCAAGTTCTTTCTTCTTGACTTGGTCATCCCAACAGCTTTGCTCTCCTCAGAGGGATGGTGACCCTTCTTAGAATGCTCTTCTTCACTCTTCTCAGAGCCATTCTCCACCATCTCCTCTTCATCCTCTTCAGTCACAGGATCTATGAGGGGAAGCTCATCTTCACAAGTTTCACACGTTGGAGATCTTACAGACAAGATTGTGTGTGGAGGAGCTATCTCACAAGATCCTAGTCCTTGCTTATTTTGATAACAAACTTTTGCATGCAAGGATGAGGATATTATGTTCTTGAAGGTCTCTTCTTCAAGAACACATTTTTCAGCCTTGGCTTTGCTGATCACATGCTCAGCCTGACATTCAGTTAATTTAGTGATGAGATCATTGATCTGAGTCCTGTAGTTTGTATGCTCATGTTTAAGAGTTGAAATGGTTTTCTCTAAGCCTCTATCTTTAGTTTATAATCATTTTCAGCTCTTTTAAAATCAACTTTTAAAATATTTAAGGACTCAAGGTCAGATCTCATTTCTAAATTATAGGACATGTGTCTATTAACTTGTAACACCCCGAGCCCAGGTAGGGTGGGACGTCACAGACTAGCAACAATATATGGCAGCGGAAACAAACCATTAAAAGAGCTCAAAGGAGAGAATATCACATGGCATTAATGTTTTAAAGTAAATACCGGGGCTAGAAACAAATCTAGCCCCCAAATAAGTTTTACAATCACCCATAAAAATAAATTGTACTTGTTCACACAAATATGAAATTATTCAAATGGTTCATTAAGAAAATATGCCAATGCCATGGTCGCGGGATAGGTCTAGGTCTTCCCAACAACTAGGATCTCTTCATACTTAACCTGAAACATGCTCAAAAGAAATTTGTGTCAACTAAAAAGTTGGTGAATTCAAGTGCTTAAAGTTTAAAAACTAAAGGACTTAACAAATCCTTCTTTGATTAAAAAGAAAATAATTATTGTTTAAACATTGTGGGAAAAATCATAATCAACCCTGCACTCAGTCCCGGCTGGCCTCTTCTAAAATTGTGTTTAACCGGATATTCCCGAAGGAAGAACTGAGCCCCAAACCAGTGAACCCTACCTGCCCGGATGGTTCACCATAGTTTCTTAACAAATCCTGTTACATGCCACAAATGACCCCTTAGGATCTCAGTGGGGTACCCTTCCTGGAACGGAAGCCAATGTGTGTGGGGGATTCCCCAAATAGATCTATTCATATAAAACAAGCGGTTCACGAAAGAATTAATGATCATGACATAAGTATCAGCAGGTATTCCATAAATCCCACATACAATCATCAAGTAAAGCACAATTATAGTTCAAAAATAACAGAGCATGCTTCACCCCAAAACAGTAGTAAAAAGGGGAATCACTAGAACTCACCTTAGGTTTCAAGTCAAAAAGTCTCTTGGTGTGCCGGGAGTGTCTCAAGTCTAGCACCCTAACATGTACATATTAAGTAATAAGCTACTGCCCTAAACTCATTTAAGGTGCAACAATAGTGTCAAGAGTTTAGCTATTGGGTAAGGCTTTGATTTCGTGAAGGTTTGTATAAAAAGTTTCCTTTTATGGCAGGTCAAGGTTTCTTCATGAAAATTGGGATTTTTACCTCATTAGGTTAAGGATATTAATTAATTTTGTTGTTCAAGTGATTATTAGGTTCCTAGAAGTCGGTTATAAAGTTTGGTAAAATTTTACAGTTTAGCCCTCAAGTTTTAAAATTGACAGTTTCTACCCTCAAGTTTGGTTTCTTATCTTTTATGGTACTTAAGACCAAAAATCAGATTCTTAGAGTAATATTATACTTATTATAGAGTAAGTGTTTCAAAATTTCAGTTTACGGGTCTGGTTTTAAAAACTATGTGTTTAACGCTCCCGGTTGCGGTAAAAGCCGGAGAGTTTTAACCGTTGATTTAGGGTTTTCATAAATTTGAGTCTTGGACCAGTAGGTATTTTCTAAAAGATATTTTTATAAATTTTAAGTCCTTAAATTTTTGAAATTTGACCTTTAATAGTTGAAAATCTCGTTTTTACGTTTGACCCGTTAAAACGCGGTTTTGACCGTATTTGACCATTTAAAGCTTGTTTGACCAATTTTTCAAATCCTTTAAGTCTTTTATTACTTATCTTACTGAAATCATATGATTTTTATAAATCTTAGCTTTGAACTCCATTTTTATGGATTTTTCTAAAAAACAATGCTCGGTTAGTACCCGTTTTTAGTTAAAACGTCATTTATTTGATCCTTTGACCATTTAAATTACCCATTGACTCCAGAACACTTTATTTATCATTTTTAAGCCTGGAATACTTTTCAAGAGTGTTAAATCCATGTTTTTACTATTTTTAAGGTCGTTTTACCATGTTTCGGGTCCCGAAATCAACCAAATTAGGTCTAATCTTAACATGTCCATAATTTCAAGAGATTAACCACTTGTCACCACCTTAATATTCAACAAAACATTCTGAAATTAAGTCCAAACCCACGGTTAGGTTTCCCATCACAACAATGAGTCATTAACTTAGTGATTTAGCCATAACTAACCATAACACATGTGTAAATCATTGCAACTTGTAATTTAAACCTTACCAAAGCTCCATTTAACTTTAAATCCAGATTATTAAGATGTTACCAAGTCGTTTATGAGCAGGTTATAAGTCTTGGTTAAGAGTGTTTTCAAACAAGTGCTTAGCTTGCAATATACATCTTGTAAAATGAAGGTTTTTGAGGTGTAACTTGTGTTAAAACCATACATCCACGGTGCATCTTCTTTTATAACTTTTTAAATCAGGTTATTAGGAGTTCATTAATCCTTTAGAAAGCAGGTTATATGTTTTGGCTTCAAGAGTTACAAGATCTACAAGTATGGTGGAAATCGGTTTCCACCTTAGATATGACAAGAATAACGAGTGAGATACCTCTTGTGAAGTTGAAAGCTCCTCAAGAACAAGGTAGTGGTGTTGGGTTTCTGCTACAACAAAGAGGGGAGGTGTTTTTAAAGGAGAAATGAAAGAACACATGAAAAAGACCATTTTCGGGTGTCATGAACTTACACTTGATGTTGTTCACGTTTTGGAGAGTGTAGATGGTCTTGAATGGCTCGAATCTCCTTGGACAAGGCTGGAGAATCTTCTACAAAGCTTGGAAAGGTCGAACAATGGGCAGAAGTGTGTCCAAACTCGCGGATATGGTCACCTTCTTGCGGTTTTAGGTCGACCGATAGTGGGAAGGCCTTGTTCTTCGATGAACAAGGCTGGATATCTAGAGAGAATTGTTTGTGTGTGTGTTTAGAATGTGTATTCAGCTGATGCTTGTTCGAATAAGAGAGGAGAGGAGAGAGTGTGGATGTGAGGTGTGTAAGAATGCATGTGAGAGGAGTGGTGGGTGTGGTGGTGGTGTAGAAAGGAGGAGAGTGGAGGGAGAGGGGGCGGCCGAATTTGGCTTGTAGTGAGGGTTTATTTGATTTAAATTTTAATGGTAAATGATTATTAGGTAGTGTAGTTTTGTAATATTGGGTATAATATATTATTTAGTGGATGGTGTTAGTTGAGGTATCTAGTGCATGTCCATGCATGCATGGGCCGAAAATATGTGAGTGTGAGTGTGTATGCTCACATTTTAATTGCTTTCATTTGAGATTAATTTTGTAAGGGTGACTAGTCAACATTCCCGGAACACTAATTTTAAAAAGGTAAAAACCTAAATTAACAAAAGTCAATAATAAAAATCATATGAAACCATAATTTGAATCAAGTAACAAGAAATGTTTCCAATTTCAGGGTGGGGTTGAATTGTTTCAATTATTAGCACTCATATGATGGATAATGATGCAAGTAAATTAGGGTTAGGATAACAACCTAGAGGCCGGTTGTCACATAACTTTAGCAATGCATTCAGGAGTACAAAGAAGTTTTAATACCTTGGCTTCATCATGGTCTGTCATGAGTGCTTGGTTTGGAGATGCATCTTCTGCTTGAAAGCTCCAGTCAAAGCCTCCTTCTTTAACAGCAACTGCAGCTTACTGCTTTGGCTTCTCATTCTGGGGGGCCTTCTCAGTGTAGTTTGGTCTGGTTTGCGCTTGGACACCATTTGTCCTTGGTGGCTTACACTCTCTTGCAAAGTGTCCCATCTGGTTACAGTTGTAACACTTTACTTTGCTTTTGTCCAGCCCAAACTTTCCACTGGCTGCATTGCTTGGAAACTTTCTTCCTGTCCTCTTGTATAACTTCTTGGCTCTGTGAGTGAGAAGAGCCATCTGCTGGACTATCTCCATGGACTCCAGATCATCTGGATGGATACAGTCCAAATCTTCAAGAGTGAAGAGAAAGTTGCCTGAAGTTTCATCAGCAAAGACAAAGGCATGAGAAGAACTTGTCTCTTGGAAAGGACTTCTTTGAGTGTAGCTTTCCCTTGGAGTCTCTAGGAAGGTGATGAAAGGGCCCTTTTGTGACTTGTCAGGGAAGCATATTAGATAATGTTGTGGTTCAATACTTTCCTTTTCAACCACATGGAGGGCTGAACTCAGTTGATTGCTAGAGTTACCAGATGAGTTTTGCATATACATCTCCATCTGGTAGCCACTAAGAATACCATACAACTCTGTGAGAGTAAGAGTCTTAAGGTTCTCAGTCCTCTTGATAACAACACAATAATGTGTCCATTGTCTAGGAAGAGAGGACATAAACTTCCTTACAATGTCCCTGTTCTCAAGAGTTACTCCAACATCCATTAGAGTGTCCACAATCTCAACATACCTGAAATATTGTTGAGTCATGGTTTCACCTGCCTTGAAGGTGAAGTTTTTAAACTGCTGCTTCAAGAGATCCTTTTTGTTCTCCTTTGCTTCAGTTGACCCCTCATACATTAGCTCCAGTGCCTCCCATAGTTGCTTGGCAGTTTTGCACTTCTTGAAGCCTCTGTAGATGGAGTTTGGAAGAGCAGTTTGAAGGACTGTCATGGCTTTTTGATCAATCTCTATTCTCTTTTTATCTGCTTCAGAGTAATCAGCCACAACCTTAGGAATCATACCACCACCAGTAGCAGAAGTGGTGCTTGGTATGTAAGGTCCTTCAACAACAGAGTCCCACATCCTGGAGTCTTGAGACTTGATGAAGCCTTTCATTCTTTAACACCATGTATCAAAGTCTTCAGGAGTGATCAGTGGAGACTTTGTCATAGTTCCAGTTTCCATATCAACTTTGGTTATAGCTGCCATTTGAGTTGTTAAGTATTTTGTGTGTGTGAGGGATCTTAAGATGTTGAGATCTTATATCAAGAGCCTGAAATGCTCTGATACCAAATGCGGGACCGGTGAAGGGTATGCACTTACAACACAACAACACAACGAGGAGAGTTGCTTAGAACACTTAACAGATCTAATAGGGAACTGGTTAACTTGTTAATGAAAGATGTTAAGAACACAAGTAAAAGTGAGACAGAACAAGATTGCAAACAACACAAGTATTTGGTTTTCAAGAATGTTGTATATTGCTTCTCAAGTTCTATTACAAGTTACAAAGCATCGATGGAAAGTTAAAAGTACTTGAGATACTTTATACTACATCCTACAGCCAGCCATACTTTGAAAGCCAGCTGGATACAATTGACTAGACAACTACAAAATCAAATGTAAAGTCAAAAGGCATATCTGCCTTTTGACTTGTGACTATGACATGCCATAGCTCACATACTAATATATTACAAAAAGGATAAAAGTACATAAAGTAGAAAGCATGGACTCAAGACCTCAAGGTACAGTTACCAAAAGCATGGACCTTTCACCAACTCATGTAAGTTGGTGACTTTACAGAGTTGCAGCGGAAATGTGGTCCAACTTTATGGTAAAGTACATCAGATAAAGGCATATCTCTAAAAGTCTTCGGAAGACAGATGTCTTCACTCTTTGGCTTCGGAAGACTTTGTCTTTGAAGCTTCTGAAGACTTCACTTTTGGCTGCGGAAGATGTTGGTCTTGGCTTCGGAAGATTTTACACTTAGAATATTTCTAGTGCATGGTGTAAAACTTCTGAAGCATTTCTACTTTTGTTCTTTAGTGCATGCTTGTAGAGAGACTTTGGATGTTTTGGCTGCATCAGACTTATAGGAATCCTTACAAGTTTGGTACCACAAATACGTTGTATGGTGACTGCTGCGGCACCCCCGACTATTCATAGTGTGATCTTGAAGGCGGGCAGCCTGACTGATGAAATGGTAAGAACTGGAGTATTAGGTAAAGGTGCTGAAAAAAGAAGGTGTTGGACCCTGAAAGGATCATACATGCCAATTCAAGTGGTGGATTGATGGTTCATCTGCTGAAATCCCACAAGTCCATAAAGATATGCAAATGAAGAATCTGCAACAACAAAAGAAGACAAGTGTCGGCTATCCGCATTTGTGTATGCGGATGACCACAGAACAAATGCTGACAAGTGTTTGTTCTTCCGCATTAAAAAATGCGGACAGCCAAACAAATGCTGACAAGGATTTTGTACATCCGCATTTACTAATGCGGATCTTCAGCAACAAATGCACCAAGTGTTTGTTCATCTGCATTTGTCAGTGCTGATGACCAAAAACTAATGCGATAGTAGAAAACAAATACTGATGAAGATCAACCCTGAAAGGATCATACATGCCAATTCAAGTGGTGGATTGATGGTTGTTCTGCTAGAAACTCCCTAAGTTCAAGAACCAATACGGATGAAGAATCTGCATCAAGAATAGAAGACAAGTGTCGGCTACCCGCATTTGTATATGCGGATGACCATAGAACAAACGCTTACAAGTGTCTGTTCTTCCGCATTAACAAATGCGGATAGCCGAACAAATGCTGACAAGTACTTTGTACATCCGCATTTACTAATGCAGATGTTCAACAACAAATGCGCATAAGTGTTTGTTCATCCGCATTTGTTAATGCTGATGACCAAACACTAATGCTGAAGAAGAAAAAGAAATGCTGATGAAGATCACAACATCTGCATTAGTTAATGCGGATAAAAATAAGAAATGTTGATTAAGAGTTTTGTACTTAGACTAGTTCTCTGATGTATAGGTCTGGGGTAGTTTAGTCTTTTTGTAAGATGCATCTTGTCAGCCTATAAATAGAATAGAAATCCTCGTATGTGAGGTGACTGTTGATAAACATTTAGACAATCAGAATATTTTGTTTAGTCTTATGTTCACAAGGTGTATTGTTATTGTTTAATGCTAAAACTCTAGCATTCATTGTAACTGTTTTCACCTCCATTAATACAAAGAGCATTTATGAGTATTTCTTGCATTCAATGTCCTGTGATTGTTTGATTCCGCCTTACAATCATTGACTGAATCATCATATTCGGTCCTTGTTGATTCACAACAGCAGAGAATATCATTCTCATACCCAGTCAATCAACATATCCGCATTAGTTAATGCGGATGGACAACTGTAAGGATTCCTATAAGTCTGATGCTGCCAAAACATCCAAAGTCTTTTTGCATGCATGCACTGAAGAACAGAAGTAGAAATGCTTCGGAAGTTTTACACTTTGCACTAGAAAATATTCTAAGTGTAAAATCTTCCGAAGCCAAGACCAACATCTTCCAAAGCCAAGACCAACATCTTCCGAAGTCAAAAGTGAAGTCTTTCGAAGTTTCAAAGACAAAGTCTTCCGAAGCCAAAGAGTGAAGACAGTTTTCTTTCGAAGACTTTTATGTACCTGCTTTTATCTGATGTACTTTACCATAAAGCTGGACCACCTTTCCGCTGCAACTCTGTTCAGTCACCAACTTACATGAGTTGGTGAAAGGGTCCATGCTTTTGGTAACTGTACATTGAGGTCTTGAGTCCGAGCTTTCTACTTTATGTACTTTTATCCTATTTGTAATATATTAGGATGTGAGTTATGGCATGTCATAGTCACTAGTTCAAAGGCAATCTGCCTTTTGACTCTATAATTGATTTTGTTGTTGTCTACTCTTATGTATCCAGCTGGCCTTCAAAGTATGGCCGGCTATAGGATGTAGTATATAGTATCTCAAGTACTTGTAACTTTCCATCTATGCTTTGTAACATTTGTAAAAGAACTTGAGAAGCAATATACAACATTCTTGAAAACCATATACTTGTGTTGTTAGCTATTTTGTAGTTGTGTTGTAAGTGCATATCCTTCACCGGTCCTGCAACAACAACAAATATTGATGAAGACTTTTGTACTTAGAATAATTTATAGTACAGGGGTAATTTAGTCTTTTTGTAAAAGCTTCCTGTCAGCCTATAATAGAATAGAAATCCTCGTATGTGATGTGACTGTTGACTAACATTAGAAAATTAGAATATTTTGTTTAGTCTTATGTTCAGAAGGTGTATTGTTACTGTTTAATGCTCAAACCCTAGTATTAAATAAAGAGCATTTATGAGTACTTCTTGCATTTAATGTTCTATGATTGTATGATTCCGCCATATAATCATTGACTCAATCATCATATTTGATCCTAGTTGATTCATATCAACTGAGAATATCATTCTCAAATCCAGTCAATTGGTATCAAAGCTTTGGCTCTCGGTTCATCTTCAAATCTGCTCAGATCTGAACTAAAACTCGATTGATTGAGTTACTGATGGAGTGTTCGACTACATCTAAATCAGTAAATAGGCTGAAACTCTGCTGAAAACTTCGACAGTCCCTGTTCACCTGAAACCATTCACAAGAACAAATCTGTGAACAGCTTGCTCTACCATAAAAGCAGAACAAGAACATCATCAGCATCTTAATATTCACATATTAAAAACACCAAAACAGTTACAGGAGGAGTTCCAACAAATCTCAATTTATACCCATCAGATCCGTTTACATAACACTGTGTTTGGACTATTTGGACTTAACAATTAATCTAAGCATTATTCAAACAAGTTAAAAACAAGCTTATTAAAATGGACTCTCATAATTTTTCTGAACTTGTTGATACTCTTAAACCTCCTATGCCTAAACACGAATCTGAGTTTAAGCAATGGAAAATCAGGTTTATGAATTATATTACAGGTGTAGATCCAGATTACTAGATATCCATATGCAAAGGACCTCACATCCCTGTGACACTCTCAGCTGACCAAGCTGCCTTGTACAAGACATCAAGAATACCTATAGGAGATCTAACTCTTGATGATGATGATTATAATAAGATAAAGATTGATCTCAAAGCATACTCCATTCTCACTCAAGCTTTGAAAATGAATGTGCTTAAGAGACTGGAGAAATATGGAACAACTAAAGCCATTTGGGATGCACTGCTTATCATGTGTGAAGGCAGCAGTGAAGTAGCAGAATTCAACAAGGATAAATTGGTCAATCAATATGAAACCTTCCATCACTCCAAGGGGGGGGTCAATCTCAAAACAACTGCATAGGTTTGTGCAGCTTGTTAATGATCTTGAGATTTTGGGGGTTACATACAAAGTGAAGGAGTTGAACAAGAAGATGCTGCACAGTCTCCCTAAAAGTTGAAAACAGAATGTGACCATGCTAAAAAACACATTTGATCTTGAAAGTACAACTCTGGATATCATGATTACAAATATTGAAGCTCTAGAACTTGATGAAAGGAGCAGAAATCTTAGTGGACCTCAAGTCATTGAAGCCTACAAATTTCCTTCAAAAATTCATTCTGTGGAAAATGCATTCATCACAGAAGAATATGATTTTTTGTCATCTAGAGACCAAGTGAAATCAACTGGATTCATTGCTTCCCAATCAACCAACAAGCCATCAACCTCATCACAATCTACTGGGTTTACTGCCACTCCTTCAACTACTTCTGAAGACTTGAGATCTGAAGAGCAAAAGGCTACTTACAATGCCTTTGTTGCAAGCTTTGAAGCTTACTTTGGAGGAAGACTCACTTCTGCTTATCTGATCCAAGAAGACTTGGAAGAAATGGATCCAGATGATGTAAAAGAAATGGATCTACAGTGGCAAATGGCTATGATAGCAATGAGAGCCAAGAAGTTTTTCAGGAAAGGAAGGAAGCCGAGTCTCAATGAAAACACCAAACTTGGATATGACAAATCCAAGGTCAAATGCTTCAACTGTGGTATGACTGGCCACTTCTCTAGAGAATGCAATGTTCCTAGAAGAAACAACAACAGTTTCCAAAGGACTTCTCATGGTCAATCATCCTCACAACCAAGCACAAGCTTCTAATCCAACAATCATTAGCAGCAATATCATCACCAACAACAACATCAACACCCATACCAGAGTCAGCCCAATTGACTAATCAAGCTCATGGAAGCAGCCAACCCACTTCAAATGCTCTTGTCATCAAAAAAGATGGAGTTTGTTGGATCATAAGAGGCTGTTGCAACCAAAACCATATCACTTAGAAGATTTTGAGTACTACATGCAAAGGACTTCCGAAGCCAAGTGTGGGACTTCCGAAGGAAGAAAGAGTTCTTCCGAAGTCTAAGTGTAAAATACACTTCCGAAGGAGAACTCCAACTTCCGAAGGTAAAGAAGCTACTTCCGAAGGATCAAGACTTGAAGACAAAGTTCTGAAGTCAACTTCCGAAGAATAAAGAAGTCCTTAAAGCCTCGGAAGCATAGAAGCATCTTCCGAAGTATAAGTGGCTTCGGAAGAACTTGTTCTTCCGAAGCCAGTTAACCTTCGGAAGACACTTCTATTATCCAGTAGACATAAGTATGGTCTGTCTGACAGTCCGCTGCAAATCTCTGAGATACTGCATGGCGTTTTCTCAAAAGCCATGTAGTTGACCATACTTTAATCTACTGTTTACCTTTTTATGTTAAGTACAGTTACCATCCTTAGTTGGTGACAAAAGGTAAGTCATGGACATGTCATGACTACCATATCTTAGATAATACTTTATCTAAGATACCTTAACTATAGCATTGTAGTATATGCTTTAGTATTAGGTTTCCAGCTGGTATCAAGTATAACCGGCTGTAGGATCTAGTATATATAGTTTCTCATTGTAACTCATGTTCTATGCTTGTAAGTGTCTTGTAATCTTGAGTTGAGAAGTAATATATACAAGTACCTTGAAAATATTTCTGCTTGTTGCTTTGATTACTTATTATATTACTATCAACTCTTGTCAAAGACATTGCTTCATCTTGTTTGAGTGACTATTATAAGTGAGTTTGAGAGAAACACAAGTGTTAAGTGACAAAACCCGATCCTGCAATTGGTATCAGAGCTTTTTAGGCTCTTGATTGTGAGATCTTACCATCCTAATCAACCAAGTTTTTCACTCCTCCTTATACCTCACTCAAAAATGGCCCTCAACAAATCTGAAGTCGAAATGGGAACGATGACCAAAGCTCCCATCATCGATCCTGAAAACTTCAGGTCTTGGAGCAGAAGAATGGAAGGCTTCATCAGATACCAGGATAGCAAGATGTGGCAGTCCATCGTGAATGGCCCGTACAAGCCAAAAGTTGCTGGTGGAAACGGTGCCATGATCGAGAAGGCTGTTGAAGACTACTCCGATGAAGATAGGAAGAAGCTCGACATTGACAGCAATGCTATGACTGTTCTCATGACTGCAATCCCAAACTCCATCATGGTGGGGTTTGAGCATTGCAAGTCAGCCAAAGAACTCTTTGATGCACTTGCTCAAATGTACTCGAGCTCTAATGATTCAAAGAAGGACTCACTGAAGCAGCAGTTCGAGAACTTCACCTATGTTGCTGGAGAAACTTTTAGCCAGCAATACTTCAGGTATATGGATCTTATCTCTTCCCTCCAATCTGTGGGAATCACTCAAGAACTTAGAGACCTTACCAGAAAGTTCATGAGTGCTCTACCCAATGAGTGGACTTTCTACTGTGTCTCCATTAAGAGAACAGAGAATTTAAACACTCTCACCATGACCGAACTCTATGGGATCCTTGATGGATACCGTTTGGAAATGGAAAGCAAGAAGGGTCACCAAGCAAGCAGACCCTTGAGCCTTCCTGCTAGCAACGCTTTAATGGTTGCTGAAGGCTCAGGTATCCCACAGTCTCAGCAGTACCTGTCATACACCCAGCAGCCATCTTGTTCATCTGGGCCTTACATCACATTCCCTGAGACTCCAAGGTCTCATCAAGCTCAGCAAAGCTCCTTTCAAGAGGGCTGTGCGTTTGTCTCAGGGAGTGGACACTCCAATGATCATCAGTTCTGCTTTGATGATCTTGAGTGCTTTAGTCCAGATGACATAGAGTATGTGGACATTGTCCAGCAAATGGCTCTCCTTACCTACAGAGCGAAGAAGTTCTTTAAGAGAACTGGAAGGCAATTCCCTCAAAACCCAATCACTAGCAAGTTTGGGTTTGACAAGAGCAAGGCTAAGTGTTACAACTGTAACCAGCTTGGCCACTTTGCAAGGGAATGCAAGGCTCCCAAGTCCAACCCGGGAACCTCACAGGCCTCCACACATCCTTCTACACCAAAGCCCAATGGGAAGTCAACTGAAACTGCAGCTATGGCTCAAGAAGTTGACTGGAGCTTTATGGTTCAAGATGTGACTCCTGCTCAAGCACTCATGGCAGGAACAGATGAAAATAAGGGACATCCATATGACAAGAATAACAACATTTGGATAGTAGATAGTGGATGCTCCAGGCACATGACAGGAAACAGATCTCTCCTTCAACAATTTCAACATTATGATGGAGGTCCTGTCCAGTTTGGAGGTGAGGCCGGAGGATATATTTCTGGCAGAGGAAGTATATCCAACGGAAAACTAAAAGTTGACAAAGTTAATTTTGTCAAACAGCTTGAACACAACCTGTTAAGTGTTTCTCAGTTTTGTGATCAAAAGCATCAAATGCTTTTCACAGAACATGAGTGCATCATCCTCAAACCTGGGATGACAATTCCTCAGGAATTGGTGCTTCTTAGATCTCCCAGGAGAGGGGATATGTACAAGCTTGATATGAACAATGCTTCCCCAATGGGAGAAGTATCATGCTTTCTTTCCAAAGCTGATAGTGATGAGTCAACACTGTGGCATAAACGAATGTGTCATGTCAATTTTAAGACAATGAATAAATTGGCTAAAAATAACTTGGTACATGGTTTGCCTAAAAAGGAATTTTTCTGCAAAGATAACTGTGTTGCTTGCCTGAAAGGGAAACAACACAGGTCTTCTCATAAATCCAAAGTTGTTAACTCTATCACTACTCCATTACACTTATTGCACATGGATCTATTTGGTCCCACAAGTATAATGAGCATTGGAAGGAAATCATATTGCCTTGTGATAGTTGATGATTTTACTAGATTTACATGGGTATTCTTTTTAAGAACTAAAGATGAAACTGCTGAAACTTTAAAATCTTTTATTCTTAAAATAGAAAATCAAGTTGATCACAAGGTTAAAATAATTAGAAGTGATCAAGGGACTGAGTTTAAGAACTTTGTTCTTGACTCATTCTGTAACTCAAAAGGGATTGCCAGACAATACAGTGCTCCTAGAACTCCTCAACAAAATGGTGTTGCTGAGAGGAGAAATAGGACACTTATTGAGGCTGCTCGAACTATGTTAGCTGATTCAAACCTGCCTCTAATATTCTGGGCAGAGGCAGTCAGCACTGCATGCTATGTGCAGAACAGAGTTCTTGTAGTAAAGCCACATGGAAAGACCCCTTATGAGCTATGGAACAAGAGGCCACCGTTCATTGGCTTTCTAAGGTCCTTTGGCAGCAGGTGTACCATACTTAACACAAAAGACAATTTAGCAAAATTTGCTGAAAAGTCAGATGATGCCATCTTTGTTGGATATTCCTCCCACTCTAAAGCTTACAGGGTTTATAACATTAAAAACCAACAATTTGAGGAATCCTCCAACATTGTAGTTAATGAGCACACTCCTTGTGTTAGGGGGAATGGACCTGATCATATTTTTGATTTAGAATTGTTTCCAAACTATTCTAAACCATCTTGTGAGAATGTTTCAGCTGGAACAGGTGCTCAAGGCTACTCTGATGAAGATCAACTATTTGAGCTTCCCAGACCTGCTCCAAGTTCTCCAAGAACAACAAATCAAGTTCCTACTATTGAAAGATCTGACAGTATAACCATTTCAAGAAATAGTGGAACTTCAACAAGGGACTCACCTGATGATCTTCAAGTCTCCTCAGGTGATCCTACTCAACACCAAGCTGATGGAAGCAGCATTTTGAAGGAACAGGCAACTGCAACTGATGATGCTTCACAGCAAAGAAATGATGATGTTTCTCTTTCATTCAATCAGTCCTCATTGAATGAGATTGAAACAACAGCTGGACCAAGTATTCAAGCTCCAGAGCAAAATATGTCCAACTTGGACCTATCTTTGCAGCTGGAGGTGATTCCAAGACTTAGAATTCACAATACTCATCCAGCTGAAAACATCATAGGGGAAGTCTCTGAGGGTGTGAGAACAAGGGGACAAACTCACAATGGGAATGTCTGCCTGTACTCATGCTTCTTATCCCAAATGGAACCCAAGAAGGTGGAAGATGCCTTAAAGGATAGTAGCTGGGTTGAATCAATGCAAGAGGAGCTGCTTCAATTCAAAAGACAGAAGGTTTGGAACCTATGTCCGCTACCATCTGGTCAAGTACCTATAGGCACCAAGTGGGTTTTCAGAAATAAAAGAGATGACAGAGGCTTGATTATCAAGAACAAGGCAAGACTAGTGGTTCAAGGATACACTCAAGAGGAAGGAATTGATTATACTGATGTCTTTGCACCTGTTGCAAGACTTGAGGCAGTTAGGATCTTCCTTGCTTATGCTGCATCCAAGAATTTCACTGTCTACCAGCTTGATGTCAAGTGTGCCTTTCTATATGGGGATATAGATAGGGAAGTCTATGTATGCCAGCCTCCAGGATTTGAAGACCCACAGCATCCAAACTATGTGTGCAAATTGGATAAAGCTCTATATGGGCTGCACCAAGCACCTAGGCTGTGGTATGAGACATTGTCTCAATTTCTTCTGAAGAACGGCTACACTAGAGGAACCATTGACAAGACTCTCTTTATCAGAAAGTCTGGAAAGACATTTTGCTAGTTCAAGTCTATGTCGATGACATCATATTTGGTTCTTCAAATGACCAAATGTGCAAAGACTTTGAGAGCATTATGAAGAAGAAGTTCGAAATGAGTTCTATGGGAAAAATGGACTTTTTCCTTGGAATTCAGGTAAAGCAACTGAAGGAAGGGTTTTTCATCAATCAATCTAAGTATGTCAATGATATCTTAGAGAGATTTGATATGAAGGATTGTAAAGCAGCAAAGACACCCATACCCAGAAACCATGATTTATGCCCTGACTCTGAGGGGGAGGATACTGATCAACATCAGTATAGAGCAATCATTGGTTCTCTGATGTATCTTACAGCAAGTAGACCTGATATCATGTTTGCAACTTGCATTTGTGCAAGATATCAGGCTGCTCCGAAGGTGTCTCACCTAATTGCTGTCAAGAGAATCCTCAGATACCTCAAAGGAGCACCTAAGTTAGGTCTCTGGTATCCAAGAAATAGTGATTTTAATCTCTATGGATACTCTGACAGTGATTATGGTGGCTGCAACATCAACAAGAAATCAACATCAGGAGGATGTCAATTTCTTGGTGGAAGGATCATCTCATGGCAATGCAAAAAGCAATCCTGTGTCTCTACATCAACTGCTGAAGCTGAATACATTGCTGCTGCAAGTTGCTGTGCTCAGCTGCTGTGGATTCAAAACCAGATGATTGACTATGGATTCAACTTCATGAGCACTCCTATCCACATTGACAACAACAGTGCTATATCCATCACAGAAAATCCAGTAAAGCACTCAAAGACAAAGCACATTGACATCAGGTATCATTTCATTAGAGATATTCATGAGAAAAATCTTATCAAACTAGTCAAAGTCAATTCAAATGAACAATATGCTGATTTGTTCACCAAAGCATTTGATGAACAAAGATTTAAGTATCTTATTACAGCTATTGGGATGATAAACATTGACTAGTCAATCTCAATTGAAAACCTTTTCAATATGTAAAGTCTTATGTCAATACAATCTAAGCCCTGTTACAAAAGATCCTTTCTTATTTAACTAAGTATAAGTTCTTCCGAAGAGAAACTTGCCTTCGGAAGATATCTAGCATAACTTCCGAAGCAAATTTCTCATAGGATAATTTTCTTCTCGGAAGTATACTAAGTCTCGGAAGAAGCGATTGAGGTAATCTCAGATCTACTTCCGAAGCACTTAATACTTTCCACTTGAAAGCAACATGTATCTTCGGAAGCAATTTATTTACCTTCGGAAATACATTTGCCTTCGGAAGAACTTTACCTTCGGAAATACCTTATACTCGAAGAAGGATTTTACTGTGTAACGGAAATCTTTTGGGCCCCACTCTGTAAAAAGTAAAGATTTTGTTAATGATGTCGGATTATTTAAATGGCTTAACCTTACCGCCCCTGTCACATCATCCTCTGAACCCTCACATCATCTTATCCAAACCACCCTTTAAACCGCCATTTCACCCATTTAAATACTTCCGGTTAATCACTTACACTCTTTTTACCAAATTCACTGCCCTAAAAGCTTTCTTCTTCACCAATTTACCTCTCTCTCAAGAACTTTTCCTCTGCTACCTTTCTAAATGGCTCTAAACCCTCAGCACAACCAAGTCGCACTCCTTGACTCCTCAAGGGATGCTGACTTCTCTGATATTATCTCTTTCTTAGCCCAATCTTCATATTACACAGCACTGACTGTAAACCCTACCATTTACACCAACCAAATGTCCGAATTCTGGGCAAATAGTCGGGTTGAAACCCTAAATGGGGTTCGTGCTATCAGGTCAAGTGTATGTGGCCAAGAGTTGGTCGTTACTGAACAAATCATCAGGGAGCATCTTGAGCTCCATGATGAAGGCGCACCGACGGAATTCCCCAAGTCTGAGTTAGATAACTCTTATCTCCAAATGGGATACGGTGGAGATGTAAGCAGGTCTACAGTCTACAAATTCAACTTCTCCTACAAGTGGAAGTTCCTGCTACATGTGGTTCTCCACTGCTTATCTAACAAATCAGGGGGATGGGATCAAATTCCCTATGAACTCGGGTGCCTAGTTCATGGGTTGGTACAAGGCTTGCGCTTCAACTACTCCAGGTTTGTGCTGACTAACCTCATGGGAAATCTGCAAAGGGACACATTCTTTATGTATCCCAGATTTCTACAGCACATAATCAACTGCGAGCTAGATCAGAGTAAGCTTGTCTGTGCAGCTGCTCTGTCTGCTCCTCAAATGAGGCCGACTATCTTCAAAGTACTGAAGAGAGTGTCTACCAACTACACTGGAAGGGATACCGCACTACTTCCAGGTATGATTGAGCCAATGGCTCCTGGTGACATCCCTGTTATCCCCACAGGTGATGAACCCACACCAGCAACTACCCTCACCATTCCAAATCTACCTTCTCCTCCAATAAAAGTCACCTATCAGAGACGTACCAAACGAACCCTTGTTCAATCTACTCTGATTGAACAAGCCCCTCCTCTTCAAACCAAAAAGGCTAGAGTGGAACAAGGGGCTCCCACTCAGCCAGAGGTCCCCCAATCCTTCACTATTGACCTCAATATGGGTCTTGAGTCTCCTCAGTCTCAGACCCA
Organism: Flaveria ramosissima; assembly: GCA_025215565.1. Lineage (NCBI taxonomy): Eukaryota > Viridiplantae > Streptophyta > Magnoliopsida > Asterales > Asteraceae > Flaveria > Flaveria ramosissima. The sequence goes on along the minus strand of CM046032.1, from coordinate 13,584,957 downwards.
TGAGCCCATAACCCCAGCTGATAGCCCTCAGGGTGAGTCTCTATACTCCCCTGAGCAGCCACCAAGGGACAGCTCAATGCCTTTTGACATTGATCAAAGTCCCGGGTCTTTAGGTCTTCATTCCTTCTCTTTTACTGACCTATTGACCGGAGCTGGTGAAGAGACTATGTCTCTCCAAGGCAATGAAGTTGATCCACAACACCCCATTAAGGATCAACAGAGCCTAGAGAAACCTCTTGTCTCTAGCCCACACCAGCAAAGCCCTACTGAGGTGAGTCCCACTGATGTGGAGGGGACTCATGTAGATTCAGCTGCCACTACTGAAGGAGCCTCATTGGATCCTCAGGACAGTGGTAACAATAGTCAGACTGAATCTACGGCAACCATGCCCTATGATGCCTCTGAAAGAGACATCATTGTGCAAGGGAAACCAGGGTGCCAAGAAACCACATCTGGTGGTGAGGATGAACATACTAGGTATGTTACCTCATCTCCCCGTGATTCTTCCAAAGAAGATGAGGGAAGAATGCAACTCACAATCAGAGACCTACTTTCTAAAGTCTCAAACCTTGAATCAAAGGTTAAGACTTTAGAGGATAGGTCTGCCACTCAGCAACTTGAGATTGAAAGTCTCAAGGTAAAACTAGCTGAGAAACAGATTGAGAGATCTGTTAGGCATGTACCCGTTCAAGTCTCCTTGACCTCTTCCTCTAGCTCATCTACCTCTCAAGATGATGCTACCAAAAAGGGGGAGAATGTTGAGGAACTAAGTCAAAGACAGGATTCCATCAGTCAAGCTCTCACTTCTTTGAGCTCAAAACAACAAGCCGCCATCTTCCCTGAGCCTCCTCCAGTTGTGATTCAAGTGGATCAAAGGATGCTTCAGGATCTAAATAGGATCTTCAACAAGTTCCTTTTAGAGTCCCTCATTGATCAACCCAGTCCAGATATGTCTGTGATATACTTTGGAGCTCAAGAGCTTCAGAGGTTGAATGCACCTCCTACCACTGTTGAGGAAGTTGGTCAACCTAAGGCCCAAGTGGAACCTGAGATTGATTTCGAAGGGGAAACTAGGACTGATGGCCCAGCAACTGAAATAGTTGGGACAGAAGGTGTGTTTTCACAGGCTTCCGAAGCACAATTTGAAGCCTCGGAAGAACCAACTCAAACTTCCGAAGCTGAAATTGCTGCTGCGGAAGGACTGTTCTCTCTTTCCGATGATCTAATAGTCACAGATGCAATTCTGGAACTTGCATCTGAGGTTAATAGGGAGGATTTCTCAGCCAACCACTAGCCATTACATCTGCATTGACCTCAGCTCCTACCTCCACCATCCAACCTGAGTCTTCTACCCAAGAACCACCAAAGTCTAGCACTTCCGAAGACATTAAAGGCAAAAGGAAGATGACTTCGGAAGAGCTTCTGGAAGAAGAAAGGCTGGAGAAACTTAAAAGGAAAGGAAGACTGCCAACTGGGAAACTGTTAGCTGCAAGTTCAAAAGCAGCTGCAGCCAACCAAGAGGCAATCAACAATAGAAGAAGGGTGGAGGTAATTGATAGACTTGTCAGTCTAGGGGCTGCCTCGGAAGATGTACTCCTGCTACCATTAGAGGAGCTGATAGAGCTTGAAAAGGCAACCTTGCTGCAAAAACAGCAAAAAGAAGAAGCTGCAAGGTTGGCCTTGGAAGAAGAAAGGCTGAGAAAAGAAAGAGAAGCTGATCTGCAGCTCAGGAGAGAAAGGATCACTTTCCTACTCTCCAGAGGATTCTCTCAAGAGGAGTTGTCTCCACACAACAGTGACACGATCTTGTGGCTCTTAACAAAGAGCAAGATCAAATGGAGAAGGAGAGAAAGAGAGCTGCAAGGGAGAAGCTGGTAGAGAAGAAGAAGAAGGAAGAAGAGGCTGGACTGTCTGCCGCCAAGAAGATAGGTGACAAAGCTTGGATGAAGAACTATCTTAAAGCTCACGGCTTCTCTGGCAGGCAAGTGGGTCCAATGTCTGAGAAGACTCTGCAACGACATGTCAGTGACATCAAGGCTGACATTCGTGCAGGGAGAAGAAAGGAGATGTATAGAAGGGGACAGGGGATGACCTTCAAAGCCACCCCTCAGCCAAATATCCAAACCCAACATCAACCTGAACCAATACCCTTTCCCTTCCCAATCAAAACTGAACCTGAACCTTTCACCCCTGAACCTACACCTTCCCATCTACCAACTCCCTCACCTCAACCACCTAAACTACCCATCATCCAACCTAAAGCCTTACCCAGAACCCAACCTCCTAAACCTACCCAACAACCAATCAAACCATCCCCTCAGCCTTCTAAACATCTCTCAATGGAGGAATTCAAGGAGATCAAAACCAAGCTCATCAACTGCACTACCTGAGCGACATCTCATGTGAGGAGGATACAGTCAACCTGACTTATGTTGATGGATCCTCAAGTTCCCTCACAAGAGATGAGTTTCTTGATCTGCCAAGAGGAACTTTGGACCAAGCCGCAAGACTCTTTGGCCTCAATTCAGATACATTGAATGAGGAAGAAAAGAAGCTGAGTAGAAGGCTGGTGACTCTGCTGGACACAAAGAAAGGAGATAGGGTACCAAGACAATCTCTTGTACCCAGAAAGAAGATAGTCCAGTGGAGGTTCGAAGACTCTTCTCACAACTTTGTTGTTGAGAGAGAGAATGGTGAGATTAACAGGCTGAATGCCTCATCTCTGCTACACTTAAGCAGATTTGATATTGCTGAGTTAGCAGAGAAACCATTCTCCAACCCCTCAAACTCCGAAGTAGCTGCTCACATCAGGAATCATCTAGGCAGCCTTCACATGGCCGAGCTCACTGCAAGAAGCAAGGTCGAAGAGGAGTCAAAGCGGAGAGAGGAAGAGGAAAGGAAAGGATCAGCAACCAAAGGCAAAGCCTTCCTTCAAATGGTTGAAGGTCCTGAACTTGAGTCCATAGTTAGATGGGAGTATGACTACAACTCCCGTCAACTAACTCTCTTCAGGGGATCACAACAAAGGGTGCATGTCATTCAAAGTGATAGACTGGATCTCCTATCCACGAATGACTTGTACAAGCTTCTCAGCACTACTTCCGGGAAGAACAGAGAGACAGACAAATATCTTCTGTCCCTGGTGCTGAAAACTTTGAGAAGTAGAGATAAGTGAAGTTTTGGTAGCATCAGCCTAGGGGGAGTTTGTTGGATCATAAGAGGCTGTTGCAACCAAAACCATATCACTTAGAAGATTTTGAGTACTACATGCAAAGGACTTCCGAAGCCAAGTGTGGGACTTCCGAAGGAAGAAAGAGTTCTTCCGAAGTCTAAGTGTAAAATACACTTCCGAAGGAGAACTCCAACTTCCGAAGGTAAAGAAGCTACTTCCGAAGGATCAAGACTTGAAGACAAAGTTCTGAAGTCAACTTCCGAAGAATAAAGAAGTCCTTAAAGCCTCGGAAGCATAGAAGCATCTTCCGAAGTATAAGTGGCTTCGGAAGAACTTGTTCTTCCGAAGCCAGTTAACCTTCGGAAGACACTTCTATTATCCAGTAGACATAAGTATGGTCTGTCTGACAGTCCGCTGCAAATCTCTGAGATACTGCATGGCGTTTTCTCAAAAGCCATGTAGTTGACCATACTTTAATCTACTGTTTACCTTTTTATGTTAAGTACAGTTACCATCCTTAGTTGGTGACAAAAGGTAAGTCATGGACATGTCATGACTACCATATCTTAGATAATACTTTATCTAAGATACCTTAACTATAGCATTGTATTATATGTTTTAGTCTTAGGTTTCCAGCTGGTATCAAGTATAACCGGCTGTAGGATCTAGTATATATAGTTTCTCATTGTAACTCATGTTCTATGCTTGTAAGTGTCTTGTAATCTTGAGTTGAGAAGTAATATATACAAGTACCTTGAAAGTATTTCTGCTTGTTGCTTTGATTACTTATTATATTACTATCAACTCTTGTCAAAGACATTGCTTCATCTTGTTTGAGTGACTATTATAAGTGAGTTTGAGAGAAACACAAGTGTTAAGTGACAAAACCCGATCCTGCAGAGTTTGTGATTAGAGTCTGTATGTAGAGGAAGTGAAGCCTCAATTCCAGAATCATGCACTCATGGCTCATATCAATGTTGGCCCAACTCCTATGCCATCTCAGGTAAAAGCCAATCTTTGTGGTGACAAATGCATTGCTGAACTACAAGGATAGTCATAAACTGGCTGCTAAAATAAAAGAAGAAAAAGTTAGAGATGCTTAAAAGAGATATTAAAGGTTTTGAAATTAAAATCAAATAACTCATCTCTGACATTGAAAAACTGCATGGTGAAAAGTATACTCTTGCAGCTAAGAATGAGCAGGTAACTGAGAAGTTAGCTCAATCAAAAACTGAGCAATCACTTACTGAAGTGAAACTTGAAAAGTTTCAAATGTATTCAGTCAAGCTGCAAGAGATGCTAGATTCACAAAAGAATCCTATGAATATGACTGGGATTGGGTATAATTCATGTCCCCCACCTTACAAGGACAATTACACTGTCACGCCTGAGTCTGTCACACTCACTGAGCAGAATGAACCTAAAACTATTGAAGCAAAATCCGTAGTAAAACAAGTCACAAATCCTTAAAATAAACCAGATGTTTATATTGAAACAAATAAGGAGAAAATTAAATTAGGTCATCCAATTAAAATGAAGGAGTGCTCAGACAAGACAGTGAATGTCATCAAACCAAAAAGCCCAATCAAATCCATTGTACCATTTGTGAAATTCATTCCTGCAAATTCCAAAGAAAGGAATAAAATCAACTTTTTTAAGAAAACATTTGATGAAAGCAGATCAGACTGTGAGATCAAATCACCAAAGAATTTGCACAAATCAAACAACATCTCACAGAAAAACAAAAGCAAAACTTCACTGATTTTTAAAAACTAAAGTCAAATTTGATCCTCAATCTTCAAAATCAAAACAAGGGATAGGTTTTGAGATTTGCAAAAGAGATCATTTAAATCAGATTGAACAGGTAGTCAAAAGGAGGTTGTGGAAATAAAATCAGCCTAAAAGAATCAACGATAGTAGTGTTGTGAAACAAACTACTAAAAGCTGATCTTGCTTCTTCCCCAAAATCAAAGATTAAGACTCAACTTAAAACTGGTAAATCTACTGTGTCATCAACAACAAAATTAGCTTCAAGAAACAAACATATGTATTGTGACATTTGTGAAATGTCTAATCACAAAACAGATGACTGTTATTTCAATCATTGCTGCTCAATATATGACATGAACAATCATTCCACCAAAAATTGTTATTTTAACAAATATTGTTCTGTCTCTTATATGACTAATCTCAACACATCTGAGTGTTTCTTCAAACAAAAAGGCTTGAAGATTCCTCAAAACAAGCCCATCTCACCAATATCATATGTGAAACCCAAGATCTAAAGTCATTTTTGTAATAACAATCCAGGACTTTAGGTTCTGATGATGATTTGGGTAATCTAAAAGCGTTGAAGAAAGTTCAAAGAAACATAAATCACAACTTCAAACAAACTCATGATTTTCATAAATCAAACTTGAAGTTTAACAATCAAAAACGTGTCCAATTTCTCAAAAGAAACAGCGACCAAAGGTTTGAATATTCCTTTGACTCCTCAGTTGACATTGATGAGATGAAACCAACAAGATATCAACAAAAATCCAGCAAAGCTTCATCCTCTAAGCCCTAATTGAGAGGAAAATACCAAGAAATACTATCATGGATAGGAACGAGAAACCAAGACCATCATCGCTTGGGTTCCACATTCTAATTTGTAGATACATGATGTTCCTAGTTTATGTACTTAAATGTAAAAGTCTTTCATGTCTTACATATGTGTAATATGATGATGAAATGAAATATGTTATATGTCTTGATGTTTAATTGTCTTTGAATATTTCCTATTCTCAATGTCATATATATAAACATCATAAATAGGTTGGAGGATGTTGTACATAGTTCTTAGTCAATAATGATTAAGTAATGTGTTAAACTTAGTCGGGTGATTATTCATGCTAATGGCCATACTTATGGACCAATCGCATGAATATATCTTGCTTATGGACCAGTCGCACGACTGAACCAGGAGACTGATTCAGTCATATGATTTAAGACATAAGATTGACTCAGTCGCATGGCTGAACCTTCAATCGTGCGTATGAATCAACCGCATGATTCAGTCGCATGACTGAACCATGCTAATGGTTCAATCGTACGAATGAAAACTACAAACCTATAAATACCACTTAATTCTTGGAAAAACATAACACATTGAGAGAGACTTCAAATATTCATAAACCATAGTCGTCCAGAGCGTCCTAAACAGTCAATCCAACTTCATAGTTCAATCTTGATCGATTCCTACTCATTCTTAACGTTTAGTTCATTGTTATTTCGATCGGGTTATCGTTCTCACTGATTAGATCACCAATCAAATAGGATCCCGCACTATTTGATCTGGTTCATGTAGAATTCGTTAGTACTCTGTACGTACACTGTCCTAACAAGTGGTATCAGAGCTTAGGCTCGTGATTTTGCGTGGATTCAATTGGTTTTGGTGTTAAAATCTATGTTTTTAAATCAAAAGAGTCACCGTTTTGATTCAAAAGGTGTTTTCGACGTTTGCATGCATTAAAGTCTCAGTTTTTCATTATACGGCAGATTAGGTTTCCTGGGAAACTCGTATTTTGCGTCAAAGTGTCAAAATATTCGATTTTACAAACACACCAGCCTTCAGTCGCACGTCAGGGCCATTCGTACGATTGAACTCAATCGTATACTCCATCCGCACGACTGAACTCAGTCGTATGCCTCATTCGCATGACTGAACAACTTCAGTTGTTTGATTACAATCGTCTTGTTCATACACACTACTCAATTCAATCGCACGATTGAATTCATTCGCATCCTTCATTCACACGAGTGATCCATACTTATATCCCATTCGCACGAGTGAAACTGGCCTTATCTAAAAGTACCAAGTTTAAAGCAATGGAAGACCAATTTGCTGCATTTACTGCCGGAAAGGACTCCCGCTTCCAGAACCTTCTACTTCTTGAGAATGAGATTGGAAATCATAATAACTGCCAAGCTGTTAACGTTAGATGAATATCCACAGTGGAGACAACGGTTTGAAATCTATTTAAATGGAGTTGACCCAAATCTTTGGACATCCATTGAGACGGGTTATTCGGTACCAGTCAGTGCCAATGGAGTCAAGTTGACTTTGGGAGGAATGAGTGAAGCTCAGAAGATTCTGTTCAATGCTGAAAAGAATGTATATGCCTTGTTGACTCAGTCGATACCTAAGGACATCTTTCATCAGTTCTCTGAGAACAAGCAGGCTAAAAGGTTATGGGAGGCATTGGAAAAGCAATATGATGGAAATGCAACTCTCAAAGCACTGAAGGCTAAAGCTCTCAAAAAGGAATTTGATAAATTCTCTTCGATAGGGAATGAGAGCTTGGATAAAATTATTGACAGATTCTATCATCTGATGAGTGAGTTGCACACTCATGGTGTGACAACATCTACGGAAGATAAAGTTTCAAGCTTTGCTGATGGTTTGCCTGATAAATGGGATGCATTTGTGTCTAATCTGAGACAAAATGACATTCTTGCGACGCTAGACATAAATGATCTCATCTTGAAATTAAGGGAGGAGGAACTACGAATGAAATACAAGTCAAAGAAAGGATCCTATGTTCAGAATCCTTCACTTTACAACTCAGTTCCGACTCCAGCTGTTTTAGGAGCGCCGTTACAAACAACGTTCGTGTCTAGTTCTTCTGCTCCTTCACAAAACAGTGCTTCAAGAACCGAAACGTCAGGGTCATCTAGAACCCAATACATAGTTCCTGAGGCAAATACTACAAAGTTGAAGACGGAGAATCTCAGTAATGTCACAATGGAAGTTGCTAAGGAGCACATGGATCTTCTAGCGGCTGTTGTATAATCTTATGATGGTTTAGTTGCCGGTAAGATTTAAAAGTGTCATCTTGCAGATGAGGATAACGAGCAAGTTGATGAAAATGAGCTAGAAAGAATGGACATAATGTGGGCCTTGGCTAGTGCAGTCAGAAGAGCAAAGAAGTTTGTCAAAAAGACGAGGCAAAATCTAGTTGCCACTAAAGATACGACTTTTGGTTTTGACAAAACCAAAGTCACATGTTTCAATTGTGGTGAAAAAGGACATTTTAAACGTAAATGTGGTAAAGCCCAAGAAAACTGGAAATGGAAACCCATTTTCTACATTCAACCATCAAGTCAAAGACATGATTGGAACTACTTCTTCAAGTAAAGAGACAAAGGCTCTGACTGCTTAAGGTGATGAAGGGCAAGACTGGTCCTTTCGCTTTGTCTCTCCGGGTGAATCAAATATTGCCTTTGTCGATGCACTAGATGATGGATCTGCTAGTGAAGGTGAGATCATAGCTGAGCAAGCGATGTCAGATACCAAAGAAGTTGTGAATGTTGTAAATCACATGGTTGAGGAAGAGATCAGAGCAACAAACTCAGAATCTCCAGTCAACGAAGAGTCTGATATAGCTTTGATGGCTGATTCGTCTGATTCCTCACAGGTAAGTTCTAAAGACCAATTTTTTGAAAAACATGCTTGTACTAAATGTGAAAAATTTAGGGAAAGCATTCATCTAAAATTTTCAAGGTTATTAGAACAAAATGATAATTTAGTAAACAATTTACAACTCTGCACTGAGGCTAATCGTATTTTAAAACAAAATGAGTACAGTTTCAAAGAAAAAAATAGAACTTTTGGGAAAACAACTAAGGAAAACCGAGGTTATTGTATTAAATCAAGCAAATGATATAAAGTTTTTTTACATTTTTTGGAAGAAACGAAAAAGACAAAAGCAGTTTTAGAAGTCGAAGTTGAATCTTTAAAACAAAAACTGCATAGTTTGGCTAGTTCTTCTCACATAGTTCAAAACTTAATGAAAGAACGAAATAATGGGGAAGGTCTGGGTCATAAAGTAGTTCCGCCATCACATGCAGTCCATTTGAACACTAAATGTAGACCAATCAATAATAACCCAGTAAAGGATCATGTGGTGTCCACTCCTCTGGTTAGTGATCCCAATTCTACGGGCAAATCTAAGAAAAATATCACTAAACAGAATGAATCTACTTTGAAATCAAAAGAGAAGATGCCTATTGAAACTTTGGATGATCAAATTGAAAAGGTTAATTTAAGTTCAGATTCACACACATCTACTTCTGAACCAAATATGACTAATCCAGTTAACCGAAAACGTGTTACTCATCAAATTCCAAATAAACTAATAGTTAAAGATGTTCAAAATGTTAAAACAATTAACTTTGTTAAAAAAGCTGAAACATCTAAGAGAGAAGTGACAAAAACCCAACAAGACACATCTCACACCCTTACCAAACTCAGCACCACATAAAAATTTTCTTCAATCTGTAGAAGGGAGATCATGCTACAGTTATGGAAAACGAGGACATATCTCTCCTAAATGTCCTTATTATCAAACACCAAAAAAGGAAATTGAACTTTTTAATGAAAAACCAAGATTTTCTGAAACTAGATCTAACGTGTCACCTAAGGTTACATGTAAGATTATTAGTGAACTTAAAGTTCAAACAATAAGCCAATCGTCTGTTTATCACAAACAGTCCTTACACAAAACTGGGTTATGGAAGATAAAATCAAGTAATTAGTCTGATAATGGGAACAAGAATAAGAAAGATGTGCCCTCATCCTTTGAAGGACAGTGGGTTGAGTTCATGATGTGTGATACCTCTGGGACACCCAAGCTAGTCAAGGCTTGGGTCCCAAACCTTAACTAATCATCTCCTTTGTATGTGCAGGGTGTCCGCTACAACGGTATCACTAATACCTGGATTATTGATAGTGGGGTGTCCAGGCACATGACCGAGAATTCGTCTCTCCTTTTTAACATCAACCAAATTAAAGGGGGACATGTATAATTTGCTGGGAATAAAAGAGGTTACACACCGCTCAAGGCGAAGTGGGAAACAAGAAAGTGAAGTTTGACAAGGTCAACTACGTTCAACAACTACAGAACAACTTGCTTTCAGTCTCCCAGATCTGTGATAAAGGATTCAAAGTTGTGTTTGACAACAAGAAGTTCAACATGTTGAAAAAGAATTATGTTATCCTGGAGGATAAATTCTAATGTCAGCTTCAAGATATAATGATCTGTATGTCTTGGATCTATCAAAAGCCTCCACAACTGAGACCAGTGTGAAATGCTTCTTGTTAAAAGCAACAGAGAGGGATTCAATCTCCTAACATAGGAGAATGGGACACATTAATCCTAGGAAGATGAATCATCTTGTACAGAAGGATTTAGTGAATGGAGTAACTGTCAAGAATTTCCAGATTCTGGATTTTTGCGTAGCATGTAAGAAAGGGAAACAGAGCAAGAAGTCTCATAAGGCAAAGAAAGTTAATTCTATTGATATTCCTCTCGAGCTTCTACACATGGATCTGTTTGGACCGATAAGCACAAAGAGTATTGCTGGAGATCTATACTGCCTTGTAGTAACTGATGATTACTTAAGATTTTATTGGGTAATGTTTCTGGAATCCAAATCAGAGACTTTTGAATCATTCAAACATCTAGTAACTACTTTGGAATCACTCTACAAGCTTAAAATAAGGCATATTCGATCAGACAACGGAACAGAGTTCAAGAATCAGTGGATGGAGGCATTCTGTCGAGAAAAAGAAATTGTTCATCAATTCTCTTCTGCCTATGCTCCACAGATGAATGGGGTTGCTGAAAGAAAGAATTGGAGCTTGATAGAGACAGCACGGATAATGTTAGCCGACCTTAAACTAAAGATAGAGGACTTAGAGAAAACCATTTCAGTTCTGAAACATGAGCATACGGATTTTAGGACTCAAATCAAAGATCTCATAACCAGGCTGACTGAGTGCCAGGCTGAGCTTGTGATCAGCAAAGCCAGGGCAGAAAAGAGTGTTCTTGAAGAAGAGACCTTCAAGAACATGATATCCTCATCTCTGCACAACAAGGTGTGTTATTAAAATAGACAGGGACTGGGATCCAATGAGATAGCTCCTCCACACCCAATCTTGTCTGTAAGATCTCCTAGGTGTGGAACTTGTGAAGATGAGCTTCCTCTCATATATCCTATAAGTGAAGAGGATGAAGAAGAGATAGTGAAGAATTCCCCTGAGAAGAGTGAAGATGAGGATTCTAAGAAGGGCCACTATCTTTCTGAGGAGAAGAAGATAACTGTGATGACCAAGTCAATGAGAAAGAACTTGATCAGGAAGAGCAAAAGAAAAGCAAGGAAGGCTCAAGAGATCAAGGCTACTTTTGACTCTAAGCAGAAACAAGTTTTTATCTCTGGAGGGTTTGAAGTAGTAAAGACTGAAGACATCAACCAAAACTCTTCAGCTAAGACTTCTAGTTCTTGTTCAAATCATCTCAATACCAAGAAGAAGACTGATCTGCTGTGTACCACTGCTGCGCAGCCTGGACCATCAAACTCCAAGAATAGTTCCCAGCCCATAAGAACTATCTCAGCATCTGTAAAGATGAAGGTGGAGAAGGGATGTGACCAAAGACAGTCTTGTTCTCATAAGAAGACTTTTGTGAAGAAGAAAATGTTATGTGTCATGTGTGAAAGTACCTCTCACATTGCTAAGGATTGTCCATACAATCCTAAAAGTACTGTCCATATGACCAAGACAAAGACCTTAATGAGTTCTAAGAAGATTCAAGCTTCGGAAGGAAAATCTGTTTCCTTCGGAAGCTCCAAATCTAAGAAGAAGACAAATGGAAAATTACCTTTGGAAGAGAAGTTGGTATCGGAAGAAAGGAATTCTTCCGAAGCACTGAAGTCTACTGCAGTGACTGCAGAATCTTTCGAAGGTTCAGTCATCAAAACTTCCGAAGTCCCAAAAGCTTCCGAAGTTTTGAAGGTCAAGTCCAAGACTCCAAAGGTGGTGTGGAAGTCTAAGAAAGACCAAGTGACTGAAATTTCTCCATCAACAACAGCTCAAGATCCTCCCAGCACAACCATAGGATCTATTACTGTTGCATTACCTTCTATTATACTTAGTGAGCCCAAGACAAATAAGGCTTGGGTTTCGGAATGTAACTAATCATTTTCTTTGTGCAGGAACAGCTCAAGACAAATAAAAATATCTGGATCATTGATAGTGGCTTTTCCAGGCACATGACAGGCAATAGGTCACTACTCCATAACTTTGAGAGGGTTTATGGAGGACCAGTTGCTTTTAGAGGAGATGAAGGTGGTTACATTTGTGGAAGGGACAAGGTCACAAATGGTAAGCTCAACATTGAAAAGGTAAATTTTGTCAAAGAGCTTGGGTATAATCTTTTGAGTGTATCCTAATTTTGTGATCAGAGTCATAACATGCTCTTCACTGAGCATGAGTGCATTGTTCTCAAACCTGGAGTGGTCATTCCTCATGAGCACATCCTGCTTAGAGCCCCCAGGAAAGGGAACATGTACAAGATGGACTTGCAAGAAACATCTCCCTCTGGAGAAGTTTCATGCTTTCTGTCTAAAGCAAATAGTGATGAGTCTTTCCTATGGCATAAAAGAATATGCCATGTAAACTTTAAGAACAAGAATAAACTAATTAAACATGTTTTGGTAACAAGAATGCCAAAGAAAGAGTTTACAAGTGATGATCATTGTGGTGCATGCCTGAAAGGGAAGCAACATACGGTATCTCATAAGCCTAAGGAAAGGAACTCCATCACTACTCCCCTACACTTATTACATATGGATCTCTTTGGCCCCACCAGTGTAATGAGTCTAGGAAGGACCTCTTATTGTTTGGTGATCACAGATGATTTTACAAGATTCAATTGGGTTTTCTTTCTTAGAACTAAGGATGAGACCCCTGAGATTCTGAAGAATTTCATCTTAAAAGTTGAGAATCAAAATGATCACAAGGTCAAAACCATAAGATGTGATCAAGGGACTGAATTCAAGAATCAAATTCTTGATACATTTTGTGATGAAAAAGGTATTACAAAACAATATAGTGCTCCCAAGACTCCTTAGCAAAATGGTGTTACTGAGAGGAGAAACAGGACACTAATTGAAGCTGCAAGAACTATGTTGTCTGACTCTAAACTGCCCATCACCTTCTGGGCAGAGTCAGTAAACACTGCTTGCTATGTGCAAAACAGAGTTTTAGTAGTTAAGACACATGGTAAGACTCCTTATGAACTATGGCACAAGAGAAACCCTTTCATTGGTTTTCTCAGGTCATTTGGATATCCTTGCACCATCTTGAATACCAAACATCAAATTGCCAAGTTTGCTGAGAAATCAGATGATGGACACTTCATTGGATACTCTTCCCAGGCTAAGGCTTATAGAGTATACAATCTCAGAACTAGAATTGTTGAGGAGTCAGCCAATGTGACTTTCAATGAACACACACCCTGTGTAGCTGGTTCTGGTCCTGATTGGCTATTCGATTTTGATTTAGTTACCAACTGTTTTAACAAATCTAGTGAGAATGTTTCAAGATCTGCAGAAAATTTAAATACAGGTGATCCTGATCCAAGATTTGAGCTAGGAAGACCTTCAACTCATACATCTTCAGCTCCAGTTGGAACTACTTCAGCAAATGAGGTTTATATCAGCACTACAATGACAAATTCAGCTAATACATCTGGGGTGCCTTCAAATTCCAGCTCAGAGGCTCCACAACCAAACAAAGATACCTCAATTGTGGAAGACAACAATGGTGATGGTAAAAGTGATCAAAATTCCTTGATGCTAACTTCCACACCATAGATGACAACATTAATGATGTCACACACTCATTGGATCAAGTAAATCTTGATAAGTGTGGTGATGTGGAGGGTGAATCATCTATGCCAGATCTAAAATTTTCAAATTTGGATCTTTCTCAGCAACTTGCTGTGATCCCTCAGCTTAGGATCCACAAGTCTCACCCCACCACAAACATCATTGGGGATGTTGTCACAGGGGTAAGAACAAGAGGACAAACCCATGAAGCTAATGTTTGTCTTTACTCTTGTTTCTTATCCCAGATAGAGCCAAAGAAAGTTGATGAGGCTCTAAAGGATGGAAGTTGGGTTGAAGCTATGCAACAAGAATTGCTTCAATTCAAAAGGCAAAAAGTTTGGAACCTTTGTCCTCTTCCTCATGGGAAGACTACCATTGGAACCAAATTGGTGTTTAGGAATAAGAAGGATGATAGAGGCATTATCATCAAGAACAAGGCTAGACTAGTTGTTCAAGGATACACACAAGAAGAAGGGATTGACTACATTGATGTCTTTGCTCTAGTAGCAAGACTAGAAGCTGTTAGAATATTCCTGGCATTTGCTGCATCCAAGAACTTCAAGGTCTTTCAACTTGATGTGAAGTGTGCTTTTCTGTATGGAATGATTGATGAAGAGGTGTATGTCAAACAGCCACCTGGTTTTGTAGATCCTAGTCATCCTGATTATGTCTGCAAGCTTGACAAAGCTCTTTATGGGCTGCATCAGGCACCCAGGAAGTGGTATGAGACATTGTCTGAGTATCTTTGCAAACATGGATACAGGAGAGGTACTATAAATGGAACTCTCTTCATCAAAGGACATGGAAATGACATATTGCTAGTTCAAGTGTATGTAGATGACATCATCTTTGGTTCAACTAATCCAAAGCTCTACAAAGACTTTGAGAAGCTGATGAAAGACAGATTTGAAATGAGTGCAATGGGAGAACTCAATTTCTTTCTGGGAATTCAAGTGAAGCAAGTTGAAGATGGTATCTTCATAAGTCAGTCAAAGTATGTTCAGGACATACTCAAGAGGTTCAACATGACGGATTGTAAGATTGCTAAGACACCCATAGCCAGAAACCTCTCCCTTGGACCTGATCTTGAGGGGGAGTGTGTAGATGAACACTTATACAGGGCTATGATTGGGTCTCTTATGTATCTTACAGCTAGCAGGCCTGATATCATGTTTGCTACATGCATTTGTGCAAGATATTAAGCCAACCATAAGATGTCTCACCTCATCACTGTCAAGAGGATTCTAAGATACCTCAAAGGTGCTTCAACACTTGGTTTATGGTATCCAAAAAATCCTGACTTCTATCTGTATGCTTATACAGATAGTGATTATGGTGGTTGCAACATGACTGCAAAGTCTACATCTGGGGGATGTCAATTCCTTGGTGGAAGGGTTGTCTCATGGCAATGCAAGAAACAATCATGTATGTCTGCATCAACTGCTGAGGCTGAATACATTGCTGCTGCAAGTTGCTGTTCTCAAGTGCTTTGGATTCAAAATTAGATGCTGGACTATGGATTTAACTTCAAGGAGACTCCCATTCACATAGAAAACAATAGTGCTATCTCTATCACTAAGAACCCTGTGCAGCACTCAAGGACCAAACACATCAATATCAGGTATCATTTAATAGGAGATAACTATGAAAAGGGATTAATTAAACTATTTAAAGTTCATACATATGAACAATATGCTGATCTGTTTACAAAAGCTCTTGATGAACAGAGATTTAAATATCTAATATCAGCTATTAGGATGATTAACTTTGAGTAGATCACTTTCATAAGCTCATGTTTTCTTTGGATAAAAAATCCTTTTCGAAGACTTTCCTTAGATTCTCGAAAATTTTCTAATCCTTCGAAAGATATATTTTTACCTTCGGAAGCAAATCATGTCTTCAAAATAAATAACTGTCTAAGAAGTTTTACCTTCGGAAGAGGTTTCAATCTATCTTCTGAAGCTTAAATACTTGTCTCATACACTTATTTGTTTCTAAGGACTTTTCCCTTCCGAAGAAAAATTAACTCTCGGAAGCTTTGTTGTTTTATATACAAAGCATTCAAGTTTTTATTTCTTTTCCAAAGCAAAATTTTCAAGATTCTCAGGGAATTCTTCCAAAGTCATTTTAGCTTCGGAAGCTTTTTCATTAAAACTTCCAAAGATAATTTAACTTCGGAAGCTTTTCGAATTCCAAGAAAACTACTTTTTGAGCAAAAGTAAACTACTTTTTCAGAGGTGGGACCGACATTCGGATTTCAAAGTTTATTCTCTTTCATTAACTTTGGTTCAAATCCTTTTCACACCCAACGGTTCCCCCTTTCCCTCACTATCTTCCTCAATTCTACTATTCCTCGAATCTAATTCCCAAACCGCCTTTGCTTTTCATCTTTCTTCATCCTTAAGCTTCTCAAATCGCCAACCTTAACCACAGAAACAACCCAGATTTCTCCATTCAACTTCACAGGCAAGACAATTAGGTTGCTCTGTTAAGCTCTAAGAAAGATGATAGTTTCTTAGAGATTTGCTGTTTCTTAGCTCTATCTAATTACTTCACCTCCCTAACCATTGATCCTACTGTCTATGAGAATCATCTGCTTGAATTTTGGAAGACCTGCCAAGAGGTCATCATGGATGGGGAGAAGGCACTGTCTGCCATAGTGCAAGGGAGGACAATCTTCATCACTCCGGCCATCATCAACACTCATTTGCAGCTAGATGATGAAGAAGGTGAGTTGTCCTTCCCAAAGGAAGCTGTCAATCATTCCTTTGAGCAGATGGGCTATGAGGGAGATTTCTCTATAAAGACCTTCAGGAAAGGGAAGGTCTCATCCTAGTGGAAATACCTACTCTATGTGGCTATCCACAGCTTGTCAAACAAGCATGGAGGGTGGGACCAGATTCCTGAGGATCTGTCCTTCATAGTGCATGGAATGGTTCAAGGGGTTAGGTTCAGGTACTCTCAATTTGTCTATACAAACTTGCTTGCTAACTTGGACTCCTTAGAGTATTATATGTTTCTTAGATATGTTCAACACATTCTCAACTGTGAACTGGGCTCACAGTTGAGGGAAACAGATAATATTCTTAAATTGGGACAGATGTAGCCCGACATCTTTAAAATCATGAATAAGCCAACTGTAGGCTTCTCAGGGGTAGAAACAGCCCTTGTCCCCAAAATGTTAGAGCTCATTGCTCAAGGTGACAACCTAGCAACACAAGCTAGTGTTTAACCCACACTTTCTACTTCATTACCACTAAAAAGACCTCAAGTAACCCTCACCTACTAAAGAAAATCCAAACGAACCCCTGCTCAAGCTATTGAGTCTGTGCAGGTCCCCATATACTCACCTTTACAGGGGGAAGTGGACACTAGAGCTCCCACTTCCCCTGAGGAGCAAACCACTCCCATCTCTTCAACAATCAGGGCTGAGGTTCCTCATGCTCATCCTGATGAGCTCACAAGCCCAATTGCCTTAAGCCTTCACTCTGAGTCTTAACACTCAAGTGAACAACCTTCAGGGGACAGTTACCATCCCCAACCTTTAGATCTAAATCAACCCATTCCTAACCTTTCATTCTATACTGATGAAGACTTAGGTTTCAGTGAGTACCATGAGTCTCTCTTCTCTTCCCCTACTCAAAGAGAGATGAGCACTCGTGAGTCTCCTCAGTCTAGCCCACATCAG